>OX415237.1:24052082-25252082 GCA_948330725.1 Sherardia arvensis
AATGTCAAATCACAAGAAATAGTGTTAAAAGGTCAAAAGTATGTCAAATCGCAAGAAATGGTGTTAAAAGGTCAAAACTATGTCAAATGACATGAAATGGTGTTAAAAGGTCAAAAGCATGTCAAATGACATGAAATGGTGTTAGAAGGTCAAAAGTATGTCAAATAACAAGAAATGGGGTTAAAAGGTCAAAAACTATGTCAAACACCCAGAAATGTTGTTAAAAGGTCAAAAGTATGTCATATGATAAGAAATGGTGTTAAAAGGTCGAGACTATGTCAAATGACAGGAAATTATGTTAAAAGGTCAAAAACTATGTAAAATGACAAGAAATGCTGTTGAAAGGTTAAAAACTATGTCAAATGACATGAAATGGTGTTAAAAGGTCGTAAGTATGTCAAATGACAATAAATGGTGTTAAAATTTCAAAACTATGTAAAATGACAAGAGATGGTGTTAAAAGGTCAAAAAGTAGTGAAATGATAAGAAATGGTGTCAAACGTTCAGCACTATGTCAAATGACAAGAAATGGGGTTAAAAGGTCAAAAACTATCTCAAATCACTAGAAATGGTGTTTAAAGGTCAAATCTATGTCAAATGACAAGAAATGGGTTCAAAGGTCAAAAGTATGTCAAATAAAAGAAATAGGGTTAACAGGTCAAAAACTATGTCAAATCACCAGAAATGTTGTTAGAAGGTCAAAAGTATGTCATATGATAAGAAATGGTGTTAAAAGGTCGAAACTATGTCAAATGACAGGATATTATGTTAAAAGGTCAAAAACTAAGTAAAATGACAAGAAATGGTGTTGAAAGGTCAAAAACTATGTCAAATGACATGAAATGGTGTTAAAAGGTCGTAAGTATGTCAAATGACAATAAATGGTGTTAAAATTTAAAAACTATGTAAAATGACAAGAGATGGTGTTAAAAGGTCAAAAAGTAGTAAAATCATAAGAAATGGTGTCAAAAGTTCAACACTATGTCAAATGACAAGAAATGGGGTTAAAAGGTCAAAAACTATCTCAAATCACCAGAAATGGTGTAAAGAGGTCAAATCATTGTCAAATGACAAGAAATGGTGTTCAAAGGTCAAAACTATGTCAAATCACCAGAAATGTTGTTAAAAGGTCAAAAGTATGTCATATGATAAGAAATGGTGTTAAAAGGTCGAGACTATGTCAAATGACAGGAAATTATGTTAAAAGGTCAAAAACTATGTAAAATGACAAGAAATGCTGTTGAAAGGTTAAAAACTATGTCAAATGACATGAAATGGTGTTAAAAGGTCGTAAGTATGTCAAATGACAATAAATGGTGTTAAAATTTCAAAACTATGTAAAATGACAAGAGATGGTGTTAAAAGGTCAAAAAGTAGTGAAATGATAAGAAATGGTGTCAAAAGTTCAGCACTATGTCAAATGACAAGAAATGGGGTTAAAAGGTCAAAAACTATCTCAAATCACAAGAAATGGTATTTTAAGGTCAAATCTATGTCAAATGACAAGAAATGGTGTTCAATGGTCAAAACTATGTCAAATCACCAGAAATGTTGTTAAAAGGTCAAAAGTGTTTCAAATGACAATAAATGGTGTTAAAATGTCAAAAGTATGTAAAATGACAAGAATTGGTGTTAAAAGGTCAAAAACTATATCAAATCACAAGAAATTGTGTTAAAAGGTCAAAAACTATGTAAAATGACAAGAAATGCTGTTGAAAGGTTAAAAACTATGTCAAATGACATGAAATGGTGTTAAAAGGTCGTAAGTATGTCAAATGACAATAAATTGTGTTAAAATTTAAAAACTATGTAAAATGACAAGAGATGGTGTTAAAAGGTCAAAAAGTAGTAAAATGATAAGAAATGGTGTCAAAAGTTCAACACTATGTCAAATGACAAGAAATGGGGATAAAAGGTCAAAAACTATCTCAAATCACCAGAAATGGTGTTAAAAGGTCAAATCTATGTCAAATGACAAGAAATGGTGTTCAAAGATCAAAACTATGTCAAATCACCAGAAATGTTGTTAAAAGGTCAAAAGTGTTTCAAAAGACAATAAATGGTGTTAAAATGTCAAAAGTATGTAAAATGACAAGAATTGGTGTTAAAAGGTCAAAAGTATGTCAAATAAAAGAAATAGGGTTAAAAGGTCAAAAACTATGTCAAATCACCAGAAATGTTGTTAGAAGGTCAAAAGTATGTCATATGATAAGAAATGGTGTTAAAAGGTCGAAACTATGTCAAATGACAGGATATTATGTTAAAAGAGCAAAAACTAAGTAAAATGACAAGAAATGGTGTTGAAAGGTCAAAAACTATGTCAAATGACATGAAATGGTGTTAAAAGGTCGTAAGTATGTCAAATGACAATAAATGGTGTTAAAATTTAAAAACTATGTAAAATGACAAGAGATGGTGTTAAAAGGTCAAAAAGTAGTAAAATGATAAGAAATGGTGTCAAAAGTTCAAAACTATCTCAAATCACCAGAAATGGTGTTAAGAGGTCAAATCTATGTCAAATGACAAGAAATGGTGTTCAAAGGTCAAAACTATGTCAAATCACCAGAAATGTTGTTAAAAGGTCAAAAGTGTTTCAAATGACAATAAATGGTGTTAAAATTTCAAAAGTATGTAAAATGACAAGAATTGGTGTTAAAAGGTCAAAAACTATGTCAAATCACAAGAAATTGTGTTAAAAGGTCAAAAACATGTAAAATGACAAGAAATAGTGTTAAAAGGTCAAAAGTATGTCAAATCACAAGAAATAGTGTTAAAAGGTCAGAAGTATGTCAAATCACAAGAGATGGTGTTAAAAGGTCATAACTATGTCAAATGACATGAAATGGTGTTAAAAGGTCAAAAGTATGTCAAATAAAAGAAATAGGGTTAAAAGGTCAAAAACTATGTCAAATCACTAGAAATGTTGTTAAAAGGTCAAAAGTATGTCACATGATGAGAAATGGTGTTAAAAGGTCGAAACTATGTCAAATGACAGGAAATTATGTAAAACGGTCAAAAACTATGTAAAATGACAAGAAATGGTATTGAAATGTCATAAACTATGTCAAATGACATGAAATTGTGTTAAAAGGTCGTAAGTATGTCAAATGACAATAAATGGTGTTAAAATTTCAAAACTATGTAAAATGAGAAGAGATGGTGTTAAAAGGTCAAAAAGTAGTGAAATGATAAGAAATGGTGTCAAACGTTCAGCACTATGTCAAATGACAAGAAATGGGGTTAAAAGGTCAAAAACTATCTCAAATCACTAGAAATAGTGTTTAAAGGTCAAATCTATGTCAAATGACAAGAAATGGTGTTCAAATGTCAAAACTATGTCAAATCACCATAAATGTTGTTAAAAGGTCAAAAGTGTTTCAAATGACAATAAATGGTGTTAAAATGTCAAAAGTATGTAAAATGACAAGAATTGGTGTTAAAAGGTCAAAAACTATGTCAAATCACCAGAAATGGTGTTAAAAGGTCAAAAATATGTAAAATGACAAGAAATAGTGTTAAAAGGTCAAAAGTATGTCAAATCACAAGAAATAGTGTTAAAAGATCAAAAGTATGTCAAATCGCAAGAAATGGTGTTAAAAGGTCAAAACTATGTCAAATGACATGAAATGGTGTTAAAAGGTCAAAAATATGTAAAATGACAAGAAATAGTGTTAAAAGGTCAAAAGTATGTCAAATCACAAGAAATAGTGTTTAAAGGTCAGAAGTATGTCAAATCACAAGAGATGGTGTTAAAAGGTCATAACTATGTCAAATGACATGAAATGGTGTTAAAAGGTCAAAAGTATGTCAAATAAAAGAAATAGGGTTAAAAGGTCAAAAACTATGTCAAATCACCAGAAATGTTGTTAGAAGGTCAAAAGTATGTCATATGATAAGAAATGGTGTTAAAAGGTCGAAACTATGTCAAATGACAGGATATTATGTTAAAAGAGCAAAAACTAAGTAAAATGACAAGAAATGGTGTTGAAAGGTCAAAAACTATGTCAAATGACATGAAATGGTGTTAAAAGGTCGTAAGTATGTCAAATGACAATAAATGGTGTTAAAATTTAAAAACTATGTAAAATGACAAGAGATGGTGTTAAAAGGTCAAAAAGTAGTAAAATGATAAGAAATGGTGTCAAAAGTTCAAAACTATCTCAAATCACCAGAAATGGTGTTAAGAGGTCAAATCTATGTCAAATGACAAGAAATGGTGTTCAAAGGTCAAAACTATGTCAAATCACCAGAAATGTTGTTAAAAGGTCAAAAGTGTTTCAAATGACAATAAATGGTGTTAAAATTTCAAAAGTATGTAAAATGACAAGAATTGGTGTTAAAAGGTCAAAAACTATGTCAAATCACAAGAAATTGTGTTAAAAGGTCAAAAACATGTAAAATGACAAGAAATAGTGTTAAAAGGTCAAAAGTATGTCAAATCACAAGAAATAGTGTTAAAAGGTCAGAAGTATGTCAAATCACAAGAGATGGTGTTAAAAGGTCATAACTATGTCAAATGACATGAAATGGTGTTAAAAGGTCAAAAGTATGTCAAATAAAAGAAATAGGGTTAAAAGGTCAAAAACTATGTCAAATCACTAGAAATGTTGTTAAAAGGTCAAAAGTATGTCACATGATGAGAAATGGTGTTAAAAGGTCGAAACTATGTCAAATGACAGGAAATTATGTAAAACGGTCAAAAACTATGTAAAATGACAAGAAATGGTATTGAAATGTCATAAACTATGTCAAATGACATGAAATTGTGTTAAAAGGTCGTAAGTATGTCAAATGACAATAAATGGTGTTAAAATTTCAAAACTATGTAAAATGAGAAGAGATGGTGTTAAAAGGTCAAAAAGTAGTGAAATGATAAGAAATGGTGTCAAACGTTCAGCACTATGTCAAATGACAAGAAATGGGGTTAAAAGGTCAAAAACTATCTCAAATCACTAGAAATAGTGTTTAAAGGTCAAATCTATGTCAAATGACAAGAAATGGTGTTCAAATGTCAAAACTATGTCAAATCACCATAAATGTTGTTAAAAGGTCAAAAGTGTTTCAAATGACAATAAATGGTGTTAAAATGTCAAAAGTATGTAAAATGACAAGAATTGGTGTTAAAAGGTCAAAAACTATGTCAAATCACCAGAAATGGTGTTAAAAGGTCAAAAATATGTAAAATGACAAGAAATAGTGTTAAAAGGTCAAAAGTATGTCAAATCACAAGAAATAGTGTTAAAAGATCAAAAGTATGTCAAATCGCAAGAAATGGTGTTAAAAGGTCAAAACTATGTCAAATGACATGAAATGGTGTTAAAAGGTCAAAAATATGTAAAATGACAAGAAATAGTGTTAAAAGGTCAAAAGTATGTCAAATCACAAGAAATAGTGTTTAAAGGTCAGAAGTATGTCAAATCACAAGAGATGGTGTTAAAAGGTCATAACTATGTCAAATGACATGAAATGGTGTTAAAAGGTCAAAAGTATGTCAAATAAAAGAAATAGGGTTAAAAGGTCAAAAACTATGTCAAATCACCAGAAATGTTGTTAGAAGGTCAAAAGTATGTCATATGATAAGAAATGGTGTTAAAAGGTCGAAACTATGTCAAATGACAGGATATTATGTTAAAAGAGCAAAAACTAAGTAAAATGACAAGAAATGGTGTTGAAAGGTCAAAAACTATGTCAAATGACATGAAATGGTGTTAAAAGGTCGTAAGTATGTCAAATGACAATAAATGGTGTTAAAATTTAAAAACTATGTAAAATGACAAGAGATGGTGTTAAAAGGTCAAAAAGTAGTAAAATGATAAGAAATGGTGTCAAAAGTTCAAAACTATCTCAAATCACCAGAAATGGTGTTAAGAGGTCAAATCTATGTCAAATGACAAGAAATGGTGTTCAAAGGTCAAAACTATGTCAAATCACCAGAAATGTTGTTAAAAGGTCAAAAGTGTTTCAAATGACAATAAATGGTTTTAAAATTTCAAAAGTATGTAAAATGACAAGAATTGGTGTTAAAAGGTCAAAAACTATGTCAAATCACAAGAAATTGTGTTAAAAGGTCAAAAACATGTAAAATGACAAGAAATAGTGTTAAAAGGTCAAAAGTATGTCAAATCACAAGAAATAGTGTTAAAAGGTCAGAAGTATGTCAAATCACAAGAGATGGTGTTAAAAGGTCATAACTATGTCAAATGACATGAAATGGTGTTAAAAGGTCAAAAGTATGTCAAATAAAAGAAATAGGGTTAAAAGGTCAAAAACTATGTCAAATCACTAGAAATGTTGTTAAAAGGTCAAAAGTATGTCACATGATGAGAAATGGTGTTAAAAGGTCGAAACTATGTCAAATGACAGGAAATTATGTAAAACGGTCAAAAACTATGTAAAATGACAAGAAATGGTATTGAAATGTCATAAACTATGTCAAATGACATGAAATTGTGTTAAAAGGTCGTAAGTATGTCAAATGACAATAAATGGTGTTAAAATTTCAAAACTATGTAAAATGAGAAGAGATGGTGTTAAAAGGTCAAAAAGTAGTGAAATGATAAGAAATGGTGTCAAACGTTCAGCACTATGTCAAATGACAAGAAATGGGGTTAAAAGGTCAAAAACTATCTCAAATCACTAGAAATAGTGTTTAAAGGTCAAATCTATGTCAAATGACAAGAAATGGTGTTCAAATGTCAAAACTATGTCAAATCACCATAAATGTTGTTAAAAGGTCAAAAGTGTTTCAAATGACAATAAATGGTGTTAAAATGTCAAAAGTATGTAAAATGACAAGAATTGGTGTTAAAAGGTCAAAAACTATGTCAAATCACCAGAAATGGTGTTAAAAGGTCAAAAATATGTAAAATGACAAGAAATAGTGTTAAAAGGTCAAAAGTATGTCAAATCACAAGAAATAGTGTTAAAAGATCAAAAGTATGTCAAATCGCAAGAAATGGTGTTAAAAGGTCAAAACTATGTCAAATGACATGAAATGGTGTTAAAAGGTCAAAAATATGTAAAATGACAAGAAATAGTGTTAAAAGGTCAAAAGTATGTCAAATCACAAGAAATAGTGTTTAAAGGTCAGAAGTATGTCAAATCACAAGAGATGGTGTTAAAAGGTCATAACTATGTCAAATGACATGAAATGGTGTTAAAAGGTCAAAAGTATGTCAAATAAAAGAAATAGGGTTAAAAGGTCAAAAACTATGTCAAATCACCAGAAATGTTGTTAGAAGGTCAAAAGTATGTCATATGATAAGAAATGGTGTTAAAAGGTCGAAACTATGTCAAATGACAGGATATTATGTTAAAAGAGCAAAAACTAAGTAAAATGACAAGAAATGGTGTTGAAAGGTCAAAAACTATGTCAAATGACATGAAATGGTGTTAAAAGGTCGTAAGTATGTCAAATGACAATAAATGGTGTTAAAATTTAAAAACTATGTAAAATGACAAGAGATGGTGTTAAAAGGTCAAAAAGTAGTAAAATGATAAGAAATGGTGTCAAAAGTTCAAAACTATCTCAAATCACCAGAAATGGTGTTAAGAGGTCAAATCTATGTCAAATGACAAGAAATGGTGTTCAAAGGTCAAAACTATGTCAAATCACCAGAAATGTTGTTAAAAGGTCAAAAGTGTTTCAAATGACAATAAATGGTGTTAAAATTTCAAAAGTATGTAAAATGACAAGAATTGGTGTTAAAAGGTCAAAAACTATGTCAAATCACAAGAAATTGTGTTAAAAGGTCAAAAACATGTAAAATGACAAGAAATAGTGTTAAAAGGTCAAAAGTATGTCAAATCACAAGAAATAGTGTTAAAAGGTCAGAAGTATGTCAAATCACAAGAGATGGTGTTAAAAGGTCATAACTATGTCAAATGACATGAAATGGTGTTAAAAGGTCAAAAGTATGTCAAATAAAAGAAATAGGGTTAAAAGGTCAAAAACTATGTCAAATCACTAGAAATGTTGTTAAAAGGTCAAAAGTATGTCACATGATGAGAAATGGTGTTAAAAGGTCGAAACTATGTCAAATGACAGGAAATTATGTAAAACGGTCAAAAACTATGTAAAATGACAAGAAATGGTATTGAAATGTCATAAACTATGTCAAATGACATGAAATTGTGTTAAAAGGTCGTAAGTATGTCAAATGACAATAAATGGTGTTAAAATTTCAAAACTATGTAAAATGAGAAGAGATGGTGTTAAAAGGTCAAAAAGTAGTGAAATGATAAGAAATGGTGTCAAACGTTCAGCACTATGTCAAATGACAAGAAATGGGGTTAAAAGGTCAAAAACTATCTCAAATCACTAGAAATAGTGTTTAAAGGTCAAATCTATGTCAAATGACAAGAAATGGTGTTCAAATGTCAAAACAATGTCAAATCACCATAAATGTTGTTAAAAGGTCAAAAGTGTTTCAAATGACAATAAATGGTGTTAAAATGTCAAAAGTATGTAAAATGACAAGAATTGGTGTTAAAAGGTCAAAAACTATGTCAAATCACCAGAAATGGTGTTAAAAGGTCAAAAATATGTAAAATGACAAGAAATAGTGTTAAAAGGTCAAAAGTATGTCAAATCACAAGAAATAGTGTTAAAAGATCAAAAGTATGTCAAATCGCAAGAAATGGTGTTAAAAGGTCAAAACTATGTCAAATGACATGAAATGGTGTTAAAAGGTCAAAAATATGTAAAATGACAAGAAATAGTGTTAAAAGGTCAAAAGTATGTCAAATCACAAGAAATAGTGTTTAAAGGTCAGAAGTATGTCAAATCACAAGAGATGGTGTTAAAAGGTCATAACTATGTCAAATGACATGAAATGGTGTTAAAAGGTCAAAAGTATGTCAAATAAAAGAAATAGGGTTAAAAGGTCAAAAACTATGTCAAATCACCAGAAATGTTGTTAGAAGGTCAAAAGTATGTCATATGATAAGAAATGGTGTTAAAAGGTCGAAACTATGTCAAATGACAGGATATTATGTTAAAAGAGCAAAAACTAAGTAAAATGACAAGAAATGGTGTTGAAAGGTCAAAAACTATGTCAAATGACATGAAATGGTGTTAAAAGGTCGTAAGTATGTCAAATGACAATAAATGGTGTTAAAATTTAAAAACTATGTAAAATGACAAGAGATGGTGTTAAAAGGTCAAAAAGTAGTAAAATGATAAGAAATGGTGTCAAAAGTTCAAAACTATCTCAAATCACCAGAAATGGTGTTAAGAGGTCAAATCTATGTCAAATGACAAGAAATGGTGTTCAAAGGTCAAAACTATGTCAAATCACCAGAAATGTTGTTAAAAGGTCAAAAGTGTTTCAAATGACAATAAATGGTTTTAAAATTTCAAAAGTATGTAAAATGACAAGAATTGGTGTTAAAAGGTCAAAAACTATGTCAAATCACAAGAAATTGTGTTAAAAGGTCAAAAACATGTAAAATGACAAGAAATAGTGTTAAAAGGTCAAAAGTATGTCAAATCACAAGAAATAGTGTTAAAAGGTCAGAAGTATGTCAAATCACAAGAGATGGTGTTAAAAGGTCATAACTATGTCAAATGACATGAAATGGTGTTAAAAGGTCAAAAGTATGTCAAATAAAAGAAATAGGGTTAAAAGGTCAAAAACTATGTCAAATCACTAGAAATGTTGTTAAAAGGTCAAAAGTATGTCACATGATGAGAAATGGTGTTAAAAGGTCGAAACTATGTCAAATGACAGGAAATTATGTAAAACGGTCAAAAACTATGTAAAATGACAAGAAATGGTATTGAAATGTCATAAACTATGTCAAATGACATGAAATTGTGTTAAAAGGTCGTAAGTATGTCAAATGACAATAAATGGTGTTAAAATTTCAAAACTATGTAAAATGAGAAGAGATGGTGTTAAAAGGTCAAAAAGTAGTGAAATGATAAGAAATGGTGTCAAACGTTCAGCACTATGTCAAATGACAAGAAATGGGGTTAAAAGGTCAAAAACTATCTCAAATCACTAGAAATAGTGTTTAAAGGTCAAATCTATGTCAAATGACAAGAAATGGTGTTCAAATGTCAAAACTATGTCAAATCACCATAAATGTTGTTAAAAGGTCAAAAGTGTTTCAAATGACAATAAATGGTGTTAAAATGTCAAAAGTATGTAAAATGACAAGAATTGGTGTTAAAAGGTCAAAAACTATGTAAAATCACCAGAAATGGTGTTAAAAGGTCAAAAATATGTAAAATGACAAGAAATAGTGTTAAAAGGTCAAAAGTATGTCAAATCACAAGAAATAGTGTTAAAAGATCAAAAGTATGTCAAATCGCAAGAAATGGTGTTAAAAGGTCAAAACTATGTCAAATGACATGAAATGGTGTTAAAAGGTCAAAAATATGTAAAATGACAAGAAATAGTGTTAAAAGGTCAAAAGTATGTCAAATCACAAGAAAGAGTGTTTAAAGGTCAGAAGTATGTCAAATCACAAGAGATGGTGTTAAAAGGTCATAACTATGTCAAATGACAAGAAATGGGTTCAAAGGTCAAAAGTATGTCAAATAAAAGAAATAGTGTTAAAAGGTCAAAAACTATGTCAAATCACCAGAAATGTTGTTAGAAGGTCAAAAGTATGTCATATGATAAGAAATGGTGTTAAAAGGTCGAAACTATGTCAAATGACAGGATATTATGTTAAAAGAGCAAAAACTAAGTAAAATGACAAGAAATGGTGTTGAAAGGTCAAAAACTATGTCAAATGACATGAAATGGTGTTAAAAGGTCGTAAGTATGTCAAATGACAATAAATGGTGTTAAAATTTAAAAACTATGTAAAATGACAAGAGATGGTGTTAAAAGGTCAAAAAGTAGTAAAATCATAAGAAATGGTGTCAAAAGTTCAACACTATGTCAAATGACAAGAAATGGGGTTAAAAGGTCAAAAACTATCTCAAATCACCAGAAATGGTGTTAAGAGGTCAAATCATTGTCAAATGACAAGAAATGGTGTTCAAAGGTCAAAACTATGTCAAATCACCAGAAATGTTGTTAAAATGTCAAAAGTATTTCAAATGACAATAAATGGTGTCAAAAGTTCAACACTACGTCAAATGAATAGAATTGGTGTCAAAAGGTCAAAAACTATGTCAAATCACCCGAAATGGTGTTAGAAGATCAAAAATATGTAAAATGACAAGAAATAGTGTTAAAAGGTCAAAAGAATGTCAAATCACAAGAAATAGTGTTAAAAGGTCAAAAGTATGTCAAATCGCAAGAAATGGTGTTAAAAGGTCAAAACTATGTCAAATGACATGAAATGGTGTTAAAAGGTCAAAAGCATGTCAAATGACATGAAATGGTGTTAGAAGGTCAAAAGTATGTCAAATAACAAGAAATGGGGTTAAAAGGTCAAAAACTATGTCAAACACCCAGAAATGTTGTTAAAAGGTCAAAAGTATGTCATATGATAAGAAATGGTGTTAAAAGGTCGAGACTATGTCAAATGACAGGAAATTATGTTAAAAGGTCAAAAACTATGTAAAATGACAAGAAATGCTGTTGAAAGGTTAAAAACTATGTCAAATGACATGAAATGGTGTTAAAAGGTCGTAAGTATGTCAAATGACAATAAATGGTGTTAAAATTTCAAAACTATGTAAAATGACAAGAGATGGTGTTAAAAGGTCAAAAAGTAGTGAAATGATAAGAAATGGTGTCAAACGTTCAGCACTATGTCAAATGACAAGAAATGGGGTTAAAAGGTCAAAAACTATCTCAAATCACTAGAAATGGTGTTTAAAGGTCAAATCTATGTCAAATGACAAGAAATGGGTTCAAAGGTCAAAAGTATGTCAAATAAAAGAAATAGGGTTAACAGGTCAAAAACTATGTCAAATCACCAGAAATGTTGTTAGAAGGTCAAAAGTATGTCATATGATAAGAAATGGTGTTAAAAGGTCGAAACTATGTCAAATGACAGGATATTATGTTAAAAGGTCAAAAACTAAGTAAAATGACAAGAAATGGTGTTGAAAGGTCAAAAACTATGTCAAATGACATGAAATGGTGTTAAAAGGTCGTAAGTATGTCAAATGACAATAAATGGTGTTAAAATTTAAAAACTATGTAAAATGACAAGAGATGGTGTTAAAAGGTCAAAAAGTAGTAAAATCATAAGAAATGGTGTCAAAAGTTCAACACTATGTCAAATGACAAGAAATGGGGTTAAAAGGTCAAAAACTATCTCAAATCACCAGAAATGGTGTAAAGAGGTCAAATCATTGTCAAATGACAAGAAATGGTGTTCAAAGGTCAAAACTATGTCAAATCACCAGAAATGTTGTTAAAAGGTCAAAAGTATGTCATATGATAAAAAATGGTGTTAAAAGGTCGAGACTATGTCAAATGACAGGATATTATGTTAAAAGGTCAAAAACTATGTAAAATGACAAGAAATGCTGTTGAAAGGTTAAAAACTATGTCAAATGACATGAAATGGTGTTAAAAGGTCGTAAGTATGTCAAATGACAATAAATGGTGTTAAAATTTCAAAACTATGTAAAATGACAAGAGATGGTGTTAAAAGGTCAAAAAGTAGTGAAATGATAAGAAATGGTGTCAAAAGTTCAGCACTATGTCAAATGACAAGAAATGGGGTTAAAAGGTCAAAAACTATCTCAAATCACCAGAAATGGTGTTTTAAGGTCAAATCTATGTCAAATGACAAGAAATGGTGTTCAAAGGTCAAAACTATGTCAAATCACCAGAAATGTTGTTAAAAGGTCAAAAGTGTTTCAAATGACAATAAATGGTGTTAAAATGTCAAAAGTATGTAAAATGACAAGAATTGGTGTTAAAAGGTCAAAAACTATATCAAATCACAAGAAATTGTGTTAAAAGGTCAAAAACTATGTAAAATGACAAGAAATGCTGTTGAAAGGTTAAAAACTATGTCAAATGACATGAAATGGTGTTAAAAGGTCGTAAGTATGTCAAATGACAATAAATTGTGTTAAAATTTAAAAACTATGTAAAATGACAAGAGATGGTGTTAAAAGGTCAAAAAGTAGTAAAATGATAAGAAATGGTGTCAAAAGTTCAACACTATGTCAAATGACAAGAAATGGGGTTAAAAGGTCAAAAACTATCTCAAATCACCAGAAATGGTGTTAAAAGGTCAAATCTATGTCAAATGACAAGAAATGGTGTTCAAAGGTCAAAACTATGTCAAATCACCAGAAATGTTGTTAAAAGGTCAAAAGTGTTTCAAATGACAATAAATGGTGTTAAAATGTCAAAAGTATGTAAAATGACAAGAATTGGTGTTAAAAGGTCAAAAGTATGTCAAATAAAAGAAATAGGGTTAAAAGGTCAAAAACTATGTCAAATCACCAGAAATGTTGTTAAAAGGTCAAAAGTATGTCATATGATGAGAAATGGTGTTAAAAGGTCGAAACATTGTCAAATGACAGGAAATTATGTAAAACGGTCAAAAACTATGTAAAATGACAAGAAATGGTATTGAAATGTCATAAACTATGTCAAATGACATGAAATTGTGTTAAAAGGTCGTAAGTATGTCAAATGACAATAAATGGTGTTAAAATTTCAAAACTATGTAAAATGACAAGAGATGGTGTTAAAAGGTCAAAAAGTAGTGAAATGATAAGAAATGGTGTCAAAAGTTCAGCACTATGTCAAATGACAAGAAATGGGGCTAAAAGGTCAAAAACTATCTCAAATCACCAGAAATGGTGTTTAAAGGTCAAATCTATGTCAAATGACAAGAAATGGTGTTCAAAGGTCAAAACTATGTCAAATCACCAGAAATGTTGTTAAAGTTTCAAATGACAATAAATGGTGTTAAAATGTCAAAAGTATGTAAATTGACAAGAATTGGTGTTAAAATGTCAAAAACTATGACAAATCACAAGAAATGGTGTTAAAAGGTCAAAAATATGTAAAATGACAAGAAATAGTGTTAAAAGGTCAAAAGTATGTCAAATCACAAGAAATAGTGTTAAAAGGTCAGAAGTATGTCAAATCGCAAGAAATGGTCTTAAAAGGTCAAAACTATGTCAAATGACATGAAATGGTGTTAAAAGGTCAAAAGTACTTCAAATAAAAGAAATAGGGTTAAAAGGTCAAAAACTATGTCAAATCACCAGAAATGTTGTTAGAAGGTCAAAAGTATGTCATATGATAAGAAATGGTGTTAAAAGGTCGAAACTATGTCAAATGACAGGAAATTATGTAAAACGGTCAAAAACTATGTAAAATGACAAGAAATGGTATTGAAATGTCATAAACTATGTCAAATGACATGAAATTGTGTTAAAAGGTCGTAAATATGTCAAATGACAATAAATGGTGTTAAAATTTCAAAACTATGTAAAATGAGAAGAGATGGTGTTAAAAGGTCAAAAAGTAGTGAAATGATAAGAAATGGTGTCAAACGTTCAGCACTATGTCAAATGACAAGAAATGGGGTTAAAAGGTCAAAAACTATCTCAAATCACTAGAAATGGTGTTTAAAGGTCAAATCTATGTCAAATGACAAGAAATGGGTTCAAAGGTCAAAAGTATGTCAAATAAAAGAAATAGGGTTAAAAGGTCAAAAACTATGTCAAATCACCAGAAATGTTGTTAGAAGGTCAAAAGTATGTCATATGATAAGAAATGGTGTTAAAAGGTCGAAACTATGTCAAATGACAGGATATTATGTTAAAAGGTCAAAAACTAAGTAAAATGACAAGAAATGGTGTTGAAAGGTCAAAAACTATGTCAAATGACATGAAATGGTGTTAAAAGGTCGTAAGTATGTCAAATGACAATAAATGGTGTTAAAATTTAAAAACTATGTAAAATGACAAGAGATGGTGTTAAAAGGTCAAAAAGTAGTAAAATCATAAGAAATGGTGTCAAAAGTTCAACACTATGTCAAATGACAAGAAATGGGGTTAAAAGGTCAAAAACTATCTCAAATCACCAGAAATGGTGTTAAGAGGTCAAATCATTGTCAAATGACAAGAAATGGTGTTCAAAGGTCAAAACTATGTCAAATCACCAGAAATGTTGTTAAAATGTCAAAAGTATTTCAAATGACAATAAATGGTGTCAAAAGTTCAACACTATGTCAAATGAATAGAATTGGTGTCAAAAGGTCAAAAACTATGTCAAATCACCCGAAATGGTGTTAGAAGATCAAAAATATGTAAAATGACAAGAAATAGTGTTAAAAGGTCAAAAGAATGTCAAATCACAAGAAATAGTGTTAAAAGGTCAAAAGTATGTCAAATCGCAAGAAATGGTGTTAAAAGGTCAAAACTATGTCAAATGACATGAAATGGTGTTAAAAGGTCAAAAGCATGTCAAATGACATGAAATGGTGTTAGAAGGTCAAAAGTATGTCAAATAACAAGAAATGGGGTTAAAAGGTCAAAAACTATGTCAAACCACCAGAAATGTTGTTAAAAGGTCAAAAGTATGTCATATGATAAGAAATGGTGTTAAAAGGTCGAGACTATGTCAAATGACAGGAAATTATGTTAAAAGGTCAAAAACTATGTAAAATGACAAGAAATGCTGTTGAAAGGTTAAAAACTATGTCAAATGACATGAAATGGTGTTAAAAGGTCGTAAGTATGTCAAATGACAATAAATGGTGTTAAAATTTAAAAACTATGTAAAATGACAAGAGATGGTGTTAAAAGGTCAAAAAGTAGTAAAATGATAAGAAATGGTGTCAAAAGTTCAACACTATGTCAAATGACAAGAAATGGGGTTAAAAGGTCAAAAACTATCTCAAATCACCAGAAATGGTGTTAAAAGGTCAAATCTATGTCAAATGACAAGAAATGGTGTTCAAAGATCAAAACTATGTCAAATCACCAGAAATGTTGTTAAAAGGTCAAAAGTGTTTCAAATGACAATAAATGGTGTTAAAATGTCAAAAGTATGTAAAATGACAAGAATTGGTGTTAAAAGGTCAAAAGTATGTCAAATAAAAGAAATAGGGTTAAAAGGTCAAAAACTATGTCAAATCACCAGAAATGTTGTTAAAAGGTCAAAAGTAAGTCATATGATGAGAAATGGTGTTAAAAGGTCGAAACTATGTCAAATGACAGGAAATTATGTAAAACGGTCAAAAACTATGTAAAATGACAAGAAATGGTATTGAAATGTCATAAACTATGTCAAATGACATGAAATTGTGTTAAAAGGTCGTAAGTATGTCAAATGACAATAAATGGTGTTAAAATTTCAAAACTATGTAAAATGAGAAGAGATGGTGTTAAAAGGTCAAAAAGTAGTGAAATGATAAGAAATGGTGTCAAAAGTTCAGCACTATGTCAAATGACAAGAAATGGGGTTAAAAGGTCAAAAACTATCTCAAATCACCAGAAATGGTGTTTAAAGGTCAAATCTATGTCAAATGACAAGAAATGGTGTTCAAAGGTCAAAACTATGTCAAATCACCAGAAATGTTGTTAAAGTTTCAAATGACAATAAATGGTGTTAAAATGTCAAAAGTATGTAAATTGACAAGAATTGGTGTTAAAATGTCAAAAACTATGTCAAATCACAAGAAATGGTGTTAAAAGGTCAAAAACTATGTAAAATGACAAGAAATGCTGTTGAAAGGTTAAAAACTATGTCAAATGACATGAAATGGTGTTAAAAGGTCGTAAGTATGTCAAATGACAATAAATGGTGTTAAAATTTAAAAACTATGTAAAATGACAAGAGATGGTGTTAAAAGGTCAAAAAGTAGTAAAATGATAAGAAATGGTGTCAAAAGTTCAAAACTATCTCAAATCACCAGAAATGGTGTTAAGAGGTCAAATCTATGTCAAATGACAAGAAATGGTGTTCAAAGGTCAAAACTATGTCAAATCACCAGAAATGTTGTTAAAAGGTCAAAAGTGTTTCAAATGACAATAAATGGTGTTAAAATTTCAAAAGTATGTAAAATGACAAGAATTGGTGTTAAAAGGTCAAAAACTATGTCAAATCACAAGAAATTGTGTTAAAAGGTCAAAAACATGTAAAATGACAAGAAATAGTGTTAAAAGGTCAAAAGTATGTCAAATCACAAGAAATAGTGTTAAAAGGTCAGAAGTATGTCAAATCACAAGAGATGGTGTTAAAAGGTCATAACTATGTCAAATGACATGAAATGGTGTTAAAAGGTCAAAAGTATGTCAAATAAAAGAAATAGGGTTAAAAGGTCAAAAACTATGTCAAATCACTAGAAATGTTGTTAAAAGGTCAAAAGTATGTCACATGATGAGAAATGGTGTTAAAAGGTCGAAACTATGTCAAATGACAGGAAATTATGTAAAACGGTCAAAAACTATGTAAAATGACAAGAAATGGTATTGAAATGTCATAAACTATGTCAAATGACATGAAATTGTGTTAAAAGGTCGTAAGTATGTCAAATGACAATAAATGGTGTTAAAATTTCAAAACTATGTAAAATGAGAAGAGATGGTGTTAAAAGGTCAAAAAGTAGTGAAATGATAAGAAATGGTGTCAAACGTTCAGCACTATGTCAAATGACAAGAAATGGGGTTAAAAGGTCAAAAACTATCTCAAATCACTAGAAATAGTGTTTAAAGGTCAAATCTATGTCAAATGACAAGAAATGGTGTTCAAATGTCAAAACTATGTCAAATCACCATAAATGTTGTTAAAAGGTCAAAAGTGTTTCAAATGACAATAAATGGTGTTAAAATGTCAAAAGTATGTAAAATGACAAGAATTGGTGTTAAAAGGTCAAAAACTATGTCAAATCACCAGAAATGGTATTAAAAGGTCAAAAATATGTAAAATGACAAGAAATAGTGTTAAAAGGTCAAAAGTATGTCAAATCACAAGAAATAGTGTTAAAAGATCAAAAGTATGTCAAATCGCAAGAAATGGTGTTAAAAGGTCAAAACTATGTCAAATGACATGAAATGGTGTTAAAAGGTCAAAAATATGTAAAATAACAAGAAATAGTGTTAAAAGGTCAAAAGTATGTCAAATCACAAGAAATAGTGTTTAAAGGTCAGAAGTATGTCAAATCACAAGAGATGGTGTTAAAAGGTCATAACTATGTCAAATGACATGAAATGGTGTTAAAAGGTCAAAAGTATGTCAAATAAAAGAAATAGGGTTAAAAGGTCAAAAACTATGTCAAATCACCAGAAATGTTGTTAGAAGGTCAAAAGTATGTCATATGATAAGAAATGGTGTTAAAAGGTCGAAACTATGTCAAATGACAGGATATTATGTTAAAAGAGCAAAAACTAAGTAAAATGACAAGAAATGGTGTTGAAAGGTCAAAAACTATGTCAAATGACATGAAATGGTGTTAAAAGGTCGTAAGTATGTCAAATGACAATAAATGGTGTTAAAATTTAAAAACTATGTAAAATGACAAGAGATGGTGTTAAAAGGTCAAAAAGTAGTAAAATCATAAGAAATGGTGTCAAAAGTTCAACACTATGTCAAATGACAAGAAATGGGGTTAAAAGGTCAAAAACTATCTCAAATCACCAGAAATGGTGTTAAGAGGTCAAATCATTGTCAAATGACAAGAAATGGTGTTCAAAGGTCAAAACTATGTCAAATCACCAGAAATGTTGTTAAAATGTCAAAAGTATTTCAAATGACAATAAATGGTGTCAAAAGTTCAACACTACGTCAAATGAATAGAATTGGTGTCAAAAGGTCAAAAACTATGTCAAATCACCCGAAATGGTGTTAGAAGATCAAAAATATGTAAAATGACAAGAAATAGTGTTAAAAGGTCAAAAGAATGTCAAATCACAAGAAATAGTGTTAAAAGGTCAAAAGTATGTCAAATCGCAAGAAATGGTGTTAAAAGGTCAAAACTATGTCAAATGACATGAAATGGTGTTAAAAGGTCAAAAGCATGTCAAATGACATGAAATGGTGTTAGAAGGTCAAAAGTATTTCAAATAACAAGAAATGGGGTTAAAAGGTCAAAAACTATGTCAAACAACCAGAAATGTTGTTAAAAGGTCAAAAGTATGTCATATGATAAGAAATGGTGTTAAAAGGTCGAGACTATGTCAAATGACAGGAAATTATGTTAAAAGGTCAAAAACTATGTAAAATGACAAGAAATGCTGTTGAAAGGTTAAAAACTATGTCAAATGACATGAAATGGTGTTAAAAGGTCGTAAGTATGTCAAATGACAATAAATGGTGTTAAAATTTCAAAACTATGTAAAATGAGAAGATGGTGTTAAAAGGTCAAAAAGTAGTGAAATGATAAGAAATGGTGTCAAACGTTCAGCACTATGTCAAATGACAAGAAATGGGGTTAAAAGGTCAAAAACTATCTCAAATCACTAGAAATGGTGTTTAAAGGTCAAATCTATGTCAAATGACAAGAAATGGGTTCAAAGGTCAAAAGTATGTCAAATAAAAGAAATAGGGTTAACAGGTCAAAAACTATGTCAAATCACCAGAAATGTTGTTAGAAGGTCAAAAGTATGTCATATGATAAGAAATGGTGTTAAAAGGTCGAAACTATGTCAAATGACAGGATATTATGTTAAAAGGTCAAAAACTAAGTAAAATGACAAGAAATGGTGTTGAAAGGTCAAAAACTATGTCAAATGACATGAAATGGTGTTAAAAGGTCGTAAGTATGTCAAATGACAATAAATGGTGTTAAAATTTAAAAACTATGTAAAATGACAAGAGATGGTGTTAAAAGGTCAAAAAGTAGTAAAATCATAAGAAATGGTGTCAAAAGTTCAACACTATGTCAAATGACAAGAAATGGGGTTAAAAGGTCAAAAACTATCTCAAATCACCAGAAATGGTGTTAAGAGGTCAAATCATTGTCAAATGACAAGAAATGGTGTTCAAAGGTCAAAACTATGTCAAATCACCAGAAATGTTGTTAAAAGGTCAAAAGTATGTCATATGATAAGAAATGGTGTTAAAAGGTCGAGACTATGTCAAATGACAGGAAATTATGTTAAAAGGTCAAAAACTATGTAAAATGACAAGAAATGCTGTTGAAAGGTTAAAAACTATGTCAAATGACATGAAATGGTGTTAAAAGGTCGTAAGTATGTCAAATGACAATAAATGGTGTTAAAATTTCAAAACTATGTAAAATGACAAGAGATGGTGTTAAAAGGTCAAAAAGTAGTGAAATGATAAGAAATGGTGTCAAAAGTTCAGCACTATGTCAAATGACAAGAAATGGGGTTAAAAGGTCAAAAACTATCTCAAATCACCAGAAATGGTGTTTTAAGGTCAAATCTATGTCAAATGACAAGAAATGGTGTTCAAAGGTCAAAACTATGTCAAATCACTAGAAATGTTGTTAAAAGGTCAAAAGTGTTTAAAATGACAATAAATGGTGTTAAAATGTCAAAAGTATGTAAAATGACAAGAATTGGTGTTAAAAGGTCAAAAACTATATCAAATCACAAGAAATTGTGTTAAAAGGTCAAAAACTATGTAAAATGACAAGAAATGCTGTTGAAAGGTTAAAAACTATGTCAAATGACATGAAATGGTGTTAAAAGGTCGTAAGTATGTCAAATGACAATAAATGGTGTTAAAATTTAAAAACTATGTAAAATGACAAGAGATGGTGTTAAAAGGTCAAAAAGTAATAAAATGATAAGAAATGGTGTCAAAAGTTCAACACTATGTCAAATGACAAGAAATGGGGTTAAAAGGTCAAAAACTATCTCAAATCACCAGAAATGGTGTTAAAAGGTCAAATCTATGTCAAATGACAAGAAATGGTGTTCAAAGGTCAAAACTATGTCAAATCACCAGAAATGTTGTTAAAAGGTCAAAAGTGTTTCAAATGACAATAAATGGTGTTAAAATGTCAAAAGTATGTAAAATGACAAGAATTGGTGTTAAAAGGTCAAAAGTATGTCAAATAAAAGAAATAGGGTTAAAAGGTCAAAAACTATGTCAAATCACCAGAAATGTTGTTAAAAGGTCAAAAGTATGTCATATGATGAGAAATTGTGTTAAAAGGTCGAAACTTTGTCAAATGACAGGAAATTATGTAAAACGGTCAAAAACTATGTAAAATGACAAGAAATGGTATTGAAATGTCATAAACTATGTCAAATGACATGAAATTGTGTTAAAAGGTCGTAAGTACGTCAAATGACAATAAATGGTGTTAAAATTTCAAAACTATGTAAAATGACAAGAGATGGTGTTAAAAGGTCAAAAAGTAGTGAAATGATAAGAAATGGTGTCAAAAGTTCAGCACTATGTCAAATGACAAGAAATGGGGCTAAAAGGTCAAAAACTATCTCAAATCACCAGAAATGGTGTTTAAAGGTCAAATCTATGTCAAATGACAAGAAATGGTGTTCAAAGGTCAAAACTATGTCAAATCACCAGAAATGTTGTTAAAGTTTCAAATGACAATAAATGGTGTTAAAATGTCAAAAGTATGTAAATTGACAAGAATTGGTGTTAAAATGTCAAAAACTATGTCAAATCACAAGAAATGGTGTTAAAAGGTCAAAAATATGTAAAATGACAAGAAATAGTGTTAAAAGGTCAAAAGTATGTCAAATCACAAGAAATAGTGTTAAAAGGTCAGAAGTATGTCAAATCGCAAGAAATGGTCTTAAAAGGTCAAAACTATGTCAAATGACATGAAATGGTGTTAAAAGGTCAAAAGTACGTCAAATAAAAGAAATAGGGTTAAAAGGTCAAAAACTATGTCAAATCACCAGAAATGTTGTTAGAAGGTCAAAAGTATGTCATATGATAAGAAATGGTGTTAAAAGGTCGAAACTATGTCAAATGACAGGAAATTATGTAAAACGGTCAAAAACTATGTAAAATGACAAGAAATGGTATTGAAATGTCATAAACTATGTCAAATGACATGAAATTGTGTTAAAAGGTCGTAAATATGTCAAATGACAATAAATGGTGTTAAAATTTCAAAACTATGTAAAATGAGAAGAGATGGTGTTAAAAGGTCAAAAAGTAGTGAAATGATAAGAAATGGTGTCAAACGTTCAGCACTATGTCAAATGACAAGAAATGGGGTTAAAAGGTCAAAAACTATCTCAAATCACTAGAAATGGTGTTTAAAGGTCAAATCTATGTCAAATGACAAGAAATGGGTTCAAAGGTCAAAAGTATGTCAAATAAAAGAAATAGGGTTAAAAGGTCAAAAACTATGTCAAATCACCAGAAATGTTGTTAGAAGGTCAAAAGTATGTCATATGATAAGAAATGGTGTTAAAAGGTCGAAACCATGTCAAATGACAGGATATTATGTTAAAAGGTCAAAAACTAAGTAAAATGACAAGAAATGGTGTTGAAAGGTCAAAAACTATGTCAAATGACATGAAATGGTGTTAAAAGGTCGTAAGTATGTCAAATGACAATAAATGGTGTTAAAATTTAAAAACTATGTAAAATGACAAGAGATGGTGTTAAAAGGTCAAAAAGTAGTAAAATCATAAGAAATGGTGTCAAAAGTTCAACACTATGTCAAATGACAAGAAATGGGGTTAAAAGGTCAAAAACTATCTCAAATCACCAGAAATGGTGTTAAGAGGTCAAATCATTGTCAAATGACAAGAAATGGTGTTCAAAGGTCAAAACTATGTCAAATCACCAGAAATGTTGTTAAAATGTCAAAAGTATTTCAAATGACAATAAATGGTGTCAAAAGTTCAACACTATGTCAAATGAATAGAATTGGTGTCAAAAGGTCAAAAACTATGTCAAATCACCCGAAATGGTGTTAGAAGATCAAAAATATGTAAAATGACAAGAAATAGTGTTAAAAGGTCAAAAGAATGTCAAATCACAAGAAATAGTGTTAAAAGGTCAAAAGTATGTCAAATCGCAAGAAATGGTGTTAAAAGGTCAAAACTATGTCAAATGACATGAAATGGTGTTAAAAGGTCAAAAGCATGTCAAATGACATGAAATGGTGTTAGAAGGTCAAAAGTATGTCAAATAACAAGAAATGGGGTTAAAAGGTCAAAAACTATGTCAAACCACCAGAAATGTTGTTAAAAGGTCAAAAGTATGTCATATGATAAGAAATGGTGTTAAAAGGTCGAGACTATGTCAAATGACAGGAAATTATGTTAAAAGGTCAAAAACTATGTAAAATGACAAGAAATGCTGTTGAAAGGTTAAAAACTATGTCAAATGACATGAAATGGTGTTAAAAGGTCGTAAGTATGTCAAATGACAATAAATGGTGTTAAAATTTAAAAACTATGTAAAATGACAAGAGATGGTGTTAAAAGGTCAAAAAGTAGTAAAATGATAAGAAATGGTGTCAAAAGTTCAACACTATGTCAAATGACAAGAAATGGGGTTAAAAGGTCAAAAACTATCTCAAATCACCAGAAATGGTGTTAAAAGGTCAAATCTATGTCAAATGACAAGGAATGGTGTTCAAAGATCAAAACTATGTCAAATCACCAGAAATGTTGTTAAAAGGTCAAAAGTGTTTCAAATGACAATAAATGGTGTTAAAATGTCAAAAGTATGTAAAATGACAAGAATTGGTGTTAAAAGGTCAAAAGTATGTCAAATAAAAGAAATAGGGTTAAAAGGTCAAAAACTATGTCAAACCACCAGAAATGTTGTTAAAAGGTCAAAAGTATGTCATATGATGAGAAATGGTGTTAAAAGGTCGAAACTATGTCAAATGACAGGAAATTATGTAAAACGGTTAAAAACTATGTAAAATGACAAGATATGGTATTGAAATGTCATAAACTATGTCAAATGACATGAAATTGTGTTAAAAGGTCGTAAGTATGTCAAATGACAATAAATGGTGTTAAAATTTCAAAACTATGTAAAATGACAAGAGATGGTGTTAAAAGGTCAAAAAGTAGTGAAATGATAAGAAATGGTGTCAAAAGTTCAGCACTATGTCAAATGACAAGAAATGGGGTTAAAAGGTCAAAAACTATCTCAAATCACCAGAAATGGTGTTTTAAGGTCAAATCTATGTCAAATGACAAGAAATGGTGTTCAAAGGTCAAAACTATGTCAAATCACCAGAAATGTTGTTAATAGGTCAAAAGTGTTTCAAATGACAATAAATGGTGTTAAAATGTCAAAAGTATGTAAAATGACAAGAATTGGTGTTAAAAGGTCAAAAACTATGTCAAATCACAAGAAATTGTGTTAAAAGGTCCAAAACATGTAAAATGACAAGAAATAGTGTTAAAAGGTCAAAAGTATGTCAAATCACAAGAAATAGTGTTAAAAGGTCAGAAGTATGTCAAATCACAAGAGATGGTGTTAAAAGGTCATAACTATGTCAAATGACATGAAATGGTGTTAAAAGGTCAAAAGTATGTCAAATAAAAGAAATGGTGTTAAAAGGTCAAAAATATGTAAAATGACAAGAAATAGTGTTAAAAGGTTAAAAGTATGTCAAATCACAAGAAATAGTGTTAAAAGGTCAAAAGTATGTCAAATCGCAAGAAATGGTGTTAAAAGGTCAAAACTATGTAAAATGACATGAAATGGTGTTAAAAGGTCAAAAATATGTAAAATGACAAGAAATAGTGTTAAAAGGTCAAAAGTATGTCAAATCACAAGAAATAGTGTTAAAAGGTCAGAAGTATGTCAAATCACAAGAGATGGTGTTAAAAGGTCATAACTATGTCAAATGACATGAAATGGTGTTAAAAGGTCAAAAGTATGTCAAATAAAAGAAATAGGGTTAAAAGGTCAAAAACTATGTCAAATCACCAGAAATGTTGTTAGAAGGTCAAAAGTATGTCATATGATAAGAAATGGTGTTAAAAGGTCGAAACTATGTCAAATGACAGGATATTATGTTAAAAGGTCAAAAACTAAGTAAAATGACAAGAAATGGTGTTGAAAGGTCAAAAACTATGTCAAATGACATGAAATGGTGTTAAAAGGTCGTAAGTATGTCAAATGACAATAAATGGTGTTAAAATTTCAAAACTATGTAAAATGACAAGAGATGGTGTTAAAAGGTCAAAAAGTAGTGAAATGATAAGAAATGGTGTCAAAAGTTCAGCACTATGTCAAATGATAAGAAATGGGGTTAAAAGGTCAAAAACTATCTCAAATCACCAGAAATGGTGTTTAAAGGTCAAATCTATGTCAAATGACAAGAAATGGTGTTCAAAGGTCAAAACTATGTCAAATCACCAGAAATGTTGTTAAAGTTTCAAATGACAATAAATGGTGTTAAAATGTCAAAAGTATGTAAAATGACAAGAAATAGTGTTAAAAGGTCAAAAGTATGTCAAATCACAAGAAATAGTGTTAAAAGATCAAAAGTATGTCAAATCGCAAGAATTGGTGTTAAAATGTCAAAAACTATGTCAAATCACAAGAAATGGTGTTAAAAGGTCAAAAATATGTAAAATGACAAGAAATAGTGTTAAAAGGTCAAAAGTATGTCAAATCACAAGAAATAGTGTTAAAAGATCAAAAGTATGTCATATCGCAAGAATTGGTGTTAAAATGTCAAAAACTATGTCAAATCACAAGAAATGGTGTTAAAAGGTCAAAAATATGTAAAATGACAAGAAATAGTGTTAAAAGGTCAAAAGTATGTCAAATCACAAGAAATAGTGTTAAAAGGTCAGAAGTATGTCAAATCGCAAGAAATGGTGTTAAAAGGTCAAAACTATGTCAAATGACATGAAATGGTGTTAAAAGGTCAAAAGTACGTCAAATAAAAGAAATAGGGTTAAAAGGTCAAAAACTATGTCAAATCACCAGAAATGTTGTTAGAAGGTCAAAAGTATGTCATATGATAAGAAATGGTGTTAAAAGGTCGAAACTATGTCAAATGACAGGAAATTATGTAAAACGGTCAAAAACTATGTAAAATGACAAGAAATGGTATTGAAATGTCATAAACTATGTCAAATGACATGAAATTGTGTTAAAAGGTCGTAAGTATGTCAAATGACAATAAATGGTGTTAAAATTTCAAAACTATGTAAAATGACAAGAGATGGTGTTAAAAGGTCAAAAAGTAGTGAAATGATAAGAAATGGTGTCAAAAGTTCAGCACTATGTCAAATGACAAGAAATGGGGTTAAAAGGTCAAAAACTATGTCAAATCACAAGAAATTGTGTTAAAAGGTCAAAAACATGTAAAATGACAAGAAGTAGTGTTAAAAGGTCAAAAGTATGTCAAATCACAAGAATAGTGTTAAAAGGTCATAAGTATGTCAAATCACAAGAGATGGTGTTAAAAGGTCATAACTATGTCAAATGACATGAAATGGTGTTAAAAGGTCAAAAGTATGTCAAATAAAAGAAATAGGGTTAAAAGGTCAAAAACTATGTCAAATCACCAGAAATGTTGTTAGAAGGTCAAAAGTATGTCATATGATAAGAAATGGTGTTAAAAGGTCGAAACTATGTCAAATGACAGGATATTATGTTAAAAGGTCAAAAACTAAGTAAAATGACAAGAAATGGTGTTGAAAGGTCAAAAACTATGTCAAATGACATGAAATGGTGTTAAAAGGTCGTAAGTATGTCAAATGACAATAAATGGTGTTAAAATTTAAAAACTATGTAAAATGACAAGAGATGGTGTTAAAAGGTCAAAAAGTAGTAAAATGATAAGAAATGGTGTCAAAAGTTCAACACTATGTCAAATGACAAGAAATGGGGTTAAAAGGTCAAAAACTATCTCAAATCACCAGAAATGGTGTTAAAAGGTCAAATCTATGTCAAATGACAAGAAATGGTGTTCAAAGGTCAAAACTATGTCAAATCACCAGAAATGTTGTTAAAAGGTCAAAAGTGTTTCAAATGACAATAAATGGTGTTAAAATGTCAAAAGTATGTAAAATGACAAGAATTGGTGTTAAAAGGTCAAAAATGGGTTGATTTTGCAGAGCTCACTGTGTGCGATTACACCTTCACTGTGTGTAATGCAATTTCTGTCCAAACTTGATTGATTCATCCAGATCTGGTGCTGATCTCTTCACCAGTGATCAGATGCCTTCTCCAGGGAAGTCTGGTAGCATCAAGAGGAGGGGCAGAAACAAACAGACCCTGCTGAGAGATGGAGAATTTTCTTTAGTGAAGAAACAAGCTAGCTCAGATGAGTTGCTGCCAGGAGTGGAGCAAGCTCAGCTGCCTGAGGAGGAAGCACTTCACCAACAAGAGGAGGAGTGTGTGGAAGCTCAGACACCAAGGTTGAAAGGCACAACAGTCGGGGGAGTTGCAGATCTGGAAGTGAACAGTGCAAACAGTAAACTGGGCTCATCCAGAAGCTGGGCTGACCAAGCTGAGGAGATGGAGAATAAAGAGAGGAGCTGGAGGAACCTTTTTGGAGGATCTTCAACTGAGGTAAACTTTGTTGAACCATTGTCAATTGAAGGTATAAAAATGGCTAAAATCTCTAAGGAAGAAGTAGCAGAAAGTGTCAAAGACTGGGAGTCAACTCTGGTTTGTAAAATTTTAGGAGCTTTCCCACCTCATAGAGTCATGGAGGGTTTCTTTAATAGAATTTGGGGTTCTGCTAAAATACAGAAGGTGTGGAGGATGAAGGATGGTATCTTTATGGTGAGATTTAGCCAGAAGCAGTACTGTGAGGAGATTCTGAGCAAAGGTCTTTTGCTGTTTGATCATAAGCCAGTGCTAGTTAAAGCCTGGTCTAAAAATTGGTGGGACTTTGAGGCTACTAAAATACCAGTATGGATACAACTCCCTGAGCTGCCTCTCCCATACTGGAAGCCCTCCATACTTAGCAAAATTCTCAGTCCCATTGGGGTCCCTAAAAGAATAGATGAATGCACTCTAAACCATGCAAGACTGGGCTTTGCAAGGGTGCAAGTAGAGGTGGAAATTACTGATGCAGTTCCAAGCTCTGTGCCTTACATAGATGAGGAGGATATAATTCAGCACCAACCTTTGGTGTTTGAATGGCAACCTGTGAAGTGTGGTGAATGTGGGAGATTAGGCCACTTAAAAGAGCAGTGCAGGAAGAGTGCTCAAACTGAGAGACCCCAACAGAAGAAATGGATCCCTGTAGCCAAACCTACAGCCTGGAGAGTTGCCCCACAGTTGAGACCAGATGCAAAAATTGGCAAAAAGGAAAAACCACAAACATTGGCCAAAGATGAGGAAGGCTTTGAGGCTGTCACACATGCTGCACACAGGCCAGGAAAGCAGCCAATGGTAGAAGTGAGTGATGAAGGTTCAGGAGGGAGGTATCTGGCTCTGGCAGATCCACCTGATGAATAGCAGCATTCTGGCATGGAACATCAGAGGTGTAAATAGGATAGACAAGCAGAAAAAAATCAAAAATTTTTGTACAGGCTTTAATTTTGGTTTAGTAGGCTTTATGGAGACTAAAGTTAAAAAGGCTAAAGAGCAGCAGGTGTGGAAGGATTTCAGTAGCATGGGATGGAACTGGATGACCACAAATGATGCCAATGACAAGGGCAGAATCTGGGTAGGCTGGAGACCTGAGATTTATGAGATCATTGCAACTGCACAAAATGAACAGTGGCTGGATGTGCATTGCTGTATAAAGGCTCTGAAGCTGGAGTGCTTTGTCACTTTTGTCTATGGCTACCACACCATAGAGGGCAGAGGTCCACTGTGGTCCCAACTGAAGAAACTGGACCATGGAGCTTATCCATGGCTGATCACAGGTGACTTCAATGCTCCTCTGCATCTTGAAGATAGACAGGGAGGGACCTCAGTACAGATAAAAGAAATAATTGACTTTCAGGAATGTGTGCAAGACTTACAATTGCTGGAATTAAAAACAATTGGCCCTAGCTACACTTGGGAGAACAAGAGGGCAGTGGGGGAGAGAATTTTCAGTAGAATTGACAGGTCCCTTGTCAATCATGCCTGGATTGCTACATTTCCAGAAGCACTGTGCTTGATTAACACTACTGAAATATCTGATCATTTCCCTCAAATTATCCAGTTGAAGAAGAAGGAAAGGCAAGGCCCTAAACCTTTTAAATTTTATAATATGTGGAGCACATCTCCACAGTTCCAAGATATTATTAAGGTTGTTTGGGAGGATGAGGCTGTGCAGACCATGGAGGATCTTTTTAGGCAATTAAGGGGAATTCAAGCACCCCTTTTATGCCTGAATAGAAGACAATTCTCAGAAATTGAAAAGAGGACAGCAATGGCAAGGGAAGAGTGGGAGAGGTCAGTCACAGAGCTAAGCAAGGATCTCACCTCACAACAACAGCAGCAACTGGAAAGAGACAAAAGGGGGCTACTGGAATTCTATGCTGAAGCAGAATTCAACTTCCTACAGCAGAGGGCAAAAATCAACTGGATCAAAGAAGGGGACAGGCCTACTAAACTGTTTTACTCACTTTTGAAGGGTAGACAGTACCACAACCAGATTCTATGCCTCTCAGATGGTGCTAAATTGATAGAAGGAAGGGAAGCAATTGAAATGCACCTTCTGGATTTTTTCAAGAAGCAACTTGGAGAAACTAGTCAGACTACACTGAAACTGAACAAAGAGTATGTGAAGTTGGGGGGCACACTTTCAATAGGCCAGCAGGCCTCACTAATTCAAGATATCACCCCAGAGGAAATATATGCTGCATTGAAGAGTATTGGTTCATCCAAGAGTCCTGGCCAAGATGGCTTCACAAGCCAATTTTTTAAGAACACTTGGAGTACAGTTGGTCCTGGAATAATAAGGGCAGTAAAGGGATTTTTTGCTGGGGACACAATGCCTACTGACTTTAGCCAAGCAGTGTTAGCCCTCATCCCTAAATGCCCCCTGCCACAAACAGCCAATGATCTCAGACCTATTGCATGCTGCTCAGTATTATACAAGATAGTTGCTAAAATCTTGTGTACAAGACTGGGAAGGGTATTGCCCTCAGTGGTTAGCCAAAATCAAGGTGCATTTGTAAAAGGCAGGCAAATTGCACACAATGTTCTGCTCACACAGGAACTCATCCAGAAATACCACAATACTACCATGAGACCTAGCTGCTTGCTTCAAATTGATATCAGGAAAGCATTTGACAACTTGAGCTGGGATTTTCTCTTTGATTGGCTTGCAGCTTTGAGATTTCCTCCACTTTTCATGCACTGGCTCAAGAGGTGTGTCTTCACATCCTCTTTTTGCATTTCAATTAATGGAGGTTATACTACTGCTTTTAAGGGTAAAAAAGGAGTCAAGCAAGGTGATCCCTTATCTCCCTTGCTTTTTGTTATTGGTATGGAGTATTTGACCAGGATGCTGGAGGCTCACTATCTAAACAACTCTATCCAGTACCATCAAAGGTGTGAAAGGGTGGGAATCCATAGTCTAATTTTTGCTGATGATTTACTACTCTTTTGTGGTGCAACTGCCCAATCTATGAGAGGTATTAAAGCCTGCTTGGAAGAATTTAGGCACACAACAGGGCTGGGAATAAATGAAAAGAAATCAGTGGCCTTTTTCTCAGTGATGGATGAGGGTGAAAAGGATCTCCTGGCCTCAATCCTCAAGGTATCAAGAGGTGACCTCCCCCTAAAATACTTGGGACTCCCCCTTTCAACTTGCAAGTGGGACAAAGAGACTTGTGCAAATTTATTGGACAAGATCAGAATCAAGATAGCAGGCTGGAAGGGAAGGCACTTGTCTCATGCAGGAAATGTGCATGTCATCAACACTTTACTACTTAGCCTCTCCAGCTACTGGTCAAGTGTTTTGAAAATTCCAGAAGAAATACATGAGGAGGTAGAGAAGATGTGTAGAGCCTTTCTATGGGGGAAAGATCCAAATAGCAAATACTTCACACCAGCAGCATGGAACTCACTTTGCAAAGGGAAAAAATTTGGTGGCATGGGCATTAAAGATCCTTCTTTGTGGAATCTGGCATCTTTATGCAGGCATGTGTGGGACATCCAGCAGAAGAAAGATATACTTTGGATAAGGTGGATTCAGGCCTTCTATCTAAAAGGAAAATCATTTGACACCTACAAAGCTCAAGAGGGGCATAGCTGGATCTGGAAACTACTTGTGAGGTTGAAAGACAAAATGTTTGGCAAAATGCAGCTTTGTGCAAGGAGGGATGGAGGCTTCTCCATTACTACTGCTTACAACATCATGAAAGGAGAAGAAGAAGAAGATATTTGGGCTAAACTGACTTGGCACAACAAACTACTCCCAAAACACAGATTCTTCTTATGGCTAATGCTCAAAGGTAAACTAGCTACAGTTGATAGGCTCCAGAAGTATAAAATACTCCAGCAGCAACCAAACTGTTGCCTTTGTGGCTTAGAAGAAGAGACAGCCCAACATCTTTTTGCCAAATGCAACTTCTGCAAAGGTATCTTGATCTCATTAGGGCTGAAGGAATTGAAGAACTTGAGGGATCTAAGGAGAAAGCTCTTAATATGGTGCAGAACAGGTCAGGTTAGGAAACTCTTCCTCCTAGTTGCCACACTTTATCATATTTGGGAGGAGAGAAACAACAGAATTTTTAATCACAAGTCAGTCCTGGCTGAAAAATTGGGGAAAAGGATTGAAGATGAGTTCAACTGGTCCAAAGGTGTTCTTAGAAGTGATTAGAAAAATAGTCTTTTGAGCCTAGAAATAGGTTAGGAATTTTGTAATAGACTGGGAGTGAAGGTCTAAACTTGTAATAGTTTTTGCTTATCAATTAAGAAGAGGGTTCATCAAAAAAAAGAAAAAAGGTCAAAAGTATGTCAAATAAAAGAAATAGGGTTAAAAGGTCAAAAACTATGTCAAACCACCAGAAATGTTGTTAAAAGGTCAAAAGTATGTCATATGATGAGAAATGGTGTTAAAAGGTCGAAACTATGTCAAATGACAGGAAATTATGTAAAACGGTAAAAAACTATGTAAAATGACAAGAAATGGTATTGAAATGTCATAAACTATGTCAAATGACATGAAATTGTGTTAAAAGGTCGTAAGTATGTCAAATGACAATAAATGGTGTTAAAATTTCAAAACTATGTAAAATGACAAGAGATGGTGTTAAAAGGTCAAAAAGTAGTGAAATGATAAGAAATGGCGTCAAAAGTTCAGCACTATGTCAAATGACAAGAAATGGGGTTAAAAGGTCAAAAACTATCTCAAATCACCAGAAATGGTGTTTTAAGGTCAAATCTATGTCAAATGACAAGAAATGGTGTTCAAAGGTCAAAACTATGTCAAATCACCAGAAATGTTGTTAAAAGGTCAAAAGTGTTTCAAATGACAATAAATGGTGTTAAAATGTCAAAAGTATGTAAAATGACAAGAATTGGTGTTAAAAGGTCAAAAACTATGTCAAATCACAAGAAATTGTGTTAAAAGGTCAAAAACATGTAAAATGACAAGAAATAGTGTTAAAAGGTCAAAAGTATGTCAAATCACAAGAAATAGTGTTAAAAGGTCAGAAGTATGTCAAATCACAAGAGATGGTGTTAAAAGGTCATAACTATGTCAAATGACATGAAATGGTGTTAAAAGGTCAAAAGTATGTCAAATAAAAGAAATGGTGTTAAAAGGTCAAAAATATGTAAAATGACAAGAAATAGTGTTAAAAGGTCAAAAGTATGTCAAATCACAAGAAATAGTGTTAAAAGATCAAAAGTATGTCAAATCGCAAGAAATGGTGTTAAAAGGTCAAAACTATGTAAAATGACATGAAATGGTGTTAAAAGGTCAAAAATATGTAAAATGACAAGAAATAGTGTTAAAAGGTCAAAAGTATGTCAAATCACAAGAAATAGTGTTAAAAGGTCAGAAGTATGTCAAATCACAAGAGATGGTGTTAAAAGGTCATAACTATGTCAAATGACATGAAATGGTGTTAAAAGGTCAAAAGTATGTCAAATAAAAGAAATAGGGTTAAAAGGTCAAAAACTATGTCAAATCACCAGAAATGTTGTTAGAAGGTCAAAAGTATGTCATATGATAAGAAATGGTGTTAAAAGGTCGAAACTATGTCAAATGACAGGATATTATGTTAAAAGGTCAAAAACTAAGTAAAATGACAAGAAATGGTGTTGAAAGGTCAAAAACTATGTCAAATGACATGAAATGGTGTTAAAAGGTCGTAAGTATGTCAAATGACAATAAATGGTGTTAAAATTTAAAAACCATGTAAAATGACAAGAGATGGTGTTAAAAGGTCAAAAAGTAGTAAAATGATAAGAAATGGTGTCAAAAGTTCAACACTATGTCAAATGACAAGAAATGGGGTTAAAAGGTCAAAAACTATCTCAAATCACCAGAAATGGTGTTAAAAGGTCAAATCTATGTCAAATGACAAGAAATGGTGTTCAAAGGTCAAAACTATGTCAAATCACCAGAAATGTTGTTAAAAGGTCAAAAGTGTTTCAAATGACAATAAATGGTGTTAAAATGTCAAAAGTATGTAAAATGACAAGAATTGGTGTTAAAAGGTCAAAAACTATGTCAAATCACCAGAAATGGTGTTAAAAGGTCAAAAATATGTAAAATGACAAGAAATAGTGTTAAAAGGTCAAAAGTATGTCAAATCACAAGAAATAGTGTTAAAAGATCAAAAGTATGTCAAATCGCAAGAAATGGTGTTAAAAGGTCAAAACTATGTAAAATGACATGAAATGGTGTTAAAAGGTCAAAAATATGTAAAATGACAAGAAATAGTGTTAAAAGGTCAAAAGTATGTCAAATCACAAGAAATAGTGTTAAAAGGTCAGAAGTATGTCAAATCACAAGAGATGGTGTTAAAAGGTCATAACTATGTCAAATGACATGAAATGGTGTTAAAAGATCAAAAGTATGTCAAATAAAAGAAATAGGGTTAAAAGGTCAAAAACTATGTCAAATCACCAGAAATGTTGTTAGAAGGTCAAAAGTATGTCATATGATAAGAAATGGTGTTAAAAGGTCGAAACTATGTCAAATGACAGGATATTATGTTAAAAGGTCAAAAACTAAGTAAAATGACAAGAAATGGTGTTGAAAGGTCAAAAACTATGTCAAATGACATGAAATGGTGTTAAAAGGTCGTAAGTATGTCAAATGACAATAAATGGTGTTAAAATTTAAAAACTATGTAAAATGACAAGAGATGGTGTTAAAAGGTCAAAAAGTAGTAAAATCATAAGAAATGGTGTCAAAAGTTCAACACTATGTCAAATGACAAGAAATGGGGTTAAAAGGTCAAAAACTATCTCAAATCACCAGAAATGGTGTTAAGAGGTCAAATCATTGTCAAATGACAAGAAATGGTGTTCAAAGGTCAAAACTATGTCAAATCACCAGAAATGTTGTTAAAATGTCAAAAGTATTTCAAATGACAATAAATGGTGTCAAAAGTTCAACACTATATCAAATGAATAGAATTGGTGTCAAAAGGTCAAAAACTATGTCAAATCACCCGAAATGGTGTTAGAAGATCAAAAATATGTAAAATGACAAGAAATAGTGTTAAAAGGTCAAAAGAATGTCAAATCACAAGAAATAGTGTTAAAAGGTCAAAAGTATGTCAAATCGCAAGAAATGGTGTTAAAAGGTCAAAACTATGTCAAATGACATGAAATGGTGTTAAAAGGTCAAAAGCATGTCAAATGACATGAAATGGTGTTAGAAGGTCAAAAGTATGTCAAATAACAAGAAATGGGGTTAAAAGGTCAAAAACTATGTCAAACCACCAGAAATGTTGTTAAAAGGTCAAAAGTATGTCATATGATAAGAAATGGTGTTAAAAGGTCGAGACTATGTCAAATGACAGGAAATTATGTTAAAAGGTCAAAAGCTATGTAAAATGACAAGAAATGCTGTTGAAAGGTTAAAAACTATGTCAAATGACATGAAATGGTGTTAAAAGGTCGTAAGTATGTCAAATGACAATAAATGGTGTTAAAATTTAAAAACTATGTAAAATGACAAGAGATGGTGTTAAAAGGTCAAAAAGTAGTAAAATGATAAGAAATGGTGTTAAACGTTCAGCACTATGTCAAATGACAAGAAATGGGGTTAAAAGGTCAAAAACTATCTCAAATCACTAGAAATGGTGTTTAAAGGTCAAATCTATGTCAAATGACAAGAAATGGGTTCAAAGGTCAAAACTATGTCAAATCACCAGAAATGTTGTTAAAAGGTCAAAAGTGTTTCAAATGACAATAAATGGTGTTAAAATGTCAAAAGTATGTAAAATGACAAGAATTGGTGTTAAAAGGTCAAAAACTATGTCAAATCACTAGAAATGGTGTTAAAAGGGCAAAAATATGTAAAATGACAAGAAATAGTGTTAAAAAGTCAAAAGTATGTCAAATCACAAGAAATAGTGTTAAAAGGTCAAAAGTATGTCAAATCGCAAGAAATGGTGTTAAAAGGTCAAAACTATGTCAAATGACATGAAATGGTGTTAAAAGGTCAAAAGTATGTAAAATAACAAGAAATGGGGTTAAAAGGTCAAAAACTATGTCAAATCACCAGAAATGTTGTTAAAAGGTCAAAAGTATGTCATATGATAAGAAATGGTGTTAAAAGGTCGAAACTATGTCAAATGACAGGAAATGGTGTTAAAAGGTCAAAAACTATGTAAAATGACAAGAAATGGTGTTGAAAGGTCAAAAACTATGTCAAATGACATGAAATGGTGTTAAAATGTCGTAAGTATGTCAAATGACAATAAATGGTGTTACAATTTAAAAACTATGTAAAATGACAAGAGATGGTGTTAAAAGGTCAAAAAGTAGTAAAATGATAAGAAATGGTGTCCAAAGTTCAACACTATGTCAAATGACAAGAAATGGGATTAAAAGGTCAAAAACTATCTTAAATCACCAGAAATGGTGTTAAAAGGTCAAATCTATGTCAAATGACAAGAAATGGTGTTCAAAGGTCAAAACTATGTCAAATCACCAGAAATGTTGTTAAAAGGTCAAAAGTATTTCAAATGGCAATAAATGGTGTTAAAATGTCAAAAGTATGTAAAATAACTAGAATTGGTGTTAAAAGGTCAAAAACTATGTCAAATCACCAGAAATGGTGTTAAAAGGTCAAAAATATGTAAAATGATAAGAAACAGTGTTAAAAGGTCAAAAGTATGTCAAATCACAAGAAATAGTGTTAAAAGGTAAGAAATATGTCAAATCACAAGAAATGGTGTTAAAAGGTCAAAACTATGTCAAATGACATGAAATGGTGTTAAAATGTCAAAAGTATGTCAAATAACAAGAAATGGGGTTAAGAGGTCAAAACCTATGTCAAATCACCAGAAATGTAGTTAAAAGGTCAAAAGTATGTCATATGATAAGAAATGGTGTTAAAAGGTCGAAACTATGTCAAATGACAGGAAATTATGTTAAAAGGTCAAAAACTATGTAAAATGACAAGAAATGGTATTGAAATGTCATAAACTATGTCAAATGACATGAAATGGTGTTAAAAGGTCGTAAGTATGTCAAATGACAATAAATGGTGTTAAAATTTCAAAACTATGTAAAATGACAAGAGATGGTGTTAAAAGGTCAAAAAGTAGTAAAATGATAAGAAATGGTGTCAAAAGTTCAACACTATGTCAAATGAAAAGAAATGGGGTTAAAAGGTCAAAAACTATGTCAAATCACCAGAAATGGTGTTAAAAGGTCAAATCTATGTCAAATGACAAGAAATGGTGTTCAAAGGTCAAAACTATGTCAAATCACCAGAAATGTTGTTAAAAGGTCAAAAGTATTTCAAATGACAATAAATGGTGTCAAAAGTTCAACACTATGTCAAATGAATAGAATTGGTGTTAAAAGGTCAAAAACTATGTCAAATCACCAGAAATGTTGTTAAAAGGTCAAAAATATGTAAAATGACAAGAAATAGTGTTAAAAGGTCAAAAGTATGTCAAATCACAAGAAATAGTGTTAAAAGGTCAAAAGTATGTCAAATCACAAGAAATGGTGTTAAAAGGTCAAAACTATGTCAAATGACATGAAATGGTGTTAAAAGGTCAAAAGTATGTAAAATAACAAGAAATGGGGTTAAAAGGTCAAAAACTATGTCAAATCACCAGAAATGTTGTTAAAAGGTCAAAAGTATGTCATATGATAAGAAATGGTGTTTAAAGGTCGAAACTATGTCAAATGACAGGAAATTATGTTAAAAGGTCAAAAACTATGTAAAATGACAAGAAATGGTGTTGAAAGGTCAAAAACTATGTCAAATGATTTTGATTTAAAGTTGTTGAAATTGTTTAAAGTACAAAACTATGGGTTGATTTTGCAGAGCAGTACTGTGTGCGATTACACCTTGACTGTGTGTAATGAAATTTTTGTCCAACTCTGCTTGATTCATCCAGATCTGGTGCTGATCTCTTCACCAGTGATCAGATGCCTTCTCCAGGGAAGTCTGGTAGCATCAAGAAGCGTGGCCGAAACAAACAGATCCTGCAAAGAGATGGGGACTTTTCAGTGGTGAAGAAACAAGCTAGCTCAGCTGGGTTGCTGCCAGAAGTGGAGCTAGCTCAACTGCCTGAGGAGGAAGTACTATACCAACATGAGGAGGAGTGTGTGGATGCTCAAACACCAAGGTTGAAGGAAACAAAAGCCAGGGGAGATGCAGATCCAGTTGTGAACAGTACACCAAACAGTGGAGTGGGCTCATCCAGAAGCTGGGCTGACCAAGCTGAGGAGGTGGAGAAGAAAGAGGGGAGCTGGAGAAATCTTTTTGGAGGAACTTCAGTTGAGGTAAACTTTGTTGAACCTCTGTCAATTGAAGGTATAAAAATGGCTAAAATCTCTAAGGAACAAGTAGAGGAGAGTGTCAAAGACTGGGAGTCAACTTTGGTATGTAAAATTTTAGGAGCTTTCCCACCTCATAGAGTCATGGAGGGTTTCTTTAATAGAATATGGGGATCTGCAAAAATACAGAAGGTATGGAGGATGAAGGATGGTATCTTTATGGTGAGATTTAGCCAAAAACAGTACTGTGAGGAAATTCTGAGCAAAGGCCTGTTGCTTTTTGATCATAAGCCAGTGTTGGTTAAAGCTTGGTCTAAAAACTGGTGAGATTTTGAGGCCACTAAAATTCCAGTATGGATCCAACTTCCTGAGCTGCCCCTCCCATACTGGAAGCCCTCCATTCTCAGCAAGATACTAAGTCCCATTGGTGTCCCAAAGAGAATAGATGACTGCACACTAAATCATACAAGGCTGGGCTTTGCAAGGGTGCAAGTAGAGGTGGAAATTGCAGATGTAGTTCCAAGCTCTGTACCTTACATAGATGAGGAGGATATCATTCAGCATCAGCCTTTGGTGTTTGAATGGCAACCAGTGAAGTGTGGTGAATGTGGGAGATTAGGCCACTTAAAAGAGCAGTGCAGAAAGAATACTCCAGTTGTAGGTCCCCAACAAAAGAAATGGATCCCTGTAGCCAAGCCAACTGCCTGGAGAGTTGCTCCATAACTGAGGCCAGATACAAAAGATGGCAAAAGGGAGAAACTACAAAAAGCCAGCAAAGATGAGGAGGGTTTGAGGCTGTCATCAATGTTGCACACAGACAGGGAAAACAGCCAATGGAAGAAGTGAATGATGAAGGTTCAGGAGGGAGGTATCTGGCTCTGGCAGATCCACCTGATGAATAGCAACATTCTGGCATGGAACATCAGGGGTGTAAATAGGACAGATAAGCAGAAAAAAATCAAAAAATTTTGTAGAGCTTCTAGATTTGGTTTAGTTGGCTTTATGGAGACTAAAGTTAAAAAGGCAAAAGAGCAGCAGGTGTGGAAGGATTTTAGTAGCATGGGATGGAACTGGATAACCACTAATGATGTCAATGATAAGGGCAGAATCTGGGTAGGATGGAGGCCTGATGTTTATGAGATCATTGCAACTGCACAAAATGAACAATGGCTGGATGTGCATTGCTGTATAAAGGAACTGAGGCAGGAGTGTTTTATCACTTTTGTGTATGGTTACCAATCCATAGAGGGCAGAGGACCACTGTGGTCCCAACTGAAAAAGCTGGACCATGGTGCTTATCCATGGCTGATCACAGGTGATTTTAATGCTCCATTGCATCTGGATGATAGGCAGGGGGGGACCTCAGTACAGACAAAAGAAATAATTGATTTCCAGGAGTGTGTGCAAGATTTGCAGCTGCTGGAGTTAAAAACAATTGGTCCAAGCTACACTTGGGAGAACAAGAGGGCAGTGGGGGAGAGGATCTTCAGTAGAATTGACAGATCCCTTGTCAATCATGCCTGGATTACCACTTTTCCAGAAACATTGTGCTTGGTTAGCTCTACTGAAATCTCTGATCATTTCCCACAAATTATTCAGCTGAGAAAGAAAGAAAGGCAAGCCCCTAAACCTTTTAAATTCTATAATATGTGGAGCACATCTCCACAATTTCAAGACATTATAAAGGTTGTATGGGAGGATGAGGCTGTGCAGACAATGGAGGATCTGTTTAGGCAATTAAGGGGCATTCAATCACCCCTTTTATGCATGAATAGAAGGCAATTCTAAGAAATTGAAAAGAGGACAGCAATGGCAAGAGAAGAGTGGGAGCAATCAGTCACAGAGCTAAGCAAGGATCTCACCTCACAAAAACAACAACTGGAAAGAGACAAAAGGGGGCTACTGGAGTTCTATGCTTAAGCAGAATTCAATTTTCTACAGCACAGAGCAAATATTAATTGGATCAAGGAAGGGGACATGCCTACTAAAATGTTTTACTCACTCTTGAAGAGTAGACAGTACCACAACCAGATTTTGTGCCAAATGACAAGAATTGGTGTTAAAATGTCAAAAACTATGTCAAATCACAAGAAATGGTGTTAAAAGGTCAAAAATATGTAAAATGACAAGAAATAGTGTTAAAAGGTCAAAAGTATGTCAAATCACAAGAAATAGTGTTAAAAGGTCAGAAGTATGTCAAATCGCAAGAAATGGTGTTAAAAGGTCAAAACTATGTCAAATGACATGAAATGGTGTTAAAAAGTCAAAAGTACGTCAAATAAAAGAAATAGGGTTAAAAGGTCAAAAACTATGTCAAATCACCAGAAATGTTGTTAGAAGGTCAAAAGTATGTCATATGATAAGAAATGGTGTTAAAAGGTCGAAACTATGTTAAATGACAGGAAATTATGTAAAACGGTCAAAAACTATGTAAAATGACAAGAAATGGTATTGAAATGTCATAAACTATGTCAAATGACATGAAATTGTGTTAAAAGGTCGTAAGTATGTCAAATGACAATAAATGGTGTTAAAATTTCAAAACTATGTAAAATGAGAAGAGATGGTGTTAAAAGGTCAAAAAGTAGTGAAATGATAAGAAATGGTGTCAAACGTTCAGCACTATGTCAAATGACAAGAAATGGGGTTAAAAGGTCAAAAACTATCTCAAATCACTAGAAATGGTGTTTAAAGGTCAAATCTATGTCAAATGACAAGAAATGGGTTCAAAGGTCAAAACTATGTCAAATCACCAGAAATGTTGTTAAAAGGTCAAAAGTGTTTCAAATGACAATAAATGGTGTTAAAATGTCAAAAGTATGTAAAATGACAAGAATTGGTGTTAAAAGGTCAAAAACTATGTCAAATCACTAGAAATGGTGTTAAAAGGTCAAAAATATGTAAAATGACAAGAAATAGTGTTAAAAGGTCAAAAGTATGTCAAATCACAAGAAATAGTGTTAAAAGGTCAAAAGTATGTCAAATCGCAAGAAATGGTGTTAAAAGGTCAAAACTATGTCAAATGACATGAAATGGTGTTAAAAGGTCAAAAGTATGTAAAATAACAAGAAATGGGGTTAAAAGGTCAAAAACTATGTCAAATCACCAGAAATGTTGTTAAAAGGTCAAAAGTATGTCATATAATAAGAAATGGTGTTAAAAGGTCGAAACTATGTCAAATGACAGGAAATGGTGTTAAAAGGTCAAAAATTATGTAAAATGACAAGAAATGGTGTTGAAAGGTCAAAAACTATGTCAAATGACATGAAATGGTGTTAAAATGTCGTAAGTATGTCAAATGACAATAAATGGTGTTACAATTTAAAAACTATGTAAAATGACAAGAGATGGTGTTAAAAGGTCAAAAAGTAGTAAAATGATAAGAAATGGTGTCCAAAGTTCAACACTATGTCAAATGACAAGAAATGGGATTAAAAGGTCAAAAACTATCTCAAATCACCAGAAATGGTGTTAAAAGGTCAAATCTATGTCAAATGACAAGAAATGGTGTTCAAAGGTCAAAACTATGTCAAATCACCAGAAATGTTGTTAAAAGGTCAAAAGTATTTCAAATGACAATAAATGGTGTTAAAATGTCAAAAGTATGTAAAATAACTAGAATTGGTGTTAAAAGGTCAAAAACTATGTCAAATCACCAGAAATGGTGTTAAAAGGTCAAAAATATGTAAAATGACAAGAAACAGTGTTAAAAGGTCAAAAGTATGTCAAATCACAAGAAATAGTGTTAAAAGGTAAGAAGTATGTCAAATCACAAGAAATGGTGTTAAAAGGTCAAAACTATGTCAAATGACATGAAATGGTGTTAAAATGTCAAAAGTATGTCAAATAACAAGAAATGGGGTTAAGAGGTCAAAACCTATGTCAAATCACCAGAAATGTTGTTAAAAGGTCAAAAGTATGTCATATGATAAGAAATGGTGTTAAAAGGTCGAAACTATGTCAAATGACAGGAAATTATGTTAAAAGGTCAAAAACTATGTAAAATGACAAGAAATGGTATTGAAATGTCATAAACTATGTCAAATGACATGAAATGGTGTTAAAAGGTCGTAAGTATGTCAAATGACAATAAATGGTGTTAAAATTTCAAAACTATGTAAAATGACAAGAGATGGTGTTAAAAGGTCAAAAAGTAGAAAATGATAAGAAATGGTGTCAAAAGTTCAACACTATGTCAAATGAAAAGAAATGGGTTTAAAAGGTGAAAAACTATGTCAAATCACCAGAAATGGTGTTAAAAGGTCAAATCTATGTCAAATGACAAGAAATGGTGTTCAAAGGTCAAAACTATGTCAAATCACCAGAAATGTTGTTAAAAGGTCAAAAGTATTTCAAATGACAATAAATGGTGTCAAAAGTTCAACACTATGTCAAATGAATAGAATTGGTGTTAAAAGGTCAAAAACTATGTCAAATCACCAGAAATGTTGTTAAAAGGTCAAAAATATGTAAAATGACAAGAAATAGTGTTAAAAGGTCAAAAGTATGTCAAATCACAAGAAATAGTGTTAAAAGGTCAAAAGTATGTCAAATCACAAGAAATGGTGTTAAAAGGTCAAAACTATGTCAAATGACATGAAATGGTGTTAAAAGGTCAAAAGTATGTAAAATAACAAGAAATGGGGTTAAAAGGTCAAAAACTATGTCAAATCACCAGAAATGTTGTTAAAAGGTCAAAAGTATGTCATATGATAAGAAATGGTGTTAAAAGGTCGAAACTATGTCAAATGACAGGAAATTATGTTAAAAGGTCAAAAACTATGTAAAATGACAAGAAATGGTGTTGAAAGGTCAAAAACTATGTCAAATGATTTTGATTTAAAGTTGTTGAAATTGTTTAAAGTACAAAACTATGGGTTGATTTTGCAGAGCAGTACTGTGTGCGATTACACCTTGACTGTGTGTAATGAAATTTTTGTCCAACTCTGCTTGATTCATCCAGATCTGGTGCTGATCTCTTCACCAGTGATCAGATGCCTTCTCCAGGGAAGTCTGGTAGCATCAAGAAGCGTGGCCGAAACAAACAGATCCTGCAAAGAGATGGGGACTTTTCAGTGGTGAAGAAACAAGCTAGCTCAGCTGGGTTGCTGCCAGAAGTGGAGCTAGCTCAACTGCCTGAGGAGGAAGTACTATACCAACATGAGGAGGAGTGTGTGGATGCTCAAACACCAAGGTTGAAGGAAACAAAAGCCAGGGGAGATGCAGATCCAGTTGTGAACAGTACACCAAACAGTGGAGTGGGCTCATCCAGAAGCTGGGCTGACCAAGCTGAGGAGGTGGAGAAGAAAGAGGGGAGCTGGAGAAATCTTTTTGGAGGAACTTCAGTTGAGGTAAACTTTGTTGAACCTCTGTCAATTGAAGGTATAAAAATGGCTAAAATCTCTAAGGAACAAGTAGAGGAGAGTGTCAAAGACTGGGAGTCAACTTTGGTATGTAAAATTTTAGGAGCTTTCCCACCTCATAGAGTCATGGAGGGTTTCTTTAATAGAATATGGGGATCTGCAAAAATACAGAAGGTATGGAGGATGAAGGATGGTATCTTTATGGTGAGATTTAGCCAAAAACAGTACTGTGAGGAAATTCTGAGCAAAGGCCTGTTGCTTTTTGATCATAAGCCAGTGTTGGTTAAAGCTTGGTCTAAAAACTGGTGAGATTTTGAGGCCACTAAAATTCCAGTATGGATCCAACTTCCTGAGCTGCCCCTCCCATACTGGAAGCCCTCCATTCTCAGCAAGATACTAAGTCCCATTGGTGTCCCAAAGAGAATAGATGAATGCACACTAAATCATACAAGGCTGGGCTTTGCAAGGGTGCAAGTAGAGGTGGAAATTGCAGATGTAGTTCCAAGCTCTGTACCTTACATAGATGAGGAGGATATCATTCAGCATCAGCCTTTGGTGTTTGAATGGCAACCAGTGAAGTGTGGTGAATGTGGGAGATTAGGCCACTTAAAAGAGCAGTGCAGAAAGAATACTCCAGCTGTAGGTCCCCAACAAAAGAAATGGATCCCTGTAGCCAAGCCAACTGCCTGGAGAGTTGCTCCATAACTGAGGCCAGATGCAAAAGATGGCAAAAGGGAGAAACTACAAAAAGCTAGCAAAGATGAGGAGGGTTTGAGGCTGTCATCAATGTTGCACACAGACAGGGAAAACAGCCAATGGAAGAAGTGAATGATGAAGGTTCAGGAGGGAGGTATCTGGCTCTGGCAGATCCACCTGATGAATAGCAACATTCTGGCATGGAACATCAGGGGTGTAAATAGGACAGATAAGCAGAAAAAAATCAAAAAATTTTGTAGAGCTTCTAGATTTGGTTTAGTTGGCTTTATGGAGACTAAAGTTAAAAAGGCAAAAGAGCAGCAGGTGTGGAAGGATTTTAGTAGCATGGGATGGAACTGGATAACCACTAATGATGTCAATGATAAGGGCAGAATCTGGGTAGGATGGAGGCCTGATGTTTATGAGATCATTGCAACTGCACAAAATGAACAATGGCTGGATGTGCATTGCTGTATAAAGGAACTGAGGCAGGAGTGTTTTATCACTTTTGTGTATGGTTACCAATCCATAGAGGGCAGAGGACCACTGTGGTCCCAACTGAAAAAGCTGGACCATGGTGCTTATCCATGGCTGATCACAGGTGATTTTAATGCTCCATTGCATCTGGATGATAGGCAGGGGGGGACCTCAGTACAGACAAAAGAAATAATTGATTTCCAGGAGTGTGTGCAAGATTTGCAGCTGCTGGAGTTAAAAACAATTGGTCCAAGCTACACTTGGGAGAACAAGAGGGCAGTGGGGGAGAGGATCTTCAGTAGAATTGACAGATCCCTTGTCAATCATGCCTGGATTACAACTTTTCCAGAAACATTGTGCTTGGTTAGCTCTACTGAAATCTCTGATCATTTCCCACAAATTATTCAGCTGAGAAAGAAAGAAAGGCAAGCCCCTAAACCTTTTAAATTCTATAATATGTGGAGCACATCTCCACAATTTCAAGACATTATAAAGGTTGTATGGGAGGATGAGGCTGTGCAGACAATGGAGGATCTGTTTAGGCAATTAAGGGGCATTCAATCACCCCTTTTATGCATGAATAGAAGGCAATTCTAAGAAATTGAAAAGAGGACAGCAATGGCAAGAGAAGAGTGGGAGCAATCAGTCACAGAGCTAAGCAAGGATCTCACCTCACAAAAACAACAACTGGAAAGAGACAAAAGGGGGCTACTGGAGTTCTATGCTTAAGCAGAATTCAATTTTCTACAGCACAGAGCAAATATTAATTGGATCAAGGAAGGGGACATGCCTACTAAAATGTTTTACTCACTCTTGAAGAGTAGACAGTACCACAACCAGATTTTGTGCCTCTCAGATGGTGCTAATTTGATAGAAGGAAGGGAAGCTATTGAGATGCATCTACTGGATTTTTTCAAGAAGCAGCTTGGAGACACTAGTAAGACTACACTGAAGATGAACAAGGAGTATGTGAAGTTGGGGGGCACACTATCAGTAAGCCAGCAGGCCTCACTTGTTCAAGATATTAATTCAGAGGAAATATATGCTACATTGAAGAGTATTGGCTCATCCAAGAGTCCTGGCCAAGATGGCTTTACCAGCCAATTTTTTAAGAAGACTTGGAGTACTATTGGTCCTGGAGTAATAAGGGCAGTAAAAGGTTTCTTTGCTGGGGACACAATGCCTACTGATTTTAGCCAAGCAGTATTAGCCCTAATCCCTAAATGCCCCTTGCCACAAACAGCCAATGACCTTAGGCCTATTGCATGTTGCTCAGTGTTGTACAAGATGGTGGCTAAAATTCTATGCACAAGGCTGGGAGTGGTGTTGCCCTCAGTGGTCAGCCTAAATCAAGGTGCATTTGTAAAAGGAAGACAAATTGCACACAATGTTTTGCTCACACAGGAACTCATCCAGAAATACCACAACACTACCATGAGGCCTAGTTGCTTGCTTCAAATTGATATCAGAAAAGCTTTTGACAATTTGAGCTGGGATTTCCTTTTTGATTGGCTTGCAGCCTTGAAGTTTCCTCCACTTTTCATGACATGGCTCCAGAGGTGTGTCTTCACATCCTCTTTTTGCATTTCAATTAATGGTGGCTATACTGATGCTTTTAAGGGTAAAAAGGGAGTCAAGCAAGGTGATCCTTTATGGGTGGGAATTCACAGTCTAATCTTTGCTGATGATTTGCTACTCTTTTGTGGTGCAAATGTCCAATCTATGAGAGGCATTAAGGCCTGTTTGGAAGAATTCAGGAATACCACAGGGCTGGGAATAAATGAAATGAAATCAGTGGTTTTTTTCTCAGTGATGGATAAGGGTGAAAAGGATTTGCTGGCCTCAATTCTCAATGTATCAAGGGCTGAACTCCCCCTAAAATATTTAGGACTGCCCCTCTCAACCTGCAAATGGGATAAAGAGACTTGTGCAAGCTTATTGGACAAGATCAGAGTCAAGATTGCTGGCTGGAAAGGAAGGCATTTATCTCATGCAGGCAATGTGCATGTCATCAACACATTGCTCCTTAGCCTCTCAAGCTACTGGTCAAGTGTTCTGAAAATTCCAGAAGAAATACACGAGGAGGTAGAAAAGATGTGTAGAGCCTTTTTATGGGGCAAAGATCCAAACAGTAAGTACTTCACACCAGCAGCATGGAGTTCACTTTGCAAAGGGAAAAAATTTGGTGGCATGGGCATAAAAGATCCTTCATTGTGGAATCTGGCATCCTTATGCAAGCATGTGTGGGATATTCAGCAGAAGAAAGATATACTTTGGATAAGGTGGATTCAGGCCTTCTATCTAAAGGGAAAATCTTTTGACACTTACCAAGCTTCAGAGGGACATAGCTGGATCTGGAAACTACTTGTGAGGTTGAAAGATAAAATGCTTGGCAAAATGCAGCTCTGTACAAGGAGGGATGGATGCTTCTCTATTACTGCTGCATACAACATCATGAAAGGATAAGAAGAAGAAGAAGATATTTGGGCTAAACTGACCTGGCATAGTAAGTTACTCCCAAAGCACAGATTTTTCTTATGGCTCATGCTCAAAGGTAAATTAGCCACAGTTGATAGGCTCCAGAAGTACAAGATACTCCAGCAGCAACCAAAATGCTGCCTATGTGGCTTGGAGGAGGAGACAGCCCAGCACCATTTTGCCAAATGCAACTTTTGCAAGGGCATTTTGAGTTCATTGGGGCTGAAGGAATTGAAGAACTTAAGGGATCTGAGGAGAAGGCTTTTGATATGGTGCAGAACAGGTCAGGTCAAGAAACTCCTCAACCAAGTTGCCACACTTTATCATATTTGGGAGGAGAGAAACAACAGAATCTTTAACCACAAGTCAGTACTGGCTGAAAAAGTGGGGAAAAGAATTGAAGATGAGTTCAACTGGTCCAGAGGTGTTTTTAGAAGTGATTAGAAATATAGTCTTTTGAACCTAGAAATAGGTTAGGAATTTTGTAGTAGACTGGGAGTGAAGGTCTAAACTTGTAATAGTTTTTGCTTATTAATTAAGAAAAGGGTTCATCAAAAAAAAAAGGTCAAAATTATGTAAAATGACAAGAAATGGTGTCAAAAGTTCAACACTATATCAAATGACAAGAAATAGGGTTAAAAGGTAAAAAACTATGTCAAATCACTAGAAAAGGTGTCAAAAGGTCAAAAGTATGGCAAATGATTAAAAAATGAGTTAAAAGGTCAAAACTATGTCAAATGACAGGAATTGGAGTTAAAGGGTCAAAAACTATGTAAAACGACAAGAAATTGTGTTAAAAGTTCAAAAGTATGTGAAATGACAATAACTGGTGTTAAAAGGTCAAAACTATGTCAAATGACAAGAAATGGTGTTAAAAGGTCAAACGGTAGTAAAATAACAAGAAATGGTGTTAAAAGTTCAACCCTATGTCAAATGACAAAAAATGGTGTTAAAAGGTCAATAACATGTAAAACGACAAGAAATTGTGTTAAAAGTTTAGAAACTATGTAAAATGACAAAAAATGGTGTTAAAATGTCAAAAACTATGTCAAATAATACTAAAAGGTGTTAAAAAGTCAAAAGTATGACAAATTACAAGAAATAGTGTTAAAAGGTCAAATCTATGTCAAATGACAAGAAATGGTGTCAAAAGGTCAAAACTATGTCAAATGACAAGAAATGGTGTTAAAAGGTCAAAAGTATGTCAAAAGTCTAGAAATGGTGTTAAAAGGTAAAAAATATGTAAAATGACAATAAATGGTGTTAAAAGTTCAACACTATGTCAACTGATGAGAAATGGGTCTAAAAGGTCCAAAAGTAGTAAAATGACAAGAAGTGGCGTCAAAAGTTCAACACTATGTCAAAATACCAGAAATGGGGTTAAAAGGTCAAAAACTATGTGAAATCACCAGAAATAGTGTTAAAAGGTCAAATCTATGTCAAATGACAAGAAATGGTGTCAAAAGGTCAAAACTATGTCAAATGACAAGAAATGGTGTTAAAAAGGTCAAAAGTATGTCAAAAGTCTAGAAATGGTGTTAAAAGGTAAGAAATATGTTAAATGACAAGAAATGGTGTTAAAAGATAAAAAACTATGTAAAATGACATTAATGGTGTTAAAAGGTCAAAAATATGTTAAATGACAAGAAATGGTGTTAAAAGATAAAAACAACTATGTAAAATGACAGTAAATGGTGTTATAAGGTCAAAACTATGTCAAATCACCAGAAATAGGGTTAAAAGGTCAAAAACTATGTCAAATGACACGAAAAGGTGTTAAAAGGTCAAAAGTATGATAAATGACAATGAACAGTGTTAAAAGGTCAAGACTAGGTCAAATGACAAGAAATGGTGTTAAAAGGTCAAAATTATGTAAAATGATAAGAAATGATGTCAAAAGTTCAACACTATATCAAATGACAAGAAATAGGGTTAAAAGGTAAAAAACTATGTCGAATCACTAGAAAAGGTGTCAAAAGGTCAAAAGTATGGCAAATGATAAAAAAAGGAGTTAAAAGGTCAAAACTATGTCAAATGACAGGAATTGGTGTTAAAGGGTCAAAAACTATGAAAAACGACAAGAAATTGTGTTAAAAGTTCAAAAGTATGTCAAATGACAATAACTGGTGTTAAAAAGTCAAAACTATGTCAAATGACAAGAAATGGTGTTAAAAGGTCAAACGGTAGTAAAATAACAAGAAATGGTGTTAAAAGGTCAAACGGTAGTAAAATAACAAGAAATGGTTTTAAAAGTTCAACCCTATTTCAAATGACAAGAAATGGTGTTAAAAGGTCAATAACCATGTAAAACGACAAGAAATTGTGTTAAATGTTTAGAAACTTTGTAAAATGACAAAAATTGGTGTTGAAATGTCAAAAACTATGTCAAATAATACTAAAAGGTGTTAAAAAGTCAAAAGTATGACAAATTACAAGAAATTGTGTTAAAAGGTCAAAACTATGTCAAATGACAAGAAATGGTGTTAAAAGATCAAAAGTATGTAAAATGACAAGAAATGGTGTTAAAAGGTCAAAAACTATGTCAAATAACACGAAATGGTGTTAAAATGTCAAATGATAGGAAATGGTGTTATAAGGTCAAAACTATGTCAAATCACCAGAAATGGGGTTTAAAGGTCAAAAACTATGTCAAATGACACGAAAAGGTGTTAAAAGGTCAAAAGTATGATAAATGACAATGAACGGTGTTAAAAGGTCAAGACTAGGTCAAATGACAAGAAATGGTGTTAAAAGGTCAAAATTATGTAAAATGACAAGAAATGGTGTCAAAAGTTCAACACTATATCAAATGACAAGAAATAGGGTTAAAAGGTAAATAACTATGTCAAATCACTAGAAAAGGTGTCAAAAGGTCAAAAGTATGGCAAATGATAAAAAAATGAGTTAAAAGGTCAAAACTATGTCAAATGACAGGAATTGGTGTTAATGGGTCAAAAACTATGTAAAACGACAAGAAATTTTGTTAAAAGTTCAAAAGTATGTGAAATGACAATAACTGGTGTTAAAAGGTCAAAACTATGACAAATGACAAGAAATGGTGTTAAAAGGTCAAACGGTAGTAAAATAACAAGAAATGGTGTTAAAAGTTCAACCCTATGTCAAATGACAAAAAATGGTGTTAAAAGGTCAATAACTATGTAAAACAACAAGAAATTGTGTTAAAAGTTTAGAAACTATGTAAAATGACAAAAATTGGTGTTAAAATGTCAAAAACTATGTCAAATAATACTAAAAGGTGTTAAAAAGTCAAAAGTATGACAAATTACAAGAAATTGTGTTAAAAGGTTAAAACTATGAGGAGGGATTTGAGGCTTAGCAAAAACAGTACTGTGAGGAAATTCTGAGCAAAGGCCTGTTGCTTTTTGATCATAAGCCAGTGTTGGTTAAAGCTTGGTCTAAAAACTGGTGGGATTTTGAGGCCACTAAAATTCCAGTATGGATCCAACTCCCTGAGCTGCCCCTCCCATACTGGAAGCCCTCCATTCTCAGCAAGATACTCAGTCCCATTGGTGTCCCAAAGAGAATAGATGAATGCACACTAAATCATACAAGGCTGGGCTTTGCAAGGGTGCAAGTAGAGGTGGAAATTGCAGATGTAGTTCCAAGCTCTGTACCTTACATAGATGAGGAGGATATCATTCAGCATCAGCCCTTGGTGTTTGAATGGCAACCAGTGAAATGTGGTGAATGTGGGAGATTAGGCAATTTAAAAGAACAATGTAGGAAGAGTGCTCCAGCTGCAGGTCCCCAACAAAAGAAATGGATCCCTGTAGCCAAACCAACTGCCTGGAGAGTTGCTCCACCACTGAGGCCAGATGCTAAGGATGGCAAAAGGGAGAAACCACAAAAAGCCAGCAAAGATGAGGAGGGATTTGAGGCTGTCATCAATGTTGCACACAGGGAGGGAAAACAGCCAATGGAAGAAGTGAGTGATGAAAGTTCAGGAGGGAGGTATCTGGCTCTGGTAGATCCACCTGATGAATAGCAACATTCTGGCATGGAACATCAGGGGTGTAAATAGGACAGATAAGCAGAAAAAAATCAAAAAATTTTGTACAGCTTCTAGATTTGGCTTAGTTGGCTTTATGGAGACTAAAGTTAAAAAGGCAAAAGAGCAGCAGGTGTGGAAGGATTTTAGTAGCATGGGATGGAACTGGATAACCACTAATGATGTCAATGATAAGGGCAGAATCTGGGTAGGATGGAGGCCTGATGTTTATGAGATCATTGCAACTGCACAAAATGAACAATGGCTGGATGTGCATTGCTGTATAAAGGCACTGAAGCAGGAGTGTTTTATCACTTTTGTGTATGGCGACCACACCATAGAGGGCAGAGGACCACTGTGGTCCCAACTAAGGAAGCTGGACCATGGTTCTTATCCATGGCTGATCACAGGTGATTTCAATGCTCCATTGCATCTGGATGATAGGCAGGGGGGACCTCAGTACAGACAAAAGAAATAATTGATTTCCAGGAGTGTGTGCAAGATTTGCAACTGATGGAGCTAAAAACAATTGGTCCAAGCTACACTTGGGAGAACAAGAGGGCAGTGGGGGAGAGGATCTTCAGTAGAATTGACAGGTCCCTTGTCAACCATGCCTGGATTACCACTTTTCCAGAAATATTGTGATTGGTTAGCACTACTGAAATCTCTGACCATTTCCCACAAATCATTCAGCTGAGGAAGAAAGAAAGGCAAGCCCCTAAACCTTTTAAATTTTACAATATGTGGAGCACATCTCCACAATTTCAAGACATCATAAAGGTTGTATGGGAGGATGAGGCTGTGCAGACAATGGAGGATCTGTTTAGGCAATTAAGGGGCATTCAATCACCCCTTTTATGCCTGAATAGAAGGCAATTCTCAGAAATGTAAAAAATGACAGCACTGGCAAGAGAAGAGTGGGAGCAATCAGTCACAGAGCTAAGCAAGGATCTCACCTCACAAAAACAACAACAACTGGAAAGGGACAAAAGGGGGCTACTGGAGTTCTATGCTGAAGAAGAATTCAACTTCCTACAGCAGAGAGCAAAAATTAATTGGATCAAAGAAGGTGACAGGCCTACTAAAATGTTTTACTCACTCTTGAAGAGTAGACAATACCACAACCAGATTTTGTGCCTCTCAGATGGTGCTAATTTGATAGAAGGAAAAGAAGCTATGGAGATGCACCTACTGGATTTTTTCAAGAAGCAGCTTGGAGAAACTAGTAAGACTACACTGAAGATGAACAAGGAGTATGTGAAGATGGGGGGGCACACTATCAGTAAGCCACCAGGCCTCACTTATTCAAGACATTACTTCAGAGGAAATATATGTTGCATTGAAGAGTATTGGCTCATCCAAGAGTCCTGGCCAAGATGGCTTTACCAGCCAATTTTTTAAGAAGACTTGGAGTACTATTGGTCCTGGAGTAATAAGGGCAGTAAAAGGTTTCTTTGCTGGGGACACAATGCCTACTGATTTTAGCCAAGCAGTATTAGCCCTAATCCCTAAATGCCCCTTGCCACAAACAGCCAATGACCTTAGGCCTATTGCATGCTGCTCAGGGTTGTACAAGATGGTGGCTAAAATTCTATGCACAAGGCTGGGAGTGGTGTTGCCCTCAGTGGTCAGCCTAAATCAAGGTGCATTTGTAAAAGGAAGACAAATTGCACACAATGTTTTGCTCACACAGGAACTCATCCAGAAATACCACAACACTACCATGAGGCCTAGTTGCTTGCTTCAAATTGATATCAGAAAAGCTTTTGACAATTTGAGCTGGGATTTCCTTTTTGATTGGCTTGCAGCCTTGAAGTTTCCTCCACTTTTCATGACATGGCTCCAGAGGTGTGTCTTCACATCCTCTCTTTGCATTTCAATTAATGGTGGCTATACTGATGCTTTTGAGGGTAAAAAGGGAGTCAAGCAAGGTGATCCTTTATCCCCCTTACTATTATTTGTTATTGGAATGGAGTATTTGACCAGAATGCTGGAGGCTCACTATCTAGACAACTCTATCCAATACCATCAAAGGTGTGGAAGGGTGGGAATTCACAGTCTAATCTTTGCTGATGATTTGCTACTCTTTTGTGGTGCAAATGTCCAATCTATGAGAGGCATTAAGGCCTGTTTGGAAGAATTCAGGAATACCACAGGGCTGGGAATAAATGAAAAGAAATCAGTGGTTTTTTTCTCAGTGATGGATGAGGGTGAAAAGGATTTGCTGGCCTCAATTCTCAATGTATCAAGGGGTGAACTCCCCCTAAAATATTTAGGACTGCCCCTCTCAACCTGCAAATGGGATAAAGAGACTTGTGCAAGCTTATTGGACAAGATCAGAGTCAAGATTGCTGGCTGGAAAGGAAGGCATTTGTCTCATGCAGGCAATGTGCATGTCATCAACACATTGCTCCTTAGCCTCTCAAGCTACTGGTCAAGTGTTCTGAAAATTCCAGAAGAAATACACGAGGAGGTAGAAAAGATGTGTAGAGCCTTTTTATGGGGCAAAGATCCAAACAGCAAGTACTTCACACCAGCAGCATGGAGTTCACTTTGCAAAGGGAAAAAATTTGGTGGCATGGGCATAAAAGATCCTTCATTGTGGAATCTGGCATCCTTATGCAAGCATGTGTGGGATATTCAGCAGAAGAAAGATATACTTTGGATAAGGTGGATTCAGGCCTTCTATCTAAAGGGAAAATCTTTTGACACTTACCAAGCTTCAGAGGGACATAGCTGGATCTGGAAACTACTTGTGAGGTTGAAAGATAAAATGCTTGGCAAAATGCAGCTCTGTACAAGGAGGGATGGATGCTTCTCTATTACTGCTGCATACAACATCATGAAAGGAGAAGAAAAAGAAGATATTTGGGCTAAACTGACCTGGCATAGTAAGTTACTCCCAAAGCACAGATTTTTCTTATGGCTCATGCTCAAAGGTAAATTAGCCACAGTTGATAGGCTCCAGAAGTACAAGATACTCCAGCAGCAACCAAAATGCTGCCTATGTGGCTTGGAGGAGGAGACAGCCCAGCACCTTTTTGCCAAATGCAACTTTTGCAAGGGCATTTTGAGTTCATTGGGGCTGAAGGAATTGAAGAACTTAAGGGATCTGAGGAGAAGGCTTTTGATATGGTGCAGAACAGGTCAGGTCAAGAAACTCTTCAACCAAGTTGCCACACTTTATCATATTTGGGAGGAGAGAAACAACAGAATCTTTAACCACAAGTCAGTACTGGCTGAAAAAATGGGGAAAAGAATTGAAGATGAGTTCAACTGGTCCAGAGGTGTTTTTAGAAGTGATTAGAAATATAGTCTTTTGAACCTAGAAATAGGTTAGGAATTTTGTAGTAGACTGGGAGTGAAGGTCTAAACTTGTAATAGTTTTTGCTTATTAATTAAGAAAAGGGATCATCAAAAAAAAAGGTCAAAACTATGTCAAATGATAGGAAATGGTGTTAAAAGATCAAAACCTATGTAAAATGACAAGAAATGATGTTAAAAGATCAAAACTATGTCAAATGACAGGAAATGGTGTTAAAAGGTCAAAAGAATGTCAAATGACTAGAAATGGTGTTAAAATATCAAATAATAGTAAAACGACAAGAAATGGTGTTGAAAGGTAAAAACTATGTAAAATGACAAGAAATGGTGTTAAAATGTCAAAACTATGTCAAGCGACAATAAATGGTATTAAAAGGTCAAAAACTATGTCAAGTGACACGAAATTGTGTTAAAAGGTCAAAAGTATGTCAAATGACAAAAACTGGTGTTAAAAGGCAAAACTATGTCAAATGACAAGAAATGGTGTTAAAAGGTCATACGGTAGTAAAATAACAAGAAATGGTGTTAAATGTTCAACCCTATGTCAAATGACAAGAAATGGTGTTAAAAGGTCAATAACTATGTAAAACGACAAGAAATTGTGTTAAAAATTCAGAAACTATGTACAATGACAAAAATTGGTGTTAAAATGTCAAAAACTATGTCAAATAACACTAAAAGGTGTTAAAAAGTCAAAAGTATGACAAATGACGAGAAATTGTGTTAAAAGGTCAAAACTATGTCAAATGACAAGAAATGGTGTTAAAAGATCAAAACCTATGTAAAATGACAGGAAATGGTGTTAAAAGATCAAAACTTATGTAAAATGACAAGAAATGATGTTAAAAGGTCAAAACTATGTCAAATGACAGGAAATGGTGTTAAAAGGTCAAAAGAATGTCAAATGACTAGAAATGGTGTTAAAATGTCAAATAATAGTAAAACGACAAGAAATGGTGTTGAAAGGTCAAAACTATGTAAAATGACAAGAAATGGTGTTAAAATGTCAAAACTATGTCAAGCGACAATAAATGGTATTAAAAGGTCAAAAACTATGTCAAATGACACGAAATTGTGTTAAAAGGTCAAAAGTAAGTCAAATGAAAAAAACTGGTGTTAAAAGGCAAAACTATGTCAAATGACAAGAAATGGTGTTAAAAGGTCAATAACAATGTAAAACGACAAGAAATTGTGTTAAAAATTCAGAAACTATGTACAATGACAAAAATTGGTGTTAAAATGTCAAAAACTATGTCAAATAACACTAAAAGGTGTTAAAAAGTCAAAAGTATGACAAATGACAAGAAATTGTGTTAAAAGGTCAAAACTATGTCAAATGACAAGAAATGGTGTTAAAAGATCAAAACCTATGTAAAATGACAGGAAATGGTGTTAAAAGATCAAAACATATGTAAAATGACAAGAAATGATGTTAAAAGGTCAAAACTATGTCAAATGACAGGAAATGGTGTTAAAAGGTCAAAAGAATGTCAAATGACTAGAAATGGTGTTAAAATGTCAAATAATAGTAAAACGACAAGAAATGGTGTTGAAAGGTCAAAACTATGTAAAATGACAAGAAATGGTGTTAAAATGTCAAAACTATGTCAAGCGACAATAAATGGTATTAAAAGGTCAAAAACAATGTCAAATGACACGAAATTGTGTTAAAAGGTCAAAAGTAAGTCATGTGAAAAAAACTGGTGTTAAAAGGCAAAACTATGTCAAATGACAAGAAATGGTGTTCAAAGGTCATACGGTAGTAAAATAACAAGAAATGGAGTTAAATGTTCAACCCTATGTCAAATGACAAGAAATGGTGTTAAAAGGTCAATAACTATGTAAAACGACAAGAAATTGTGTTAAAAATTCAGAAACTATGTACAATGACAAAAATTGGTGTTAAAATGTCAAAAACTATGTCAAATAACACTAAAAGGTGTTAAAAAGTCAAAAGTATGACAAATGACAAGAAATTGTGTTAAAAGGTCAAAACTATGTCAAATGACAAGAAATGGTGTTAAAAGATCAAAACCTATGTAAAATGACAGGAAATGGTGATAAAAGATCAAAACCTATGTAAAATGACAAGAAATGATGTTAAAAGGTCAAAACTATGTCAAATGACAGGAAATAGTGTTAAAAGGTCAAAAGAATGTCAAATGACTAGAAATGGTGTTAAAATGTCAAATAATAGTAAAACGACAAGAAATGGTGTTGAAAGGTCAAAACTATGTAAAATGACAAGAAATGGTGTTAAAATGTCAAAACTATGTCAAGCGACAATAAATGGTATTAAAAGGTCAAAAACTATGTCAAATGACACGAAATTGTGTTAAAAGGTCAAAAGTAAGTCAAATGAAAAAAACTGGTGTTAAAAGGCAAAACTATGTCAAATGACAAGAAATGGTGTTAAAAGGTCATACGGTAGTAAAATAACAAGAAATGGTGTTAAATGTTCAACCCTATGTCAAATGACAAGAAATGGTGTTAAAATGTCAATAACTATGTAAAACGACAAGAAATTGTGTTAAAAATTCAGAAACTATGTACAATGACAAAAATTGGTGTTAAAATGTCAAAAACTATGTCAAATAACACTAAAAGGTGTTAAAAAGTCAAAAGTATGACAAATGACAAGAAATTGTGTTAAAAGGTCAAAACTATGTCAAATGACAAGAAATGGTGTTAAAATATCAAAGCCTATGTAAAATGACAGGAAATGGTGTTAAAAGATCAAAACCTATGTAAAATGACAAGAAATGATGTTAAAAGGTCAAAACTATGTCAAATGACAGGAAATGGTGTTAAAAGGTCAAAAGAATGTCAAATGACTAAAAATGGAGTTAAAATGTCAAATAATAGTAAAACGACAAGAAATGGTGTTGAAAGGTCAAAACTATGTAAAATGACAAGAAATGGTGTTAAAATGTCAAAACTATGTCAAGCGACAATAAATGGTATTAAAAGGTCAAAAACTATGTCAAATGACACGAAATTGTGTTAAAAGGACAAAAGTATGTCAAATGACAAAAACTGGTGTTAAAAGGCAAAACTATGTCAAATGACAAGAAATGGTGTTAAAAGGTCATACGGTAGTAAAATAACAAGAAATGGTGTTAAATGTTCAACCCTATGTCAAATGACAAGAAATGGTGTTAAAAGGTCAATAACAATGTAAAACGACAAGAAAATGTGTTAAAAATTCAGAAACTATGTAAAATGACAAAAATTGGTGTTAAAATGTCAAAAACTATGTCAAATAACACTAAAGGTGTTAAAAAGTCAAAAGTATGACAAATGACAAGAAATTGTGTTAAAAGGTCAAAACTATGTCAAATGACAAGAAATGGTGTTAAAAGATCAAAACCTATGTAAAATGACAGGAAATGGTGTTAAAAGATCAAAACCTATGTAAAATGACAAGAAATGATGTTAAAAGGTCAAAACTATGTCAAATGACAGGAAATGGTGTTAAAATGTCAAAAGAATGTCAAATGACTAGAAATGGTGTTAAAATGTCAAATAATAGTAAAACGACAAGAAATGGTGTTGAAAGGTCAAAACTATGTAAAATGACAAGAAATTGTGTTAAAATGTCAAAACTATGTCAAGCGACAATAAATGGTATTAAAAGGTCAAAAACTATGTCAAATGACACGAAATTGTGTTAAAAGGTCAAAAGTATGTCAAATGACAAAAACTGGTGTTAAAAGGCAAAACTATGTCAAATGACAAGAAATGGTGTTAAAAGGTCATACGGTAGTAAAATAACAAGAAATGGTGTTAAATGTTCAACCCTATGTCAAATGACAAGAAATGGTGTTAAAAGGTCAATAACTATGTAAAACGACAAGAAATTGTGTTAAAAATTCAGAAACTATGTACAATGACAAAAATTGGTGTTAAAATGTCAAAAACTATGTCAAATAACACTAAAAGGTGTTAAAAAGTCAAAAGTATGACAAATGACAAGAAATTGTGTTAAAAGGTCAAAACTATGTCAAATGACAAGAAATGGTGTTAAAAGATCAAAACCTATGTAAAATGACAGGAAATGGTGTTAAAAGATCAAAACCTATGTAAAATGACAAGAAATGATGTTAAAAGGTCAAAACTATGTCAAATGACAAGAAATGGTGTTAAATGTTCAACCCTATGTCAAATGACAAGAAATGGTGTTAAAAGGTCAATAACTATGTAAAACGACAAGAAATTGTGTTAAAAATTCAGAAACTATGTACAATGACAAAAATTGGTGTTAAAATGTCAAAAACTATGTCAAATAACACTAAAAGGTGTTAAAAATTCAAAAGTATGACAAATGACAAGAAATTGTGTTAAAAGGTCAAAACTATGTCAAATGACAAGAAATGGTGTTAAAAGATCAAAAGTATGTAAAATGACAAGAAATAGTGTTAAAAGGTCAAAAACTATGCCAAATGACACGAAATTGTGTTAAAAGGTCAAAAGTATGTCAAATGAAATAAAGTGGTGTTAAAAGGCAAAACTATGTCAAATGACAAGAAATGGTGTTAAAAGGTCATACGGTAGTAAAATAACAAGAAATGGTGTTAAAAGATGATAACCTTTTACCTGAACCACATTCTCCATATTCAATTCATAATGCTCCTAGTTCAGATACTGGCCAACCTGAAATCTCTCTCCCATCAGAAAAACCTAAAACCCCCAGTTTCTATACTCATCTCAACAAAAAGTTCACCCCTATCCAACCTCCAAAAATCCCATCTCCTAATGTAGTTTACACTAGATCAAAAAGTTTCAAACCTAATTCTCAATGATTAGCACAACAAAAAAGATCAGAACTCTAGTGTGGAACATCAGAGGAATGAAAACATCTATGGTATGACTCTTAGACCTAGTTACTCATCACAGAATCAAAGTTTTATGCCTTATTTAACCATGGCATAAAACTCAGAAATGTGACAAATTTAGGAGAAAATTACACTTCTCACACTACTTAACAGCACAGAGTGGAAATATTTTGCTTATGTGGAATGAGCCTATCCAAGTAACTCTTTTGCTAGATCACTTGCAATTTTTACCCGTAAAACTTTTCAGTCCTTACTTGAGGGCATATTTATATATGCTCTCATAACTGTCCCTGGTAATGCTGAGCTGTGGGAAGCCCTTGCACACAGGAACTTGAATGACTCCTTTCTTATTGGAGATTTTAATACAATAAAATCTCCAATAGAATATAAAGGACCCTCACATCCAAGGGCTAAAACAATGGCTGATTTCAATCACTTTATCTCTACAAATGCAATGTGTGAGATTAATACAGCAGGTAACTTGTTTACCTGGTCAAATAACTGGTTGCTCAATCCCACAACTCAGAAATTAGATAGGGGCATGTGCTCTCAACACTGGTTGATGAAGTACCCATCTTCTTCAATCCAGGTGTTAAATAGAGACACATTATCATTCACCCTTACTGCTTTCTATAGATAGTAATATAGCATAATCCCCTAGGCCATTTAGATTTATCAATGTTTGGTTTAACAGAGAGGATTTCATGGCAGTAATTGCCAATGATTGGAATCAACATGTAAACAGCACTGGGATGCTAGGTTTTTATTTAAAACTACGCAGGTTTAAATTCACCATTAAAAGTTGGAATAAACTTAGTTTTGGTGATATTGAGTCTAATGTAGTCACAGCTACTGAAGCCCTCAGACTTCAAGAAATAATTTTTGATAACAGTGGCTCTCCCAATGAGCTTATTGAACTCAAAAAGTGTAGGCCTTTGCACCTTAGAGCTTTAAAAGAGAAACAGAAATTCTGGAAGCAAAAATCCAGAATTAACTGGCTCAAAGATGGTGACGAAAACACCAAATTTTTTCATCACTCTGTGAAGGAAAAAAGAAGTTTTCTCAACATCGCAGAAATAAAAAGCTCTAATGGGATTTGGTTAGAAGATTCTACTCAGATAAAAGAGGAAGCAATCTCTTATTACTCTGAGCTATTATCTGAACCACAAAATAACCTGAATGGTGATTTTTATCATCATTTCCTAAACCACATCCCTAAACTCATTACAGCTGCAGACAATGAGCAATTGCTTAAATCTGTGAGCATTGAGGAATTACATGCTACTGTTTTTAATTTAAATAAAAACAGTAGTCCTGGACCTGATGGTTACTCCTCAAAATTGTTCACAAAAGCATGGGATATAATTAAGGATGATCTCTTAAAGGCTGTACAAGACTTTATGAGTGAGTCTCAAATCCCTGTGGGCATCACTGCCACATGGATCACATTAATCCCTAAAAAAAATGTGGTGACCTTTTTTGATGATTTTAGGCCTATCAGCCTATCTAATTTCATTAATAAGATATTTTCCAAACTACTCATGGAAAGAATCAGGCCTCTGATGCCTAAACTCATTTCACCACAACAGTCAGCATTTCTTAAAGGGAAAGACATATCTGATAATGTCATTTTCCTGAAAGAAATGACTAGTTCCTAGATAGGAAAAGTAGGAACCCTAACTGTATGATAAAATTAGATCTAAAGAAGGCATTTGATAGGGTCAATCATGCATTTTTAAATAGCATTTTACTTCAATTTGGCATGCATGTTAAAGTAGTTCACTGGATTATGAAAAACCTCAGTCAAGCATATTTTTCAATTCTGGTCAATGGTAAACCTTGTGGATTTTTCAAATCTTCAAGGGGAATCAAACAGGGTGATCCACTCTCTCCCTTTCTTTTCAACTTATTTTCTGAATCTTTTTCTAGAAGTCTCTCTTATGTACATAATATAGGTAGAATTGAGCATTTTGGCATTCCCACTGGTCCAAATCCTATTTCTCATCTTAGTTATACTGGTGACACCATTATATTCTTAAAAGCTAGTAAAAGCTCACTCACAGTTCTTAAGGCATTTTTGGTCATTTTTGAACAAACTACTGGTAAAAAAATAAGTTTCGAAAAGAGTGAGTACTTGTCAGCAAGCATGCTACTGTCTTTAAATTGAATCAGATATCTGATATTTTAGGCATGAGAAAAGGTTCATTCCCCTTCACTTACTTAGGAGTTCCTATCTATACTGGGAGGACACTTGTTGCATATTTTCAGCCACTTGTTCAAATGATACAAAATAGACTTACTAAAAGGAAAAACAAGTGGCTATCTGCAGGTGGTAAGATTACCCTTATTAAATCCTACATTTTTTCCATTCCTCAACACATATGGAGTGTAACGAAACCCCCTGTTAGTGTCATTAAGAAAATTGAGAAGCTCTTGTCTCTATTTTCTGGGGAGAGACATCACTTAAGCCTAAAAAAGTGTGTAAAAAATGGCAGGATTTGTGTTTTCCATATGATCAGAATGGACTTGGTCTGAGATCCATTCACACCATTGTAAGAACATGTTCACTAAAACTGTGGTTGAAGTTCCAGCAGGGTGAAACCCTATGGTCACAATTTTTGTGAGCCTTACCACCTTCTTACAAGAACTCCCCAAATTGGAAGAGAATCACTGCTATAAACTTAAGAGCTGAATCTTATACTAGAGTTATCCATGGGAATGGAAAGTATAACTTCCGGAGTTCTAATTGGTCAGGACTTGGCTCCTTCTCCAATTTATATAACCCAGATCTCACCAATATTCCCCTGAATACCTCAGTTCAAGAGTTCATTTTGAACAAATCTCAGTTGATTCAATCTATTCTCCCATATTTTTCAGATGATGCACTTCAATTTTAACAGGCAGCTGCCATCCACCACAGACCTGACAGACTGATATGGATGCCAAATCCTCTGGGAACTTTCTCTTTCAAATCTGCCTATGAGGTTCTTCAACAGAACAGAGGTACTTTTACATATCTCAACAAATTATGGAACACCAGAGTCCAAAAAAATATTAGCATATTTATGTGGAAAATGGTGAGTTCTTTTTTGCCTTTTCCTGATGTCCTAATGAGAATGGGATTCTAATTCCATCTAAATGCTTATTCTGTGATAATAATGATTTCATAGAGCATGCCTTTAATGACTGTCACCTTGCAAAATCTCTATGATCATTTTTTCATTTTATGGTTGGTACACATGATTATCAGTTCCAAAATTTATGGGATAGACTTTCATTTTACTGGTCTTTCTCTAGTAGGACTAAACTACACAATTCCCTGTTTCAAATAGTTCCTAGCATCATTTGCTGGACATTATGGAAAACTAGAAACTCTATGCTATTTGACAACATCACCTGCACCTACCAGTCCTTAGAAAATCAGTTAATGAGGAGATCTATCATATCTATAGTGCCAGACCATCAGACAATGAGTTTGATATTGATCTATCCTCTCTTCGATTTCTACCCCTTCACACCAGACCTCCACAACCTCAAATCCTTTGCCTTAAATGGCTCCCACCATCCCTTGGCTATAAGATTAATGTTGATGCCTCTTGGCATCAACCTCACTTTGCTGGTTTGGGGCTCATTGTAAGAGATGCAATAGGTCATGTGATGGTGATCAGAATAATATACACTCAGGCCAGCTCCCCACTGCATTCTGAAATGCTTGCTATACACCATGCCATAAGTCTAGGAACTGACCTACAACAGACTTTCTGTATTGAGTTAGATTGCCTTTTTGCTGTAAAGGCCTGTCTTGATCCTTACTATGCTCCTTGGCAGTTATTTACCCTAGCTGCTGAGCTGAATGAATCTAAATGCATCACAATTCATGCCTATAGAGAGGCCAATACTTCTGCTGATAGACTTGCTAAGTTAGCCTATTCTTTGAAATACTACGCACTTAGTGAGCTACCTAACCATGTTAGAGGTGCCATACACCTTGATACAATGGGTATACCATCTCTCAGAATGGTAAACAGATGCTACTGACAGTTTGTTTAATGTACAGATGCAGTCATATTCCAGAATGCTCTCAAATAGAAGCACCAGTCATCCAGCTCGGCACCATCATAGATTTTATCAGCATTATTCTATTCTTTTGTAACTTTCAGCTTACAGTTGGTACCGCATTGGGTTTTGCTATGCAATTCCCTAATATGTTCCGAGTGTATAGTTGCTTAGTGTATAGTAGATGCTACTGGACAGATTACAAGTCCCTTTTGATAGCATGCTCATGCTATAGGACCCTTGGTCCACTTTTTGTCATCTGTAATGATGTAAACTATTGCCATTATATGGCATTTTCATGACTTGGGATGCCTTATAAAATCACCCCCACCTAAGGGTGGTTTTAGTTGAAAAAAAGTGTGGGAATTAACTAAAGACAAGAAAATGGATGCAGAATCCACGAAATTCTTCATTCAGGTGGGACCCATAGTGGACCATCAATATGCGGGTGAAAAAATTAGGCGGCAGGCGCGCGCGTTTTTGGCACGTAAAGTTGGTATTTTAAGAAATTGCAATAAAGGGTTTCCGTGTTTTGTACACAAGGGTTGCTTATTTTTATTTTATATTATAGCTACTTGTTTATAAATATAGGGTGTCTGTTTCAAAACTAATTATTAATGTATTAAAGTAGCTGGTAAAAGTAATTTTTTGGATTATAATTATCAGTTTAATATATATCAGGATCATCCTGATATTGGCAGTATCAGGCACCAATTAAATAACGACACGTCATCTTTAACTAAGTTATGATTGGGCCACGTGTTCAATCATTACCCAGACGGGTTTAGACATTCTAAATTAGGGTTTTAGAACTTTACTAAAAATATCTTAACCAATTAAAACATTACAATTGTACACGTGTCATTATCTTATTGGTGCCTGATAAGGCGTATATCAGGATCATCCGGATGAATGTTATTCTCTATAATTATATATATACACATGAAAACTCTTTAAAAAATTAAATTATGTTTAACTACGTTACTAGTATGAAAACTCATGTGTAGGACCAGGTAACGGCTAGTCCCTTCTCTTTCGGCTTTAAATACTACAAGTATACTCGCATCGGCATCTAGAACCAGAATGGAAAGGCGTGTTCTGCTTTGCCCTTTTTTTCACACACACACACACACCAACACACTAAGACGGCGGTTAGAACAAGATCGCCACCGCTACAGGCCAAGAAATTATCTATCTATTGTAAGTTCAATTTGTCTGTAAATTTGATGAAGATATTGTTTCTTTTACTCAGGTTTTCAGTCCGCCGCCCGGCGATCATTGCCGCCTCGCCGCCTCGCCGCCTCCTGGGGCTCGGTATCTCCAATCTTCGCGAAGAGTTTTGGGGGTTTTGTGGCGTTTTTTTAATCGAATTGAACTGACTTATCAAATTTCATGATTTCGTTTAATTGAATTGAACAAGACTATAATTATGGCGCTCAGGTTTTTAGTCCGTCGGCGATCAGTGTCTTCAATCTCTGCCCAGTATACCAGTTAAGCGTAAAGTGCCTTGTTTTCTGTCCAGCGGCTTCTTCGTATGTATTTCCTTGGTCTGTTTGATGTTGTTTATCTTTCTCTAATTTTAATCCATTTGTACTCCCCTAATATGTGTTTTTGTCATCAGAGTTTCTGTGCCCAACTGCTGTATGTGCTGTGCATGAAAGAGTGTCTATCTGTGTTCTTGGAGATTATAGGTTCTGTTCGATGTAGAGGGAGGTGTCAACATTATCAATTAGTTTCTCGAGGATGGCAGGACAACCATGTCTCTTCTTGAAAGAAATTCTCTGTTAAGTCTGTTTTACTTATATTAATATGCAAAGCACTATAAATTTGATGATTCGATCAAATACATTGTGATTATACTTGTGGGTTCTATAGAATGGCAGAGGAGCATGTCTGTGGATGTAGCTAAAGTGTCAGCGTTCACTGAGCACATGGAAGATTTTTACAAATTCTGATTACCGAGGTTCGAACAAGTTGTTCTGTTTTCGAGTTTGTAATTAACTAGTCATAATTACTGATGATTGTAGAATTAGGATTACATGCATGGATTAGTTGATGGAGTTGCTGAAAGTGGCGCTTTGAAGCAAGAGAACAGGCCAGTGAGCGCTTTGAGATATTGTTCCATTTTTTTGGGTTGATTTCTCCATTATGATTTCAGTTGTTTCTGTGCTCAACTGTTGGCCAATGCTGAGGCAGGAAATTTGTGGTAAGTGCTGAGAACATCATGAAACCAGCCAGCCCTAAAGAGAATTTGTGAAGCCAAAACCTGAGGTGATTGAAAATATACTACCTTTTTGTTCAAAGTCGTGTGATAATTCATTTTTATAATGTTCTTCCTGTGCACAGATGGAAATGGGGATTGGAGAATTGAGGTAGCAAACTGATCTTGTACAGGTAGAGGCTACTCTCTACCAGGTCTTCTGCATGACTATGGTATTACTGCATCCCTTTCGCTACCTTTTCATTTTCTAACAGCTCCTTCGTAAAACCAAAGCAAACCCCAAGTTCATGGTGAGTTTATTTAGTTGTTAGCTGAAAAACTCTGGTAGATAGTGAAAGCATATGGTATTCATTTCTATAAAAGATAGGTCTAATTTGAAATTGTACATGCTTAGCATGGATAATGAACAGTCATTGATTTTTAATGCTAACTACTGATTTCTTATCCTTTGATTTGGCTTAAAATTGCTAGAAAAATTATTGCTGCAAGTTTTTTAATTGAAAGTATATATATATTTCACTTCGATCCCGAAAATGAATATAGAAGGCAGCTCATCGATCATGTGGTTTCTACTACTTTTCCAGAGAGAAGCAGTTGTGAAGGCATTCTATGCGAGAAGGTATTGCAGTATTGATATCCACGAAGCAGTTATTATTTCTGATCGAAATATCTTAATTTTGAAATGTGGTTATTCTGCTGCAGAAAAAAATGGGGCCACGAAGATAGTAGGCTGAACATCCAATCAAATGCAGTAGGCTGAACATGCAATCAGATGCAGCATCTGAGGTGGCTGACTGAGTAACGTTTGTTAGAAACCGAACCTTTCTTATATTAAAGTAGTGTATAATATGTTCCTGGGTAACTAATTTTTTTTCCTTTTGTTATTTTCTACATGATTCAGAGTGGTTGGATAGATCCGCAGTTGGAAGTTGCACAGTATATCAAAATGATCTGGAATTCCTATACAGTGGCTCAAACATTGAGAGGTTTACTGCGAGAAAGTACCATTAAGATGGAACTGCTACATGATAAAATGACTTTTCTGATATCTTTGATGCGTAAGGTCCTCTCTTGCCATTTTGTTTATCTTATGAGCACATTTAAACTTGATGTTATCATTTTTGTAGCAGAGGATTATGCAACATTTGAGATGTATAGTTGCTTAAGGAGGCGGGATGAGGAAAAAAAACTTGGCTGGCGAGCACTTGTAGACATTGGACATGTGGTTACTGATCAGGGGCTAAAGCAAAACTCCTCTCTCAAGGGCCGATCTGGTTTGGTTTTTCAGTATTGTTTGCATGATATTTCTTCTTGTATGTTAGTTTTGTTTTAATCAAAACAATCCATTTGTATTGGTCTAATTTTTGCTGCTTTTTTTAGGAGTTTCAGTATCTCTCTGTTGTTGGCGTTTCGGTTTTGTCAAATAAAATCTGGTTGTTGAAATAGTTTAACATCAAATTAAAAATGTTAATATACGAAATCCAAAGAAGTGTGAAATAACACGTACATATAAAGCTATATCACGTCATCTTTCTAATTATGAAGTCAAAAATCATAAAATGTTCAATTGTATTTTTTACATTACGTTTTTAACTCAAAGTTTTTTTATAATTTTGATTCAATTTTACCTTAAACTACATTTTAAAATTTATAAAAAATCTTACATATTTTAAAGTTTAGTAGTATTTAATTGTTTATTGTGCATTCATATAGTCATAAACTAATTTGCGATAAAATCTGCTAGTTGGTAAGAATTTTAGTTTAGTTTGTTCCATAACATAAAATTGTAATTGGTGTATTGTTGAGAAACAATTTCAATTTAAGATAAGAAATCTCATTAAAATTGACCTTTTTTTAGTGTAAAAATCTTAATCTTAATCTCATTCATACTATCCATGCGGCGAAAATATTCTTTACCTACACGTTTTTTTTCCTGTGATTTTATGCCCTAGTTTTTTTTCGCGAAGGTAAAAAATCTAAATAATTAATTATTTATAGATGTAGATAGATGATGAATGTCCTGAACTATCAAATGCCTAATTTTATATCTGTTCATTCACTGCACTGCTTCCTGGGGAGGAATGTAAGAAAAGGTATGTGTGATTTATATGAATCGTCTCAGATTACGTCCATGAACAAAATGATTTGGGAAACCTATTCTCACTGCAAACCCATTCGTTGATAAAAGTGGGTACCGTCAGTAGTTACAGACTTGCAGGCCAGGTTGGTTCTTTCGAGTTTATTACAGATTTTGCTTTGTTTGGCTATTGGTTAGTTGATTTCTGACCACAATGGTTCTCTGTTTACAAGGATGGATGGTGATCTGTGGGACATAGTCCTTCCTCTGAAAACGAATACAGATGGCAGCTCATTGATCAAATGATGCTTTACCTGAGAGAAAGAACCCTGAACAAGCTGGGAGGTAAGGATTCTCGATATCCACTGTAATGGTGCAGTTATTATTTCTGATGGAAAGGTAAATTTTGAAATGCGGTTCTTCTACTGTAGGGAAATTTAAGCCAAGAAAGAGGGAAGTGGGTTGAACATGCAATCCGGAAGAATCTGAGGATGCTGAGTACCATTAAACATTTCTTATACTTACCTTTTATACTAATGTAATGTATAAATAAGTGTGTGGTAATTTTCATTGTGTAGAACCAATGAGGAGGATCAAGTGTATGTGGCAGACATTGATGCTGAAGGTGTGGCTAATGTGTAGGCGTTCACCAAGTATGTGGAGGACTGTATGGTAAATTGTAAGGTACAAACAACTTGTTGATATTTTAATTTGAGACATTTGTTTTGTAATTAACTAATCTCTATTTACCTATGAATGCAGAATTGGAATAAAATTTTGGTCACGTGCATTCCTTGAGATTCTCGAGAAAATGAGGGCAATTCTGATAGACTAACAAGGACTCTCAGTTCAAATTTCACGCCAGGTTGGTTACTATTTCGAGTTCATTACTAATTTTGCTATGTTTGGCAATCGAGTAGTTGATTTCTGACCTCTGTTATAAGGATTGATGGTGTTCTTTTGTCCTTCCCCTGAAAATGAATACAGAAGGCAGCTCATCGATCGTGTGATTTCTACTGCTTTGGTTGAGAGAAGCGGCTTTTAAAGCATGCGAAAAGGTAGTACAGGGGAAGGGAAGGTATGAATTCTTGATATCCACTCAATTGAGCAGTTATTGTTTCTGATCCTAATATTTTAATTTTGAAATGTGGTTCTTTTACTACAGGGAAATTGGGGCCAAGAAGGGAAGTGGGCTAATCAGAGGCAGAATCTGAGTAACATTAATTAGAACGCAGACATTTCTTATACTTTTCTTTACTTAAGTAGTGTATAAATATGTTATTTGGTCTAATTTTTTGCCTTTTGTTATTTTCTATATGATTCAGAGTGGTTGGATAGATCTGCAATTGGAGGTTGCACAGTATATCAATATGATCTTTTGGAATTCCTATCTCAAACATCATTGATGTGTTTACTTCAAGAAAGCACCGTGAAGATGGAACAGCTACACGGTAAAATGACTTTCTGATATCTTTGATGTGTCAGGTCTTCTTTTGATGTAAACTTGATGTCGTCATTTTCGCAGCAGGAAAGGATTGTGCAGTATTTGAGATGTATAGTTGCATAAGGAGGCGGGGTGAGCCATAACTGTGGACATTGGAAATGTGGTTACTGCTCAGGGGGCAATATACTCCTCTCTCAAGGGCCGATCTGATTTGGTTTTTCATTATTGTTTGCATGATATCTCTTCTAGTTTTTTTTTTAGTTTTTTTTTAAAATCAATCTGTATTGGTTTACTTTGTGCTTCTTTTGTCAGGTACATTTGTGCCAAACTTTTGGCTAAAGCAGCGGCTGAAAAAACTACAAATGAGGTTAACGTATCATACTTTCAAACTCAAGTATTGCCTCACAAAATTGAGCTGGAGGATAGATATATTTTTATGGTGGTTATTTATTTCTTTTAGTTTCCTTTATTCAGTAATAAATTTATATCCTCACTTTCTTTCTGATATGTTGATGCATTGTGTCCTCTTCTGCCATTTAAACTACTTTGTGCATTTGAATATCAATCATGTCCTCTCCTCCCATGTGATTTAAATTTAAGGATAATGCATTTGATATTGGAACGTCGTGTGTAGTTGCTTAAGGAGGTCTTCAGTGGAAAAAGAACGTGGTTGGCACAGGAGGAGCTGTCAGAGTTGGAGACATCTGATATTTGGTTACTGTTTGGGGCTCAAGCGAAACCCCCATCTAAAAGGTCAATCTGATTTTATTTTTCATCTATATCTTCCTGATCACTCAAAGGCCAATATGAAATTGTTTGATTCTTTTTTGTACATCTGTATTGGTGTAATGGATGGTTATTTTGTCGGGACTTTCTGGGCCCAACGTCTGCTGGTGATGTGGTTAAAAGGTGGGTTTTTTGGATTCAGTATCTGTCTTTCTTATTGTCTAGAACTAAACTTTCATTGAATTCTTCCTATTGCTGGATTCTCACGGATTTCATTTCCAATTTTCCTGTGGCTTCATGTCTGCGTTAAATTCAGTCGGGTTACTCATCGACTACCTTGGTCATGGGAATTGAGTTGGTCGAATTTTCAGTTAATGTGCTGGCCAGACATGTGCATGTGGGTTATGCTTCGGATTTTTAAAGCTCAGCTATTATCGTCAAACTAAAGAATTAAAAATCTAATTGAATAGTTAACATCGAATAAAATTTGTAAATATATGAAGTAAAAAAAGTCTGAAATATCATATACAGAACATTTAAAAATGAACATGGTACCTTAAAAAATGGTTAGAAGGTGAAAAACCATAAAATATAAAGATTTGGTGTCCTGTTAAGAAAATCGTCATAGTACTAGTACACTTTGACTTAGAAATGATTTTTAAATTTTCTGACATTTTACCACCTGTAAAATGTGTCTTAAATTTTGTCAAATTTCTTTCATATATAAATAAAATCTAATTAGTTTTTATCTTTAAGTTGTATTTATTTTTACTTTTTTGCGAAACTCTTAAGCAAAGCAATATCATCATTACTAGTATAAAAAATTACTAGTTAATTATATAAACTATACAATTTTATTTTCAAGTTCAGTTTACAATGAGTAAATAATTTCACTTTTTTAAGAAAGTTGATTTTAAGATGGATTTTTTGGAACAATTAAAAAATGATGGTTGAGTTAGAAACAATTTACAATTAGTGATTGTAAAGTTTTTGTAATTTTATCAAATTGATTTACTATGTTCTCATCACAAAAATAAACTTGGTCCATTTTATAATGTGTTTTGTTTCCTTAGATTTAATTACATATTTTAATAAAACAACAATTTGAATGCTTTAATATGCTGATGTGAATTGTTTATATGCTCTGTTTTGCAAGGGGTGTCTATTCCACGATGACCCAAAGAATTTCCCTGATGTTGGAGGTGGTGTTCTAAATAATTGAGCATTTCACTCCAAGATCCCGAACTGCTGAGAGGGAGGCTTGGTTCATATCTTTATTACGTACTATCACATTTACTACTTATAGTTAACCCTAAGTCCCCGGAATTTAATCTACAGGTTCATCTTCCCTCTCAAATAAATGAGGGGTGATGGGACGAGGTAGTTGAATCTGTTGCGGAATCTTGGCATCATTGAGATCATTGAACAGTCTGTGGCGAATCCTGGGACCATCTGAAAATTTAGTTTTAATAACTCAGAAGCTTACGGGGATGGAGCCTTTTAATGAAGAAGGGGCCTCCAGCTAGCAATGCTCTACAATCATGATAATCCAAAGGTTCTTTCTTCAAGGAATTGAACTATTGATTTTATGACTTACAAAAATTGAAGTTTTCTAACTTGTTATTAACATTGGCAGGGGCTGGGAACTAGAACTGTAAAGGAAGGACAATGAAAATAGATTTTTGGGGGGACTGAACAAGATGGAGAAGCATAGGGAAATGGTTGAGGTATGTTCTGAATATCATGACTAGATGGTAAGATTTTTTTCTGTTCGATTGAATTCTCGTTTCCATTGAAGGACCGTGATAGCTTGCCTTTTGGACCAAACTGGGGAAGGAGCTGCAGCAAAGGAATAAATACACGTTTTCACTTAAAAGGCACCTGAAGAAGGGGAGTTCTCGAGACCTATGCATCTTAGCTTGTTATTAACATTGGCAGGGGCTGGGAACTAGAACTGTAAAGGAAGGACAATGAAAATAGATTTTTTGGGGGACTGAACAAGATGGAGAAGCACAGGGAAATGGTTGAGGTATGTTCTGAATATCATGACTAGATGGTAAGATTTTTTTCTGTTCGATTGAATTCTCGTTTCCATTGAAGGACCGTATAGCTTGCCTTTTGGACCAAACTGGGGAAGGAGCTGCAGCAAAGGAATAAATACACGTTTTCACTTAAAAGGCACCTGAAGAAGGGGAGTTCTCGAGACCTATGCATCTTAGCTTGCCCTTCGCAAAGGATGGAGAGAAGAGAGGAACAAGCAGCATAAACTCAAATTTGTGCTCGTAAAGTTTTCCTCAACCAGGTTCTGAAATTCATAATTTTACTATATCCTTGTACACTCTTCTCTCTGTTTAGTTTATATTCAAGTTGAAGCCTCATGCTATATCGTTTATACAGGAACGCTATTTATAAGGATGGTGTAATTAATATTTGAAGGCAGCTCAGTGATCAAATGGTTTCTAATGCTCTGCCTCTGAGAGCAAGATCCCTGAACAAGCGGCCTCGAAGGCATTCATGTGGGAAGGTGTTGCAGTGGGAGGGAAGGTAAGGATTCTTGATGTCCACTTATCTCTGATGGCACATAGAAGGTTTTCGAAGAAGTCCTGGTCAGCTAGATGTTAAGGAGTGCTTCGGGCTCCCACTGCTGTATAACTGAAGACACTTCTTCAGGCCACAATTTTGGTTATGATGTGGAAATTTTTGGTAAGATTTCTTTTAATAACATTACTAAAAGCATATGAATATATAAATTGCAGTTTCTTCTCTGACATTTGAAGATACCGATTTTACTTCTGAACTTTGTTTAACTATTTTTTCTTCTGAACTTCTGAACCATTGATGGCATTTATGCAGAGCGCACCTTAATCTGGTGGATATGAGAGAGAGATATATCATAAAGGTGAATACTTTAGTTTTACTTTCTCTAAATAAAATTTATCTAGCTCAGGGTCACACTAATTTTACTTGGAGATATAATTATGCACGAGGAGTCTGAGAAGAGGATGTCATGAAGGAGCTGTTTGGTTTTGAATTAATATCAACTTCAAAGGTGTGCCATGTTTTTTACATGGTTATCTTACGTCATCTGGGTTTGATGCTATCACTGGATCCTTATTAGCAAAGCAATAAAATAGAGATATTTACTAGACCATATCATCTATCTAATACATAAAATTAAAAATTTGAACAGTTTGGCTTGGTATTATCTCAGCATTACATTTTTACTTTTATTTTTGTTCGAATGTTTCATAAATGTCATTGATATGTCCTTTTCATGTGCATTAACAGAACCTTTGAAGGGGCCATGATTGAAGTATCCACAGAGTACCTTCCCATTACTGAGGAAAAAGATGCAGCACTGGAATCAAATAGTGGAATAAAAAGAAAATGTTCACTTTATTTGTTGACCTTCAGGTGAGGAAATTGTTGGTGAAGAAAACCTGGCTGGGCCTGGCTGTAAAACCTTTAAAGGTATGATCTTCCACAGAATAAATTATAATTTTATTGACACGAGAAGCTGCTGCTCTAGAAGCAAATGGTGGAATTGGTACAGATGTTTTCACTTTATTAAATTATCTTTTGGTGGGGAGATTGTTGGTGAAACAAATATTGGCTGGCTATAAATCCTGCAATGGTATGATCTTCAACATAATAGATTATAATTTTATTGACACAAAAACTGTTTACTGAGGCTTTTTTTGTCTGACAGTTAAATAAAGAGGAAGTTTTTTGTCAGGTGGATGCTAAGGGCTCCTGGAGGAGGAGTTCTCGAGACATGCATATGAGCTTGCAGGGAAGAGCTTCACATATGATGCAGAGAACCGTTTGTTCTCTGCCAAGGAGCTAGCATGGTCGAGAATTTTGCCTCTACCAGGTTGTGACATTCTTACCATAGCTTTATCCTCGTAAATCATCCTCGTTTATTTGATTTTTAAGAAGAAGCCGACTGGGAAATTTCTTGTACAGATACACTGGAATTAGTAGCTTAGGGGACAATCGACCACTACTGTCAAGACCACACTGCGATAGCAGCTGCAAATGGCACGACAGTTGAAAGGTTTTTTAAATACCTCTAGGTGGAAAAGTTGTATATTTCGGAGAAGCAAATGGCTATAAAGGCATGATCTTTAGCATAATAAATGATAATTTTATAGAAACAGGTTGTTTACCGAAACAGAATGGTGATTTTGATAGACTGGCAGACGCATGCTCATTTCAAGGGGAATGGATCCTTTGATTATGAAAAAGGGGCCTCCAGCTAGCAATTCTCTACAACTATGATAATCCAAGGTTCTTTCTTCAAGGAATTGAGCTACTAATTTTGTGACTTACAAAATTGAAGCTTTCTAACTTGATTAACATGGGCAGGGGCTAAGAACTAGAACTGCAAAGGAAGGACAAGGAAAATAGTTTTTTTGGGGGACTGAACAAGATGGAGAAGCACATGGAAATGGCTGAGGTATGTTCTGAATTTCATGACTAGATGGTAAGATTTTTATCTGTTTGAATGTTTTAACATATCCTCCGTTTTGCTGGGGATGTCTATTGGTTCCACAAATAGTGAAACTTTGTTTTTTGCTGATGGTGGAGGTCGTGTTCTCGATAATTGAGGATTTCACTCAAAGCTCCTGAACTACAGAGGGCAGTTCCGTATCTTTATATATCTGTAGCTTTTCGTAATGTTCTATCACATTTCCTACTTTAATCTGACTTATGTCCCTGTATTTAATCTTTACTTACATGTTCGCTCTCAAAATAAATTTTCCGAATTCAGTCGGGTTACGCATCGACTTTAATAATTGTCAATAGGTGAAAAACCATAAAATATAAATATTTGGTGTCCTGTTAAAAATATCTCCGTAATACTAGTACACTTTGACTTTAGAGATGATTTTTAAATTTTCTTTCGTTTTACCGCATTTAAAATGTGTTTTAAATTTTGTCAAATTTCTTTCATATATATAATCTGAGTGGTGTTTATCTTTCATTTATATAGTCATGATTAAGTGTGGGTATAATTCAGTACTGGTTGTTAAGAATTTTAGTTTATTTAAGATAAGAAATCTGATTACTCTTATGCTGTATTTATTTTTACTTTTTTGCGAAACTCTTAAGCAAAGCAATATTACTATTATAAAAAAATTACTAGTTAGAATTAAATACACTATATAATTTTATTCTTAAGTTTAATTTAAAATGAATAAATAATTTCACTTTTTTAAAGAAAGTTGATTTTAAGGTGGAGTTTTTGAAACAATTTAAAAATTATGGTTGAGTTAGAAATAACTTATAATTAGTGATTGTAAATTTTTTATATTTTTTATTAATATTATTTACTATGTTATAGCATAAATAAACTTGGTCAGTTTATAATGTGTGTTTTATTTCCTTGGTAAGGATGAATGGTGTAATTAATATTAGAAGGAAGCTCAGTGATCAAATGGTTTCTAATGCTCTGCCTCTGAGAGCAAGAGCCCTGAACAAGCAGCCTTGAAGACATTCATGTGGGAAGGTGTAGCAGTGGGAGGGAAGATAAGGATTCTCGATGTCCACTTATTTCTGATGTTAAGGCTAAGTTTTGAAATATGTTTCTTCTGCAGTAGGACCAAGAATAAGGAAGTATGCTGAACATGCAATCATCGGAGGCAGAATCTGATGTCGCTGAGTAATATTAATCAGAACCCAAACATATCTTATACTGACCTTTTACCAAGGGAATGTCCAGATAATTTTTCTGGGAATTAATGTTGTTATTTTTCTATATAGTGCAGAGGTTGGAGAGATCTGCAATCACAGTATATCAATAAGAATTGTGTGAAAAGTTGAAGGAGTGTGTTAATCAGGCAGCCTGCAGGTATTAAAATGTAAGCAATCTTTTCTAGTGTCCTTTCCTCTCTAACTTAAGTTTCAGACTACATTTTTTTAACTACTCATGTTGTGTTTGCCATAGATCACTGATGTTTACTTCTAGAAAGGGCCACGAAGAAGATTTAGTTGCCCAATTTATTGTAGTTTGTGTGTAATGTGCTATTAATCATGCTGGCATTCTTGTGTTTTGAATTGATGCTCTTTACATTGGGTTCTTGTGGTCTGTGGACAATCTTGAATCCCATTAGACATTGGTACTTAAACTTTGTGTCATGGATCTGTATGAATGATGCTTGGATTCTTGAAAATTTAATAAGAATGTCTGGATGCTATGTATATAGGGTTCTTGCCTCTTGGTACAATCTGCTATGTAAATTTTGCTATGAAAATAAGAACGTCTGGTTTACATGAATGGTGATCCGTGGCTATTTGTTTGGTTTCCTTAGTTGGCTATTTGATTACTTACCGCAAAGCTTCTCTGTCTATAAGTGTTATTGAAAGCTAATAAAAAAAAAGTTATTGAAAGGATGGATTGTGATGCGTAGGACGGGTCCTGCTCCTGAAGGCAGCTCATTGATCAACATGTTTCTACTTCACTGCGATCAATATACTGGGCTTGTTGAAGCTCATGTACAGCACAAATAAAGTATAGTAGCTTCTTCCTGTTTCTCCTCACTCTCTTTCCTTTTTCTTTTTCTTTTTTTAAATTTTCTGATACACACTACTAATGCCCCTCACATTGCTTGTAGGTATTTGAGGGACGAGTGTTGATAGGTTGAAGAACAGGAAGAAGGGCTCCACCAATTTCCCTTAAGTCATATTTTAAATGATCTCATAATATACTAACAATGCTTCTCCCAACGTGTGTAGGTAACATATCATACCTTGCATGCTGTGAAGACCACAGTGAGGAAGGCCGGTATACATTCATACATTATGGTGGTAATCGACCCTCTGCACAGCAACATCGGCAGCAGAATAAATTACTGTGGGTTGTGACCACATCTTTTGGCTCAGAATTCCAGGGCTTGATGAACCTACTATTTCATCTACATAATTCTTTTATTCAAAAACATCATAACTGTGCATTTGATTGTTTTGGTGTGTGCAGAAACCTTGAAGAATCATTTATGACGTGGATTGGGTATAAAAGGACAAAATGTTGCTGTGAAAAATACAGAATAAAAGGACACTAAGAATTGTGTGAGAAGTTGAGGGAGTCTCTTGAGGGGATCAAAATGTAAGAAATCTTTTATACTACTCTCTTTGTGTTTCCCATGGATCACTGAAGTTCACTTCTAGAAAGGGCCAAGAAGGAGGCATTACAGCCCTGTCCACATCAAATATTAGCAGCCATATGGTAAAGGGCTTTCTGATATGTGCGTGTCCTCTTTTGCCTTTTAACTAGTACCATCATTTTAATACCTTGATGCATCATTTTCTTTCCTACCCTGCCATTTAAACATGTAATTATTTTTCCACCAGGCAAGGATAATGAGGATTCCGACATTGAAGTTGCTTAAGGAGGCCTGGCTTGACAAAAGAACGTGGCTGGTATAGGAGGAAGGAACTTTCAAGCAGGTGGAGACATCTGATATTTGGTTACGGCTTGGGCTCAAGTAAAACCCCCTCTTAAGATCATTCTGATTTTGTTTTTCATCTATGTCTGCTTGATAACTCAAAGGCCAATCTGAAGTTGTTCGATTCTTTTATTGTACATTGTATTTGTTTAATGTATGCTTCTTTTGTCAGGACATTCTGTGCCCAATGTCAACTGATGCAGCGGCTGGAAGGTGAGTTTTATGGTTTCACTATTTGTCTTTCTTATTGCCTGGAACTATTTTTAGTTTTGCGTCGAATTTAGTTGGGCTACGCATGGATCCCTTTGGTCATGAGAATTGATTTGATCGAATTTTCAGTTCATTGGCGGGCAAGACATGTATTATCATCTTAACCAAGGAATTAAAAATAAAATTAAAATAGTTCAACATCAAATCATATTTGTAAATTTGTTCAATAAAAAAATGCATCAAAACATGGTATTTTTATAAATGTTTAAAAGTGAAAATCTATAAAATATAGAGATTTTGTGTTTTACACCCTTTAAAAATATCTTAATTGTTGTACTAGTACGTTTTAGCTTTTAGAAATAATTTTTAATTTTGTAAAATTTCCTGCATATTTTTAATCTTAGTAGAGTTTATGGTTCATTGATATTGTCATATTTAAGTGTGGGTATTAGTCTAGTTACCAGCTATTATCCTCTAGTTAAGAATATAGTTTGTTTTTCTCAAAGATATCAAAAGCTAATCACTGTTTTGAAGAAACGGTTGTCAAGATAAGAAATTTCGTTAGCTTCTACTATTAAGCTTGAAATTTTCAGCCTTAAGCAAAGCAATCTCATGTTTACTATTACTAGGCAAAGCGGACCATGCGGTGTATTTCAAGTACTTTTGAAAATGTTTTTAATCGTGCAAATGGGAGAAATATTGCACAGTTCATTAAAATATGTATTATTATATACTAGCATAATGGACCGCGCGTTGCGCGGTAGATTTGAAGAAGTTTGAATAATGTAAAATGTACTCTGACCAAAACTGCATGACTTTTTCAAATTGCTAAAAACTATTTTTTACCAATTAATATCTTTATTATTGTGTAGTAATTAAAAGTGTTGATATTGTGAAAATAAACATTGAAAGGAATCCAACAAGATATAATGCCAGTAAACGTTCAAAATAAATGTTTCCTTTAGTAAATGTTTTTAGATATTAAATTTGTGTACAATGGTAAAATGGTTGCATTTTATAATTTTGTTATTTCCAAAAAGTGATAAAAAATCATCATTAGTTGATTAAGGCATAAGACATGTTCTTTTCTTATCTGAAATGTTTCATTTTAGTTTAGAGTAATTTTTATAAAATATTATTTAGTAAATTCAGTTTAATTAAACCACAATATTATTACTTTGAATACAATTAGTTGTAATTCATTTTTGTATATTTATAATAAGTTCAATTATGTGAAAAAAAGAGAGTAAAGAACGTGCCCTAAATAGCATATAAAATTTAAATATCAACTTATTAATAGCGAATAAAATCATTTACAAAGTTTTAAAGTTATGAAAGGTTTTATTTATTTAAATATGTTATGTATTGTTAAATAGTTACAAATTTGATTGTTATGGTCAGAAATGTAGGCTAATTTAATCATGTTGTATACTTAATTTGGTATAAAAAATACATCTTTCGTTTGAAATATATTTTATATTATTATTTGTATCACGCAATGTGGGAAATCATGAATTTACATATAATTTGATATTTTGGTATGTATTATCATAATCTATTAGTTTCTCATTTACCATGTTATATTAAGTTAATAAATATTCAATTACACCTATTTAAAAATACATATAAGCACTCTAATTATGCTCTTTTTAATGATAAACGAATCACCAAAAATCATCTACGTACGTTATAGAATAAATATATTTTGTACCACAATTAGCTACCACCATATATCAATTTCCACTGATTTGATAGCCATTAATTCAAAATGTAAAATTTTCAATTCACTAAAATACCCTATTGCTTAAAGTTAGATAGATTTCCAGTAAAATATGTTCCTTATTCAACTTTCAAAAGATCCAGTATTCTTCTGTGACGGTTAAGAAAGAATTGATTAAATATAATATTATCACATTTTTCAAAGAAATCAAATCTCCTCTTACATTGAGCTAAAATTTTGGTAATAAAATGTGAGCAGATCAATATTTTGCACAGAACCAAATTACACAGAATTCTTGACAAATTACCAGCCAATCAATCACACAACATTACAAAAGATTAAACTTACATCCTTTTATTGTTGGTGTATTTTAAAATCCAACCAAACAACTTTTGCCCATAAAGAGAGAATAGAAACATACATGTTACTAATTGGTCTATCCAATCCAAATCATATCCAAGATCTTCTCTTATGGCTTCCAAAACAAGTTTATCATGTTTTTATGTTATTCTTAGATTATCATTGTTGATCAACGAATCTGCATACAGTGATATCAATGTTTATGAGTTAGTTAGGGGAAATGTTTCTGTCAAGATCACCAACTACGGTGCCAATGTGCTCTCCTCCATCCTGTCAGATAAACATGGTATCAAATTCCTTCAACGTTTTTTTTTCAAACCGGAAAGATTGAACCCGTGGCTGGTTCTCCGTACGACTTCCAAAATCCTAGGTCCATCGGCAGCAGGTTCAGGGAGCTCCCGGCCGACTATGACATCAATTATGTGGCCAGCCACAACTCAAACCAGCAAACCAGCAGATGGCGATAGTGATCGAGCCAAAATCAGGTAGAAAAATGGAGTTGTGGAGTAGGGAAAAATGGTGCAACTTATTATAAGCACCGGGCTCTTTGCTTGGAGACTCAAGGGAGTTCAACTATTGTCTTATATATATATATATAAAAGGAATACTGGCTTAAGGCTCAAATCATTATTTTCCTTACTCGCCATTCATCAGGCTTCAGCAGTCGCTTCTTCAACGATGACCGGCGCTTGTCTGCCGGAATTCCGTAGATCTCAGGTGGAATCAAAAGAAGAACGATTCTGTAAAGCTACGACAAAGGCTCTCCTCGCCAAAGAGCAAGAAATCGCTCGCTCTCGAGTAGATATTCGACAAAAGGCGGCTGCTTTGAGCACCAACGATCAACGAATCGGAGAAAGCACAAAGGTGTTGTCTATCAAGAACCAAGAAATCGATCTTCTACAAGCCGAAAAGTGGTGAGAATTGGCAGAGTCTAGGGCTAAGAATATAAGAATTTACACTGGCTCTACTTGCCGATGATCGAGAATTTACGAATCAAATCGAGAGTTTGCAGGCTGATCTGATCTCCTTTACAGTTCACAACTTTGAAAACAACCAAAAAACATGATATACATATAACCTCGAAGACGGAAGATTTATCTTTGGTATGACGATGAGTGATGACGACAAACGTCCTATGCAATTTTTGAGAATATATAGTTCTTGACCTCGTATATATAAATATTGCGGAAATTGAGATATCAATCGCTCAATACAAAATCGTTTTGACATCAAATTATAATACCATAATCATCTTAAAATTAGCAAATCATATATTATGCTACAATAAAAGGAAAAACAAATATATGCGTATTTGCATATGTAAAGCAAAATTTTGTTTTTTAAAGTTACGCAAGCATGGTTAATATTTGAGAAAATTATATTGGATAAAATTAAAACGATTTTATAGGAGAGTAAACATATGGGTGGCGATGAGTAAACTAAACCGGCCGAAACTAAACCGATATTATAGAATAGGACATGAAAACGTAATATATATGGTAATATTGGTAATATAAGATTTTTTTATATGGTAATATACGATATTATATGAGTTAGAATGAGTTGTATTTGTGTGTAATTGGTGTTAATAATATAGAAAGAATATATAAAAATTTAAAGAAACCAAAAAGGAATATATGAAAATGGTAGGCGCCGGAATATGGTGATCTTGTGGTGGTTATGTGGTGGTTATGTGGTGGTTTTAATCAAAACTACGTAGTTTAATAGTTTTTTATTAATATATATTTACCGGAGCAATAACTCTTCTAGTTCCCTTTAGGAGTGAGACTAGATAATACCCGTGCACATGCACGGATCGAAAATTAAAAGTTATTATATATATATATATATATATATATTCATCCTTTTTATATATATTATACATACATATATATATATATATATATATCCTAAAGTGAACTAGAAGAGTTATTGATCCGATCAATAAATAAATTAACAAAAAGTATTAAAAGAATGAAACTACGTAGTTTTGACTAAAACCACCACATAACCACCGCAAGTTCACCATATTCCGGCGCCTACCATTTTTATATATATTCTTTTTTTGTTTCTTTAAAATCTAAATAGAATATCAAAAAAATTTAATTGTTTGTGATAATTTCAGAGTTTCGGGTGTGAAAATTATATCAAATGTAGGTAGTTTCGGTAATGAAAAAGAACATATTTAGTTAGCTGAAAACGAATCTAACATATTAATTAGGAATACTTGACCTATTAATATATATATATACTATTACCATAACAAACAATCTAAATAGTATATTTCTATTAATTTACTTAACATATATACAATCTATCACTTCAGTTATATGATGATTGGAAATCAATTTATACATTGTTTAAAAAAATCAACTAATACCTTAAAATGATCAATTACTATCTCAAAATACTTTTGATAAAATAAAATATTTTTCCACCATTACTTGTAGACTATTTATTAATTCAGTCATCGATTGTTATAAAGTAATAATATTCACCAACATAAACACATAATTACCCTCTCATTTGTTAAGCAATAATTAATTAATTTTTGATAGGATATGATAATATTATATTTGATACGACAAATGGCCCACGAGTTAGAACCCAAAAAACTAGATTATGAATACCCATAATAAAATGCAAATGTAAAAATGAATATATATAATTGTTATTGAATCTTTAAAGGGAAAAATAAAAATATGATACATCAAAATAATAAATTGGAGATTTTTTATTACTTTTCAAATTCATATAAACATTGTAATATGCTATAATTATAAATGTACTTAAAATATTAGATTAACTATATTAGCTTTCGGGGCACATTTAATTCAGGTGACAACTTAACCAGTAAATTATAGAAAATTTATTTCATCCTTATCCGGTGAATTGGAAAATTATGTTAATTGACGTTGTATTAATTAACAATGAGTGTCCTATCTAATATATTTTTTATAAAGGTTTAAGAAATTGTGTCGTATCTAACATATTTTAATTTGAAATTAGAAATAAAATTACAAAATTAATCACTAATTTAATTCTAATTAAATACATTACGAAATCAAGTTGTACTTAAATATCGTTGCAATCCCATTCCTCTTCTTTAATATGTTGATTTTGTGACATATCTTGTTAGGATCAAATTGGCTACAATGCAATTGATCACGTATAAGCCCCCGTGCAAAAGAATGATAGAGAGGGAGCAAGTTTACCTTTTGAATTTTCTGTAGGATAATAAACTGGTAACTTCAACAAAAGCTGACACCGTAGCATACAACCTTTCTCAAGTAAATATTTCTCAGTGTAAATAAAATACACATATGGCCATACAAATATATTGTTAGGAATAAAAATTGTTATTATACACCACAATCATACACATATGGTATACACTATTCTAATGTATTATTCACAACAAAAAAAGATTATTTGGAAAAAATTAATAGTTTTGATCAATCTGAAAAAATCATACAACTTTAATTTTTAATTTAGACATGATAGTACACTTTAAAATATTCAAACTTTTTCTTACATACCGAGCAACGCGCGGTCCATCATGCTAGTTAATTTAGTAAAAATAATATTTCTTAATCATCATTTATGTTATAGAATATGCAAACAAATTTCATAGAAATTAGAAATGTTTAAAGTTTTAATGATTTAATTATAAAATATATATGTTATATGTAGAACATACGTGTCGTAAAATCATATGTATACATCTTTTGTGGTGTGAAGCTCTCTAAGTCAGTAATTTGTGCTATTGGTTTTGTAATTAACTAATCACACTCTTATGTTGATGTACACAAAATGAGAGCGAATTGGTTGACTCAAGCTAGGCTCAGACCTGAGACACTCTAACTGACCATAAACAGCATGGATCGCTAGTCCACACCAAGGAAGGACCTGCAGCTGGTTGGTAATAACTTCCCAGCGGAGCTTGGGGTTATGCAAGTAAGATTCACCCTTGAAAAAACACTGTTTTAGGATGAATCTCTGTGCTAAGTTGCCGATGAGCTACCATTGAATATTTCCTGATCACAAGTTGAAGGACGGGGACCACATCATCATCTGGTCAATGTTAGTTTTGTTTGAACCTATATCTTTCCTCACATGTCTCACTGATGCTATAAAAATACAATTATCTTTCCTCACATACACTGCAGAGAAAGCTGAAGTTTTTTACTTCAGCATCACCAGCCAAATTTGAAGGGCATAAACCTCCAGAGCAGGCTGATGCTGAGAAGCAGCAGAATCCAAGTACCAGGCTCAACTCAACAACCACAGACTAAGAGAGTTTGGTTAAGATTTTTTTAAGTTCAACCAGACTGGATCTTTGTCACTAGCACCTCTTTAGCACCCAATCTATTTTTAAACATGTTTCCCTTTCTAGCAGGGAAGAAAATAAGAAAATAGATGTTGAAACCCCCAGCTTTGCTCAGGACAATCATCATAAAGTGGTGAAATCTAGGCAGGTGTGTAACTAACTGTTGGAATAGGTTTTAAATTTGTCCAACCTGTTAGATAGTATTATGGGCCTAGAGCCCAATATGTATTAGCCTAGGGTTTAGTTAGGGTTTCTCGCTTTCTCTTTGTACCCTTATACTGTCTATATTAAGGTGAATATCAGACACACCTCATAATCGAGGTTTATCCCTCTAACATGGTATCAGTCGCCTGACGATCCTGGGTCCTAAATTTCTTCTTTCCCGTTTGCCAAGCCGGCCTCTGATCGGGGTTTCTTCGCACAATCGACAGTGTCTGTGTGGGTCCACGTTGTTTCTTCCCTGCTCGGCAAGTCGGCATCCCCGTCATCGATTCCCTGTGAAATCTGTTCGGCGTCCTCATTCCCGATCATCATTGTGATTCTTCTTCGTCGGTGTTCTTTCACTGTTCGGCGTCCCTGCTGTGTTGCTGGTCAACGCCACCGCCGATCATCGTTTGCAGCCAGTTTTCGATCACTCAACAGTTCTGTCCAGTTGCTCGCCCAATTCACGCGCCCGGTATAGCGCGTGCGTTACACGCGCTCGACAGCAGCCGACATTGCATCAGTTGGCGCGTATCTTCACGCGCCTGACAGAAGCCTCCTCACGTGCTATACCAGCGCGTAGTTACACGCGCCCAGCAAAGTCTGTCCCGCGCCTGCTGGGGTATTCTCTGAAATTATTCTTATTTTTTCCTCAAGCTGCTGTCCGAAGTAATTTTTTTTTACGACCTAATGAGATTGGAGTTTAAGTGGTTTGTTTGAGCACCGCGGGATCGGAGTAGTATTTGCATTTGTTTGATTTTAGTGTTTGCACATTGTGGTGAGATTTATTTTGGATTTCATTATGGTGAATTTGGCTTTCTTATCACGGGCAGGTCGCATGAGTAGCTGGATCGCATATAAGGTGACTCATTTGAATAATTCTGATCGTAGTCGTTTTTCGAACAAATGGATTGTAGATTCTGGGGCTACAGCTCATATGACTGATAGTTCTCGTCATCTTGGGAATATAATTCCTTACTTTGGTTCACCTGTTTATGTTGGTAATGGTCAGTCTATACTGGCATCTCACATTGGGGAGTGTAATATCTCTGGTTTATCCATTCGCGATGTACTTGTGGTTCCTCAGATTACTAAGAGCTTGTTGTCTGTTAGTAAACTCACTCTTGACTTGCCAGTGAGTATCACATTTGTTGACGATGTTTTTTCTATCCAGCATAAACAGACAGGACAGATAGTTGGTAAAGGCCGTCATATTGCGGGTCTTTATTATTTGGATACTGGTGATTCTTGTTTTTTGAGTGAGCTGCGCTCTGGAAAGCTCCGGGCCCCGTTTGAGCTATGGCATTCTCGTCTTGGGCACGTGTCATGACACTGTTCAGTTGCTGAATAAGAAGGGTCACATTTCTGCCACTTCACCTCTACCTGCACCTGTTAGTTGCTCTCCTTGTCAGATGGTCAAGAGCAGTCGGTTACCATTTTCTGTTAGTGATAAGAGGGCAACAGTTTTGTTAGAGAAGGTGCATTGTGACTTATGGGGACCAGCTCCAGCATATGCTGCATCCGCACATGGTTTTTCATATTATGTTGTATTCATTGATGATTTTTCAAGATTCACATGGTTTTATCCATTACGGCATAAGTCGGATTTTTTCGACACCTTTCTTCGCTTTCAGAAATTTGTTGAGACCCAATTTTCTGCGAAGGTCAAGGTTTTTCAGACTGATGGTGGTACGGAGTTCACTAATCATCGTTTGCAGGCTCACTTTGTTTCTTGTGGCATTCATCATCAGATGTCATGTCCATATACACCTGCTCAGAATGGTCGAGCTGAGCGTAAACACCGTCACATTACAGAGACTGGTCTTGCAATGTTATATCACTCACATGTGCCGCATTCTTATTGGGTGGAAGCATTCTCTTCGGCTGTTTACATAATCAATCGTCTCCCCAGCTCAGTTCTTGGTGGTAGATCACCCTTTGAGACTGTCTATGGGACTACTCCGGACTACACAGTCTTTCATCCTTTTGGTTGTCGAGTGTACTCGTGTTTGCGTGCGGTTGCTGAGAATAAGTTTGCACCTCGTTCTATACCATGTGTGTTTATTGGTTATAACCCCAGTTACAAGGGTTATCAGTGCCTCGACCCTACTAGCGGTCGTGTCTATTTCTCTCGCCATGTCCAGTTTGACGAAACATGTTTTCCCTATGTCTCATCTTCTAGGGAAAGAACTGTTTCGGATTTGGAAGTCTCATCATTTTTTGAACCAGCAGGTGCACCAGTCGAACGTTCGCCAGCTGTTCCAGTTGATCCTGTGTTGGTTACACCTATTGAGATGCCGTCGCTCGCACCGTCGTCTTCCAGGTCTTGCTCTATCTGTCCTTCAGATGATCATTCCTCATCTCCAGCTGTTCTGACTGCTCCTTCACCGAGGATGCCCGCTACTTTATCACCACCACCATCTCCTCCATCTCCACCATCTCCATCAGGCTCTCGGACTTCTTCTGGATCTGATTCTGACTCTACCACTGATTCAGATTCTCCTTCTCATCACAGACATCATATGGTTACCAGGAACCAGGATGGTACTCGTCATGTGATATCTCGCCCAGACTTTGTTACTATCGGTTTTCTTGCTCAGGTTATGGACCATTCTGAGCCTCGGGATTATCGTGCAGCCCTTAAAGACCCGAAATGGGTTCGTGCTATGGATGAAGAAATGGATGCTCTTCGACATCAGAAAACTTGGGAGTTGGTGCCTCGACCAACGCATGCAAACATAGTTGGCTCCAAATGGGTATTTCGGCTGAAGTATCGAGCTGATGGTAGCATTGAACGCTACAAGGCTCGACTGGTTGCTCAGGGATATTCTCAAATTCCTGGTTTTGACTTTGACCACACTTTCAGTCCAGTGGTCAAAGCTGCAACGGTGCGTACAGTGATTGCCATTGCTACTTTGAGACAGTGGCCTTTACACCAGCTTGATGTCAAGAATGCTTTTCTCAATGGTGTTCTTGACACTCCGGTTTATATGGCTCAGCCTGTTGACTATAAGGATCCATCTCGGCCTGACTATGTATGTCGACTCCAGAAGGCCATTTATGGACTTAAACAAGCTCCTCGTGCCTTGTTTGATCGGTTCAGCTCTTATCTCCGACAACTTGGATTTCGGTGTAGTTCTTCTGACACGTCGTTGTTTGTCTTCTCACGAGGTTCTACTCTACTATACTTGTTGGTGTACGTGGATGATATCATTCTTACTGGTAACGATGCTGGAGCCATTCGCCAGTTCATCGCACGGACTGATCGAGAGTTTTCGATCAAGGATTTGGGGTACTTAAATTACTTTCTTGGCCTTGAGGTCTCTTCTACACCATCTGGCCTCTTTCTTGGACAGGCCAAGTATGCCAGAGATATTCTTAGTCGGGCGGGTATGACAGATGCTTCTTCGGTAACCACTCCATTCAAACCACTTTCGCAGCTTCACAGTAGCACTAGTGCACCGTTCAGCAATCCGACTCTCTACCGGTCTTTGGTTGGTGCACTTCAGTATTTGACCATTACTCGTCCTGATCTGTCATTTGCGGTGAATTCTGTTAGTCAATATCTCCAGGACCTTCGCGAGGATCACTTTGCTGCGGTTACCAGGATTCTACGTTACGTGGCTGGCACGCAAGTTTGAGTTCTTTAGATCCAAACTTTGCGTTTCGGTTAACCCGACGCTTAGCTTGAGGGGGGTGTTAGATAGTATTATGGGCCTAGAGCCCAATATGTATTAGCCTAGGGTTTAGCTAGGGTTTCTCGCTTTCCCTTTGTACCCTTATACTGTCTATATTAAGGTGAATATCAGACACACCTCATAATCGAGGTTTATCCCTCTAACACAACCAATCTTATCATCGTCAGTACAATTCAGGTACTTAATGTCAAGCTCCACAAAAATTAAGGCTGGTGGTTCAAACTTATGCTCATCTGCTACTGAACCTGCAAGGAGGCTTTGAATATGCTTACTTGCATGTTAGTTACTTCTTTTAGTAGAAATTATGGCTCACTTGATTTCATATTGTTAATTCCAGGTCCTAGATAGAGTGGATGGAAGAGGAGGCCAAAGTTTACTTTTTACTTGGCCTACATTTCAGGAAATCTCAGTGGGACAAGAGGGATTTTTGGACCTCTTATGGCAAAACAAAATGCAGAGGGACCTTGTTTGTGATTTTAGTGAGGGGGTGGGCAATTGGAAAGAAAAGGTAAACCCATTGAATAGAATCTTCAGTTTCTTCTGTGAATTTGATGTGATGTAATGCCTTTCTGCTTTCTTAATTAATTATTCATTTGTTTACTCCAGAATCAAGTACTAGGAACCAACTTGGGGGAGGGAGAAACTAGCAAGGCAGACTCTTTCTTATATGATATAATTTGTTTTTGTCCCCAAAGATTTCTGTATAGTTAAGAGTTGGTGTCGTTTCTATTATTTTTATTTTTTGAACAAGTAGCCTCAATGGCTGAAGAAGTTGCAAATGTTCTGAACAGATGTTTTGCTTTGTTTAGGAAGTATAAGTAAGGGAAGACACGCTCTGTGACACGGGCTTACTGTGTGGGTGATTTCACACTTCTACTGCAAAGTTTTTTCTAGTTGTTTCAATGTTTATATCTTGGAAGAAGAGTTTCAAAATAATTCCAATTTGTTTTTTCCTGGTTGTTGAATTTGTTCAAGAACGCCATGAGATTGAAATCCTGAAAACTGGTGTGCAAATCAAGGTGGAACCAAGATCAATTTGCTCATAAGTGAGCAGTCTAGCTTATGGAAAGCTGCAAGCAGGTATCATTTCTATCGCCAAGAAAATAAAGTGCTGGTAATGGATTTAAGCTCATGGATTTTAACTTTTAACTGCTATTTCTACAGAGTACATGGTTCTTTCTTAGAGCAATCCTTGTGAGCATAACTTAGTCAAGGAACAGATTGCGTGCTGCCATCTGCCAATTATCTCGACCTTCATCCTTTGAAGGGTTTTCAGCAGGAGTTCGCAAAGAACGTACTGGTAGTGGTTGCCTGTATTTGACCACTTCACAATGATTATCTTTAAGGAGGGAAAATTTTAACACTACGTCTCTGTTCCAAGTCATCTGAAAATTCATTCGTATGGTGTTCTTTCTGTGCTCAGATGGAAATGAAGATTGAAGAATTGAGGCACCAAGGGGATCATGCACAGGTAGAGGTAGATGATTTGCGCCAGAAATTACAGGATGCACGTGGTTTGGTCCCCCTTCTCTATCTGTGAAAGTTCCATACTTGTGTGAATTGTAGAAACATGACTTTTGTGCTTTCATTGTTTACATGCCATTTCTCGACAAGTCAGAGGTCATCATAACTGTGTTTGGTTAGCGATTTTTGGTTCTTCTTTATTGCGATTTTACTCATTTAAGATTAAATGGTTTGAAAACAATGAAGAAGATAAACTAAAGATCATGAGTTTGGTTCATTTAAATATGATGATTGAACGTATAAAGATGTGTCTTTCTAATGCAGATCAATGATGAGCATTCCGATATTTTTTTCTACTTTTTATTTATTTATCATCATCTTTTTTCAGTGTGTAATGTTTACTGCAGCAACAACATATGCACAATCATAGATAATAGCATTGTATGATATCTATATATATGCGTGTTTTGAATGTACAGTAAGTTCTTTGTCCTGTGTATTGTTTTTGTGAGACATATGGTAGTCTAAATAATGCCTGCAGTCTCACATTATTTCCTACTGTTTGCAGACTCTGAAGAGAATTCAGGATATAAACATCTCTGAACCTGAGAAAACTAGTTGAAGAATGATCAGCATTTGAGAAAATTAATCAGGATATGTGAAGGTGAGTGTACTTTATAATAGCATTGGTTCGGATACGTAGCATTAAATTGCTCAAGGTTGTACCAAGAATTAACTGTGGTCTTTCTGCTGCAGTTTTGAAGGTTGTGAGGGTCACTTCTCACCAACCAAAATTCTCAAGGTGGAGATTGATGCTGTCAAGGCAGCTGGTTATATTTGAGCTGACCCAAACTCGGAAATAGCAAAGGTTTCCATTCTTCTTCAGTTTTATTTAGATGGAAAGCTGAATGTGATCCAACTGATATGGTTTTTACACTAATGATGTAGGGCAGCTGAATTTGTAATTCAAATGTGATGAAGCAATCGAGCAGGTGACAACCACTGAAAGAACCATCTCCTCTAGTTGTATAGTTGTTTTGATCATCATGCTCGTTTTCATTCCCTTCAAATGTTCATTTTACTGATACTGCAGGAGCATGTTTGTTTACAGGCATCCGCGAGCTGGTTACATGTTGGGGCAGACACTTGATCTCTAGATACAGGGGACTCTGCATCCTTGCGGTGAAATATTTTTTAAGCACATGCTTTTGTGCTGTGATATTTTGTCAAAGGTGAAAATCTATATACTAATTCATTATGGAACATTTTACATCAGTGGTAACAGAGCAAAAGAAGAGAAAATTGGCATAACTGTGAGGTTAAGGCCATTGAAGTATAGGGAACATAGTGCAAAAGATCATATTGCCTGGCAATGTGTAGATGATCGTACTTCCGCCCAGGAACGTGCAATTTAGCCTTTCCACCTTTACCTTTGGCAAGCGAATTGCAGTCCTTTTCTTTTGAAAGAGGACGATAGGGATTTGGACGTCATAATGTCGAACTAAAGTGCAGCTGAGATAGAACATAAAGCCAACAGAACTCTCATGAAACAGAGTATTACTGCTCCCCTCTCATTACTTTTACACTTCCCTCACCATGAATAGGGTATTACTTTCTTCATGATGCAGCTCTTTGGTTGTAAGTTGAAAATTTCTTTGTCAGAAGTCAATCTTTTTGGTGTATTAATTTATGAAGGATAGGTCTCATCTAAATTTTTTTAATACTACTTGCTGATTTTTTCATTTGGTTTGGATAAAGATCGGTGATAATCATTGCTGGAAGCTTACTGGTTGCAAATGTGATTTCACCTTACTCTGTCTTGCTTAGTGGAGAAGATTTTATTTTTGTGTTTGCATCTTTTGCCTGAATTTTTGGAAGCATTTGTGATGTTCTTTTCCTTTTTGGAAGGGGTTTTATTAGGTGGTGGAAAGTGTACTGCTCATGCCAACATCGAACTGATCTCGCTAGTGTTTTTAAAAGTGCTATACTATTAATTCATCAAATGCTTTTGCCTCCTTCAGCCTGCAGCTTGGAAGGTAGCTGATACATGTCAAGGGTCAAGCTCTAAAACCATGACTAGGGTGGTATTTATGCATCCCTTTTCATTACTGTTTCATTATCTTTCACCAACTCCCTTGTCAAACAGAAACAAACCCAAGTTCATGGTGCAGCTCCCTTGAAATGATGCATGATGCAACAAGCATACACTACATGTCCATAAAATTTTAGATGAGACCTATCCTTTACATGACTCATTGATCCTTAACATGACTCAGTAATATCTCTAAGAAAAAATAATGTGTTTCTTGACATATATTACAGTGAACGCTGAAGTTTGTACTACACTCCAACAGCCAATAAGGTATTATTTGCAAAAATTCCCAACTTTGCTCAGTAAAATGAAGTCATGAAGTGGAACAAATTAGAAGTGGTGAATTCTAGAGTCTAGACACGTGCCTGCAGATGTGTTTACTGGTTATCTCTCTTTGTTGCCTTCATTTGGGGATCAAATTAAATGCTCACCGGTCCAGGATGGAGTGGCTTGTGGAACTATGCAGGCAAAGCTTTCAGATGCAGCCAATCGTTACACATTCACTCAGGAAGATTGTGCTAAGCTTCCGGTGAGGTACGATTGTATGTATGTTGAATTGCTGATCACAATCTGAAGGACCACATCATCATCTATTCAAGGTTGGTTTGTTCATGTTTCCTTTACCTACCTCTTAAAAATACTCTAATTAATGTGTTTTTGGCATATTTTACAGTGATATCTGAAGTTTGTACTCCAGCTCATACAGCCAAACCTGAAGGGGCTACGGAAGACCGATGCTTAGAAGCAGCAGACAAAGGGAGTCCAAATACCAGGCTCATCAACCACGGACGAAGGGAGTTTTGTTGTGATTGTTTAAACTTGTTACCTTTTCTTGCAGGGAAGCAAATAACTAACAGTTGGAATAGGTTTAAAATGTGTCATTGGCCCTCAACATTTGTTAATTGCTTTTAAACACATTTGTCCAACCTTATACTTAATGTCAAGCCTCAAGTATTGCCTCACAAAACTAAGACCAGTGATTCGAATTATGCTCATCGACTACTGAACCCTGCAAGGACGATATAGATGTGTTTACTGATTACTTATTTCTCTTAGTGCCTTTATTTGGGAAAAAAATTACATGGTCAATTAATTTTTTATATTGTTAACTCCATGATGGAGCAGTTGGCAGAGGAAACCAAAGCTTACTTACTTGGCTACAAAGTCAGGATTTCTCAACGAGGCAAGAGGGACTTTGGACCTCAGATGATAAAGCAAAACGCAGATGGAGCTTGTTTGCGATTTTAGTGAGGGTGGGAAGTTGGATAGAAAAGATAAATAGTATAATAGAATGTTCAATTCTTCCGTGAATTTGATGTGATCTAATTCCATTCTATTTTCTTAATTAATTGTTCATCTGTTTACTTCCAGAATCAATTACATGGAACCAACTTGGGAGAGGGAGAAACTAGCAAAGTAGGCTTTTTCCTTCCTATATGTTCTAATCTGTAATTTGTCCCCTATGTTCATTCTACTTATGAGAGTGTTTTTATTTACTGACAGCTGGTTACAGACGCTTGATCTCTAGATGTGTGGACTCTGTATGCTTCGAGAGAGTATACTTTAGCTTTTATTTTATGTGCCAGGCTTTTAGTCAAATGTAAAAAATCTAAATACAGATTTATTTATGGAATACCTTACACCAGTGGTCCATGGTTTGTATTCGGGCCTCATTCACACTCGGACCAGGGCCCGAGAAGGGTCATGGGCTCGAGGTACACGGAGGGTGGATCCACGGGTCCATTAATCCTAATCCTTATAAGGAATGCGTATATTGCGAATGTTCTACAAGGAATATACATCCTCCTAAACATGGTAATACAACCATGACCGAAATACACTTCCTCTATACATGGTAATACAACTACTATTCTCATAAGAGTTGTATTCATACCATAAATACATATCTTGGTGATCTACGGATTGTAGCCGTATAAATACTGGTAAACCTCTCTATCTTTATCTTACATACAATACGCCTTACGCATCATACTAACTTGAGCGTTGGAGTGTCTACCCTCGGGACACCCACCCGAGGCTTTGTTTTGCAGATCAGTTCGTGAGCTGGGTTCGTGATCAAGCGTGGGTCGTAGACATCCATCAATTTGGCACGCCCGGTGGGACTCGCTTGCTATTCTTGATCTATACGACCTTCAAACTCATTGCTGATCCGACTAAAAACCTTTGTGGGAGTACACGAATCCGTTTTTTGGCCCCGATAGGAGCAAGAAGCATCGATGCCAACCATGACGAAGGCGAGATAACCCATGCCACCAATCAGGGAGCAGGAAGGTGCATCAACGGTGTGCACCGGTCGCCCGAAGAAACCTCTCCCTGGGAGTGGGAGAACAAAAGATCTCGCCTTGACGGAATCGTTACCTTTTCACCTCAGGATGCGGTTCCTAATCAATTCCCTCATTTAGATCCCTTAGTAATCACAGTCGACATAAACCATAATGTGATTAAAAGAGTTCTGGTAGATGGGGGAAGTGAAGTAGATGTTGGGAAATCAATCCCATTGCGCAGCTCAAATAACAAAGAAGAAAACACAGAACACAGATATTTAACGTGGTTCACCAAATTGGCTACATCCACGACAGAAACACAAACATCATTAATATCGGAACAGATTACAGATTACAGACAGATAACTGACGGATAACAGATGGACAATTCTCGGACATAGTCTTAAGTCAGATGAACTCTCAGACGCCTTCTTGAACCGCTCCACTGACAGATACAGATGTGCTAATTCTCATATATCTTCTTGAATCACGTCACCGACAACTTCTCAGACATCTTCTTGAATGCACCATATATTACAGATATATTACAGATAGTGAGAGATTCCAACCCCACACACATAACAGAACAGAACAGATACAGATGGTGGAAGATGTGAATCTTGCACACAGATCACATTGGCAGCGTATGGTATATATAATACCCAGACAGAATCCTAAACAGATGTGGAACGGGACTACCCAATCCCTTCCGGAACAGAATTAGATTTACCATATTAATAAATCCAAAACAGACTAGGATTAAGATTCAATTAAATTCCCAACAGTAGAAGTCATGTTTCTCAGCTGTTATGAACAGTTGGGGCTGGACAAAAGAAATCTTGTACCCACAAACCCCATCTCGGGATTTACGGGCGATCCTATAACTCCTTTAGGGGAGATCACTTTACCAGTGCGGGTGAAAGATGGTCCTCGGAGTATGACCCTCAGTTGCACATATGCGATCATCGACTCCAGAGCGCCATACAACATAATCCTCGGACGATGCTGGATGTGCCAAGCAAAAGCCATCTGGTCCCCATACCATTTGGCGATGAAGTTCCCTACGAACCAAGGGATAGCAACGGTCTGAGGTGATCAACAATTAGCTCGAGTCTGCACAATTCAAGCTATCCAAGAACCAGAAAAGGAGGATCTTGAACCAGCCAAGTACTCCGAATCCGAGCCAATGCAACTCGGAGAATCAAAAATCGTCGAGGTTGGGACTCTCCTGCCCCCTGAGATAAAGACCAAGCTTCGAGATTTCCTCAACAAATATATAGATGTCTTTTCCTGGGATACCAATGACTTGGTAGGAGTATCCCCTCGTTTAGCGGAACATTACCTGAATATCAATCCCTCACAGAAGCCCATAAAGCAGAAACGACGCATCTTTGCATTGGACCGAGTTGAAGCTATTGGAGAAGAAGTAGACAAGCTACTCAAAGCCCGCATAATCGAAGAAGTGCAGTACCCAGAATGGATAGCTAACCCAGTAATGGTCAAGAAAACGGACGGAAAGTGGAGAATGTGCATCGACTTCACCAACATGAACGGTTGTTGTCCTAAAGATAGCTATCCTTTACCCTCGATCGACCGATTAGTTGAAGCAATCGCTGGATACCAAGTACTAGCCTTCTTTGATGCCTTTAAGGGATATCACCAGATCCCTATGGCAGAGCGAGATAAAGAAAAACCTCATTCATAACTGACAACAGGGGAACTTTCTGCTACAAGATGATGCCTTTCGGATTGAAGAACGCCAGAGCTACTTACCAGAGATTGGTAGACAAATTATTCAAATCTCAGATAGGACGCAACCTCGAGATTTATATGGATGACATGGTAGTGAAAAGCCGCAGTTATGCCGCCTTCTTTGAAGATTTAAAGGAAACCTTTGTTACATTACGGGCATCCAACCTAAAACTGAACCCCGCTAAATGTACCATAGGTGTTGGAGCGGGCAAATTCCTAGGATACATGGTATCCAATCGGGGAATTGAGGTAAACCCCAAGAAGATAGAGGCTTTGCAAAATATGCAACCTCTAAAGACCGTCAAGGATGTGCAGAAGCTGACGGGATCCCTTGCAGCCCTTAGCCGATTCCTCTCCAAAGGAGCAGAAAAGCACCTGCCTTTCTTCAACATCCTTAAGAAGGCGAACCACTTCAAGTGGTCCCATGAATGCGGGGAAGCTTTCCAAGCACTTAAAGACCACCTTCGACAGCTTCCGACGCTGTCAAAACCGGATAAAGGGGAAACTCTCTATTGATATACATCTGCATCTCAGCTGGCCATTAGCACTGTGTTGGTCAAGGAAAAAGAAGGATCACAGCACCCAATATATTATGTAAGCAGAGCTCTACAGGGGTCCGAGACCGGATATACCCCTCTCGAACGCTTAATATTGGCCCTTGTACATGCCTCTCGATGGTTGCGGCCATACTTCAAAGCCCATACGATAGTCCTATTAACCAACTACCCGATTAGACAAATCCTTCTGAAACCGGACGCCTCTGGACGGATGATGAAGTGGGCCATCGAATTGGGAGAGCATGACATACAGTATAAGCCTCGGACAGCCATCAAGGGCCAGGCTTTATCTGATTTCATAATGGAGTCTGTTGAACCAGTGGAGATAAACCAACAAGACCCAGTTCCAGACACAGGAAAATGGCGATTATATGTAGATGGATCCTCCAACTCGGGGGGAAGTGGTGTTGGAGTCTTACTCACCAGCCCCGAGGGAAAGAACCATCCCTATGTTCTCCATTTTGATTTTCGGGCCACTAATAATGAAGCAGAATATGAAGCACTCATCACGGGGTTAAAGCTGGCAAAGGACCTCGATGTTAGGGACCTCGAGATCTTTAGTGACTCACAGATCGTGGTGCAGCAGGTCAAGGGCGAATACGAGACCCGAGAGTACAGTCTTCAAAAGTACCTCGAGATAGTTCAGCCTCTCCTAAATCAATTCCGACATTATGAGCTAAATCATATTCCCCAAGAAGGTAACCATAAAGCAGATGCACTGAGCAAACTTGCCTCCTCGGACTTAAACATTAGATCTTCTAAAGAATTGCTGATGGAAACCCTGGCGAAAAGAAGTTATAAAGAAAGCAGCATCATGGCTATTGACCTCTCAAACACATGGATGAACCCCTATATTAAGTACCTTCAAACGGGAACCCTCCCCGAAGATAAGCGTCTGGCACGGAAGACCCGAGTTAAAGCTCCCAAATATGTCATTCATGAAGGCACCCTATATGAGAAGGGATATCTCCAGCCTTTACTCAAATGTGTTGGGCATTCCGACGCTGAATACTTAGTACAAGAAGCACATGAAGGAGTTTGTGGTAGTCACCAAGGTCCACACACTATTACCCGAAACTCCTACAAATGGGTTATTTCTGGCCGATGTTAGAAGACTCCAAGAGATATATTGATTCTTGTCACCAGTTTCAGAGATTTGCCAAGATGATCCATGTGCCTCAAGAAAATATGATTACTATCCAAGAATCTTGGGCATTCGTCCGATGGGGTATAGATCTTGTAGGACCTTTTCCTACAGCCCCTGGTAATTTCAAATACCTTATTGTGGCCATTGATTATTTCTCAAAATGGGTGGAAGCTGAAGCCTTGACCAACATAACTGGCAAAACGGTTATCAACTTCTGTTGGAAGAACATTGTGTGTCGCTATGGCATCCTGAGGTACATAGTGACCGATAATGGAGTGCAATTCGCCAACAACCCCTTCAAGATATGGTGTGAGGATTACGGCATACATCAGAAACTCACCTCGGTATATCATCCAGAAGCTAATGGTCAAGTGGAGGTTACGAATCGAACCCTGGTAAATGGCATCAAGAAGCGCCTAGAAGGAGCTAAAGGAAACTGGATCAAAGAACTACCAAGCGTGATCTGGACCCATAGGACTACACCAGCTACTGCAACCGGAGAAACTCCATACAGTTTAGTCTACGGGTCCGAGGCGGTCTCCCCATGGAAATCAGAGTCCCCTCTGCCCGTACCTCTCAACCAGAAGATGATGATGGCACTGCCAATGAAGAAAATCTCTGTCTCGACCTCGACCTTCTGGAAGAGAAGATGGATAATGCTACTATCCATGAGGCCAATGTAAAGGAAAGAGTTAAGCGTTACCATGAAAGAAGGGTTCGCTTAGCCACCTTCATCAAAAGAGACCTTGTAATGAGGTGAAACGAGAAAAGCAAGAAAGAAGTGGAAGGGAAGCTAGCCCCGAACTGGGAAGGTTCGTATCGAGTCCTGGAATCCGATCCAGGGGAAAGTTACCTCTTGGAAACCATGAAGGGCGAACCCATACCACGAAGATGGAACGTGATTAACTTACGAAAGTATTACGGATGATAAAATTCGAGGAAGAGCCTCACCAAGGTTTGAGAATATCAAGAATGTCCGAGAGCGTCATCAAAGTCCGAGACAATTCTGCTCTAGCACAAACCGGTACTCGAACTCAAACCCACTATTTATTTTACTTCTATTCCTAAAGTTATACACTTAGATTGAAGTCATGTTATTTTTACACCTATCTTTTAATGAGCAATCTTAAATTCCTTTTATAAAGAGAGGACTGTTATCCTAAGTATGACATTGATTGCTATTCAAAACAATATGCTTTATAAAGTATATGATTGGTCAGCTTATATAAAATAAGTTATTTGAATCCAAAATTCAAAATACCAATTGTTTTGAATGAAAGAGATAGGTTCGAGATAAGTATTTCACAGAAGTGCTTGATTGAGGTCTATAGACTAAAAGGGCAGACGTGCTCAAAAATCAATCATCTCAAAATAAAGAGGAAAAACCTCAAAACAGAAGTTGATATTCATATCAAAATATGTTATTACATCAGAATATGATACTTCGAAAAAATCCCAAGTGGATAGGCAAAGAGGCAAAATCTCGAATATAAATAGTTCATATCAAAGGTGTCATTACATCAGAATATGATATTTCTAATTCCCAAAGGAATGCATAGAGGAAAAACCTTGAAATTTGATACAAAGGTCATGAAGAAGATGTTATTATATCAGAATATGATACTTCTAAGTACGCCCAATAGGGTCATCAAGAACTTCACCAGGAGTGACACTCGAGAGATGGACTATTGTCAACTTTTCTGCACGCTGTGACATAAAAGACCTTGCCAGAGAAGGACCGAGGAAGAAGCCCAACAACATCAAGCAATATGTTCACAGAGTGTTCATCATGGACAACTACGAAGACCTTATCCCCGAGTACCTCAGCTTTGTCAATAGCGTAGGAGCTCATTTCTAGTAAATCATGAGACCGAGGTTCATGTGCAAAGGAGTAAACCCAGAGTTCTAAAGCTGACGAGGAGATGCCAGCTGTGAGCCAGCTAAAGCTAACTTGCCTTACTACCTGAAGGAATGGAGAACTTCTCACCAAGAAAGGACAAGTCAGGGTATCTTGCTACAATAAGCTATAGTAAATCCATGATGTCGTTATCTTCTCGGAAGGACCCAATGCATCCAAGAACTTGTCACCGGGAACCCAGTCACTAGCAGTCAAGGCAGAGAACTCATTAACAGCATCTGGGTGAGAGAAGATGGACGTCATAACCTCTATCTCCCTGTCAGATTGACACAACAAGATTTTATCCAAAATCTTGTGCGCTCGGAGTCATGGAATAAGTCTCCATACTCCTCCCGGTGATCCTTAAACTCGGGACTACAAGCAATGAAGGCGCCCCAAAGCTTAAGAAGTCGTTTCAGCTCCTCAGAGTTTTTATCTGAAGCCCAAGGTCTGCGATAGCTCATCCACGGTGTCCTGATAAACCTTCAGCTCTTTTTTCTCGGACTCTCTTGCCAGCCAAAAAGGCCTTATTTTCAGCCTCGAGCTGCTTCACCCTATCCTCCAATTGAGTCGAATCCAATGGAGCAAGGACAGATGAAGGAGGCACCACTGACTCAGTCGTTAAAGATGAGATAATAGCCCTCATCTCCTCCTTCTCGGCCTTGAGAGCCCAGCACCTGGAATGTAACTCCTCCACAGAGTTATACAGGTGTTTGATCTCACCTTTGGTCCGACGTCCCAGCGTGGATATATCTACCATCAGCTTTAAAATATAAGATATATAAAGAACTGATATGTGACCTGATATGTGACACCTAAGAGACGAAGAGATACTTCTTGAAAGACTTCCGAGAAGCCTGACCATCCTCTTCCTCGGGCCGACTCAGATAATACTTCAACTTCTTCAGAGGCACATCCTCAGGGATCACCAGCTCAAGGTCAGATTCATCGTCATCTGAGGACTCCCCAACCTCCGGTTCCATCTCCTCGGACACCTCCACCTCCTCCTCTACGACCTCGAGGACTGCTTTCCCCTTCTTGATCATTTTCTTTGGAGGAGATGCTGCATACAGAAAAAGGAATTTTATCATGCAATATCGAAGAAAGCATTACTACCGTATGCAAATCAAAACATTACCTGAAGGAGACCGACTAGAGGAAGATTCATCCTGATTCCGGGGCGATTTCCTGGCAGCTCGTTTCTTGACCTCCTTTTTAACCCCTGGATTTTATCAGGTAGGGTCCAATCTCGATCCGGCTTCAGGTAGCTGGATGTAGATTTTGACCAAGGAACGTCTAGCAGATATGAATAATACACAAGAGGCCACTGCCACACCGAGCCATGAGCCCCTCGCACAAATCCTCCCTCCTGGAAGCAATCTTTTCCTTCAAGAGCTCCTCAATGATGCCCTTTAAATGAGCAGGAATATCGAAGACCCCATCAAGTGGCACAGCGTCTTTCGGCTTCGAGTTCCAGTTAGGGACCTCGTATCTGGTTTGATCAAAGGTTAGCCGAATGTCTTTCCAGTTGCCGCTGTTATCAGGAAAAGTGAAGACCTTGCCATTCCGATGAGTAAGGGTAATGTGCTCACGCTCCTTGAAAGAAAACAGCTTGAACAAGGTCCTAAATAGATCCAGGCTCGGCTCATAGTCCTTCCGAGAGCACCAGGAGATAAAAGCCACCATTGTCACCACCTCATTGGAGTGAATTTGACAAGGGTGTAGCCGATGATGCTGCAGAAACTCCGAAAACACAGGAGGAAAGGGAAAACTCAATCCCTGTTGCAAGAACCTACCATATACTACCCCTCGAGTGGGGCTCACGAGATTCTTGACCGGAGTGGTCTTATCCTCGAGCCTCAAATCAGTCTCGATAGGGTACGACAACCTGCATGACTTCAAAAATTGCAGGGTCTTTTCACCGACCACCTTGGTGACATCACTGTTAGCTTTCACACAGATAAGCTGAGAAGAGGAGAAAGAAGAACAATGATGTTGTGCAGAAAACTTGATACTGCTTTTCTATTCATATCATCCTTTATATACACGAACTCTAAAAGAAAAAAGGAATACGAAATAATCTACTTCTACGGAAGAAGGAAACGTAATAATCTAATTCCTACAGAAAAAAGAAAGGAAAATATCTACTTCATACGGATGCTAATTAGCATCTTTATTTTCTAGAAATAGCTGCAGAAAATAAACAAACAAGGAAAAGAAAGATGACTAGAATATCTCACAAATCACCCCCGTAATCTTTTCATCACTTTATCTCTGCAACTCCGATTCTGCCCCTAAGTTCCTGAAAACGAACTCGTCCGAGATGTTTTGTCAAGATATCAGCGAGCTGAGCTTTTGTGTTGATGTAGTCGATGTCAATATCGCCCTGCTCCAGATAATCTCTAATCAAATGGTAACGTATATCAATGTGTTTACTTCGATCGTGAAACACAGGATTTCGGCTTAGATCGATTGCCGATTTGTTGTCCACCAGTAACGTTGGTGCTTGTGGCTGTTCACCTTGCATTTCACCAAGCAATCTACTAAGCCAAACACCTTGGCAAGCGGCAGTGGCAGCTGCAATATATTCTGACTCGCACGAAGAGAGTGCCACCACCCGTTGTTTCTGTGATTGCCAACTCACCGGAGATTGACCTAGGAAGAAAACTAGCCCCGTCGTGCTCTTCCTATCGTTGACGTCTCCGCCCAAATCAGCATCACTATAACCTGCCAAGAGTAAAGGTCCAGCACCTTTTCCATATGAAACTCCAAACTCTAGAGTTCCCGCCACATAGCGTAGAATATGCTTCACTGCTGCCATATGCTCAACTCTTGGCTGCTCCATGAATCGGCTAACATAACCAACTGCAAAAGTAATGTCTGGCCGAGTATGAACTAAGTACCTGAGACTTCCCACCAAGTTGCGGTAGTCCGTGGCGTCCACCGGTCTCCCGTCTCCCGTCTTGCTTAGTGTGAGTCGTGCCTCCATTGGTGCCGCACATGGATTGCACTCTTCCAGTCCGGCCTTTTGTAAAAGCTTCTTTGCGTAAGATGATTGGCAAAGAGTGACCAAACCCTTCCATTGTTGCACTTGGATGCCGAGGTAGTAACTCAGTTCGCCGAGGTCGCTCATCTCAAATAGATTCGTCATCTCCTTCTTGAACTTCGTCAGTTCTTCGATTGAAGTTCCGGTGATGATCAAGTCATCAACATAAACTCCAACTAACAGTTGCTCCTTCCCGTTGCTCCGACGATATACCGCGTGCTCGGCTTCACATCGTACAAACTCCAAGTCGCGAAGACTCTTGTCAAGTTTGGCATTCCAAGCCCTCGGAGCTTGACGTAGTCCGTAGAGAGCCTTCTTAAGCCGAAGAACCTTGCCTTCGTTGCCTTGAATTTCGAAACCCGGCGGTTGCTTGACATAAACCTCCTCAATCAGATCACCGTTGAGGAACGCGGTCTTGACGTCCATGTGGTGGATTGGCCACCCGTAGTGTGCAGCGAGCGCGATCAGAACCCGCACCGTCTCCATTCGCGCAACTGGAGCGAACACTTCCTCGTAGTCCACCCCCTACTGCTGCACGTAGCCCTTTGCAACTAACCGCGCCTTTCGTTTCACCATCCCCCCGTTCGCGTCCTTCTTGAGCTTGAAGACCCACTTAAGTCCGATGACGCGGTGTCCCGGTGGTAGATCGGTGAGGCGCCAAGTCTGGTTTGCCTCGATGCTTGCAAGTTCCTCTGTCATCGTCGTTCGCCATCCTTCGTCCTTCTCGGCTTCAGCTAGGCTCGTTGGTTCGTTGACTGTGAGAAGACAAAGCTCCTCATCCTCAGCTTCAATCTTCTCGGTGGCGTTGAGAAGGTCCTTGCTCCGGTCCTCCAGTTTCTTCAGCCCTGGCTGCGTGGCCTTGACGTGGGCGACACACCCAAACACCCGGAGATGGCTCACGCTCGGCCGGTGCCCGTGCCATGATTCGTAGGGTGTCTTGCCGCTGACGCTCTTCGTGATTCCCCGGTTCAGAAGGTAGACCGCCGTTGTCACTGCTTCTCCCCAGAATCTCATCGGCATGCCTTTGGCCTTCAAGAGGCAACGTGCCATGCTAACCACCGTTTGATTTCGTCATTCGACCACGCCGTTTTGCTGGGGCGAGTATGGCGCCGTTGTTTGTCGATGCACACCGTGGTCGGCAAAGTACTCGCTGAGTTCTTGAGACGTGAACTCACCTCCACGATCGGTCCGCAGCGTCTTCAACTTGCACCCGCTTTGTCGTTCGGCTGCTGCCACGGTCCTTTTGATGGCTTCCGCCGCTTGATCCTTCGAGGTCAACAAGACTATCCACATATATCTACTAAGATCATCTACCATTAGTAGAAAGTATCGTTTACCTCCAGGAGTTTGTGGCTCGATGGGTCCACACAGATCGGCGTGCACGAGCCCAAGGCGTTCGGTCGCTCGGTTCTTGGCTTGGCTTGGGAACGAGCTGCGTTTCTGCTTCCCGGCCAGGCAGGCGTCACACAAGCGCTCAACGTCATCGAGCAGCGGGAGTCCGTCCACCATCTTGTTCCTGGCCATGCGTCGAAGGGCCTCGAAGATCATGTGGCCGTATCTCGCGTGCCATCGCCACCCATCCTCGCACCCATGCACCGCAAGGCACACTGGTCGTGCCAAACTCAGATGAAGGAGGTAAAGGCGCCCTTGGCCTCTTGGCACCCGTGCGAGCAAGCGCCCGCCTTGATCCCGTAACGTGAGCCACCCGTGCTGGATCCTCGTGTCGTAGCCGTCCTCGTCCAGCTGGCCTAGTGAGATGATGCCGCTGTGGAGCCGTGGTATGTAATACACATCGTCCAACTTTAGGTGCTCGCCGTTCCGGCACATAAAAAGGATCGTGCCAGTGCCTTCTATTTCCACGAAGGTGTCGTCTCCCAATTTGACCGAGCCTCGTACATCCGTGTCTAGCTCGGAGAAGAACTCCCGTCTTCCGCACATGTGGGCACTTGCACCGGAGTCGAGGAACCATGTCGTGTCACTCTGCCCGGACTTCTTCGTTGACCGTGCTTTAGATCGCGTCTCGTTGAGCAGGACGTGCTCCTTGGTGGCTGAGTTCCCGGTCGTGAGTGAGTGAAGCCTTGCTACGAGGAGCGTCTGTTCGTCCACTTCAGCATGCACGAGGTTAGCACGTCCCTTTCGTTCGCGCCGTGGCTCGGGGCAGTCCTTGGAGATGTGGCCAGCGTATTTGTTACAATTGTAACACTTCAAATTCGTCAAGTCTCTGTCACCGCTCACCGCCCGTTGGCTGCCGTCTCCCTTGTGGCTCGGTTTCTTCCCTTTCTGAAAACCCTTGCCTTTGCCTTTGTTCCCGGAGCTAGAGCTCGGTCCTCGTGCGATCCACTCTTGCTCCGTGAGCAAAACTTGGCCGTTGGAGTTGTTCGTGGTGTTGATGGAGCACCGATCTGCTGCTGACCTAAGCCTGCCGATGAGTTCCTCCACTGTCATGCCATTCAGATCGAGCAACGTTTCGATCGAGCAAGCGATTTGGGCGTACTGGCTCGGCACCTCCCGCAAGAACTTTTGGACCACTTTGATCTCTTCTAGAGATTCACCTAAAGAACGAAGGTTATTGACGATACCTGTAATCCGCATGCCGAAGGCGTCGAGTGACTCCCCGTCCTTAAAGGCGATTTGCTTGAACTCCTTGCGTAGACGTTGTGCCGTGGCCTCACGCACTCGATCCACGCCGACTCGCATCATCCGGATTGCCTCCCAAGCTTCGTGTGCCGACGTTTTGACAGCTAGCGCCGGTACCATCTCCGGTGGCACCGCCCGAATCAAAGCCGAGAGGGCCGCCATGTCTTCCCGTTCGGATGGATCTCCAACGCCGGAAGTGGCCTCCCATAAACCTTGTGCTTGTAGGTTTATCTTCATCACGAGGGCCCATTCAATGTAGTTCGTTGCCGTCAACGTGGGGTACACAATGTTGGCGCCAAGGTTGGTACGTTCTTGGATGACACGTTCGTGGATGACAACTTCGCCGCCGTTGCCGCGTCGTGGCCTGCTGCGTCCTCGTCCTCCCCGTGGTTCCGTTCGTGCCGGTGATCTCGATGCATCCGCCATAGGATCGTTGAAGCTCTTGATACCACTTGTTAGCTTTCACACAGATAAGCTGAGAAAAGGAGAAAGAAGAACAATGATGTTGTGCAAAAAACTTGATACTGCTTTTCTATTCATATCATCCTTTATATACACGAACTCTAAAAGAAAAAAGGAATACGAAATAATCTACTTCTACGGAAGAAGGAAACGTAATAATCTAATTCCTACAGAAAAAAGAAAGGAAAATATCTACTTCCTACGGATGCTAATTAGCATCTTTATTTTCTAGAAATAGCTGCAGAAAATAAACAAACAAGGAAAAGAAAGATGACTAGAATATCTCACAATCACTTGTGCCACCGGCCACCGGAACCCGTTTATCAACTTGGGGCTTCGCATTCGGGTCCGTATTTGACCCAGAGGTGCCATCATCCGCCACCACAACTATATGTATAGAATACAACATCATTTACAATTTCTTAACAATGATCGTGTATGTATTCTTTTCAAGGATTCAGCTACTGGATCAGTATGCACTAGCCTTGACAAAGCTAAAAAATATACGTATTTTTGTTGGGTTAGAAGGTTGCATTCCTAGATCATTAGAATGGTCTAAAGGTTTCCTCGTCATGCAAGAAATTGCAGAGATGAATTACAAAGTAAGTCAGTCACCTAGTTATTATTAATATTACTACTTACGTTGAAAGTTTCTGATTTAATATGCTCTTTGATTTGACATAACAAGGCCATATAGAGATGCATCAACCTCTACTTGGTCCATCGGAGAATGCAGTTTGACTGTCACAAGCCTATCTTTTGACAGAAGAGAGAAGTCTCTCTCTTACCACTATGACCCATGCTCTTAACCATGCCAAGCACCAGAGCATGATTCATTGATACAGGTTTCTTTTTCCCTTTGAAAAGAATGATGTGTGAAATAAGCAGTTGGTGTAATCTTTAATTGATTAATATTTCTATTTGTTTACTTGATCGTGGGCATCAATCTGTTGTCCTCCACCTAAGGTAAATTGAAAATCTCATTTGATTCGATAGAAATTGGACCTTAGGCAAACAGTTGAGATAGAGAATTCGAAGCCAAAAAAACTCTCCTCTGCATCTCTAGATACCATGACTAGGGTAATTACTGCATCATCACCCTGTCACTTTTCTTGCAGCTCCTTTGTCAAACAGAAACAAACGCCAAGTTAATGGTGCAGTCCTAATTGGTTGTCTGCTGAAAATTCATTGGTTCAAGTCAAATGGTCTCATCTATTCTTTGGCTGCATGTATGATGAACATATGATCTTTAATACTAATTGCTGATTTTTTTTGAAGAGATAATTGCTGATATCTTATCCTTTGAAGGTATGTGATTTCAATTAGTTAAATCCCGGGTTGGTCAATTTATTATTTTTGCTTGATTCTTATTAACTGACTGAGTTTTGCTCATCTCTTTTTCATTAGTTAGGTGGTGGAGAGTTTTCAACTTATATGCCAGCATCGATACTAGTCTTCGTGAAGATTTTTATCTTGAAAACTTTCATAGTATTAATTCATTATGCATGGAAAGACATAAAAGTTCAAATACTTTGGTTTCACTCAAGATCTTAAGTTAAATATCATCACCAAAAATAACAAAACAGAAAACCTTATATTCAATTCATTAAACCTTTATAAAAAAATATATTAGATACGGCACTCATCATTAATTAATAGAATTTTCTATTTACCGGTTAAGAGGATAAAGTAAAGTTTTTATAATATACTGGTTAAGTGGTAGGTTGAGTTAAACTAAATGAATTAATATATTTTAATGAAATATAAATAATATTATTATCTCAAGTTTAACTCAATCTCATTCATCTCTTACTACACCCTAGTAAGAATAATAAGAAGTCGATGTTTCGTAGTTAGCATTTAATTAGTGGTTAATTTTGTAATTTTAATTTTTTGGAACTTTTTTCTCTCAATCATACCATAATTTTATTCTTTTATTATCTTTAGTTATGTTGTTATACTATTTTGTTTGATTCTACATGTATCAATTAGACCTGTTTCCGTAATTCTTTCTTGATATATTTCATATGTTGAGTAGCTATATATATAACCTATTTCCCTTATTCTCCATCACTAAAATTACCAAAGGCACTCTACGAGATAAGTTGTAGAATTTTGATTCTTCAACAAGTTGATGAAGAACACATAATTTAAATTTTATTGCACTAGTAATATGAGTTCTTAAAGAGAACTAGAAAAGTTATTGCTCTGGTCAATAAATAAATTAATAAAAAAATCATTAAAAAGGATGAAACTACGTAGTTTTGACTAAAACCACCACATGACCACCGCAAGTTCACTATATTCCAGCGCCTACCATTTTTATATATTTCTTTTTTGTTTCTTTTAATTTTAGGGTAGTTCTATATGCAGTTTCACTTTGCTTCTGCAGGTCCAGATTAAATTTGAAGTGACAATATCCCTCTTCAATATGTATTATAATTCACAAAAAAATAATTTATAATTTGAACACGTGTTCAATCATTACATAGACGGGTTTAGGCATTCAAGGTTAGGATTTTAGAAATATATTTGTAAAAAATAACAAACGAGTGAAGGGTAATTATGGTATTTTTCCCACTTTCATTGGATATGCAAAAGTAAATTGGATCTGCATATAGCAAACCCCTAATTTTATTGTTTCATTCTTCATCGCTGATACAATAGCTTACACCTTTTATTTTTACAAAAACAACTCATTCCACCTATAAAATCTTTATTATCCTAAATATATATATTTTATTTTTCACCTCGAACGACGTTGTACACTAATGATCTTACTGCGGAGCCATATTTAACCGGTTGCTTTCTTTATTAACTTTACCGGAGCCACATAATTCCATGTTATTTTTTTTACGATCCGTATCCTTTTTCCTTTTAGTATTATTTTGTTTTCACACATCACACAATTCCATATCATATATCCATTTTCCCTTTTATATGTTGTCAGCAAGCCGCATAATTCCATATATATATATATGTGTGTGTGTGTGAGTGTGTGTGTGTGTGTTTGTTTTCACCGCATAACAATTTACACCCGGTTTGAACAAAACCTCTTTATTTTTGTATATTTTATTGTTATTTTATATGGAGTTGATATATTTGTTGTATATTTTATTGTTTGTATATGGAATTGATATATTATGATAGATATATACGGTGACTTATCTCTCAAGACACGCCTGCTTTATAGGCACCGGCTAGAGTGCAGCTCAATCCCATTCTGTTCGAGAGATGAATTGCCTACTGCATCGGCTTCGGCGGCCAGTTAATGACCACCACCAATATCAGTTTCCGTAGTGTTGGATAGTACGGTGGGCATTTCATGATATAGTGCAAATAGGATTTTATTTTTTGGTGTGAGGGGTTTTAGATCGGAGACTCACCATTGATTTGCTGAGTGTAGGGTATTCATGTGAAGCTGCCGGAGTAGGTGCAGTGCTAGAAGAAGCTTGACTGTTCTGATCTTTGTTAATTTGGTACAAGCTCAGGATTATATAGGTGACCTCTTTGGTGAGCACGATGAGAAGCCTCACCAAAGAGGTCACTCCTCATCTTGCTCAGGATTATATAGGTGACCTCTTTGGTGAGGCTCTCCGGGCTAGATCAGGGGCTATTTTAGACCCATCGTGCTCATCTAATTTCCTTGGTGTTTTAAATCATAGATTTATTATTGAAATATTTTAGAGCTTGCGTTACGTCACGATCGATGCCGACCACTAGTGCCTTCGTGTTCCTGATTCTTGGAATAAGCTGCTTTAAAGGTGTTGGGTATTAAACCAAACTTAATTAGGATTCTAGATAATTTGATATTGCATGTTTTATTGTATCCGTTTAGGATTAGGAAGTTGGATTCTATTATGGATTAGGATTGATGTAGTCTCTATATAAAGAGACGTATGGATTGATTTTAGGAGAGAGATGCAGAGGCAAGATTGAGAGATATAGAAAAACAAAGAGAGTTAAAGAGAGATAGACATTGAGGTCTAGTCTAGGGTTTTAAGTCTAGTAGAACTTACCCTGTTGAACGTACGTTGGGTTTGCGACATCGTGGTTGTTGTGTGTTCGCCTCCTCCGTTATAGTTAAGATTTATAAAGAGTTTGTTGTTTGTTGAGATAGTTTCCGCTGCGTGTCGTTGTTGTGTTGTAATACATAAATATATATTGTGTGTTTCTTAGGATATAAATATTGTGAGAGGTTAAATCCTACAGGTGGTATCCGAGCCGAGGTTGAATTGAAGAGTTCGGTAAAATTTGAATAAAATAAAATTGTTGAGAAATTGAAGACGTGGTGACTGTTTGAGAAATTCCATACGGTGGTTAAAAAAACAAAAGGATGGAAATTCCAAAGTTGATTAGAAGTGAAAATTATAAAGAATGGAGATTTCGGATGGAAATTCTTCTAAAAATGGATAAATTGTTTAAATATGTTGAAGAAGATTTTGGAGAGAGTGTGGATAAAAATGATTTTTGTCATGATAAAGAAGTTTTATCACAGATTCTTCAACATATTGAAGGATCGATGGGACAAGATCATACTTTTTTGAAAGATTGTAGTGCTAAAAGAGCATGGGATTATTTGTATGCGGTGTACGGTTCATCTGATGGATCGGAGGAAAAACGTAGAAGAACAATTGTGAGACTAGAAAGAGAGTTGGAAACACTTCGAATGGGAAAATATGAGTCGGTGTATGATTATATTGATAAAGTTGAAAACATAAAGTCAGAGATGATATCAAATGGATATTATCCCGGGGAGAAAATGTTTGTGCTGAGGCTAATTTACTCAATACCTGAGGAATTTGATCGCTTTGCAGCTATAGTGATCGTAGCACAGAATCTTGATACGTTGATGTTGGTGGAGTTCCGAGAATTTTTCCGTGCTCAGGATCCATCGTTAAAGATGTCAGATGTGAGTTCTAGTGTTCCTTATATTCTTGAAACGGATATGAGGGTTCAAAGTGCAGAAGATGATTTGGAAGATAAAAGTTGTGTCAAAAAGGAAGAAGAAGAAGTTCCAAGTGAGGAAGTTATGTATGAATGCAAGGTAGAAGAAGAGAACCTTGAAGAAGAAGAAGAAGAGGTAGCAGAAGAAGAAAGAGAAGAAGAAGAAGAAGAAGAAGAAGAAGAAGAAGAAGAAGAAGAAGAAGAAGAAGAGGAAGAAGAAGAAGAAGAGGTAGCAGAAGAAGAAAAAAGTATAAATGAGAAAATTGAAGAAGATGAAAGTTTTGCGTTAAATGAGCAAGAAATAGTTAATGTTTGCATGGATGAGGAATTGCAAGAAGCTGAAGGAGATGATAATGTTAAGAAAAATAACTGTGAAGAGTTGATTGTTGAAGAGGATGAGGAGATGAAAGAAGATGAAGAAGTGTTGGTGGACTTTGATCTTGTTGAGGGTTTGATAGAAGATATTAGTTCTTGGGAGGAGATGATGTATGGAGATACAAAGATTGAATTTCCAGTTACAGAAGAAGTTAAGAGAGAGATTGTTCCTTTGAGGGACAGAAATAAAGATAATTTTGAGTTGGATCAAAGTGATATAAAGAAATCACTTCGAGACAGGGAAGAGAATGAAAAGAATGCAGGTGATAACTTCAAGGATTCTGAAGAAATTAATGATGCTAGGAAGAACACTTATCTCAAAGAAGAGTGGGTGAATGTTGATGAGTTCTTTGAGAAAAAATATTCAGAGAAGTATTTTGTCAAGCAAGAGTTTCTAAATATGTTAATGGCATATGCAGTGATCAACAAAGTGTTTGAGAATACTACAGAGTTACATGCTGTTGATACAGCTACAGAGTTTGCGATGATGTTTGAAACCCGTGATGGTGCTGGAGCTGCTTGAAGACAAGTTTGGTTTAAGGGAGGCTATGTTGGGTATTAAACCAAACTTAATTAGGATTCTAGATAATTTGATATTGCATGTTTTATTGTATCCGTTTAGGATTAGGAAGTTGGATTCTATTATGGATTAGGATTGATGTAGTCTCTATATAAAGAGACGTATAGATTGATTTTAGGAGAGAGATGCAGAGGCAAGATTGAGAGATATAGAAAAACAAAGAGAGTTAAAGAGAGATAGACATTGAGGTCTAGTCTAGGGTTTTAAGTCTAGTAGAACTTACCCTGTTGAACGTACGTCGGGTTTGTGACATGGTGGTTGTTGTGTGTTCGCCTCCTCCAATATAGTTAAGATTTATAAAGAGTTTGTTGTTTGTTGAGATAGTTTCCGCTGCGTGTCGTTGTTGTGTTGTACTACATAAATATATATTGTGTGTTTCTTAGGATATAAATATTGTGTGAGGTTAAATCCTACAAAAGGTACATGATCTACTATGCCTGAATCTTAATATTAAACATCAGTCTCTTCAAGAAATTAAATTTAGATATGTCAAATTGATCAGCTCCAACAAAATTGCTATGGTGACACTAGAGTCCAACAGATGAAACTCACGAAACCCCATTACCTTCTCGAAAGCCCATGAGGTTTGGAAGCGGAGAAACTATTGCTTGCGGATCATCACCGAAAGGGGTGATCGTTTAACTTAAGTTTGCTCTCAATTCTATTATTTATTATTTCATCTTTATATTCCATCTCCGATTTTTATTTTTCCAAAATACATAATTCGTTTTAATGTGCATATATTGTTCTCAGGTAATATTAGGATAAATGACTATATATAGGAATCAAAATAGGCACTCTTTGGTTACCTTTTATGGTATATAAATTTTTGGTGCCTTGATAGTCTGCCGAGGAGGAATCCTATAGCTTAGGCAGAGGAAGTACAACCAAGCATGGCTCTTCTGAATTAAAGAAAGTCAAGGAAGACTCATACTAGGAGAGTGAAGGAATTTGCTTGACTTATATATAGTTGTGAAGACTCTTACTGCAATACATATTTTATATGTACTATTTTACTTCTATTGAATTAATTAAGTAATAATATTCACTGTCAAAATATAACTAATGATATTTAGAATATGTTCATGTCTAACATATTTTTAATTAATTTGATTACTTAGTATTTTGATTATATTTATTGATTGTTTCTTATGTAGCAATTTACTTATTATTTTACTAAGACGTTATTTATTTATTTTTATAATCATTCACGAAGAAATAATTTGGTATAATTTTGTCAATCCATATGTTCTATTATTTAATTTCAATAGTAAAAAATATACATTATAAAAACACATATTTACATATGTAAATTGATTGCATTTCTACTAAGTTGAGTTCTGGTTCCAACTTGCTTATTATGACTTAGGCATTTTAGGCCTGTTTTGTCGCTTTTCTTGTTATTTTGGATGCAAGTTTCTTCTTGAAACTGTTTGCATCTTTTCTGGGTTCAATTTTCTAGAACTCCTTTTATTGCTTTTTGAGCTTGTCAGCGACATTATCTTTGTTGTCGCTGTTGTTTAGACATAAAAAACAAGAAGAAAGACAGCTACCAGATTACTGGTTCGTTTCAGTGCATAGTATATCAAACAAGAAGAAAGACAGCTACCAGATGACTGGTTCGTGTCGGCGCATAGTATATCCAAAAACACTTTTCATTGCATTCGTGGACTTGTAAAAACTGGGAATACAAGGATAACCACTCATCACCCTCAAGATCATCTTGCGAGCTCTATCGAGCCGTCTGACCTCTGTTGGAATCCTCTACTGCATCAAAAAAAAGAAAACAAAGGGAGAAAAGCACAAGTGGTATGAGCAGGTAAGGTCCGCATCGCGCCTTACATGTATTACGTGCGGAAGTTGTTCATGTGCCAAGTCCTTGGCACAAATTTTCCATCCAAGTGTTCAAGCTTGTATGCTCCATTTCCCATAACTTCGACAACACGGTAGAGGCCTTCCCAGTTGGCATCCTGTAAGTATTCTATGATACTAAATAGCCCGGATCATGATATATGTAAAGCGTAAATGACATACCGGATTGTCGAATCCTTAATATTCGTGAAGAAGTGCTATACCAGTTGAAGTCGATCTTTAGTCACACAAATGGTCCGAACTCTGACGGTATCCACACGAACTAGACTATTGGGAAAGTTAGTTTAATGTGCCAGCTCCATTCACCTTAACCATATATTTAGAACTGACTTCTGTGTATATTCAGGTGTTAGTGAACCTGACTTTGATAGGCTATTTATAGGATGAGATAGGAGTGGAGATTTCAATTCTGCATTCATCATATGAATACATAACCTATGAAACGTTTCCTCCACTCTCTCCTTATAATGAACCAACAATAATATCTAAATCAATGCCAACTTTATTTTCTTGTTTATCACATAACCAAGAATAACCTTGTTATCCCAATAACTTGTTCTTTTGTGTGTGACCCTTCAGGTTCCTAAAAACTTAGTAATAAATATATAAATAGAAATTACATTGGATTTAGTCCATAATCCAACAAACTCCCACTTGGACTAAAGACAATATTTAGTCGTGGTATTTCTAATACTGATCAAATTAATAACTTAATTTATCATCATATTTATAGATCAAGATTGGCCTCTAGCCAGGCATCATGACCACCCAAGTATGTAGAAATAAGTCAAATGATCGATTTCACCTATCCATGAATCAGATTCCATGTAATAATATCCTTTCACCACACTATATCCTTAATCAGTACAAGAGTAAGGTATTGTGCCAACTCTTTAAAGTACTGATGTTTTCTTGCTCCAGAATTCAACTCCCTCTAAATGAAATTAGAACTTTTCTAACTTTATTAGACCGTTTGCAAACATTTTGAGTTGATATTCCAACAAGTGGCCATCTCTAGGATATACTCTCCCACTGGAGTGGTGAATCCTATATCAATCATAAAATATCAATCTGTGCTTCTTGTTATACCCAGTCCAACCATACGCAGAGTCAATTACGACAAAAGATGAGTAGGACCAAAGCACAACTATCCACACAAATTATACTCTTTATGATTTCAAGTCAAAGGATTACTTTACACTGCTGTCATACAAAGAATTTCCAACAGCACAGAAAAGTTTTAACCTTATGAAAATCTTTAAATGGTTATTCCAATGATATATTCTCTAATAGCCCACTCATGTATCACCATACATGCTAGTCTGTCTGTAATAACAATGCCCTTATTATTGTTAATACTATGACTAGGGAATTTTAAGAATGACAACCATATTATTCTAAGGACTTTATCATTTTAATAGTAGCCAAGTACATATAATCAAAAAAGATAAAAGTGTCATATCATATGTGCATATAGGATAATTTATAAATGTCATATTCCATGATTCAAGTAATCTCATGAATCAAAAACGCATTTCTCGTACCTCTCAAACAATACATGTCACTAATATTTTAATTCACCCTTTTGTACTTTTCAAGTACTTAAAGTTTCATCATAATGAAATAGTATTTCATACTTCTCAACACTTGAAAATCATCGAATGAATTAGTGATTCACATGTCTCAACACTTGAGAACCATAGAATGAATTTGTGTTTCACACTTCTTTCTCAGCATTTGAAAATCATCAAATGAATTAGTGTTTCATACTTCTCAACACTTGAGAATCATAGAAAATGTATTAGTGTTATTTATAACACAAAACACTCGATATGTCTCATCGTAAAATGTGCATGACTAATCAGCGGAAGCATCAAATACCGTTATGCACATCATTACATTGATATAAACCTTAAACACTAGAAACAGTCCGGGTTTACCATTTCATCGAGAAATTACTATTTACATCCTTAACGTACTTAAGGGTAGGTAAAATATTTCTCATATGTATTAATTAAATAGAAAATACCATGTTACTCCCACTTAACTCATGTATACTCATAACTTATCATATAAGTAAATCTTGTATACTTAAATTACTTATCTTATAAGTTCCATAAATCAAATTTTGATTCTATGTTAGTGGTCTTAGAACTTCTCTAAGTTCTATGTACTTATCATCATATAAGCAAAACTTATCATATAAGTACCATTCAAACATACTTTTGACTAGTAGTTTGTGGTTTAATAACTTCTGTAAGTTATCTTTCTCCCACTAAATATTTTAAAATAAACAAGTTATTCTAAAATATTTCATAACAAACTAGATCTTGTTCTCTGAACAACCTCAAAATCCCATGATTTAAAATATGAGTGACATAACATTAATACATATATAAAATGGTTGGAAAAATCACAGGACTAAGGTTAAATAAACAATATTAAATGTAGTTCAATCAGATAATCTCGTACTTCAAATTTTATATTTCTAAATTCAAAAGAATTCAGAAAAGTATTTCAATAAATACTTATGACCATTTTGAAGTAAAGGAAAAAGAAAATCATCTTTTTTTACATAAGTCTGCACCCATCAACATGCATTAGACTTTAGTACTTAGTAGACTACTTTACCCTCCCACTTGAAGGTTGTATAGGTTAATAAACAATATATTCAACGTTAATGATTCCCAAACAATAACTTAAAAAAAACATGCATTTTATGCAATTGCATACATTCTAGTTTATAATTCTACTTTATTATAGGATAGATTTTCTAATCCATTATCTTTGAATATCTTGTGTGCACTAATTGAAATAGGATCTATTCCTAAATTCAAATTTTATTGTTAAATAACACAATAAAAGAACAACGATTATTCTTAATTGTGAAATTATCCAAATTAGCATGAAATGGAAGATAGAATATTCTTCAAAAGAAATGTTATAAAAACAATAAATAATGAATTCTTAAAATCCATCTAGCGAAGAAATACTTAATGTTCCTACAATCTAAGTAGCAACAATTTCTCCATAGTAGGTTCATTTCTTCATCGCCCAATCTTTTACTCTTTCATTGGTCCTACATATTTCAAAAATATGAGAACGGGCATCAAATACCCAAATTTTAAAAGTATAAGATTTATTCAATCCACATATACCTGAAGTAGAAACTTCTCTAAGTTTCCTCTCCTTCACGATATTAAGATATTCCTTGCAATTTCTTTTCCAATGTCCATCTTGACCACAGTGGAAACAATTGCCCTTAGCCTTTCTGTCCATAGCTTTCTTAAGCTTACTCTTTTTATTGCAAAGAGGTTCAACCAATAACACATTTCCCTTATCATGCTTAATATAATCCTCTGCTGTAATCAACATATTCAGCAATTGAGACAGAGTGGTAATATCAACATCATCCATGTTAAAGTTCACCACAAAGTTAGAGAAACTATCAGGAAGTGATTGCAAAATCAAGTCAACACTTAACTGATGTGGCAATACAAATCCCAACGATTCCAAACTCTCAATGAGGCTTATCATCTTCAACACATGAGACGATACAGCTGACCCCTCAGCCATCTTTGATCGAAAAAGCTCCTGAGAAATGTCATATCTCTCATTTCTAGCCTTTTTAAAATACAAAGATCTAAGATGCATAAGCATTCCATAAGCAGTCATGTCCTCATGTTGTTTTTGCAACTCAATACTCATTGAGGCTAACATAAGACAACAAGCATTCTCAGAATCATCAAATTAATGATTCCAAAATGCATCTTTGACTGCTTGATCAGCCTCATCAGAAGGAGCATCAGGGATAGGGTTATCAAGGACGTAAGCGATATTCTCAAGCCTTAAAACTATTTTAAGCGCTTGAATCCATTCAATTAAATTTGAACCAGTGAGCTTATTCTCAAGAAGTATGTTATGCAGTTTCAAATTGGAAGACATTCAAATGTAAGAAAATAAATTATCCAACACATAGACAAAATTAAAAATAAATGACATCTCTCCATTTTAGTTTTGCTCCCACTATTTTATCCAAGTCAATATCCCTCAATTTTGACTTCGAGAATTTACATATAAATTCATAGTAGGCTAGGATCCAAATCTCAGCTATTATGACCTTGAGTATGCCCAACAAACCACAATAACCTCAACTAGGTAGGTAACACTTTACCAATTATAACATTTTAGATATCAACATATCTTATTTATTTTGTCATAATCACGATATAATAGATTTAAGCACTTTAGAATTTCCTCAAAATTCCCAGGATAGGCTTTTGGAGGGGTCACAAACGGTCCCGCTTAAAATCGCCAGCCTCCTTAGACAGAATTTGTATTGGATATTACAAAAAAGTCACTCTTAAATCTTTATTCAGTATGAACGTTTCACCCATTATGACAAATCCTTACAATTCCTAGATACTTGCCTCAAAACCATTTGACCTTGGGTATGCCCAACAAATCAAATGTTTTTGTTAAATCGAACCCATTTTTAAAAATTAAATTTAAATGTCAAAATTATGATATTAGTGGAGTAACCTTGGGTGTGCCCAATAAGTCAAACCAACAACAAATTTATTTGATACCACCAATAATGGAAGGCAACGATTCGTGATTCAATATTAAGTGAGAGATCTTGAAATAATCATATTATCACATATTAAAAATGATATTATTACTAAACAAATAAAATATATAAACATTTTACTCCCTTCTATTATTCAATAAAAAATAATTTATATTCTTTATAATAATCAAATTATTAGATAACACATGTCATAACCAACTGGTAAAACTAATTAACCATATTAATTATAATTATATTCAAATTATATAATAGAAACAACCAGTGGAACTTTTCAATTAATCACATTAATTTCAATTAAGTCAAATAATTAAATTATTTGTGAAACATGTGTGCAGCCAATTGGTATCAATCAATTACATCAACTTTACTTTAATCAAATAATCTCATTATTTATGCATGTAATAGATGTATAACCAATTGGTTCAATCCACTCAATTAAATATATTAATTTTATTGATTTCAAATAATCACATTATTTGTCAAACATATTCACAACCAATTGATACTATTCAATTAATCACATTAATTTTATTAACACTCAAATAATCACATTATTCATGTAGTATCAACAACTGGTACAATTCAATTAATCATATTAATTTTATTGATTTCAAATAATCACATTATTTGTAAAACATATGCACAACCAATTGATACTATCCAATTAATCACATTAATTTTATTTTTGATGAACCCATTTTTCATTAATTAACAGCAAAACCAGTACAAGTTTAGACCTTCACTCCCAGTCTATTACAAAATTTCCTAACCTATTACTAGGTTCAAAACACAAAATTCCTAATCACATGAGAACACTCCTTTGGACCAGTTGAATTCAGCTTCAATTCTCTTCCCCACTTCTGCAGCTAGCATTGATATGTGTTGAAAGATCCTGCTATTTCTTTCCTCCCAAACATGGTAGAGTGTAGCTACTAGATAAAACAGTTTATGGATTTGACCTGTTTTGCACCATATCAGTAATCTCCTCCTCAGAGCCCTCAGTGAAGCAACTGTCTGCAGTCCCAGAGATAACAGAACATCTCTGCAGAAAGTGCATTTGGCAAATAGGTGTTGTTGGGCAGTCTCATCTTCCAAGCCACATAGGCAGCATTTTGGTTGCTGCTGCAGTATTCTGAATTTTTGAAGCCTGTCCACTGTGGCTAATCTCCCTTTTAACATCAGCCATAAGAAGAACCTGCGCTTTGGGAGAAGCTTGGTGTGCCGAACCAGCTTAGCCCAAATGTCATCCTTTTCCGCCCCTTTCAATATGTTGTATGCAGCAGTAATAGAGAAACCTCCACCTTTTCTTGTACAGTGCTGCAGCTTGCCAATCATTGTGTTTTTCTTGCACATTAATTTTATTAACACTTAAATAATCACATTATTCATGTTGTGTCAACAATTGGTACAATTCAATTAATCATGAGAAACTCTCTGGTAAGGCAGCCTTATGGTAAGGCAAAGGGTATTAGGTTCAGGGGCAAAATACTTTTGGGGCTGTAATATAATTATTTATTTTTCGGTGCAATACTTAAATTGTTAATAAAACCCAATGACCATTTTGCAATAAGAATATATAACACATTTAATCTCCTTATTCATCATTGCCATCATCAATCATTAATATTAAATCATCAATTCATCAATTCATCGACTTTCATTACCAAATTATCGACGTTCATCATCAAATCATCGTTGTTCATCAAATTATCACGGTTTATCATCAAATCATCATCGTTCATCATCAAATCATCGACGTTCATCATCAAATCTTCTTTGTTAATCACCAAATAATCAAATCTTCATTGTTCATCGTCAAATCATCGTTGGTAATCATCAAATCATCGTCATTCATCGTCAAATCATCAAATCATCGTTGTTCATCATCAAATCATCAAATCTTCATCGTTTATCGTCAAGTCATCGTCGTTAATCATCAAATCATCGTCGTTCATCATCAAATCATCGTTGTTAATCTTCAAATCATCGTCATTCATCATCAAATCATCGTTGTTCATCATCAAATCTTTTGTGTTCATCGTCAAATCTTCGTTGTTAATCATCAAATCATCGTCATCATCAAATCATCATTGTTAATCGTCAAATCATCGTCATTCATAATCAAAACATCGTCGTTCAGCATCAAATTTTCGTCGTTCATCGTCAAATCATCGTCATTAATCATCAAATCATCGTCATTCATAATCAAATCATCATCGTTCATCATCAAATCATCAAATTTTCGTCGTTCATCGTCAAATCATCGTCATTCATCATCAGATCATCGTCATTCATCATCAATTTATCGTCGTTCATCATATATACGTTCGATCATTAATAAAAAAATCATCAATCATAAACATCAAATCATCAACTAAAATATACAAATAAGCAAATCGTTGAATCGTGAAACTAGAATTTTATAGAATCGTGGCTCGGATCATCAAATAGACCTCGTTTTTGTTATGCTCTTATATATACTCGGTCACCAACATTACTCATCCTCGTAATCAATCAGATCGTCAAATCCGTTCGATCATTAATAAAAAATCATCAATCATAAACATCAAATCGTCAACTAAAAAATACACATAATCAAATAGTCAAATCGTTAAACTAGATTTTCACAAAATCGTGACTCGGATCATCAAATTGACCTCGTTTTGAGCATCCTCTTATACCCGACCTCGTCATCAATCCTATCTTCACATTCGTTCGATCATTAATAAAAAATCATCAAATCATCAATTAAAATATACACATAATCAAATCGTCAAATCGTGAAACTAGATGTTCGTAGAATCGTACCTCAGATTATCCAATTGACCTCATTTTCGTCATTCTTTATATATATTAAGTCAAAACTGAAATATAAAAAGATGCATATGAAAATACATTCTATTCCACCAAGGAAAACAAACCTCGTATTGGGTTTTGACATAAGGGACTGTATATTGACCTTTAACATTCAGGAAGCAGAATTATTCTATCAGTTCTATGTATATTCTGGTGTTAGTGAACCTGACTTTGATAGGCTATTTATAGGATGAGATAGGAGTGGAGATTTCAATTCTGCATTCATCATATGAATACATAACCTATGAAACGTTTCCTCCACTCTATCCTTATAATGAACCAACACTAATATCTAAATCAATGCCAACATTATTTTCTTGTTTATCACATTACCAAGAATAGCTTTTTTATCCCAATAACTTGTTCTTTTGTGTGTGACCCTTCAGGTTCCTAAAAACTTAGTAATAAATATATAATTAGAAATTACATTGGATTTAGTCCATAATCCAACACATCCAAATTGAGTTGACCTTCCACTCTTGATGCTTCATTCTTCCTCAAGGCCAGGTCACCGACCTTCAAGCTGCGATGACGCAACTTGCTATTGTACCTTTGCTTCATCCAGGACTTGTAAGTTGCCTCCTTGAGCGACGCTTTCTCCCGCTCGTATTCCAACTCTTCCAAGTTCTTCCTTGAACCTTCATTATCCTTTGAGCTGAACGTGATGACTTCATCTTCTGCCAGCTTCCTCTCCTTCGGTGTTGGTTCTGGCACCTTCCTACACCGAGCCTTCCTCGGGGATTCCGTCTTGCCACCTGCACTTCCACCAATGATGGTGTAAATGTTGGTAATGGCTGACTTCCTCTTGCTGTCTTCCGGGGTATCCTCCCGATTTGTGCGATGTCGCTTCTCGTAGTGCTCATCATCGTCGTCCTTCGAGTACCTCCCTACTCGTGCCACTTCCTTCCTTTTGAAGATGGGACGAGAGGTGATAGGGTATGGGCTAATACGGCCCATACAAGACCAGGAGGCCCATGTAAGGTCAAGACCCTCAACTTGCTTTACATCTCATATACAATACACACACGTGACACCACATGACAAACATGTGAGGAGCACGGGTGAGAGCACAATGGAATTCAGGGAGTAGCACACACTGGATAAGGCTCCCTACAGGTATATAAGGAGGGGGACCTTCATCTCTCCTTCCTCAGATTCTTTCTAGCTAACATCTATATTTCTCTCCCCAAATCACCCCAACTGACTTGGGCGTTGGAGCGGGTAATGACTAAACGCCACCCGCCTGAGCTCACCCTGTTACTTGTGCAGGTTCGAGCAGGACCAAGAAAAATGAACCCAGAAAATATGCAAACAGTTTCAAAAAGAAACTTGCATCAAAAATAACAAAAATGACAATAAAAGGCATTTGATGTCTAAGTCATAAAAGAACAAGTTGGAAACAGAATTCAACTTGCTACTGGTTGCAAAGGGCTACATGATGGAGATTATCATCATGCTCATATACTTGCACCAGATAAGCCTGTTTGAGAGGAAGTAAAAACCTCCAAAAGAAAAACAACAAAGATAAACTAGTAATAAACACTTGAGCAGATTATAAAATATCCCAAAAGATGACCAAATATCCAAAAGGAGATAAAAGATGGCACAAGCGCCATGAAAAAGAGCACGCGGGCTCATAAATTGTTTGAAGATTAAGAAGAAACCCCCTTGGAGGAATCAACATCCCCATCATCTTTCTTCTTCTCGTTAACAGGGGCAGGAAGAGCTGACTGGCCTGGCTGCCACACCATCATGTCTTCCAAAACCAAATCAGGGCCGAGCGTGGAGAAGTACTCCTGAAAGTCATACTGCTGGAAGGGAGCATGCACACGACCAAGTTGAGCTGTCATCTCAGCATTATCCAATACGGTAGTCATGATATTTTCAGCCTTAGTCAGAGCTTCATCAAGAAGACGTCTAGCAACAGGACTTTGATCCACACTAGCTCAGATTTGGCTGAAACCACGATCCCAGAGCCAGGTCCTCACCTTGAGGTGTTCTCAATGACAGTCTCGCGTTGCTCCAATTGATGATGAAGAGTAGCACTTACACCACGCTCCAACTCCATATCCGCATCAAGAGTTTGGATCTTGGCTGTCAAATCTTGGTTAACAGCCATCGTCACTTTCAGCTTGTTGGCTGTCTCTTTGTTAATATCAGAGAGCCTGACCACTTCCTCATTCAGAGCCAACTTGGACTCGAGCAGTTTCTCCTTGTCAGATTCGAGCTGGACAAGGGAAAAATCCTTCTCCTCGGCCAACTCACGAATCCTGGAAATGTTAGGATCAGCCTTGTCAACCTCTTTGGCCTTTCCAAGATCACCGCCAAGGTCCTTCTGAAGCCTGAACGGCAACAGCAGCACACAGGCCCTACACCGTGAAGAGAAGGAAATAAGAACAAAGATGCACAAAGATGAAAACAACAAGAAAATAAAGCAAAAAGAAATCAAGAAAAACCTCCATAGCTGAAGCAGCCAACCTATCCCCCAAGATGCTCACCCCGACAGGTTGGTGAGTGGGTTGCCACACCAAGACTGCATGTGGCTATCAGGGATTGACTGCAACAAGAGTTGAGAAGAGAAGCCGAAGAGCAGGCCTGCACCTCAGCTGCAGGGATAATCTTGGGTTCCTCCTCCGACACAAGTCCAGGACCTCCCAACAAGGAGGCTACGCAATCCTTCAGATGAAGGTCTTTTTCTTGTTGGCATGTAACCTGATCCACCTCCAACACGTCCTCCACCTTGGGCACCTCCAACCCATCCTCAACCTTGGGCACCTCCAACGTGTCATCCGCCTTGGGGCGAGCTTGTTTGACAACAGCACCAGAAGAAGACAAAGGCCTCTTCTTCGTCCAGGACGGCACCTCAGCAGTCAGATCTATCATCCCAGAACCACCAACAACAGGGGCTTCTCGCACTCCTCGACCAAGGCTGTGACCCAGGCGAGCCATTCGGCATCTAGAGCCCCATAGTGGAAGAAGGCTCAGCTTGAACAATAGGAACTACATGGAAAATTGACAAAAAAGAAAGAAAATAAGGAATAATGAGTGATATATCCACACGACAACAAAAACAGATAAGAACATGCAAAATAATGAAGGACAAGATGCTTACACGCAACAGAAGGCTCCTTTACTGACTCACAACCCATGGGAAGGTAGGACATTCCAGACCCCTGCAAGTTGGATTCATAGCAAAAAGAAAGTGGACAGGAGTAGGATGCGCCCTCAGTAAGTCGAAATAAGGTCGCAGAGGGATCATCTCACCATCATCAGGCGACTTTGTGCGGCTGCGAACGGGACCTAGCTGAAAGACAGCTGGATTCTCCCCGAAAACCAGAGATATCTTGAAAAACTCTGTTATCACCTTGGGGCCCTCCCAATTCTTCAAATATAAAAAACTCGGCGGCTCCGTGCATGGATGAAAAAAGGCCCGGAACAATTGATCGGGGTAGGATCAACACCATGAATCCGGCACAAGACCTCAAAACCCACCAAGATTCAAATAGAGTTAGGGGTCAGGAGCGAGAAGTTCAGGTCGTAAAACCCTAAAACCGACTGAAAGAAAGGGGAGAGCGGAAAACGCAAGCCACAGTGGTCAAAACACTCCAAGTAGAGCACGCGGGACCCTTCCGGAACCTTGTTAGCCGGCACATCAGCAGCCGGCAAGGAGAAGTAGTCCGAGAGATCTACATCAATAGGGTCCCCATCAGCCAGAAGTAAAGCAACGGCATGGATCACAACCACAGCCTCACAGCGATAGCGGAGAAAAGAAAGCTCAGCCTCTGTCGTAGTGCAGAAAAGGGTTTCAATAGAACTCTTCATGGCGAGAAGACAGAGAGAAAAGAAGAAGAAAATTTCAAAAAAGATGGATACAAAATTAAAAAGAGTAGAATGCCAGAAATGGTGGTTTAAATAGGGAAAAAAGGGAGCGTGCCTTTTTAGAATGAAAAGACGTGTCACATCAATGAAAATTCGAGGCCCGCTCCCAGTACTCGAACATGCTTTCTCCTCTCTTCTGTCGAATTGACATGATGTCGGTCCGCTCCTTGGTGAACTTCTTCCTCTGCATGAATCTATGCAGGAACTTCTTCTCCAACATCTTGAAACTGGCGATGCTATCATTCGGAAGAGCCTTGAACCACAGACGCGTTGCACCAGTGAGGGTGGTGGCAAACGCCTAGCACCAGATCGCTTGCGGGATGGCGCATGTCGACATGTTGGTAATGAACGTGTGCATGTGGCCCTCTGGGTCGACAGCACCACTGTATGTGCCCAGGTTCTGGGGAATCTTGGTTTTGGGGTCAGCCACAGCCAGCCGGATCTTCTTCACCCACAGCCACCCCTTCTCGACCTCCAGGAGGCAATCTTCATACTCTTTGCTCCCTTTATCCTCCACTTGAACTTCTCCAGTGTTGGAGTTGGCGTATCCCGATTTCCAATCGTGGAAAACTTGATCGTGACCTCTGCCCCGTACTTGGAAAATATGCGCCCGACTTGGCAGCGTCGTCGTTGTTGCCCTTATTCTGGAACTGCTTCTTCGCTGGAGGATGCGACACCACTTCTTGCTCCTCGCCGATAAAATTGAGCTTTGTCGGCGCGATCTTCTGGCCGAGTTGGCGAGCCTCCTCCAAGGACTTTAGTTTGGACAGCACCTGCTCCTGAGATGCTAAGAACGGAGCCATCATGACTTAAAACATCTCAGGGTCATGGGCTCTTGATCGCTGCGCCGCACAGGTGGATTTGCCGGTGGCGTTACGTCGATGATGGTCCCCTCTGCAATTGGGATTTCCTCCATCAAATTCTGATCAACGGATTGAGTTGCATGAGCGAGATGAAACAACACTCCCCACTGACGGCGCCAATGATATGGTCTCTGTTTTCGGCGAGATGACATGCTCCAACTTGCACCTGCACAAGTAGCAAAGTGAGCTCAGGCGGGCGGTGTTGAGTCGTTACTCGCTCCGACGCCCAAGTAAAAAATGGATCTTTTTGGGATGGAAAACTAGATCTCTTGGTTGGTACATGTAAAAATCCCTCCTTGGTCAATTTACATTTTTCCCCTAATAAGGTTTACTTTTCTGGTGGAGACACAGCCAATAGGTTTTTACCTCTGATGGATGCACATATACAGGATGAGCCAAATGATTCAAATAATGAAATGGCATCTGAATCATCACAAGATGATAACCTCTTACCTGAACCACATTCTCCATCTTCAATTCATAATGCTCCTACTTCAGATACTGGCCAACTTGAAATCTCTCTCCCATCAGAAAAACCTAAAACCCCCAGTTTCTATACTCAGCTCAACAAAAAGTTCACCCCTATCCAACCTCCAAAAATCCCATCTCCTAATGTAGTTTACACTAGATCAAAAAGTTTCAAACCTAATTCTCAATGATTAGCACAACAAAAAAGATCAGAACTCTAGTGTGGAACATCAGAGGAATGAAAATATCTATGGTATGACTCTTAGACCTAGTTACTCATCACAGAATCAAAGTTTTATGCCTTATTTAACCATGGCATAAAACTCAGAAATGTGACAAATTTAGGAGAAAATTACACTTCTCACACTACTTAACAGCACAGAGTGGAAATATTTTGCTTATGTGGAATGAGCCTATCCAAGTAACTCTTTTGCTAGATCACTTGCAATTTTTAGCCGTAAAACTTTTCAGTCCTTACTTGAGGGCATATTTATATATGCTCTCATAACTGTCCCTGGTAAAGCTGAGCTGTGGGAAGCCCTTGCACACAGGAACTTGAATGACTCCTTTCTTATTGGAGATTTTAATACAATAAAATCTCCAATAGAATATAAAGGACCCTCACATCCAAGGGCTAAAACAATGGCTGATTTCAATCACTTTATCTCTACAAATGCAATGTGTGAGATTAATACAGCAGGTAACTTGTTTACCTGGTCAAATAACTGGTTGCTCAATCCCAAAACTCAGAAATTAGATAGGGGCCTGTGCTCTCAACACTGGTTGATGAAGTACCCATCTTCTTCAATCCAGGTGTTAAATAGAGACACATTATCATTCACCCTTACTGCTTTTTATAGATAGTAATATAGCATAATCCCCTAGGCCATTTAGATTTATCAATGTTTGGTTTAACAGAGAGGATTTCATGGCAGTAATTGCCAATGATTGGAATCAACATGTAAACAGCACTGGGATGCTAGGTTTTTATTTAAAACTACGCAAGTTTAAATTCACCATTAAAAGTTGGAATAAACTTAGTTTTGGTGATATTGAGTCTAATGTAGTCACAGCTGCTGAAGCCCTTAGACTTCAAGAAATAATTTTTGATAACAGTGGCTCTCCCAATGAGCTTATTGAACTCAAAAAGTGTAGGCCTTTGCACCTTAGAGCTTTAAAAGAGAAATAGAAATTCTGGAAGCAAAAATCCAGAATTAACTGGCTCAAAGATGGTGACGAAAACACCAAATTTTTTCATCACTCTGTGAAGGAAAAAAGAAGTTTTCTCAACATCGCAGAAATAAAAAGCTCTAATGGGATTTGGTTAGAAGATTCTACTCAGATAAAAGAGGAAGCAATCTCTTATTACTCTGAGCTATTATCTGAACCACAAAATAACCTGAATGGTGATTTTTATCATCACTTCCTAAACCAAATCCCTAAACTCATTACAGCTGCAGACAATGAGCAATTGCTTAAATCTGTGAGCATTGAGGAATTACATGCTACTGTTTTTAATTTAAATAAAAACAGTAGTCCTGGACCCGATGGTTACTCCTCAAAATTGTACACAAAAGCATGGGATATAATTAAGGATGATCTCTTAAAGGCTGTACAAGACTTTATAAGTGAGTCTCAAATCCCTGTGGGCATCACTGCCACATGGATCACATTAATCCCTAAAAAAATGTGGTGACCTTTTTTGATGATTTTAGGCCTATCAGCCTATCTAATTTCATTAATAACATATTTTCCAAACTACTCATGGAAAGAATCAGGCCTCTGATGCCTAAACTCATTTCACCACAACAGTCAGAATTTCTTAAAGGGAAAGACATATCTGATAATGTCATTTTCCTGAAAGAAATGACTAGTTCCTAGATAGGAAAAGTAGGAACCCTAACTGTATGATAAAATTAGATCTAAAGAAGGCATTTGATAGGGTCAATCATGCATTTTTAAATAGCATTTTACTTCAATTTGGCATTCATGTTAAAGTAGTTCACTTGATTATGAAAAACCTCAGTCAAGCATATTTTTCAATTCTGGTCAATGGTAAACCTTGTGGATTTTTCAAATCTTCAAGGGGAATCAAACAGGGTGATCCACTCTCTCCCTTTCTTTTCAACTTATTTTCTGAATCTTTTTCTAGAAGTCTCTCTTATGTACATAATATAGGTAGAATTGAGCATTTTGGCATTCCCACTGGTCCAAATCCTATTTCTCATCTTAGTTATGCTGGTGACACCATTATATTCTTAAAAGCTAGTAAAAGCTCACTCATAGTTCTTAAGGCATTTTTGGTCATTTTTGAACAAACTACTGGTAAAAAAATAAGTTTCGAAAAGAGTGAGTACTTTGTCAGCAAGCATGCTACTGTCTTTAAATTGAATCAGATATCTGATATTTTAGGCATGAGAAAAGGTTTCTTCCCCTTCACTTACTTAGGAGTTCCTATCTATACTGGGAGGACACTTGTTGCATATTTTCAGCCATTTGTTCAAATGATAGAAAATAGACTTACTAAAAGGAAAAACAAGTGGCTATCTGCAGGTGGTAAGATTACCCTTATTAAATCCTACATTTTTTACATTCTTCAACACATATAGAGTGTAATGAAACCCCCTGTTAGTGTCATTAAGAAAATTGAGAAGCTCTTGTCTCTATTTTCTGGGGAGAGACATCACTTAAGCCTAAAATAGTGTGGAAAAAATGGCAGGATTTATGTTTTCTATATGATCATAATGGACTTGGTCTGAGATCCATTCACACCATTGTAAGAACATGTTCACTAAAACTGTGGTTGAAGTTCCAGCAGGGTGAAACCCTATGGTCACAATTTTTGTGAGCCTTACCACCTTCATACAAGAACTCCCCAAATTGGAAGAGAATCACTGCTATAAACTTAAGAGTTGAATCTTATACTAGAGTTATCCATGGGAATGGAAAGTATAACTTCCGGAGTTCTAATTGGTCAGGACTTGGCTCCTTCTCCAATTTATATAACCCAGATCTCACCAATATTCCCCTGAATACCTCAGTTCAAGAGTTCATTTTGAACAAATCTCAGTTGATTCAATCTATTCTCCCATATTTTTCAGATGATGCACTTCAATTTTTACAGGCAGCTGCCATCCACCACGGACCTGACAGACTGATATGGATGCCAAATCCTCTGGGAACTTTCTCTTTCAAATCTGCCTATGAGGTTCTTCAACAGAACAGAGGTACTTTTACATATCTCAACAAATTATGGAACACCAGAGTCCAAAAAAATATTAGCATATTTATGTGGAAAATGGTGAGTTCTTTTTTGCCTTTTCCTGATGTCCTAATGAGAATGGGATTCTAATTCCATCTAAATGCTTATTCTGTGATAATAATGATTTCATAGAGCATGCCTTTAATGACTGTCACCTTGCAAAATCTCTATGATCATTTTTTCATTTTATGGTTGGTACACAGGATTATCAGTTCCAAAATTTATGGGATAGACTTTCATTTTACTGGTCTTTCTCTGGTAGGACTAAACTACACAATTCCCTGTTTCAAATAGTTCCTAGCATCATTTGCTGGACATTATGGAAAACTAGAAACTCTATGCTATTTGACAACATCACCTGCACCTACCAGTCCTTAGAAAATCAGTTAATGAGGAGATCTATCATATCTATAGTGCCAGACCATCAGACAATGAGTTTGATATTGATCTATCCTCTCTTCGATTTCTACCCCTTCACACAAGACCTCCACAACCTCAAATCCTTTGCCTTAAATGGCTCCCACCATCCCTTGGCTATAAGATTAATGTTGATGCCTCTTGGCATGAACCTCACTTTGCTGGTTTGGGGCTCATTGTAAGAGATGCAATAGGTCATGTGATGGTGATCAGAATAATATACACTCAGGCCAGCTCCCCACTGCATTCTGAAATGCTTGCTATACACCATGCCATAAGTCTAGGAACTGACCTACAACAGACTTTCTGTATTGAGTTAGATTGCCTTTTTGCTGTAAAGGCCTGTCTTGATCCTTACTATGCTCCTTGGCAGTTATTTACCCTAACTGCTGAGCTGAATGAATCTAAATGCATCACAATTCATGCCTATAGAGAGGCCAATACTTCTGCTGATAGACTTGCTAAGTTAGCCTATTCTTCTAGGGCTTCGATATACTACGCACTTAGTGAGCTACCTAACCATGTTAGAGGTGCCATACACCTTGATACAATGGGTATACCATCTCTCAGAATGGTAAACAGATGCTACTGACAGTTTGTTTAATGTACAGATGCAGTCATATTCCAGAATGCTCTCAAATAGAAGCACCAGTCATCCAGCTCGGCACCATCATAGATTTTATCAGCATTATTCTATTCTTTTGTAACTTTCAGCTTACAGTTGGTACCGCATTGGGTTTTGCTATGCAATTCCCTAATATGTTCCGAGTGTATAGTTGCTTAGTGTATAGTAGATGCTACTGGACAGATTACAAGTCCCTTTTGATAGCATGCTCATGCTATAGGACCCTTGGTCCACTTTTTGTCATCTGTAATGATGTAAACTATTGCCATTATATGGCATTTTCATGACTTGGGATGCCTTATAAAATCACCCCCACCTAAGGGTGGTTTTAGTTGAAAAAAAAGTGTGGGAATTAACTAAAGACAAGAAAATGGATGCAGAATCCACGAAATTCTTCATTCAGGTGGGACCCATAGTGGACCATCAATATGCGGGTGAAAAAATTAGGCGGCAGGCGCGCGCGTTTTTGGCACGTAAAGTTGGTATTTTAAGAAATTGCAATAAAGGGTTTCCGTGTTTTGTACACAAGGGTTGCTTATTTTTATTTTATATTATAGCTACTTGTTTATAAATATAGGGTGTCTGTTTCAAAACTAATTATTAATGTATTAAAGTAGCTGGTAAAAGTAATTTTTTGGATTATAATTATATATATACACATGAAAACTCTTTAAAAAATTAAATTATGTTTAACTACGTTACTAGTATGAAAACTCATGTGTAGGACCAGGTAACGGCTAGTCCCTTCTCTTTCGGCTTTAAATACTACAAGTATACTCGCATCGGCATCTAGAACCAGAATGGAAAGGCGTGTTCTGCTTTGCCCTTTTTTTCACACACACACACACACCAACACACTAAGACGGCGGTTAGAACAAGATCGCCACCGCTGCAGGCCAAGAAATTATCTATCTATTGTAAGTTCAATTTGTCTGTAAATTTGATGAAGATATTGTTTCTTTTACTCAGGTTTTCAGTCCGCCGCCCGGCGATCATTGCCGCCTCGCCGCCTCGCCGCCTCCTGGGGCTCGGTATCTCCAATCTTCGCGAAGAGTTTTGGGGGTTTTGTGGCGTTTTTTTAATCGAATTGAACTGACTTATCAAATTTCATGATTTCGTTTAATTGAATTGAACAAGACTATAATTATGGCGCTCAGGTTTTTAGTCCGTCGGCGATCAGTGTCTTCAATCTCTGCCCAGTATACCAGTTAAGCGTAAAGTGCCTTGTTTTCTGTCCAGCGGCTTCTTCGTATGTATTTCCTTGGTCTGTTTGATGTTGTTTATCTTTCTCTAATTTTAATCCATTTGTACTCCCCTAATATGTGTTTTTGTCATCAGAGTTTCTGTGCCCAACTGCTGTATGTGCTGTGCATGAAAGAGTGTCTATCTGTGTTCTTGGAGATTATAGGTTCTGTTCGATGTAGAGGGAGGTGTCAACATTATCAATTAGTTTCTCGAGGATGGCAGGACAACCATGTCTCTTCTTGAAAGAAATTCTCTGTTAAGTCTGTTTTACTTATATTAATATGCAAAGCACTATAAATTTGATGATTCGATCAAATACATTGTGATTATACTTGTGGGTTCTATAGAATGGCAGAGGAGCATGTCTGTGGATGTAGCTAAAGTGTCAGCGTTCACTGAGCACATGGAAGATTTTTACAAATTCTGATTACCGAGGTTCGAACAAGTTGTTCTGTTTTCGAGTTTGTAATTAACTAGTCATAATTACTGATGATTGTAGAATTAGGATTACATGCATGGATTAGTTGATGGAGTTGCTGAAAGTGGCGCTTTGAAGCAAGAGAACAGGCCAGTGAGCGCTTTGAGATATTGTTCCATTTTTTTGGGTTGATTTCTCCATTATGATTTCAGTTGTTTCTGTGCTCAACTGTTGGCCAATGCTGAGGCAGGAAATTTGTGGTAAGTGCTGAGAACATCATGAAACCAGCCAGCCCTAAAGAGAATTTGTGAAGCCAAAACCTGAGGTGATTGAAAATATACTACCTTTTTGTTCAAAGTCGTGTGATAATTCATTTTTATAATGTTCTTCCTGTGCACAGATGGAAATGGGGATTGGAGAATTGAGGTAGCAAACTGATCTTGTACAGGTAGAGGCTACTCTCTACCAGGTCTTCTGCATGACTATGGTATTACTGCATCCCTTTCGCTACCTTTTCATTTTCTAACAGCTCCTTCGTAAAACCAAAGCAAACCCCAAGTTCATGGTGAGTTTATTTAGTTGTTAGCTGAAAAACTCTGGTAGATAGTGAAAGCATATGGTATTCATTTCTATAAAAGATAGGTCTAATTTGAAATTGTACATGCTTAGCATGGATAATGAACAGTCATTGATTTTTAATGCTAACTACTGATTTCTTATCCTTTGATTTGGCTTAAAATTGCTAGAAAAATTATTGCTGCAAGTTTTTTAATTGAAAGTATATATATATTTCACTTCGATCCCGAAAATGAATATAGAAGGCAGCTCATCGATCATGTGGTTTCTACTACTTTTCCAGAGAGAAGCAGTTGTGAAGGCATTCTATGCGAGAAGGTATTGCAGTATTGATATCCACGAAGCAGTTATTATTTCTGATCGAAATATCTTAATTTTGAAATGTGGTTATTCTGCTGCAGAAAAAAATGGGGCCACGAAGATAGTAGGCTGAGCATCCAATCAAATGCAGTAGGCTGAACATGCAATCAGATGCAGCATCTGAGGTGGCTGACTGAGTAACGTTTGTTAGAAACCGAACCTTTCTTATATTAAAGTAGTGTATAATATGTTCCTGGGTAACTAATTTTTTTTCCTTTTGTTATTTTCTACATGATTCAGAGTGGTTGGATAGATCCGCAGTTGGAAGTTGCACAGTATATCAAAATGATCTGGAATTCCTATACAGTGGCTCAAACATCGAGAGGTTTACTGCGAGAAAGTACCATTAAGATGGAACTGCTACATGATAAAATGACTTTTCTGATATCTTTGATGCGTAAGGTCCTCTCTTGCCATTTTGTTTATCTTATGAGCACATTTAAACTTGATGTTATCATTTTTGTAGCAGAGGATTATGCAACATTTGAGATGTATAGTTGCTTAAGGAGGCGGGATGAGGAAAAAGAACTTGGCTGGCGAGCACTTGTAGACATTGGACATGTGGTTACTGATCAGGGGCTAAAGCAAAACTCCTCTCTCAAGGGCCGATCTGGTTTGGTTTTTCAGTATTGTTTGCATGATATTTCTTCTTGTATGTTAGTTTTGTTTTAATCAAAACAATCCATTTGTATTGGTCTAATTTTTGCTGCTTTTTTTAGGAGTTTCAGTATCTCTCTGTTGTTGGCGTTTCGGTTTTGTCAAATAAAATCTGGTTGTTAAAATAGTTTAACATCAAATTAAAAATGTTAATATACGAAATCCAAAGAAGTGTGAAATAACACGTACATATAAAGCTATATCACGTCATCTTTCTAATTATGAAGTCAAAAATCATAAAATGTTCAATTGTATTTTTTACATTACGTTTTTAACTCAAAGTTTTTTTATAATTTTGATTCAATTTTACCTTAAACTACATTTTAAAATGTATAAAAAATCTTACATATTTTAAAGTTTAGTAGTATTTAATTGTTTATTGTGCATTCATATAGTCATAAACTAATTTGCGATAAAATCTGCTAGTTGGTAAGAATTTTAGTTTAGTTTGTTCCATAACATAAAATTGTAATTGGTGTATTGTTGAGAAACAATTTCAATTTAAGATAAGAAATCTCATTAAAATTGACCTTTTTTTAGTGTAAAAATCTTAATCTTAATCTCATTCATACTATCCATGCGGCGAAAATATTCTTTACCTACACGTTTTTTTTCCTGTGATTTTATGCCCTAGTTTTTTTTCGCGAAGGTAAAAAATCTAAATAATTAATTATTTATAGATGTAGATAGATGATGAATGTCCTGAACTATCAAATGCCTAATTTTATATCTGTTCATTCACTGCACTGCTTCCTGGGGAGGAATGTAAGAAAAGGTATGTGTGATTTATATGAATCGTCTCAGATTACGTCCATGAACAAAATGATTTGGGAAACCTATTCTCACTGCAAACCCATTCGTTGATAAAAGTGGGTACCGTCAGTAGTTACAGACTTGCAGGCCAGGTTGGTTCTTTCGAGTTTATTACAGATTTTGCTTTGTTTGGCTATTGGTTAGTTGATTTCTGACCACAATGGTTCTCTGTTTACAAGGATGGATGGTGATCTGTGGGACATAGTCCTTCCTCTGAAAACGAATACAGATGGCAGCTCATTGATCAAATGATGCTTTACCTGAGAGAAAGAACCCTGAACAAGCTGGGAGGTAAGGATTCTCGATATCCACTGTAATGGTGCAGTTATTATTTCTGATGGAAAGGTAAATTTTGAAATGCGGTTCTTCTACTGTAGGGAAATTTAAGCCAAGAAAGAGGGAAGTGGGTTGAACATGCAATCCGGAAGAATCTGAGGATGCTGAGTACCATTAAACATTTCTTATACTTACCTTTTATACTAATGTAATGTATAAATAAGTGTGTGGTAATTTTCATTGTGTAGAACCAATGAGGAGGATCAAGTGTATGTGGCAGACATTGATGCTGAAGGTGTGGCTAATGTGTAGGCGTTCACCAAGTATGTGGAGGACTGTATGGTAAATTGTAAGGTACAAACAACTTGTTGATATTTTAATTTGAGACATTTGTTTTGTAATTAACTAATCTCTATTTACCTATGAATGCAGAATTGGAATAAAATTTTGGTCACGTGCATTCCTTGAGATTCTCGAGAAAATGAGGGCAATTCTGATAGACTAACAAGGACTCTCAGTTCAAATTTCACGCCAGGTTGGTTACTATTTCGAGTTCATTACTAATTTTGCTATGTTTGGCAATCGAGTAGTTGATTTCTGACCTCTGTTATAAGGATTGATGGTGTTCTTTTGTCCTTCCCCTGAAAATGAATACAGAAGGCAGCTCATCGATCGTGTGATTTCTACTGCTTTGGTTGAGAGAAGCGGCTTTTAAAGCATGCGAAAAGGTAGTACAGGGGAAGGGAAGGTATGAATTCTTGATATCCACTCAATTGAGCAGTTATTGTTTCTGATCCTAATATTTTAATTTTGAAATGTGGTTCTTTTACTACAGGGAAATTGGGGCCAAGAAGGGAAGTGGGCTAATCAGAGGCAGAATCTGAGTAACATTAATTAGAACGCAGACATTTCTTATACTTTTCTTTACTTAAGTAGTGTATAAATATGTTATTTGGTCTAATTTTTTGCCTTTTGTTATTTTCTATATGATTCAGAGTGGTTGGATAGATCTGCAATTGGAGGTTGCACAGTATATCAATATGATCTTTTGGAATTCCTATCTCAAACATCATTGATGTGTTTACTTCAAGAAAGCACCGTGAAGATGGAACAGCTACACGGTAAAATGACTTTCTGATATCTTTGATGTGTCAGGTCTTCTTTTGATGTAAACTTGATGTCGTCATTTTCGCAGCAGGAAAGGATTGTGCAGTATTTGAGATGTATAGTTGCATAAGGAGGCGGGGTGAGCCATAACTGTGGACATTGGAAATGTGGTTACTGCTCAGGGGGCAATATACTCCTCTCTCAAGGGCCGATCTGATTTGGTTTTTCATTATTGTTTGCATGATATCTCTTCTAGTTTTTTTTTTAGTTTTTTTTTAAAATCAATCTGTATTGGTTTACTTTGTGCTTCTTTTGTCAGGTACATTTGTGCCAAACTTTTGGCTAAAGCAGCGGCTGAAAAAACTACAAATGAGGTTAACGTATCATACTTTCAAACTCAAGTATTGCCTCACAAAATTGAGCTGGAGGATAGATATATTTTTATGGTGGTTATTTATTTCTTTTAGTTTCCTTTATTCAGTAATAAATTTATATCCTCACTTTCTTTCTGATATGTTGATGCATTGTGTCCTCTTCTGCCATTTAAACTACTTTGTGCATTTGAATATCAATCATGTCCTCTCCTCCCATGTGATTTAAATTTAAGGATAATGCATTTGATATTGGAACGTCGTGTGTAGTTGCTTAAGGAGGTCTTCAGTGGAAAAAGAACGTGGTTGGCACAGGAGGAGCTGTCAGAGTTGGAGACATCTGATATTTGGTTACTGTTTGGGGCTCAAGCGAAACCCCCATCTAAAAGGTCAATCTGATTTTATTTTTCATCTATATCTTCCTGATCACTCAAAGGCCAATATGAAATTGTTTGATTCTTTTTTGTACATCTGTATTGGTGTAATGGATGGTTATTTTGTCGGGACTTTCTGGGCCCAACGTCTGCTGGTGATGTGGTTAAAAGGTGGGTTTTTTGGATTCAGTATCTGTCTTTCTTATTGTCTAGAACTAAACTTTCATTGAATTCTTCCTATTGCTGGATTCTCACGGATTTCATTTCCAATTTTCCTGTGGCTTCATGTCTGCGTTAAATTCAGTCGGGTTACTCATCGACTACCTTGGTCATGGGAATTGAGTTGGTCGAATTTTCAGTTAATGTGCTGGCCAGACATGTGCATGTGGGTTATGCTTCGGATTTTTAAAGCTCAGCTATTATCGTCAAACTAAAGAATTAAAAATCTAATTGAATAGTTAACATCGAATAAAATTTGTAAATATATGAAGTAAAAAAAGTCTGAAATATCATATACAGAACATTTAAAAATGAACATGGTACCTTAAAAAATGGTTAGAAGGTGAAAAACCATAAAATATAAAGATTTGGTGTCCTGTTAAGAAAATCGTCATAGTACTAGTACACTTTGACTTAGAAATGATTTTTAAATTTTCTGACATTTTACCACCTGTAAAATGTGTCTTAAATTTTGTCAAATTTCTTTCATATATAAATAAAATCTAATTAGTTTTTATCTTTAAGTTGTATTTATTTTTACTTTTTTGCGAAACTCTTAAGCAAAGCAATATCATCATTACTAGTATAAAAAATTACTAGTTAATTATATAAACTATACAATTTTATTTTCAAGTTCAGTTTACAATGAGTAAATAATTTCACTTTTTTAAGAAAGTTGATTTTAAGATGGATTTTTTGGAACAATTAAAAAATGATGGTTGAGTTAGAAACAATTTACAATTAGTGATTGTAAAGTTTTTGTAATTTTATCAAATTGATTTACTATGTTGTCATCACAAAAATAAACTTGGTCCATTTTATAATGTGTTTTGTTTCCTTAGATTTAATTACATATTTTAATAAAACAACAATTTGAATGCTTTAATATGCTGATGTGAATTGTTTATATGCTCTGTTTTGCAAGGGGTGTCTATTCCACGATGACCCAAAGAATTTCCCTGATGTTGGAGGTGGTGTTCTAAATAATTGAGCATTTCACTCCAAGATCCCGAACTGCTGAGAGGGAGGCTTGGTTCATATCTTTATTACGTACTATCACATTTACTACTTATAGTTAACCCTAAGTCCCCGGAATTTAATCTACAGGTTCATCTTCCCTCTCAAATAAATGAGGGGTGATGGGACGAGGTAGTTGAATCTGTTGCGGAATCTTGGCATCATTGAGATCATTGAACAGTCTGTGGCGAATCCTGGGACCATCTGAAAATTTAGTTTTAATAACTCAGAAGCTTACGGGGATGGAGCCTTTTAATGAAGAAGGGGCCTCCAGCTAGCAATGCTCTACAATCATGATAATCCAAAGGTTCTTTCTTCAAGGAATTGAACTATTGATTTTATGACTTACAAAAATTGAAGTTTTCTAACTTGTTATTAACATTGGCAGGGGCTGGGAACTAGAACTGTAAAGGAAGGACAATGAAAATAGATTTTTGGGGGGACTGAACAAGATGGAGAAGCATAGGGAAATGGTTGAGGTATGTTCTGAATATCATGACTAGATGGTAAGATTTTTTTCTGTTCGATTGAATTCTCGTTTCCATTGAAGGACCGTGATAGCTTGCCTTTTGGACCAAACTGGGGAAGGAGCTGCAGCAAAGGAATAAATACACGTTTTCACTTAAAAGGCACCTGAAGAAGGGGAGTTCTCGAGACCTATGCATCTTAGCTTGTTATTAACATTGGCAGGGGCTGGGAACTAGAACTGTAAAGGAAGGACAATGAAAATAGATTTTTTGGGGGACTGAACAAGATGGAGAAGCACAGGGAAATGGTTGAGGTATGTTCTGAATATCATGACTAGATGGTAAGATTTTTTTCTGTTCGATTGAATTCTCGTTTCCATTGAAGGACCGTATAGCTTGCCTTTTGGACCAAACTGGGGAAGGAGCTGCAGCAAAGGAATAAATACACGTTTTCACTTAAAAGGCACCTGAAGAAGGGGAGTTCTCGAGACCTATGCATCTTAGCTTGCCCTTCGCAAAGGATGGAGAGAAGAGAGGAACAAGCAGCATAAACTCAAATTTGTGCTCGTAAAGTTTTCCTCAACCAGGTTCTGAAATTCATAATTTTACTATATCCTTGTACACTCTTCTCTCTGTTTAGTTTATATTCAAGTTGAAGCCTCATGCTATATCGTTTATACAGGAACGCTATTTATAAGGATGGTGTAATTAATATTTGAAGGCAGCTCAGTGATCAAATGGTTTCTAATGCTCTGCCTCTGAGAGCAAGATCCCTGAACAAGCGGCCTCGAAGGCATTCATGTGGGAAGGTGTTGCAGTGGGAGGGAAGGTAAGGATTCTCGATGTCCACTTATCTCTGATGGCACATAGAAGGTTTTCGAAGAAGTCCTGGTCAGCTAGATGTTAAGGAGTGCTTCGGGCTCCCACTGCTGTATAACTGAAGACACTTCTTCAGGCCACAATTTTGGTTATGATGTGGAAATTTTTGGTAAGATTTCTTTTAATAACATTACTAAAAGCATATGAATATATAAATTGCAGTTTCTTCTCTGACATTTGAAGATACCGATTTTACTTCTGAACTTTGTTTAACTATTTTTTCTTCTGAACTTCTGAACCATTGATGGCATTTATGCAGAGCGCACCTTAATCTGGTGGATATGAGAGAGAGATATATCATAAAGGTGAATACTTTAGTTTTACTTTCTCTAAATAAAATTTATCTAGCTCAGGGTCACACTAATTTTACTTGGAGATATAATTATGCACGAGGAGTCTGAGAAGAGGATGTCATGAAGGAGCTGTTTGGTTTTGAATTAATATCAACTTCAAAGGTGTGCCATGTTTTTTACATGGTTATCTTACGTCATCTGGGTTTGATGCTATCACTGGATCCTTATTAGCAAAGCAATAAAATAGAGATATTTACTAGACCATATCCTCTATCTAATACATAAAATTAAAAATTTGAACAGTTTGGCTTGGTATTATCTCAGCATTACATTTTTACTTTTATTTTTGTTCGAATGTTTCATAAATGTCATTGATATGTCCTTTTCATGTGCATTAACAGAACCTTTGAAGGGGCCATGATTGAAGTATCCACAGAGTACCTTCCCATTACTGAGGAAAAAGATGCAGCACTGGAATCAAATAGTGGAATAAAAAGAAAATGTTCACTTTATTTGTTGACCTTCAGGTGAGGAAATTGTTGGTGAAGAAAACCTGGCTGGGCCTGGCTGTAAAACCTTTAAAGGTATGATCTTCCACAGAATAAATTATAATTTTATTGACACGAGAAGCTGCTGCTCTAGAAGCAAATGGTGGAATTGGTACAGATGTTTTCACTTTATTAAATTATCTTTTGGTGGGGAGATTGTTGGTGAAACAAATATTGGCTGGCTATAAATCCTGCAATGGTATGATCTTCAACATAATAGATTATAATTTTATTGACACAAAAACTGTTTACTGAGGCTTTTTTTGTCTGACAGTTAAATAAAGAGGAAGTTTTTTGTCAGGTGGATGCTAAGGGCTCCTGGAGGAGGAGTTCTCGAGACATGCATATGAGCTTGCAGGGAAGAGCTTCACATATGATGCAGAGAACCGTTTGTTCTCTGCCAAGGAGCTAGCATGGTCGAGAATTTTGCCTCTACCAGGTTGTGACATTCTTACCATAGCTTTATCCTCGTAAATCATCCTCGTTTATTTGATTTTTAAGAAGAAGCCGACTGGGAAATTTCTTGTACAGATACACTGGAATTAGTAGCTTAGGGGACAATCGACCACTACTGTCAAGACCACACTGCGATAGCAGCTGCAAATGGCACGACAGTTGAAAGGTTTTTTAAATACCTCTAGGTGGAAAAGTTGTATATTTCGGAGAAGCAAATGGCTATAAAGGCATGATCTTTAGCATAATAAATGATAATTTTATAGAAACAGGTTGTTTACCGAAACAGAATGGTGATTTTGATAGACTGGCAGACGCATGCTCATTTCAAGGGGAATGGATCCTTTGATTATGAAAAAGGGGCCTCCAGCTAGCAATTCTCTACAACTATGATAATCCAAGGTTCTTTCTTCAAGGAATTGAGCTACTAATTTTGTGACTTACAAAATTGAAGCTTTCTAACTTGATTAACATGGGCAGGGGCTAAGAACTAGAACTGCGAAGGAAGGACAAGGAAAATAGTTTTTTTGGGGGACTGAACAAGATGGAGAAGCACATGGAAATGGCTGAGGTATGTTCTGAATTTCATGACTAGATGGTAAGATTTTTATCTGTTTGAATGTTTTAACATATCCTCCGTTTTGCTGGGGATGTCTATTGGTTCCACAAATAGTGAAACTTTGTTTTTTGCTGATGGTGGAGGTCGTGTTCTCGATAATTGAGGATTTCACTCAAAGCTCCTGAACTACAGAGGGCAGTTCCGTATCTTTATATATCTGTAGCTTTTCGTAATGTTCTATCACATTTCCTACTTTAATCTGACTTATGTCCCTGTATTTAATCTTTACTTACATGTTCGCTCTCAAAATAAATTTTCCGAATTCAGTCGGGTTACGCATCGACTTTAATAATTGTCAATAGGTGAAAAACCATAAAATATAAATATTTGGTGTCCTGTTAAAAATATCTCCGTAATACTAGTACACTTTGACTTTAGAGATGATTTTTAAATTTTCTTTCGTTTTACCGCATTTAAAATGTGTTTTAAATTTTGTCAAATTTCTTTCATATATATAATCTGAGTGGTGTTTATCTTTCATTTATATAGTCATGATTAAGTGTGGGTATAATTCAGTACTGGTTGTTAAGAATTTTAGTTTATTTAAGATAAGAAATCTGATTACTCTTATGCTGTATTTATTTTTACTTTTTTGCGAAACTCTTAAGCAAAGCAATATTACTATTATAAAAAAATTACTAGTTAGAATTAAATACACTATATAATTTTATTCTTAAGTTTAATTTAAAATGAATAAATAATTTCACTTTTTTAAAGAAAGTTGATTTTAAGGTGGAGTTTTTGAAACAATTTAAAAATTATGGTTGAGTTAGAAATAACTTATAATTAGTGATTGTAAATTTTTTATATTTTTTATTAATATTATTTACTATGTTATAGCATAAATAAACTTGGTCAGTTTATAATGTGTGTTTTATTTCCTTGGTAAGGATGAATGGTGTAATTAATATTAGAAGGAAGCTCAGTGATCAAATGGTTTCTAATGCTCTGCCTCTGAGAGCAAGAGCCCTGAACAAGCAGCCTTGAAGACATTCATGTGGGAAGGTGTAGCAGTGGGAGGGAAGATAAGGATTCTCGATGTCCACTTATTTCTGATGTTAAGGCTAAGTTTTGAAATATGTTTCTTCTGCAGTAGGACCAAGAATAAGGAAGTATGCTGAACATGCAATCATCGGAGGCAGAATCTGATGTCGCTGAGTAATATTAATCAGAACCCAAACATATCTTATACTGACCTTTTACCAAGGGAATGTCCAGATAATTTTTCTGGGAATTAATGTTGTTATTTTTCTATATAGTGCAGAGGTTGGAGAGATCTGCAATCACAGTATATCAATAAGAATTGTGTGAAAAGTTGAAGGAGTGTGTTAATCAGGCAGCCTGCAGGTATTAAAATGTAAGCAATCTTTTCTAGTGTCCTTTCCTCTCTAACTTAAGTTTCAGACTACATTTTTTTAACTACTCATGTTGTGTTTGCCATAGATCACTGATGTTTACTTCTAGAAAGGGCCACGAAGAAGATTTAGTTGCCCAATTTATTGTAGTTTGTGTGTAATGTGCTATTAATCATGCTGGCATTCTTGTGTTTTGAATTGATGCTCTTTACATTGGGTTCTTGTGGTCTGTGGACAATCTTGAATCCCATTAGACATTGGTACTTAAACTTTGTGTCATGGATCTGTATGAATGATGCTTGGATTCTTGAAAATTTAATAAGAATGTCTGGATGCTATGTATATAGGGTTCTTGCCTCTTGGTACAATCTGCTATGTAAATTTTGCTATGAAAATAAGAACGTCTGGTTTACATGAATGGTGATCCGTGGCTATTTGTTTGGTTTCCTTAGTTGGTTATTTGATTACTTACCGCAAAGCTTCTCTGTCTATAAGTGTTATTGAAAGCTAATAAAAAAAAAGTTATTGAAAGGATGGATTGTGATGCGTAGGACGGGTCCTGCTCCTGAAGGCAGCTCATTGATCAACATGTTTCTACTTCACTGCGATCAATATACTGGGCTTGTTGAAGCTCATGTACAGCACAAATAAAGTATAGTAGCTTCTTCCTGTTTCTCCTCACTCTCTTTCCTTTTTCTTTTTCTTTTTTTAAATTTTCTGATACACACTACTAATGCCCCTCACATTGCTTGTAGGTATTTGAGGGACGAGTGTTGATAGGTTGAAGAACAGGAAGAAGGGCTCCACCAATTTCCCTTAAGTCATATTTTAAATGATCTCATAATATACTAACAATGCTTCTCCCAACGTGTGTAGGTAACATATCATACCTTGCATGCTGTGAAGACCACAGTGAGGAAGGCCGGTATACATTCATACATTATGGTGGTAATCGACCCTCTGCACAGCAACATCGGCAGCAGAATAAATTACTGTGGGTTGTGACCACATCTTTTGGCTCAGAATTCCAGGACTTGATGAACCTACTATTTCATCTACATAATTCTTTTATTCAAAAACATCATAACTGTGCATTTGATTGTTTTGGTGTGTGCAGAAACCTTGAAGAATCATTTATGACGTGGATTGGGTATAAAAGGACAAAATGTTGCTGTGAAAAATACAGAATAAAAGGACACTAAGAATTGTGTGAGAAGTTGAGGGAGTCTCTTGAGGGGATCAAAATGTAAGAAATCTTTTATACTACTCTCTTTGTGTTTCCCATGGATCACTGAAGTTCACTTCTAGAAAGGGCCAAGAAGGAGGCATTACAGCCCTGTCCACATCAAATATTAGCAGCCATATGGTAAAGGGCTTTCTGATATGTGCGTGTCCTCTTTTGCCTTTTAACTAGTACCATCATTTTAATACCTTGATGCATCATTTTCTTTCCTACCCTGCCATTTAAACATGTAATTATTTTTCCACCAGGCAAGGATAATGAGGATTCCGACATTGAAGTTGCTTAAGGAGGCCTGGCTTGACAAAAGAACGTGGCTGGTATAGGAGGAAGGAACTTTCAAGCAGGTGGAGACATCTGATATTTGGTTACGGCTTGGGCTCAAGTAAAACCCCCTCTTAAGATCATTCTGATTTTGTTTTTCATCTATGTCTGCTTGATAACTCAAAGGCCAATCTGAAGTTGTTCGATTCTTTTATTGTACATTGTATTTGTTTAATGTATGCTTCTTTTGTCAGGACATTCTGTGCCCAATGTCAACTGATGCAGCGGCTGGAAGGTGAGTTTTATGGTTTCACTATTTGTCTTTCTTATTGCCTGGAACTATTTTTAGTTTTGCGTCGAATTTAGTTGGGCTACGCATGGATCCCTTTGGTCATGAGAATTGATTTGATCGAATTTTCAGTTCATTGGCGGGCAAGACATGTATTATCATCTTAACCAAGGAATTAAAAATAAAATTAAAATAGTTCAACATCAAATCATATTTGTAAATTTGTTCAATAAAAAAATGCATCAAAACATGGTATTTTTATAAATGTTTAAAAGTGAAAATCTATAAAATATAGAGATTTTGTGTTTTACACCCTTTAAAAATATCTTAATTGTTGTACTAGTACGTTTTAGCTTTTAGAAATAATTTTTAATTTTGTAAAATTTCCTGCATATTTTTAATCTTAGTAGAGTTTATGGTTCATTGATATTGTCATATTTAAGTGTGGGTATTAGTCTAGTTACCAGCTATTATCCTCTAGTTAAGAATATAGTTTGTTTTTCTCAAAGATATCAAAAGCTAATCACTGTTTTGAAGCAACGGTTGTCAAGATAGGAAATTTCGTTAGCTTCTACTATTAAGCTTGAAATTTTCAGCCTTAAGCAAAGCAATCTCATGTTTACTATTACTTGGCAAAGCGGACAATGCGGTGTATTTCAAGTACTTTTGAAAATGTTTTTAATCGTGCAAATGGGAGAAATATTGCACAGTTCATTAAAATATGTATTATTATATACTAGCATAATGGACCGCGCGTTGCGCGGTAGATTTGAAGAAGTTTGAATAATGTAAAATGTACTCTGACCAAAACTGCATGACTTTTTCAAATTGCTAAAAACTATTTTTTACCAATTAATATCTTTATTATTGTGTAGTAATTAAAAGTGTTGATATTGTGAAAATAAACATTGAAAGGAATCCAACAAGATATAATGCCAGTAAACGTTCAAAATAAATGTTTCCTTTAGTAAATGTTTTTAGATATTAAATTTGTGTACAATGGTAAAATGGTTGCATTTTATAATTTTGTTATTTCCAAAAAGTGATAAAAAATCATCATTAGTTGATTAAGGCATAAGACATGTTCTTTTCTTATCTGAAATGTTTCATTTTAGTTTAGAGTAATTTTTATAAAATATTATTTAGTAAATTCAGTTTAATTAAACCACAATATTATTACTTTGAATACAATTAGTTGTAATTCATTTTTGTATATTTATAATAAGTTCAATTATGTGAAAAAAAGAGAGTAAAGAACATGCCCTAAATAGCATATAAAATTTAAATATCAACTTATTAATAGCGAATAAAATCATTTACAAAGTTTTAAAGTTATGAAAGGTTTTATTTATTTAAATATGTTATGTATTGTTAAATAGTTACAAATTTGATTGTTATGGTCAGAAATGTAGGCTAATTTAATCATGTTGTATACTTAATTTGGTATAAAAAATACATCTTTCGTTTGAAATATATTTTATATTATTATTTGTATCACGCAATGTGGGAAATCATGAATTTACATATAATTTGATATTTTGGTATGTATTATCATAATCTATTAGTTTCTCATTTACCATGTTATATTAAGTTAATAAATATTCAATTACACCTATTTAAAAATACATATAAGCACTCTAATTATGCTCTTTTTAATGATAAACGAATCACCAAAAATCATCTACGTACGTTATAGAATAAATATATTTTGTACCACAATTAGCTACCACCATATATCAATTTCCACTGATTTGATAGCCATTAATTTAAAATGTAAAATTTTCAATTCACTAAAATACCCTATTGCTTAAAGTTAGATAGATTTCCAGTAAAATATGTTCCTTATTCAACTTTCAAAAGATCCAGTATTCTTCTGTGACGGTTAAGAAAGAATTAATTAAATATAATATTATCACATTTTTCAAAGAAATCAAATCTCCTCTTACATTGAGCTAAAATTTTGGTAATAAAATGTGAGCAGATCAATATTTTGCACAGAACCAAATTACACAGAATTCTTGACAAATTACCAGCCAATCAATCACACAACATTACAAAAGATTAAACTTACATCCTTTTATTGTTGGTGTATTTTAAAATCCAACCAAACAACTTTTGCCCATAAAGAGAGAATAGAAACATACATGTTACTAATTGGTCTATCCAATCCAAATCATATCCAAGATCTTCTCTTATGGCTTCCAAAACAAGTTTATCATGTTTTTATGTTATTCTTAGATTATCATTGTTGATCAACGAATCTGCATACAGTGATATCAATGTTTATGAGTTAGTTAGGGGAAATGTTTCTGTCAAGATCACCAACTACGGTGCCAATGTGCTCTCCTCCATCCTGCCAGATAAACATGGTATCAAATTCCTTCAACGTTTTTTTTTCAAACCGGAAAGATTGAACCCGTGGCTGGTTCTCCGTACGACTTCCAAAATCCTAGGTCCATCGGCAGCAGGTTCAGGGAGCTCCCGGCCGACTATGACATCAATTATGTGGCCAGCCACAACTCAAACCAGCAAACCAGCAGATGGCGATAGTGATCGAGCCAAAATCAGGTAGAAAAATGGAGTTGTGGAGTAGGGAAAAATGGTGCAACTTATTATAAGCACCGGGCTCTTTGCTTGGAGACTCAAGGGAGTTCAACTATTGTCTTATATATATATATATATAAAAGGAATACTGGCTTAAGGCTCAAATCATTATTTTCCTTACTCGCCATTCATCAGGCTTCAGCAGTCGCTTCTTCAGCGATGACCGGCGCTTGTCTGCCGGAATTCCGTAGATCTCAGGTGGAATCAAAAGAAGAACGATTCTGTAAAGCTACGACAAAGGCTCTCCTCGCCAAAGAGCAAGAAATCGCTCGCTCTCGAGTAGATATTCGACAAAAGGCGGCTGCTTTGAGCACCAACGATCAACGAATCGGAGAAAGCACAAAGGTGTTGTCTATCAAGAACCAAGAAATCGATCTTCTACAAGCCGAAAAGTGGTGAGAATTGGCAGAGTCTAGGGCTAAGAATATAAGAATTTACACTGGCTCTACTTGCCGATGATCGAGAATTTACGAATCAAATCGAGAGTTTGCAGGCTGATCTGATCTCCTTTACAGTTCACAACTTTGAAAACAACCAAAAAACATGATATACATATAACCTCGAAGACGGAAGATTTATCTTTGGTATGACGATGAGTGATGACGACAAACGTCCTATGCAATTTTTGAGAATATATAGTTCTTGACCTCGTATATATAAATATTGCGGAAATTGAGATATCAATCGCTCAATACAAAATCGTTTTGACATCAAATTATAATACCATAATCATCTTAAAATTAGCAAATCATATATTATGCTACAATAAAAGGAAAAACAAATATATGCGTATATTTGCATATGTAAAGCAAAATTTTGTTTTTTAAAGTTACGCAAGCATGGTTAATATTTGAGAAAATTATATTGGATAAAATTAAAACGATTTTATAGGAGAGTAAACATATGGGTGGCGATGAGTAAACTAAACCGGCCGAAACTAAACCGATATTATAGCACAGGACATGAAAACGTAATATATATGGTAATATTGGTAATATAAGATTTTTTATATGGTAATATACGATATTATATGAGTTAGAATGAGTTGTATTTGTGTGTAATTGGTGTTAATAATATAGAAAGAATATATAAAAATTTAAAGAAACCAAAAAGGAATATATGAAAATGGTAGGCGCCGGAATATGGTGATCTTGTGGTGGTTATGTGGTGGTTATGTGGTGGTTATGTGGTGGTTTTAATCAAAACTACGTAGTTTAATATTTTTTTATTAATATATATTTACCGGAGCAATAACTCTTCTAGTTCCCTTTAGGAGCGAGACTAGATAATACCCGTGCACATGCACGGATCGAAAATTAAAAGTTATTATATATATATATTCATCCTTTTTATATATATTATACATATATATATATATATATATATATATATATATATATATATCCTAAAGTGAACTAGAAGAGTTATTGATCCGATCAATAAATAAATTAACAAAAAGTATTAAAAGGATGAAACTACATAGTTTTGACTAAAACCACCACATAACCACCGCAAGTTCACCATATTCCAGCGCCTACCATTTTTATATATATTCTTTTTTTGTTTCTTTAAAATCTAAATAGAATATCAAAAAAATTTAATTGTTTGTGATAATTTCAGAGTTTCGGGTGTGAAAATTATATCAAATGTAGGTAGTTTCGGTAATGAAAAAGAACATATTTAGTTAGCTGAAAACGAATCTAACATATTAATTAGGAATACTTGACCTATTAATATATATATATACTATTACCATAACAAACAATCTAAATAGTATATTTCTATTAATTTACTTAACATATATACAATCTATCACTTCAGTTATATGATGATTGGAAATCAATTTATACATTGTTTAAAAAAATCAACTAATACCTTAAAATGATCAATTACTATCTCAAAATACTTTTGATAAAATAAAATATTTTTCCACCATTACTTGTAGACTATTTATTAATTCAGTCATCGATTGTTATAAAGTAATAATATTCACCAACATAAACACATAATTACCCTCTCATTTGTTAAGCAATAATTAATTAATTTTTGATAGGATATGATAATATTATATTTGATGCGACAAATGGCCCACGAGTTAGAACCCAAAAAACTAGATTATGAATACCCATAATAAAATGCAAATGTAAAAATGAATATATATAATTGTTATTGAATCTTTAAAGGGAAAAATAAAAATATGATACATCAAAATAATAAATTGGAGATTTTTTATTACTTTTCAAATTCATATAAACATTGTAATATGCTATAATTATAAATGTACTTAAAATATTAGATTAACTATATTAGCTTTCGGGGCACATTTAATTCAGGTGACAACTTAACCAGTAAATTATAAAAAATTTATTTCATCCTTATCCGGTGAATTGGAAAATTATGTTAATTGACGTTGTATTAATTAACAATAAGTGTTCTATCTAATATATTTTTTATAAAGGTTTAAGAAATTGTGTCGTATCTAACATATTTTAATTTGAAATTAGAAATAAAATTACAAAATTAACCACTAATTTAATTCTAATTAAATACATTACGAAATCAAGTTGTACTTAAATATCGTTGCAATCCCATTCCTCTTCTTTAATATGTTGATTTTGTGACATATCTTGTTAGGATCAAATTGGCTACAATGCAATTGATCACATATAAGCCCCCGTGCAAAAGAATGATAGAGAGGGAGCAAGTTTACCTTTTGAATTTTCTGTAGGATAATAAACTGGTAACTTCAACAAAAGCTGACACCGTAGCATACAACCTTTCTCAAGTAAATATTTCTCAGTGTAAATAAAATACACATATGGCCATACAAATATATTGTTAGGAATAAAAATTGTTATTATACACCACAATCATACACATATGGTATACACTATTCTAATGTATTATTCACAACAAAAAAAGATTATTTGGAAAAAATTAATAGTTTTGATCAATCTGAAAAAATCATACAACTTTAATTTTTAATTTAGACATGATAGTACACTTTAAAATATTCAAACTTTTTCTTACATACCGAGCAACGCGCGGTCCATCATGCTAGTTAATTTAGTAAAAATAATATTTCTTAATCATCATTTATGTTATAGAATATGCAAACAAATTTCATAGAAATTAGAAATGTTTAAAGTTTTAATGATTTAATTATAAAATATATATGTTATATGTAGAACATACGTGTCGTAAAATCATATGTATACATCTTTTGTGGTGTGAAGCTCTCTAAGTCAGTAATTTGTGCTATTGGTTTTGTAATTAACTAATCACACTCTTATGTTGATGTACACAAAATGAGAGCGAATTGGTTGACTCAAGCTAGGCTCAGACCTGAGACACTCTAACTGACCATAAACAGCATGGATCGCTAGTCCACACCAAGGAAGGACCTGCAGCTAGTTGGTAATAACTTCCCAGCGGAGCTTGGGGTTATGCAAGTAAGATTCACCCTTGAAAAAACACTTTTTTAGGATGAATCTCTGTGCTAAGTTGCCGATGAGCTACCATTGAATATTTCCTGATCACAAGTTGAAGGACGGGGACCACATCATCATCTGGTCAATGTTAGTTTTGTTTGAACCTATATCTTTCCTCACATGTCTCACTGATGCTATAAAAATACAATTATCTTTCCTCACATACACTGCAGAGAAAGCTGAAGTTTTTTACTTCAGCATCACCAGCCAAATTTGAAGGGCATAAACCTCCAGAGCAGGCTGATGCTGAGAAGCAGCAGAATCCAAGTACCAGGCTCAACTCAACAACCACAGACTAAGAGAGTTTGGTTAAGATTTTTTTAAGTTCAACCAGACTGGATCTTTGTCACTAGCACCTCTTTAGCACCCAATCTATTTTTAAACATGTTTCCCTTTCTAGCAGGGAAGAAAATAAGAAAATAGATGTTGAAACCCCCAGCTTTGCTCAGGACAATCATCATAAAGTGGTGATATCTAGGCAGGTGTGTAACTAACTGTTGGAATAGGTTTTAAATTTGTCCAACCTGTTAGATAGTATTATGGGCCTAGAGTCCAATATGTATTAGCCTAGGGTTTAGCTAGGGTTTCTCGCTTTCTCTTTGTACCCTTATACTGTCTATATTAAGGTGAATATCAGACACACCTCATAATCGAGGTTTATCCCTCTAACATGGTATCAGTCGCCTGACGATCCTGGGTCCTAAATTTCTTCTTTCCCGTTTGCCAAGCCGGCCTCTGATCGGGGTTTCTTCGCACAATCGACAGTGTCTGTGTGGGTCCACGTTGTTTCTTCCCTGCTCGGCAAGTCGGCATCCCCGTCATCGATTCCCTGTGAAATCTGTTCGGCGTCCTCATTCCCGATCATCATTGTGATTCTTCTTCGTCGGTGTTCTTTCACTGTTCGGCGTCCCTGCTGTGTTGCTGGTCAACGCCACCGCCGATCATCGTTTGCAGCCAGTTTTCGATCACTCAACAGTTCTGTCCAGTTGCTCGCCCAGATTCACGCGCCCGGTATAGCGCGTGCGTTACACGCGCTCGACAGCAGCCGACATTGCATCAGTTGGCGCGTATCTTCACGCGCCTGACAGAGGCCTTCTCACGTGCTATACCAGCGCGTAGTTACACGCGCCCAGCAGAGTCTGTCCCGCGCCTGCTGGGGTATTCTCTGAAATTATTCTTATTTTTTCCTCAAGCTGCTGTCCGAAGTAATTTTTTTTTTACGACCTAATGAGATTGGAGTTTAAGTGGTTTGTTTGAGCACTGCGGGATCGGAGTAGTATTTGCATTTGTTTGATTTTAGTGTTTGCACATTGTGGTGAGATTTATTTTGGATTTTATTATGGTGAATTTGGCTTTCTTATCACGGGCGGGTCGCATGAGTAGCTGGATCGCATATAAGGTGACTCATTTGAATAATTCTGATCGTAGTCGTTTTTCGAACAAATGGATTGTAGATTCTGGGGCTACAGCTCATATGACTGATAGTTCTCGTCATCTTGGGAATGTAATTCCTTACTTTGGTTCACCTGTTTATGTTGGTAATGGTCAGCCTATACCGGCATCTCACATTGGGGAGTGTAATATCTCTGGTTTATCCATTCGCGATGTACTTGTGGTTCCTCAGATTACTAAGAGCTTGTTGTCTGTTAGTAAACTCACTCTTGACTTGCCAGTGAGTATCACATTTGTTGACGATGTTTTTTCTATCCAACATAAACAGACAGGACAGATAGTTGGTAAAGGCCGTCATATTGCGGGTCTTTATTATTTGGATACTGGTGATTCTTGTTTTTTGAGTGAGCTGCGCTCTGGAAAGCTCCGGGCCCCATTTGAGCTATGTCATTCTCGTCTTGGGCACGTGTCCTATGACACTGTTCAGTTGCTGAATAAGAAGGGTCACATTTCTGCCACTTCACCTCTACCTGCACCTGTTAGTTGCTCTCCTTGTCAGATGGTCAAGAGCAGTCGGTTACCATTTTCTGTTAGTGATAAGAGGGCAACAGTTTTGTTAGAGAAGGTGCATTGTGACTTATGGGGACCAGCTCCAGCATATGCTGCATCCGCACATGGTTTTTCATATTATGTTGTATTCATTGATGATTTTTCAAGATTCACATGGTTTTATCCATTACGGCATAAGTCGGATTTTTTCGACACCTTTCTTCGCTTTCAGAAATTTGTTGAGACCCAATTTTCTGCGAAGGTCAAGGTTTTTCAGACTGATGGTGGTACGGAGTTCACTAATCATCGTTTGCAGGCTCACTTTGTTTCTTGTGGCATTCATCATCAGATGTCATGTCCATATACACCTGCTCAGAATGGTCGAGCTGAGCGTAAACACCGTCACATTACAGAGACTGGTCTTGCAATGTTATATCACTCACATGTGCCGCATTCTTATTGGGTGGAAGCATTCTCTTCGGCTGTTTACATAATCAATCGTCTCCCCAGCTCAGTTCTTGGTGGTAGATCACCCTTTGAGACTGTCTATGGGACTACTCCGGACTACACAGTCTTTCATCCTTTTGGTTGTCGAGTGTACTCGTGTTTGCGTGCGGTTGCTGAGAATAAGTTTGCACCTCGTTCTATACCATGTGTGTTTATTGGTTATGACCCCAGTTACAAGGGTTATTAGTGCCTCGACCCTACTAGCGGTCGTGTCTATTTCTCTCGCCATGTCCAGTTTGACGAAACATGTTTTCCCTATGTCTCATCTTCTAGGGAAAGACCTGTTTCGGATTTGGAAGTCTCATCATTTTTTGAACCAGCAGGTGCACCAGTCGAACGTTCGCCAGCTGTTCCAGTTGATCCTGTGTTGGTTACACCGATTGAGATGTCGTCGCTCGCACCGTCGTCTTCCAGGTCTTGCTCTATCTGTCCTTCAGATGATCATTCCTCATCTCCAGCTATTCTGACTGCTCCTTCACCGAGGATGCCCGCTACTTTATCACCACCACCATCTCCGCCATCTCCATCAGGCTCTCAGACTTCTTCTGGATCTGATTCTGACTCTACCACTGATTCAGATTCTCCTTCTCCTCATAGACATCATATGGTTACCAGGAACCAGGATGGTACTCGTCATGTGATATCTCGCCCAGACTTTGTTACTATCGGTTTTCTTGCTCAGGTTATGGACCCTTCTGAGCCTCAGAATTATCGTGCAGCCCTTAAAGACCCGAAATGGGTTCGTGCTATGGATGAAGAAATGGATGCTCTTCGACATCAGAAAACTTGGGAGTTGGTGCCTCGACCAACGCATGCAAACATAGTTGGCTCCAAATGGGTATTTCGGCTGAAGTATCGAGCTGATGGTAGCATTGAACGCTACAAGGCTCGACTGGTTGCTCAGGGATATTCTCAGATTCCTGGTTTTGACTTTGACCACACTTTCAGTCCAGTGGTCAAAGCTGCAACGGTGCGTACAGTGATTGCCATTGCTACTTTGAGACAGTGGCCTTTACACCAGCTTGATGTCAAGAATGCTTTTCTCAATGGTGTTCTTGACACTCCGGTTTATATGGCTCAGCCTGTTGACTATAAGGATCCATCTCGGCCTGACTATGTATGTCGACTCCAGAAGGCCATTTATGGATTTAAACAAGCTCCTCGTGCCTGGTTTGATCGGTTCAGCTCTTATCTCCGACAACTTGGATTTCGGTGTAGTTCTTCTGACACGTCATTGTTTGTCTTCTCACGAGGTTCTACTCTACTATACTTGTTGGTGTACGTGGATGATATCATTCTTACTGGTAACGATGCTGGAGCCATTCGCCAGTTCATCGCACGGACTGATCGAGAGTTTTCGATCAAGGATTTGGGGTACTTAAATTACTTTCTTGGCCTTGAGGTCTCTTCTACACCATCTGGCCTCTTTCTTGGACAGGCCAAGTATGCCAGAGATATTCTTAGTCGGGCGGGTATGACAGATGCTTCTTCGGTAACCACTCCATTCGTACCACTTTCGCAGCTTCACAGTAGTACTAGTGCACCGTTCAGCAATCCGACTCTCTACCGTTCTTTGGTTGGTGCACTTCAGTATTTGACCATTACTCGTCCTGATCTGTCATTTGCGGTGAATTCTGTTAGTCAATATCTCCAGGACCCTCGCGAGGATCACTTTGCTGCGGTTACCAGGATTCTACATTACGTGGCTGGCACGCAAGTTTGAGTTCTTTAGATCCAAACTTTGCGTTTCGGTTAACCCGACGCTTAGCTTGAGGGGGGTGTTAGATAGTATTATGGGCCTAGAGCCCAATATGTATTAGCCTAGGGTTTAGCTAGGGTTTCTCGCTTTCCCTTTGTACCCTTATACTGTCTATATTAAGGTGAATATCAGACACACCTCATAATCGAGGTTTATCCCTCTAACACAACCAATCTTATCATCGTCAGTACAATTCAGGTACTTAATGTCAAGCTCCACAAAAATTAAGGCTGGTGGTTCAAACTTATGCTCATCTGCTACTGAACCTGCAAGGAGGCTATGAATATGCTTACTTGCATGTTAGTTACTTTTTTTAGTAGAAATTATGGCTCACTTGATTTCATATTGTTAATTCCAGGTCCTAGATAGAGTGGATGGAAGAGGAAGCCAAAGTTTACTTTTTACTTGGCCTACATTTCAGGAAATCTCAGTGGGACAAGAGGGATTTTTGGACCTCTTATGGCAAAACAAAATGCAGAGGGACCTTGTTTGTGATTTTAGTGAGGGGCTGGGCAATTGGAAAGAAAAGGTAAACCCATTGAATAGAATCTTCAGTTTCTTCTGTGAATTTGATGTGATGTAATGCCTTTCTGCTTTCTTAATTAATTATTCATTTGTTTACTCCAGAATCAAGTACTAGGAACCAACTTGGGGGAGGGAGAAACTAGCAAGGCAGGCTCTTTCTTATATGATATCATTTGTTTTTGTCCCCAAATATTTCTGTATAGTTAAGAGTTGGTGTCGTTTGTATTATTTTTATTTTTTGAACAAGTAGCCTCAATGGCTGAAGAAGTTGCAAATGTTCTGAACAAATGTTTTGCTTTGTTTAGGAAGTATAAGTAAGGGAAGACACGCTCTGTGACACGGGCTTACTGTGTGGGTGATTTCACACTTCTACTGCAAAGTTTTTTCTAGTTGTTTCAATGTTTATATCTTGGAAGAAGAGTTTCAAAATAATTCCAATTTGTTTTTTCCTGGTTGTTGAATTTGTTCAAGAACGCCATGAGATTGAAATCCTGAAAACTGGTGTGCAAATCAAGGTGGAACCAAGATCAATTTGCTCATAAGTGAGCAGTCTAGCATATGGAAAGCTGCAAGCAGGTATCATTTCTATTGCCAAGAAAATAAAGTGCTGGTAATGGATTTAAGCTCATGGATTTTAAATTTTAACTGCTATTTCTACAGAGTACATGGTTCTTTCTTAGAGCAATCCTTGTGAGCATAACTTAGTCAAGGAACAGATTGCGTGCTGCCATCTGCCAATTATCTCGACCTTCATCCTTTGAAGGGTTTTCAGCAGGAGTTCGCAAAGAACGTACTGGTAGTGGTTGCCTGTATTTGACCACTTCACAATGATTATCTTTAAGGAGGGAAAATTTTAACACTACGTCTCTGTTCCAAGTCATCTGAAAATTCATTCGTATGGTGTTCTTTCTGTGCTCAGATGGAAATGAAGATTGAAGAATTGAGGCACCAAGGGGATCATGCATGGGTAGAGGTAGATGATTTGCGCCAGAAATTACAGGATGCACGGGGTTTGGTCCCCCTTCTCTATCTGTGAAAGTTCCATACTTGTGTGAATTGTAGAAACATGACTTTTGTGCTTTCATTGTTTACATGCCATTTCTCGACAAGTCAGAGGTCATCATAACTGTGTTTGGTTAGCGATTTTTGGTTCTTCTTTATTGCGATTTTACTCATTTAAGATAAAATGGTTTGAAAACAATGAAGAAGATAAACTAAAGATCATGAGTTTGGTTCATTTAAATATGATGATTGAACGTATGAAGATGTGTCTTTCTAATGCAGATCAATGATGAGCATTCCGATATTTTTTCTACTTTTTATTTATTTATCATCATCTTTTTTCAGTGTGTAATGTTTACTGCAGCAACAACATATGCACAATCATAGATAATAGCATTGTATGATATCTATATATATGCGTGTTTTGAATGTACAGTAAGTTCTTTGTCCTGTGTATTGTTTTTGTGAGACATATGGTAGTCTAAATAATGCCTGCAGTCTCACATTATTTCCTACTGTTTGCAGACTCTGAAGAGAATTCAGGATATAAACATCTCTGAACCTGAGAAAACTAGTTGAAGAACGATCAACATTTGAGAAAATTAATCAGGATATGTGAAGGTGAGTGTACTTTATAATAGCATTGGTTCGGATACGTAGCATTAAATTGCTCAAGGTTGTACTAAGAATTAACTGTGGTCTTTCTGCTGCAGTTTTGAAGGTTGTGAGGGTCACTTCTCACCACCCAAAATTCTCAAGGTGGAGATTGATGCTGTCAAGGCAGCTGGTTATATTTGAGCTGACCCAAACTCGGAAATAGCAAAGGTTTCCATTCTTCTTCAGTTTTATTTAGATGGAAAGCTGAATGTGATCCAACTGATATGGTTTTTACACTAATGATGTAGGGCAGCTGAATTTGTAATTCAAATGTGATGAAGCAATCGAGCAGGTGACAACCACTGAAAGAACCATCTCCTCTAGTTGTATAGTTGTTTTGATCATCATGCTCGTTATTCATTCCCTTCAAATGTTAATTTTACTGATACTGCAGGAGCATGTTTGTTTACAGGCATCCGCGAGCTGGTTACATGTTGGGGCAGACACTTGATCTCTAGATACAGGGGACTCTGCATCCTTGCGGTGAAATATTTTTTACGCACATGCTTTTGTGCTGTGATATTTTGTCAAAGGTGAAAATCTATATACTAATTCATTATGGAACATTTTACATCAGTGGTAACAGAGCAAAAGAAGAGAAAATTGGCATAACTGTGAGGTTAAGGCCATTGAAGTATAGGGAACATAGTGCAAAAGATCATATTGCCTGGCAATGTGTAGATGATCGTACTTCCGCCCAGGAACGTGCAATTTAGCCTTTCCACCTTTACCTTTGGCAAGCGAATTGCAGTCCTTTTCTTTTGAAAGAGGACGATAGGGATTTGGACGTCATAATGTCGAACTAAAGTGCAGCTGAGATAGAACATAAAGCCAACAGAACTCTCATGAAACAGAGTATTACTGCTCCCCTCTCATTACTTTTACACTTCCCTCACCATGAATAGGGTATTACTTTCTTCATGATGCAGCTCTTTGGTTGTAAGTTGAAAATTTCTTTGTCAGAAGTCAATCTTTTTGGTGTATTAATTTATGAAGGATAGGTCTCATCTAAATTTTTTTAATACTACTTGCTGATTTTTTCATTTGGTTTGGATAAAGATCGGTGATAATCATTGCTGGAAGCTTACTGGTTGCAAATGTGATTTCACCTTACTCTGTCTTGCTTAGTGGAGAAGATTTTATTTTTGTGTTTGCATCTTTTGCCTGAATTTTTGGAAGCATTTGTGATGTTCTTTTCCTTTTTGGAAGGGGTTTTATTAGGTGGTGGAAAGTGTACTGCTCATGCCAACATCGAACTGATCTCGCTAGTGTTTTTAAAAGTGCTACACTATTAATTCATCAAATGCTTTTGCCTCCTTCAGCCTGCAGCTTGGAAGGTAGCTGATACATGTCAAGGGTCAAGCTTTAAAACCATGACTAGGGTGGTATTTATGCATCCCTTTTCATTACTGTTTCATTATCTTTCACCAACTCCCTTGTCAAACAGAAACAAACCCAAGTTCATGGTGCAGCTCCCTTGGAATGATGCATGATGCAACAAGCATACACTACATGTCAATAAAATTTTAGATGAGACCTATCCTTTACATGACTCATTGATCCTTAACATGACTCAGTAATATCTCTAAGAAAAAATAATGTGTTTCTTGACATATATTACAGTGAACGCTGAAGTTTGTACTACACTCCAACAGCCAATAAGGTATTATTTGCAAAAATTCCCAACTTTGCTCAGTAAAATGAAGTCATGAAGTGGAACAAATTAGAAGTGGTGAATTCTAGAGTCTAGACACGTGCCTGCAGATGTGTTTACTGGTTATCTCTCTTTGTTGCCTTTATTTGGGGATCAAATTAAATGCTCACCGGTCCAGGATGGAGTGGCTTGTGGAACTATGCAGGCAAAGCTTTCAGATGCAGCCAATCGTTACACATTCACTCAGGAAGATTGTGCTAAGCTTCCGGTGAGGTACGATTGTATGTATGTTGAATTGCTGATCACAATCTGAAGGACCACATCATCATCTATTCAAGGTTGGTTTGTTCATGTTTCCTTTACCTGCCTCTTAAAAATACTATAATTAATGTGTTTTTGGCATATTTTACAGTGATATCTGAAGTTTGTACTCCAGCTCAAACAGCCAAACTTGAAGGGGCTACGGAAGACCGATGCTTAGAAGCAGCAGACAAAGGGAGTCCAAATACCAGGCTCATCAACCACGGACGAAGGGAGTTTTGTTGTGATTGTTTAAACTTGTTACCTTTTCTTGCAGGGAAGCAAATAACTAACAGTTGGAATAGGTTTAAAATGTGTCATTGGCCCTCAACATTTGTTAATTTCTTTTAAACACATTTGTCCAACCTTATACTTAATGTCGAGCCTCAAGTATTGCCTCACAAAACTAAGACCAGTGGTTCGAATTATGCTCATCGACTACTGAACCCTGCAAGGACGATATAGATGTGTTTACTGATTACTTATTTCTCTTAGTGCCTTTATTTGGGAAAAAAATTACATGGTCAATTAATTTTTTATATTGTTAACTCCATGATGGAGCAGTTGGCAGAGGAAACCAAAGCTTACTTACTTGGCTACAAAGTCAGGATGAGGATGGATTTGAGGCTGTCACCAACATTGCACACAGGCAGGGAAAACAGCCAATGGAAGAAGTGAGGGATGAAGGTTCAGGAGGAAGGTATCTGGCTCTGGCAGATCCACCTGATGAATAACAACATTCTGGCATGGAACATCAGGGGTGTAAATAGGACAGAAAAGCAGAAAAAAATCAAAAAATTTTGTACAGCTTCTAATTTTGGTTTAGTTGGCTTTATGGAGACTAAAGTTAAAAAGGCAAAAGAGCAGCAGGTGTGGAAGGATTTCAGTAGCATGGGATGGAACTGGATGACCACTAATGATGCCAATGATAAGGGCAGAATCTGGGTAGGATGGAGGCCTGATGTTTATGAGATCATTGCAACTGCACAAAATGAACAATGGCTGGATGTGCATTGCTGTATAAAGGCATTAAAGCAGGAGTGTTTTGTCACCTTTGTGTATGGTTACCACACCATAGAGGGCAGAGGACCACTGTGGTCCCAACTGAAGAAGCTGGACCATGGTGCCTATCCATGGCTGATCACAGGTGATTTCAATGCTCCTTTGCATCTGGAAGATAGGCAGTGGGGGACCTCAGTACAGACAAAGGAAATAATTGACTTCCAGGAATGTATGCAAGACTTGCAACTGCTGGAGCTAAAAACAATTGGTCCTAGCTACACTTGGGAGAACAAGAGGGCAGTGGGGGAGAGGATCTTCAGTAGAATTGACAGGTCCCTTGTCAATCATGCCTGGATCACCACTTTTCCAGAAACATTGTGCTTGATTAGCACTACTGAAATCTCTGATCATTTCCCACAAATTATCCAGCTGAGGAAGAAAGAAAGGCAAGCCCCTAAACCTTTTAAATTTTATAATATGTGGAGCACATCTCCACAATTTCAAGACATTATAAAGGTTGTATGGGAGGATGAGGCTGTGCAGACCATGGAGGATCTATTTAGGCAATTAAGGGGAATTCAAGCACCCCTTTTATGCCTGAATAGAAGGCAATTCTCAGAAATTGAAAAGAGGGCAGCAATGGCAAGAGAAGAGTGGGAGCAATCAGTCACAGAGCTAAGCAAGGATCTCACCTCACAAAAACAACAACAACTGGAAAGAGACAAAAGGGGGCTACTGGAGTTCTATGCTGAAGCAGAATTCAATTTCCTACAGCAGAGAGCAAAAATCAATTGGATCAAGGAAGGGGACAGGCCTACTAAACTGTTTTACTCAATCTTGAAGGGTAGACAGTACCACAACCAGATTTTATGTCTTTCAGATTGTGCTAATTTGATAGAAGGAAGGGAAGCTATTGAGATGCATCTACTGGATTTTTTCAAGAAGCAGCTTGGAGAAACTAGTCAGACTACACTGAAAATGAACAAGGAGTATGTGAAGTTGGGGGGCACACTATCAGTAAGCCAGCAGGCCTCACTTATTCAAGATATTACTTCAGAGGAAATATATGCTGCATTGAAGAGTATTGGTTCATCCAAGAGTCCTGGCCAAGATGGCTTTACCAGCCAATTTTTTAAGAACACTTGGAGTACAATTGGTCCTGGAGTAATAAGGGCAGTAAAAGGATTTTTTGCTGGGGACACAATGCCTACTGACTTTAGCCAAGCAGTGATAGCCCTAATCCCTAAATGCCCCCTGCCACAAACAGCCAATAATCTCAGGCCTATTGCATGCTGCTCAGTATTATACAAGATGGTGGCTAAAATCTTGTGCACAAGGCTGGGAATGGTGTTGCCCTCAGTGGTTAGCCTAAATCAAGGTGCATTTGTAAAAGGCAGGCAAATTGCACACAATGTTTTGCTTACACAAGAACTCATCCAGAAATACCACAACACTACCATGAGACCTAGTTGCTTGCTTCAAATTGATATCAGGAAAGCATTTGACAATTTGAGCTGGGATTTCCTTTTTGATTGGCTTGCAGCCTTGAAGTTTCCTCCACTTTTCATGCAATGGCTCCAGAGGTGTGTCTTCACATCCTCTTTTTGCATTTCAATTAATGGAGGTTATACTACTGCTTTTAAGGGTAAAAAGGGAGTCAAGCAAGGTGATCCTTTATCTCCCTTACGTTTTGTTATTGGTATAGAGTATTTGACCAGAATGCTGGAGGCTCACTATCTAAACAACTCTATCCAGTACCATCAAAGATGTGAAAGGGTGGGAATTCACAGTCTAATTTTTGCTGATGACTTACTACTCTTTTGTGGTGCAACTGCCCAATCTATGAGAGGTATTAAAGCCTGCTTGGAAGAATTTAGGCATACAACAGGGCTGGGAATAAATGAAAAGAAATCAGTGGCCTTCTTCTCAGTGATGGATGAGGGTGAAAAGGATCTACTGGCCTCAATTCTCAATGTATCAAGGGGTGAACTCCCCCTAAAATACTTGGGACTGCCCCTCTCAACTTGCAAATGGGACAAAGAGACTTGTGCAAGTTTATTGGACAAGATCAGAGTCAAGATAGCAGGCTGGAAGGGAAGGCACTTGTCTCATGCAGGAAATATGCATGTCATCAACACTTTACTACTTAGCCTCTCCAGCTACTGGTCAAGTGTTTTGAAAATTCCAGAAGAAATACATGAGGAGGTAGAGAAGATGTGTAGAGCCTTTCTATGGGGGAAAGATCCAAATAGCAAGTATTTCACACCAGCAGCATGGAGTTCCCTTTGCAAAGGGAAAAAATTTGGTGGCATGGGCATTAAAGATCCTTCATTGTGGAATCTGGCATCCTTATGCAAGCATGTGTGGGACATTCAGCAGAATAAAGATATACTTTGGATAAGGTGGATTCAGGCCTTCTATCTAAAAGGAAAAGCTTTTGACATCTATCAAGCTCAAGAGGGGCATAGCTGGATCTGGAAATTACTTGTGAGGTTGAAAGACAAAATGTTTGGTAAAATGCAGCTTTGTAAAAGGAGGGATGGAGGTTTCTCTATTACTGCTGCTTACAAAATCATGAAAGGAGAAGAAGAAGAAGATATTTGGGCTAAACTGACCTGGCATAGTAAACTACTCCCAAAACACAGATTCTTCTTATGGCTCATGCTCAAAGGTAAATTAGCTACAGTTGATAGGCTCCAGAAGTACAAGATACTCCAGCAGCAACCAAACTGTTGCCTTTGTGGCTTGGAAGAGGAGACAGCCCAGCATCTCTTTGCCAAATGCAACTTCTGTAAAGGCATTTTGATTTCATTAGGGCTGAAGGAATTGAAGAACTTGAGGGATCTGAGGAGAAGGCTTTTGATATGGTGCAGAACAGGTCAGGTCAGAAAACTCTTCAACCTAGTTACCACACTTTATCATATTTGGGAGGAGAGAAACAACAGAATTTTTAACCACAAGTCAGTCCTGGCTGAAAAAGTGGGGAAAAGAATTGAGGATGAGTTCAACTGGTCCAAAGGAGTCTTTAGAAGTGATTAGAAATATAGTCTTTTGAACCTAGAAATAGGTTAGGAATTTTGTAATAGACTGGGAGTGAAGGTCTAAACTTGTAATAGTTTTTGCTTATTAATTAAGAAAAGGGTTCATCAAAAAAAAAATGAAGTCATGAAGTGGAACAAATTAGAAGTGGTGGATTCTAGAGTCTAGACACGTGCCTGCAGATGTGTTTACTGGTTATCTCTCTTTGTTGCCTTCATTTGGGGATCAAATTAAATGCTCACCGGTCCAGGATGGAGTGGCTTGTGGAACTATGAAGGCAAAGCTTTCAGATGCAGCCAATCGTTACACATTCACTCAGGAAGATTGTGCTAAGCTTCCGGTGAGGTACGATTGTATGTATGTTGAATTGCTGATCACAATCTGAAGGACCACATCATCATCTATTCAAGGTTGGTTTGTTCATGTTTCCTTTACCTGCCTCTTAAAAATACTATAATTAATGTGTTTTTGGCATATTTTACAGTGATATCTGAAGTTTGTACTCCAGCTCAAACAGCCAAACCTGAAGGGGCTACGGAAGACCGATGCTTAGAAGCAGCAGACAAAGGGAGTCCAAATACCAGGCTCATCCACCACGGACGAAGGGAGTTTTGTTGTGATTGTTTAAACTTGTTACCTTTTCTTGCAGGGAAGCAAATAACTAACAGTTGGAAAAGGTTTAAAATGTGTCATTGGCCCTCAACATTTGTTAATTGCTTTTAAACACATTTGTCCAACCTTATACTTAATGTCAAGCCTCAAGTATTGCCTCACAAAACTAAGACCAGTGGTTCGAATTATGCTCATCGACTACTGAACCCTGCAAGGACGATATAGATGTGTTTACTGATTACTTATTTCTCTTAGTGCCTTTATTTGGGAAAAAAATTACATGGTCAATTAATTTTTTATATTGTTAACTCCATGATGGAGCAGTTGGCAGAGGAAACCAAAGCTTACTTACTTGGCTACAAAGTCAGGATTTCTCAACAAGGCAAGAGGGACTTTGGACCTCAGATGATAAAGCAAAACGCAGATGGAGCTTGTTTGCGATTTTAGTGAGGGTGGGAAGTTGGATAGAAAAGATAAATAGTATAATAGAATGTTCAATTCTTCCGTGAATTTGATGTGATCTAATTCCATTCTATTTTCTTAATTAATTGTTCATCTGTTTACTTCATAGGTGTTGGAGCGGGCAAATTCCTAGGATACATGGTATCCAATCGGGGAATTGAGGTAAACCCCAAGAAGATAGAGGCTTTGCAAAATATGCAACCTCTAAAGACCGTCAAGGATGTGCAGAAGCTGACGGGATCCCTTGCAGCCCTTAGCCGATTCCTCTCCAAAGGAGCAGAAAAGCACCTGCCTTTCTTCAACATCCTTAAGAAGGCGAACCACTTCAAGTGGTCCCATGAATGCGGGGAAGCTTTCCAAGCACTTAAAGACCACCTTCGACAGCTTCCGACGCTGTCAAAACCGGATAAAGGGGAAACTCTCTATTTATATACATCTGCATCTCAGCTGGCCATTAGCGCTGTGTTGGTCAAGGAAAAAGAAGGATCACAGCACCCAATATATTATGTAAGCAGAGCTCTACAGGGGTCCGAGACCAGATATACCCCTCTCGAACTCTTAATATTGGCCCTTGTACATGCCTCTCGATGGTTGCGGCCATACTTCAAAGCCCATACGATAGTCCTATTAACCAACTACCCGATTAGACAAATCCTTCTGAAACCGGACGCCTCTGGACGGATGATGAAGTGGGCCATCGAATTGGGAGAGTATGACATACAGTATAAGCCTCGGACAGCCATCAAGGGCCAGGCTTTATCTGATTTCATAATGGAGTCTGTTGAACCAGTGGAGATAAACCAACAAGACCCAGTTCCAGACACAGGAAAAATGGCGATTATATGTAGATGGATCCTCCAACTCGGGAGGAAGTGGTGTTGGAGTCTTACTCACCAGCCCTGAGGGAAAGAACCATCCCTATGTTCTCCATTTTGATTTTCGGGCCACTAATAATGAAGCAGAATATGAAGCACTCATCACGGGGTTAAAGCTGGAAAAGGACCTCGATGTTAGGGACCTCGATATCTTTAGTGACTCACAGATCGTGGTGCAGCAGGTCAAGGGCGAATACGAGACCCGAGAGTACAGTCTTCAAAAGTACCTCGAGATAGTTCAGCCTCTCCTAAATCAATTCCGACATTATGAGCTAAATCATATTCCCCAAGAAGGTAACCATAAAGCAGATGCACTGAGCAAACTTGCCTCCTCGGACTTAAACATTAGATCTTCTAAAGAATTGCTGATGGAAACCCTGGCGAAAAGAAGTTATAAAGAAAGCAGCATCATGGCTATTGACCTCTCAAACACATGGATGAACCCCTATATTAAGTACCTTCAAACGGGAACCCTCCCCGAAGATAAGCGTCTAGCACGGAAGACCCGAGTTAAAGCTCCCAAATATGTCATTCATGAAGGCACCCTATATGAGAAGGGATATCTCCAGCCTTTACTCAAATGTGTTGGGCATTCCGACGCTGAATACTTAGTACAAGAAGCACATGAAGGAGTTTGTGGTAGTCACCAAGGTCCACACACTATTACCCGAAACTCCTACAAATGGGTTATTTCTGGCCGATGTTAGAAGACTCCAAGAGATATATTGATTCTTGTCACCAGTTTCAGAGATTTGCTAAGATGATCCATGTGCCTCAAGAAATATGATTACTATCCAAGAATCTTGGGCATTCGTCCGATGGGGTATAGATCTTGTAGGACCTTTTCCTACAGCCCCTGGTAATTTCAAATACCTTATTGTGGCCATTGATTATTTCTCAAAATGGGTGGAAGCTGAAGCCTTGACCAACATAACTGGCAAAACGGTTATCAACTTCTGTTGGAAGAACATTGTGTGTCGCTATGGCATCCTGAGGTACATAGTGACCGATAATGGAGTGCAATTCGCCAACAACCCCTTCAAGATATGGTGTGAGGATTACGGCATACATCAGAAACTCACCTCGGTATATCATCCAGAAGCTAATGGTCAAGTGGAGGTTACGAATCGAACCCTGGTAAATGGCATCAAGAAGCGCCTAGAAGGAGCTAAAGGAAACTGGATCAAAGAACTACCAAGCGTGATCTGGACCCATAGGACTACACCAGCTACTGCAACCGGAGAAACTCCATACAGTTTAGTCTACGGGTCCGAGGCGGTCTCCCCATGGAAATCAGAGTCCCCTCTGCCCGTACCTCTCAACAAGAAGATGATGATGGCACTGCCAATGAAGAAAATCTCCGTCTCGACCTCGACCTTCTGGAAGAGAAGATGGATAATGCTACTATCCATGAGGCCAATGTAAAGGAAAGAGTTAAGCGTTACCATGAAAGAAGGGTTCGCTTAGCCACCTTCATCAAAAGAGACCTTGTAATGAGGTGAAACGAGAAAAGCAAGAAAGAAGTGGAAGGGAAGCTAGCCCCGAACTGGGAAGGTTCGTATCGAGTCCTGGAATCCCATCCAGGGGAAAGTTACCTCTTGGAAACCATGAAGGGCGAACCCATACCACGAAGATGGAACGTGATTAACTTACGAAAGTATTACGGAAGATAAAATTCGAGGAAGAGCCTCACCAAGGTTTGAGAATATCAAGAATGTCCGAGAGCGTCATCAAAGTCCGAGACAATTCTGCTCTAGCACAAACCGGTACTCGAACTCAAACCCACTATTTATTTTACTTCTATTCCTAAAGTTATACACTTAGATTGAAGTCATGTTATTTTTACACCTATCTTTTAATGAGCAATCTTAAATTCCTTTTATAAAGAGAGGACTGTTATCCTAAGTATGACATTGATTGCTATTCAAAACAATATGCTTTATAAAGTATATGATTGGTCAACTTATATAAAATAAGTTATTTGAATCCAAAATTCAAAATACCAATTGTTTTGAATAAAAGAGATAGGTTCGAGATAAGTATTTCACAGAAGTGCTTGATTGAGGTCTATAGACTAAAAGGGCAGACGTGCTCAAAAATCAATCATCTCAAAATAAAGAGGAAAAACCTCAAAACAGAAGTTGATATTCATATCAAAATATGTTATTACATCAGAATATGATACTTCTAAAAAATCCCAAGTGGATAGGCAAAGAGGCAAAATCTCGAATATAAATAGTTCATATCAAAGGTGTCATTACATCAGAATATGATATTTCTAATTCCCAAAGGAATGCATAGAGGAAAAACCTTGAAATTTGATACAAAGGTCATGAAGAAGATGTTATTATATCAGAATATGATACTTCTAAGTACGCCCAATAGGGTCATCAAGAACTTCACCAGGAGTGACACTCGAGAGATGGACTATTGTCAACTTTTCTGCACGCTGTGACATAAAAGACCTTGCCAGAGAAGGACCAAGGAAGAAGCCCAACAACATCAAGCAATATGTTCACAGAGTGTTCATCATGGACAACTACGAAGACCTTATCCCCGAGTACCTCAGCTTTGTCAATAGCGTAGGAGCTCATTTCTAGTAAATCATGAGACCGAGGTTCATGTGCAAAGGAGTAAACCCAGAGTTCTAAAGCTGACGAGGAGATGCCAGCTGTGAGCCAGCTAAAGCTAACTTGCCTTACTACCTGAAGGAATGGAGAACTTCTCACCAAGAAAGGACAAGTCAGGGTATCTTGCTACAATAAGCTATAGTAAATCCATGATGTCGTTATCTTCTCGGAAGGACCCAATGCATCCAAGAACTTGTCACCGGGAACCCAGTCACTAGCAGTCAAGGCAGAGAACTCATTAACAGCATCTGGGTGAGAGAAGATGGACGTCATAACCTCTATCTCCCTGTCAGATTGACACAACAAGATTTTATCCAAAATCTTGTGCGCTCGGAGTCATGGAATAAGTCTCCATACTCCTCCCGGTGATCCTTAAACTCGGGACTACAAGCAATGAAGGCGCCCCAAAGCTTAAGAAGTCGTTTCAGCTCCTCAGAGTTTTTATCTGAAGCCCAAGGTCTGCGATAGCTCATCCACGGTGTCCTGATAAACCTTCAACTCTTTTTTCTCGGACTCTCTTGCCAGCCAAAAAGGCCTTATTTTCAGCCTCGAGCTGCTTCACCCTATCCTCCAATTGAGTCGAATCCAATGGAGCAAGGACAGATGAAGGAGGCACCACTGACTCAGTCGTTAAAGATGAGATAATAGCCCTCATCTCCTCCTTCTCGGCCTTGAGAGCCCAGCACCTGGAATGTAACTCCTCCATAGAGTTATACAGGTGTTTGATCTCACCTTTGGTCCGACGTCCCAGCGTGGATATATCTACCATCAGCTTTAAAATATAAGATATATAAAGAACTGATATGTGACCTGATATGTGACACCTAAGAGACGAAGAGATACTTCTTGAAAGACTTCCGAGAAGCCTGACCATCCTCTTCCTCGGGCCGACTCAGATAATACTTCAACTTCTTCAGAGGCACATCCTCAGGGATCACCAGCTCAAGGTCAGATTCATCGTCATCTGAGGACTCCCCAACCTCCGGTTCCATCTCCTCGGACACCTCCACCTCCTCCTCTACGACCTCGAGGACTGCTTTCCCCTTCTTGATCATTTTCTTTGGAGGAGATGCTGCATACAGAAAAAGGAATTTTATCATGCAATATCGAAGAAAGCATTACTACCGTATGCAAATCAAAACATTACCTGAAGGAGACCGACTAGAGGAAGATTCATCCTGATTCCGGGGTGATTTCCTGGCAGCTCGTTTCTTGACCTCCTTTTTAACCCCTGGATTTTATCAGGTAGGGTCCAATCTCGATCCGGCTTCAGGTAGCTGGATGTAGATTTTGACCAAGGAACGTCTAGCAGATATGAATAATACACAAGAGGCCACTGCCACACCGAGCCATGAGCCCCTCGCACAAATCCTCCGTCCTGGAAACAATCTTTTCCTTCAAGAGCTCCTCAACGATGCCCTTTAAATGAGCAGGAATATCGAAGACCCCATCAAGTGGCACAGCGTCTTTCGGCTTCGAGTTCCAGTTAGGGACCTCGTATCTGGTTTGATCAAAGGTTAGCCGAATGTCTTTCCAGTTGCCGCTGTTATCAGGAAAAGTGAAGACCTTGCCATTCCGATGAGTAAGGGTAATGTGCTCACGCTCCTTGAAAGAAAACAGCTTGAACAAGGTCCTAAATAGATCCAGGCTCGGCTCATAGTCCTTCCGAGAGCACCAGGAGATAAAAGCCACCATTGTCACCACCTCATTGGAGTGAATTTGACAAGGGTGTAGCCGATGATGCTGCAGAAACTCCGAAAACACAGGAGGAAAGGGAAAACTCAATCCCTGTTGCAAGAACCTACCATATACTACCCCTCGAGTGGGGCTCACGAGATTCTTGACCGGAGTGGTCTTATCCTCGAGCCTCAAATCAGTCTCGATAGGGTACGACAACCTGCATGACTTCAAAAATTGCAGGGTCTTTTCGCCGACCACCTTGGTGACATCACTGTTAGCTTTCACACAGATAAGCTGAGAAGAGGAGAAAGAAGAACAATGATGTTGTGTAGAAAACTTGATACTGCTTTTCTATTCATATCATCCTTTATATACACGAACTCTAAAAGAAAAAAGGAATACGAAATAATCTACTTCTACGGAAGAAGGAAACGTAATAATCTAATTCCTACAGAAAAAAGAAAGGAAAATATCTACTTCCTACGGATGCTAATTAGCATCTTTATTTTCTAGAAATAGCTGCAGAAAATAAACAAACAAGGAAAAGAAAGATGACTAGAATATCTCACAAATCACCCCCGTAATCTTGTCATCACTTTATCTCTGCAACTCCGATTCTGCCCCTAAGTTCCTGAAAACGAACTCGTCTGAGAGGTTTTGTCAAGATATCAGCGAGTTGAGCTTCTGTGTTGATGTAGTCGATGTCAATATCGCCCTGCTCCAGATAATCTCTAATCAAATGGTAACGTATATCAATGTGTTTACTTCGATCGTGAAACACAGGATTTCGGCTTAGATCGATTGCCGATTTGTTGTTCACCAGTAACGTTGGTGCTTGTGGCTGTTCACCTTGCATTTCACCAAGCAATCTACTAAGCCAAACACCTTGGCAAGCGGCAGTGGCAGCTGCAATATATTCTGACTCGCACGAAGAGAGTGCCACCACCCGTTGTTTCTGTGATTGCCAACTCACCGGAGATTGACCTAGGAAGAAAACTAGCCCCGTCGTGCTCTTCCTATCGTTGACGTCTCCGCCCAAATCAGCATCACTATAACCTGCCAAGAGTAAAGGTCCAGCACTTTTTCCATATGAATTTCCAAACTCTAGAGTTCCCGCCACATAGCGTAGAATATGCTTCACTGCTGCCATATGCTCAACTCTTGGCTGCTCCATGAATCGGCTAACATAACCAACTGCAAAAGTAATGTCTGGCCGAGTATGAACTAAGTACCTGAGACTTCCCACCAAGTTGCGGTAGTCCGTGGCGTCCACCGGTCTCCCGTCTCCCGTCTTGCTTAGTGTGAGTCGTGCCTCCATTGGTGCCGCACATGGATTGCACTCTTCCAGTCCGGCCTTTTGTAAAAGCTTCTTTGCGTAAGATGATTGGCAAAGAGTGACCAAACCCTTCCGTTGTTGCACTTGGATGCCGAGGTCGCTCATCTCAAATAGATTCGTCATCTCCTTCTTGAACTTCGTCAGTTCTTTGATTGAAGTTCCGGTGATGATCAAGTCATGAACATAAACTCCAACTAGCAGTTGCTCCTTCCCGTTGCTCCGACGATATACCGCGTGCTCGGCTTCACATCGTACAAACTCCAAGTCGCGAAGACTCTTGTCAAGTTTGGCATTCCAAGCCCTCGGAGCTTGACGTAGTCCGTAGAGAGCCTTCTTAAGCCGAAGAACCTTGCCTTCGTTGCCTTGAATTTCGAAACCCGGCGGTTGCTTGACATAAACCTCCTCAATCAGATCACCGTTGAGGAACGCGGTCTTGACGTCCATGTGGTGGATTGGCCACCCGTGGTGTGCAGCGAGCGCGATCAGAACCCGCACCGTCTCCATTCGCGCAACTGGAGCGAACACTTCCTCGTAGTCCACCCCCTGCTGCTGCACGTAGCCCTTTGCCACTAACCGCGCCTTTCGTTTCACCATCTCCCCGTTCGCGTCCTTCTTGAGCTTGAAGACCCACTTAAGTCCGATGGCGCGGTGTCCCGGTGGTAGATCGGTGAGGCGCCAAGTCTGGTTTGCCTCGATGCTTGCAAGTTCCTCTGTCATCGTCGTTCGCCATCCTTCGTCCTTCTCGGCTTCAGCTAGGCTCGTTGATTCGTCGACTGTGAGAAGACAAAGCTCCTCATCCTCAGCTTCAATCTTCTCGGTGGCGTTGAGAAGGTCCTTGCTCCGGTCCTCCAGTTTCTTCAGCCCTGGCTGCGTGGCCTTGACGTGGGCGACACACCCAAACACCCGGAGATGGCTCACGCTCGGCCGGCGCCCGTGCCATGCTTCGTAGGGTGTCTTGCCGCTGACGCTCTTCGTGATTCCCCGGTTCAGAAGGTAGACCGCCGTTGTCACTGCTTCTCCCCAGAATCTCATCGGCATGCCTTTGGCCTTCAAGAGGCAACGTGCCATGCTAACCACCGTTTGATTTCGTCGTTCGACCACGCCGTTTTGCTGGGGCGAGTATGGCGCCGTTGTTTGTCGATGCACACCGTGGTCGGCAAAGTACTCGCTGAGTTCTTGAGACGTGAACTCACCTCCACGATCGGTCCGCAGCGTCTTCAACTTTTGCACCCGCTTTGTCGTTCGGCTGCTGCCACGGTCCTTTTGATGGCTTCCGCCGCTTGATCCTTCGAGGTCAACAAGACTATCCACATATATCTACTAAGATCATCTACCATTAGTAGAAAGTATCGTTTACCTCCAGGAGTTTGTGGCTCGATGGGTCCACACAGATCGGCGTGCACGAGCCCAAGGCGTTCGGTCGCTCAGTTCTTGGCTTGGCTTGGGAACGAGCTGCGTTTCATCTTCCCGGCCAGGCAGGCGTCACACAAGCGCTCAACGTCATCGAGCAGCGGGAGTCCGTCCACCATCTTGTTCCTGGCCATGCGTCGAAGGGCCTCGAAGTTCATGTGGCCGTATCTCGCGTGCCATCGCCACCCATCCTCGCACCCATGCACCGCAAGGCACACTGGTCGTGCCAAACTCAGATGAAGGAGGTAAAGGCGCCCTTGGCCTCTTGGCACCCGTGCGAGCAAGCGCCCGTCTTGATCCCGTAACGTGAGCCACCCGTGCTGGATCCTCGTGTCGTAGTCGTCCTCGTCCAGCTGGCCTAGTGAGATGATGCCGCTGTGGAGCCGTGGTATGTAATACACATCGTCCAACTTTAGGTGCTCGCCGTTCCGGCACATAAAAAGGATCGTGCCAGTGCCTTCTATTTACACGGAGGTGTCGTCTCCCAATTTGACCGAGCCTCGTACATCCGTGTCTAGCTCGGAGAAGAACTCCCGTCTTCCGTACATGTGGGCACTTGCACCGGAGTCGAGGAACCATGTCGTGTCACTCTGCCCGGACTTCTTCGTTGACCGTGCTTTAGATCGCGTCTCGTTGAGCAGGACGTGCTCCTTGGTGGCTGAGTTCCCGGTCGTGAGTGAGTGAAGCCTTGCTACGAGGAGCGTCTGTTCGTCCACTTCAGCATGCACGAGGTTGGCACGTCCCTTTCGTTCACGCCGTGGCTCGGGGCAGTCCTTGGAGATGTGGCCAGCGTATTTGTTACAATTGTAACACTTCAAATTCGTCAAGTCTCTGTCACCGCTCACCGCCCGTTGGCTGCCGTCTCCCTTGTGGCTCGGTTTCTTCCCTTTCTGAAAACCCTTGCCTTTGCCTTTGTTCCCGGAGCTAGAGCTCGGTCCTCGTGCGATCCACTCTTGCTCCGTGAGCAAAACTTGGCCGTTGGAGTTGTTCGTGGTGTTGATGGAGCACCGATCTGCTGCTGACCTAAGCCTGCCGATGAGTTCCTCCACTGTCATGCCATTCAGATCGAGCAACGTTTCGATCGAGCAAGCGATTTGGGTGTACTGGCTCGGCACCTCCCGCAAGAACTTTTGGACCACTTTGATCTCTTCTAGAGATTCACCTAAAGAACGAAGGTTATTGACGATACCTGTAATACGCATGCCGAAGGCGTCGAGTGACTCCCCGTCCTTGAAGGCGATTTGCTCGAACTCCTTGCGTAGACGTTGTGCCGTGGCCTCACGCACTCGATCCACGCCGACTCGCATCATCCGGATTGCCTCCCAAGCTTCGTGTGCCGACGTTTTGACAGCTAGCGCCGGTACCATCTCCGGTGGCACCGCCCGAATCAAAGCCGAGAGGGCCGCCATGTCTTCCCGTTCGGATGGATCTCCAACGCCGGAAGTGGCCTCCCATAAACCTTGTGCTCGTAGGTTTATCTTCATCACGAGGGCCCATTCAATGTAGTTTGTTGCCGTCAACGTGGGGTACACAATGTTGGCGCCAAGGTTGGTACGTTCTTGGATGACACGTTCGTGGATGACAACTTCGCCGCCGTTGCCGCGTCGTGGCCTGCTCCGTCCTCGTCCTCCCCGTGGTTCCGTTTGTGCCGGTGACCTCGATGCGTCCGCCATAGGATCGTTGAAGCTCTTGATACCACTTGTTAGCTTTCACACAGATAAGCTGAGAAGAGGAGAAAGAAGAACAATGATGTTGTGCAGAAAACTTGATACTGCTTTTCTATTCATATCATCCTTTATATACACGAACTCTAAAAGAAAAAAGGAATACGAAATAATCTACTTCTACGGAAGAAGGAAACGTAATAATCTAATTCCTACAGAAAAAAGAAAGGAAAATATCTACTTCCTACGGATGCTAATTAGCATCTTTATTTTCTAGAAATAGCTGCAGAAAATAAACAAACAAGGAAAAGAAAGATGACTAGAATATCTCACAAGCACTTGTGCCACCGGCCACCGGAACCCGTTTATCAACTTGGGGCTTCGCATTCGGGTCCGTATTTGACCCAGAGGTGCCATCATCCGCCACCGCAACTATATGTATAGAATACAACATCATTTACAATTTCTTAATAATGATCGTGTATGTATTCTTTTCAAGGATTCAGCTACTGGATCAGTATGCACTAGCCTTGACAAAGCTAAAAAATATACGTATTTCTGTTGGGTTAGAAGGTTGCATTCCTAGATCATTAGAATGGTCTAAAGGTTTCCTCGTCATGCAAGAAATTGCAGAGATGAATTACAAAGTAAGTCAGTCACCTAGTTATTATTAATATTACTACTTACGTTGAAAGTTTCTGATTTAATATGCTCTTTGATTTGACATAACAAGGCCATATAGAGATGCATCAACCTCTACTTGGTCCATCGGAGAATGCAGTTTGACTGTCACAAGCCTATCTTTTGACAGAAGAGAGAATTCTCTCTCTTACCACTATGACCCATGCTCTTAACCATGCCAAGCACCAGAGCATGATTCATTGATACAGGTTTCTTTTTCCCTTTGAAAAGAATGATGTGTGAAATAAGCAGTTGGTGTAATCTTTAATTGATTAATATTTCTATTTGTTTACTTGATCGTGGGCATCAATCTGTTGTCCTCCACCTAAGGTAAATTGAAAATCTCATTTGATTCGATAGAAATTGGACCTTAGGCAAACAGCTGAGATAGAGAATTCGAAGCCAAAAAAACTCTCCTCTGCATTACCATGACTAGGGTAATTACTGCATCATCACCCTGTCACTTTTCTTGCAGCTCCTTTGTCAAACAGAAACAAACGCCAAGTTAATGGTGCAGTCCTAATTGGTTGTCTGCTGAAAATTCATTGGTTCAAGTCAAATGGTCTCATCTATTCTTTGGCTGCATGTATGATGAACATATGATCTTTAATACTAATTGCTGATTTTTTTTGAAGAGATAATTGCTGATATCTTATCCTTTGAAGGTATGTGATTTCAATTAGTTAAATCCCGGGTTGGTCAATTTATTATTTTTGCTTGATTCTTATTAACTGACTGAGTTTTGCTCATCTCTTTTTCATTAGTTAGGTGGTGGAGAGTTTGCAACTTATATGCCAGCATCGATACTAGTCTTCGTGAAGATTTTTATCTTGAAAACATTCATAGTATTAATTCATTATGCATGGAAAGACATAAAAGTTCAAATACTTTGGTTTCACTCAAGATCTTAAGTTAAATATCATCACCAAAAATAACAAAACAGAAAACCTTATATTCAATTCATTAAACCTTTATAAAAAAATATATTAGATACGGCACTCATCATTAATTAATAGAATTTTCTATTTACCGGTTAAGAGGATAAAGTAAAGTTTTTATAATATACTGGTTAAGTGGTAGGTTGAGTTAAACTAAATGAATTAATATATTTTAATGAAATAGAAATAATATTATTATCTCAAGTTTAACTCAATCTCATTCATCTCTTACTACACCCTAGTAAGAATAATAAGAAGTCGATGTTTAGTAGTTAGCATTTAATTAGTGGTTAATTTTGTAATTTTAATTTTTTGGAACTTTTTTCTCTCAATCATACCATAATTTTATTCTTTTATTATCTTTAGTTATGTTGTTATACTATTTTGTTTGATTCTACATGTATCAATTAGACCTGTTTCCGTAATTCTTTCTTGATATATTTCATATGTTGAGTAGCTATATATATAACCTATTTCCCTTATTCTCCATCACTAAAATTACCAAAGGCACTCTACGAGATAAGTTGTAGAATTTTGATTCTTCAACAAGTTGATGAAGAACACATAATTTAAATTTTATTGCACTAGTAATATGAGTTCTTAAAGAGAACTAGAAGAGTTATTGCTCTGGTCAATAAATAAATTAATAAAAAAATCATTAAAAATGATGAAACTACGTAGTTTTGACTAAAACCACCACATGACCACCGCAAGTTCACCATATTCCAGCGCCTACCATTTTTATATATTCCTTTTTTGTTTCTTTTAATTTTAGGGTAGTTCTATATGCAGTTTCACTTTGCTTCTGCAGGTCCAGATTAAATTTGAAGTGACAATATCCCTCTTCAATATGTATTATAATTCACAAAAAAATAATTTATAATTTGAACACGTGTTCAATCATTACATAGACGGGTTTAGGCATTCAAGGTTAGGATTTTAGACATATATGTGTAAAAACTAACAAACGAGTGAAGGGTAATTATGGTATTTTTCCCACTTTCATTGGATCTGCAAAAGTAAATTGGATCTGCATATAGCAAACCCCTAATTTTATTGTTTCATTCTTCATCGCTGATACAATAGCTTACACCTTTTATTTTTACAAAAACAACTCATTCCACCTATAAAATCTTTATTATCCTAAATATATATATTTTATTTTTCACCTCGAACGACGTTGTACACTAGTGATCTTACTGCGGAGCCATATTTAACCGGTTGCTTTCTTTATTAACTTTACCGGAGCCACATAATTCCATCTTATTTGTTTTACGATCCGTATCCTTTTTCCTTTTAGTATTATTTTGTTTTCACACATCACACAATTCCATATCATATATCCATTTTCCCTTTTATATGTTGTCAGCAAGCCGCATAATTCCATATATATATGTGTGTGTGTGTGTGTGTGTGTTTGTTTTCACCGCATAACAATTTACACCCGGTTTGAACAAAACCTCTTTATTTTTGTATATTTTATTGTTATTTTATATGGAGTTGATATATTTGTTGTATATTTTATTGTTTGTATATGGAATTGATATATTATGATAGATATATACGGTGACTTATCTCTCAAGACACGCCTGCTTTATAGGCACCGGCTAGAGTGCAGCTCAATCCCATTCTGTTCGAGAGATGAATTGCCTACTGCATCGGCTTCGGCGGCCAGTTAATGACCACCACCAATATCAGTTTCCGTAGTGTTGGATAGTACGGTGGGCATTTCATGATATAGTGCAAATAGGATTTTATTTTTTGGTGTGAGGGGTTTTAGATCGGAGACTCACCATTGATTTGCTGAGTGTAGGGTATTCATGTGAAGCTGCCGGAGTAGGTGCAGTGCTAGAAGAAGCTTGACTGTTCTGATCTTTGTTAATTTGGTACAAGCTCAGGATTATATAGGTGACCTCTTTGGTGAGCACGATGAGAAGCCTCACCAAAGAGGTCACTCCTCATCTTGCTCAGGATTATATAGGTGACCTCTTTGGTGAGGCTCTCCGGGCTAGATCAGGGGCTATTTTAGACCCATCGTGCTCATCTAATTTCCTTGGTTTTTTAAATCATAGATTTATTATTGAAATATTTTAGAGCTTGCGTTACGTCACGATCGATGCCGACCACTGGTGCCTTCGTGTTCCTGATTCTTGGAATAAGCTGCTTTAAAGGTGTTGGGTATTAAACCAAACTTAATTAGGATTCTAGATAATTTGATATTGCATGTTTTATTGTATCCGTTTAGGATTAGGAAGTTGGATTCTATTATGGATTAGGATTGATGTAGTCTCTATATAAAGAGACGTATAGATTGATTTTAGGAGAGAGATGCAGAGGCAAGATTGAGAGATATAGAAAAACAAAGAGAGTTAAAGAGAGATAGACATTGAGGTCTAGTCTAGGGTTTTAAGTCTAGTAGAACTTACCCTGTTGAACGTACGTCGGGTTTGCGACGTCGTGGTTGTTGTGTGTTCGCCTCCTCCAATATAGTTAAGATTTATAATGAGTTTGTTGTTTGTTGAGATAGTTTCCGCTGCGTGTCGTTGTTGTGTTGTAATACATAAATATATATTGTGTGTTTCTTAGGATATAAATATTGTGAGAGGTTAAATCCTACAGGTGGTATCCGAGCCGAGGTTGAATTGAAGAGTTCGGTAAAATTTGAATAAAATAAAATTGTTGAGAAATTGAAGACGTGGTGACTGTTGGAGAAATTCCATACGGTGGTTAAAAAAACAAAAGGATGGAAATTCCAAAGTTGATTAGAAGTGAAAATTATAAAGAATGGAGATTTCGGATGGAAATTCTTCTAAAAATGGATAAATTGTTTAAATATGTTGAAGAAGATTTTGGAGAGAGTGTGGATAAAAATGATTTTTGTCATGATAAAGAAGTTTTATCACAGATTCTTAAACATATTGAAGGATCGATGGGACAAGATCATACTTTTTTGAAAGATTGTAGTGCTAAAAGAGCATGGGATTATTTGTATGCGGTGTACGGTTCATCTGATGGATCGGAGGAAAAACGTAGAAGAACAATTGTGAGACTAGAAAGAGAGTTGGAAACACGTCGAATGGGAAAATATGAGTCGGTGTATGATTATATTGATAAAGTTGAAAACATAAAGTCAGAGATGATATCAAATGGATATTATCCCGGGGAGAAAATGTTTGTGCTGAGGCTAATTTACTCAATACCTGAGGAATTTTATCGCTTTGCAGCTATAGTGATCGTAGCACAGAATCTTGATACATTGACGTTGGTGGAGTTCCGAGAATTTTTCCGTGCTCAGGATCCATCGTTAAAGATGTCAGATGTGAGTTCTAGTGTTCCTTATATTCTTGAAACGGATATGAGGGTTCAAAGTGCAGAAGATGATTTGGAAGATAAAAGTTGTGTCAAAAATGAAGAAGAAGAAGTTCCAAGTGAGGAAGTTATGTATGAATGCAAGGTAGAAGAAGAGAACCTTGAAGAAGAAGAAGAAGAGGTAGCAGAAGAAGAAAGAGAAGAAGAAGAAGAAGAAGAAGAAGAAGAAGAAGAAGAAGAGGTAGCAGAAGAAGAAAAAGGTATAAATGAGAAAATTGAAGAAGATGAAAGTTTTGCGTTAAATGAGCAAGAAATAGTTAATGTTTGCATGGATGAGGAATTGCAAGAAGCTGAAGGAGATGATAATGTTAAGAAAAATAACTGTGAAGAGTTGATTGTTGAAGAGGATGAGGAGATGAAAGAAGATGAAGAAGTGTTGGTGGACTTTGATCTTGTTGAGGGTTTGATAGAAGATATTAGTTCTTGGGAGGAGATGATGTATGGAGATACAAAAATTGAATTTCCAGTTACAGAAGAAGTTAAGAGAGAGATTGTTCCTTTGAGGGACAAAAATAAAGATAATTTTGAGTTGGATCAAAGTGATATAAAGAAATCACTTCGAGACAGGGAAGAGAATGAAAAGAATGCAGGTGATAACTTCAAGGATTCTGAAGAAATTAATGATGCTAGGAAGAACACTTATCTCAAAGAAGAGTGGGTGAATGTTGATGAGTTCTTTGAGAAAAAATATTCAGAGAAGTATTTTGTCAAGCAAGAGTTTCTAAATATGTTAATGGCATATGCAGTGATCAACAAAGTGTTTGAGAATACTACAGAGTTACATGCTGTTGATACAGCTACAGAGTTTGCGATGATGTTTGAAACCCGTGATGGTGCTGGAGCTGCTTGAAGACAAGTTTGGTTTAAGGGAGGCTATGTTGGGTATTAAACCAAACTTAATTAGGATTCTAGATAATTTGATATTGCATGTTTTATTGTATCCGTTTAGGATTAGGAAGTTGGATTCTATTATGGATTAGGATTGATGTAGTCTCTATATAAAGAGACGTATAGATTGATTTTAGGAGAGAGATGCAGAGGCAAGATTGAGAGATATAGAAAAACAAAGAGAGTTAAAGAGAGATAGACATTGAGGTCTAGTCTAGGGTTTTAAGTCTAGTAGAACTTACCCTGTTGAACGTACGTCGGGTTTGTGACATTGTGGTTGTTGTGTGTTCGCCTCCTCCAATATAGTTAAGATTTATAAAGAGTTTGTTGTTTGTTGAGATAGTTTCCGCTGCGTGTCGTTGTTGTGTTGTACTACATAAATATATATTGTGTGTTTCTTAGGATATAAATATTGTGTGAGGTTAAATCCTACAAAAGGTACATGATCTACTATGCCTGAATCTTAATATTAAACATCAGTCTCTTCAAGAAATTAAATTTAGATATGTCAAATTGATCAGCTCCAACAAAATTGCTATGGTGACACTAGAGTCCAACAGATGAAACTCACGAAACCCCATTACCTTCTCGAAAGCCCATGAGGTTTGGAAGCGGAGAAACTATTGCTTGCGGATCATCACCGAAAGGGGTGATCGTTTAACTTAAGTTTGCTCTCAATTCTATTATTTATTATTTCATCTTTATATTCCATCTCCGATTTTTATTTTTCCAAAATACATAATTCGTTTTAATGTGCATATATTGTTCTCAGGTAATATTAGGATAAATGACTATATATAGGAATCAAAATATGCACTCTTTGGTTACCTTTTATGGTATATAAATTTTTGGTGCCTTGATAGTCTGCCGAGGAGGAATCCTATAGCTTAGGCAGAGGAAGTACAACCAAGCATGGCTCTTCTGAATTAAAGAAAGTCAAGGAAGACTCCTACTAGGAGAGTGAAGGAATTTGCTTGACTTATATATAGTTGTGAAGACTCTTACTGCAATACATATTTTATATGTACTATTTTACTTCTATTGAATTAATTAAGTAATAATATTCACTGTCAAAATATAACTAATGATATTTAGAATATGTTCATGTCTAACATATTTTTAATTAATTTGATTACTTAGTATTTTGATTATATTTATTGATTGTTTCTTATGTAGCAATTTACTTATTATTTTACTAAGACGTTATTTATTTATTTTTATAATCATTCACGAAGAAATAATTTGGTATAATTTTGTCAATCCATATGTTCTATTATTTAATTTCAATAGTAAAAAATATACATTATAAAAACACATATTTACATATGTAAATTGATTGCATTTCTACTAAGTTGAGTTCTGGTTCCAACTTGCTTATTATGACTTAGGCATTTTAGGCCTGTTTTGTCGCTTTTCTTGTTATTTTGGATGCAAGTTTCTTCTTGAAACTGTTTGCATCTTTTCTGGGTTCAATTTTCTAGAACTCCTTTTATTGCTTTTTGAGCTTGTCAGCGACATTATCTTTGTTGTCGCTGTTGTTTAGACATAAAAAACAAGAAGAAAGACAGCTACCAGATTACTGGTTCGTTTCAGTGCATAGTATATCAAACAAGAAGAAAGACAGCTACCAGATGACTGGTTCGTGTCGGCGCATAGTATATCCAAAAACACTTTTCATTGCATTCGTGGACTTGTAAAAACTGGGAATACAAGGATAACCACTCATCACCCTCAAGATCATCTTGCGAGCTCTATCGAGCCGTCTGACCTCTGTTGGAATCCTCTACTGCATCAAAAAAAAGAAAACAAAGGGAGAAAAGCACAAGTGGTATGAGCAGGTAAGGTCCGCATCGCGCCTTACATGTATTACGTGCGGAAGTTGTTCATGTGCCAAGTCCTTGGCACAAATTTTCCATCCAAGTGTTCAAGCTTGTATGCTCCATTTCCCATAACTTCGACAACACGGTAGAGGCCTTCCCAGTTGGCATCCTGTAAGTATTCTATGATACTAAATAGCCCGGATCATGATATATGTAAAGCGTAAATGACATACCGGATTGTCGAATCCTTAATATTCGTGAAGAAGTGCTATACCAGTTGAAGTCGATCTTTAGTCACACAAATGGTCCGAACTCTGACGGTATCCACACGAACTAGACTATTGGGAAAGTTAGTTTAATGTGCCAGCTCCATTCACCTTAACCATATATTTAGAACTGACTTCTGTGTATATTCAGGTGTTAGTGAACCTGACTTTGATAGGCTATTTATAGGATGAGATAGGAGTGGAGATTTCAATTCTGCATTCATCATATGAATACATAACCTATGAAACGTTTCCTCCACTCTCTCCTTATAATGAACCAACAATAATATCTAAATCAATGCCAACTTTATTTTCTTGTTTATCACATAACCAAGAATAGCCTTGTTATCCCAATAACTTGTTCTTTTGTGTGTGACCCTTCAGGTTCCTAAAAACTTAGTAATAAATATATAAATAGAAATTACATTGGATTTAGTCCATAATCCAACAAACTCCCACTTGGACTAAAGACAATATTTAGTCGTGGTATTTCTAATACTGATCAAATTAATAACTTAATTTATCATCATATTTATAGATCAAGATTGGCCTCTAGCCAGGCATCATGACCACCCAAGTATGTAGAAATAAGTCAAATGATCGATTTCACCTATCCATGAATCAGATTCCATGTAATAATATCCTTTCACCACACTATATCCTTAATCAGTACAAGAGTAAGGTATTGTGCCAACTCTTTAAAGTACTGATGTTTTCTTGCTCCAGAATTCAACTCCCTCTAAATGAAATTAGAACTTTTCTAACTTTATTAGACCGTTTGCAAACATTTTGAGTTGATATTCCAACAAGTGGCCATCTCTAGGATATACTCTCCCACTGGAGTGGTGAATCCTATATCAATCATAAAATATCAATCTGTGCTTCTTGTTATACCCAGTCCAACCATACGAAGAGTCAATTACGACAAAAGATGAGTAGGACCAAAGCACAACTATCCACACAAATTATACTCTTTATGATTTCAAGTCAAAGGATTACTTTACACTGCTGTCATACAAAGAATTTCCAACAGCACAGAAAAGTTTTAACCTTATGAAAATCTTTAAATGGTTATTCCAATGATATATTCTCTAATAGCCCACTCATGTATCACCATACATGCTAGTCTGTCTGTAATAACAATGCCCTTATTATTGTTAATACTATGACTAGGGAATTTTAAGAATGACAACCATATTATTCTAAGGACTTTATCATTTTAATAGTAGCCAAGTACATATAATCAAAAAAGATAAAAGTGTCATATCATATGTGCATATAGGATAATTTATAAATGTCATATTCCATGATTCAAGTAATCTCATGAATCAAAAACGCATTTCTCGTACCTCTCAAACAATACATGTCACTAATATTTTAATTCACCCTTTTGTACTTTTCAAGTACTTAAAGTTTCATCATAATGAAATAGTATTTCATACTTCTCAACACTTGAAAATCATCGAATGAATTAGTGATTCACATGTCTCAACACTTGAGAACCATAGAATGAATTTGTGTTTCACACTTCTTTCTCAGCATTTGAAAATCATCAAATGAATTAGTGTTTCATACTTCTCAACACTTGAGAATCATAGAAAATGTATTAGTGTTATTTATAACACAAAACACTCGATATGTCTCATCGTAAAATGTGCATGACTAATCAGCGGAAGCATCAAATACCGTTATGCACATCATTACATTGATATAAACCTTAAACACTAGAAACAGTCCGGGTTTACCATTTCATCGAGAAATTACTATTTACATCCTTAACGTACTTAAGGGTAGGTAAAATATTTCTCATATGTATTAATTAAATAGAAAATACCATGTTACTCCCACTTAACTCATGTATACTCATAACTTATCATATAAGTAAATCTTGTATACTTAAATTACTTATCTTATAAGTTCCATAAATCAAATTTTGATTCTATGTTAGTGGTCTTAGAACTTCTCTAAGTTCTATGTACTTATCATCATATAAGCAAAACTTATCATATAAGTACCATTCAAACATACTTTTGACTAGTAGTTTGTGGTTTAATAACTTCTGTAAGTTATCTTTCTCCCACTAAATATTTTAAAATAAACAATTTATTCTAAAATATTTCATAACAAACTAGATCTTGTTCTCTGAACAACCTCAAAATCCCATGATTTAAAATATGAGTGACATAACATTAATACATATATAAAATGGTTGGAAAAATCACAGGACTAAGGTTAAATAAACAATATTAAATGTAGTTCAATCAGATAATCTCGTACTTCAAATTTTATATTTCTAAATTCAAAAGAATTCAGAAAAGTATTTCAATAAATACTTATGACCATTTTGAAGTAAAGGAAAAAGAAAATCATCTTTTTTTACATAAGTCTGCACCCATCAACATGCATTAGACTTTAGTACTTAGTAGACTACTTTACCCTCCCACTTGAAGGTTGTATAGGTTAATAAACAATATATTCAACGTTAATGATTCCCAAACAATAACTTAAAAAAAACATGCATTTTATGCAATTGCATACATTCTAGTTTATAATTCTACTTTATTATAGGATAGATTTTCTAATCCATTATCTTTGAATATCTTGTGTGCACTAATTGAAATAGGATCTATTCCTAAATTCAAATTTTATTGTTAAATAACACAATAAAAGAACAACGATTATTCTTAATTGTGAAATTATCCAAATTAGCATGAAATGGAAGATAGAATATTCTTCAAAAGAAATGTTATAAAAACAATAAATAATGAATTCTTAAAATCCATCTAGCGAAGAAATACTTAATGTTCCTACAATCTAAGTAGCAACAATTTCTCCATAGTAGGTTCATTTCTTCATCGCCCAATCTTTTACTCTTTCATTGGTCCTACATATTTCAAAAATATGAGAACGGGCATCAAATACCCAAATTTTAAAAGTATAAGATTTATTCAATCCACATATACCTGAAGTAGAAACTTCTCTAAGTTTCCTCTCCTTCACGATATTAAGATATTCCTTGCAATTTCTTTTCCAATGTCCATCTTGACCACAGTGGAAACAATTGCTCTTAGCCTTTCTGTCCATAGCTTTCTTAAGCTTACTCTTTTTATTGCAAAGAGGTTCAACCAATAACACATTTCCCTTATCATGCTTAATATAATCCTCTGCTGTAATCAACATATTCAGCAATTGAGACAGAGTGGTAATATCAACATCATCCATGTTAAAGTTCACCACAAAGTTAGAGAAACTATCAGGAAGTGATTGCAAAATCAAGTCAACACTTAACTGATGTGGCAATACAAATCCCAACGATTCCAAACTCTCAATGAGGCTTATCATCTTCAACACATGAGACGATACAGCTGACCCCTCAGCCATCTTTGATCGAAAAAGCTCCTGAGAAATGTCATATCTCTCATTTCTAGCCTTTTTAAAATACAAAGATCTAAGATGCATAAGCATTCCATAAGCAGTCATGTCCTCATGTTGTTTTTGCAACTCAATACTCATTGAGGCTAACATAAGACAACAAGCATTCTCAGAATCATCAAATTAATGATTCCAAAATGCATCTTTGACTGCTTGATCAGCCTCATCAGAAGGAGCATCAGGGATAGGGTTATCAAGGACGTAAGCGATATTCTCAAGCCTTAAAACTATTTTAAGCGCTTGAATCCATTCAATTAAATTTGAACCAGTGAGCTTATTCTCAAGAAGTATGTTATGCAGTTTCAAATTGGAAGACATTCAAATGTAAGAAAATAAATTATCCAACACATAGACAAAATTAAAAATAAATGACATCTCTCCATTTTAGTTTTGCTCCCACTATTTTATCCAAGTCAATATCCCTCAATTTTGACTTCGAGAATTTACATATAAATTCATAGTAGGCTAGGATCCAAATCTCAGCTATTATGACCTTGAGTATGCCCAACAAACCACAATAACCTCAACTAGGTAGGTAACACTTTACCAATTATAACATTTTAGATATCAACATATCTTATTTATTTTGTCATAATCACGATATAATAGATTTAAGCACTTTAGAATTTCCTCAAAATTCCCAGGATAGGCTTTTGGAGGGGTCACAAACGGTCCCGCTTAAAATCGCCAGCCTCCTTAGACAGAATTTGTATTGGATATTACAAAAAAGTCACTCTTAAATCTTTATTCAGTATGAACGTTTCACCCATTATGACAAATCCTTACAATTCCTAGATACTTGCCTCAAAACCATTTGACCTTGGGTATGCCCAACAAATCAAATGTTTTTGTTAAATCGAACCCATTTTTAAAAATTAAATTTAAATGTCAAAATTATGATATTAGTGGAGTAACCTTGGGTGTGCCCAATAAGTCAAACCAACAACAAATTTATTTGATACCACCAATAATGGAAGGCAACGATTCGTGATTCAATATTAAGTGAGAGATCTTGAAATAATCATATTATCACATATTAAAAATGATATTATTACTAAACAAATAAAATATATAAACATTTTACTCCCTTCTATTATTCAATAAAAAATAATTTATATTCTTTATAATAATCAAATTATTAGATAACACATGTCATAACCAACTGGTAAAACTAATTAACCATATTAATTATAATTATATTCAAATTATATAATAGAAACAACCAGTGGAACTTTTCAATTAATCACATTAATTTCAATTAAGTCAAATAATTAAATTATTTGTGAAACATGTGTGCAGCCAATTGGTATCAATCAATTACATCAACTTTACTTTAATCAAATAATCTCATTATTTATGCATGTAATAGATGTATAACCAATTGGTTCAATCCACTCAATTAAATATATTAATTTTATTGATTTCAAATAATCACATTATTTGTCAAACATATTCACAACCAATTGATACTATTCAATTAATCACATTAATTTTATTAACACTCAAATAATCACATTATTCATGTAGTATCAACAACTGGTACAATTCAATTAATCATATTAATTTTATTGATTTCAAATAATCACATTATTTGTAAAACATATGCACAACCAATTGATACTATCCAATTAATCACATTAATTTTATTTTTGATGAACCCATTTTTCATTAATTAACAGCAAAACCAGTACAAGTTTAGACCTTCACTCCCAGTCTATTACAAAATTTCCTAACCTATTACTAGGTTCAAAACACAAAATTCCTAATCACATGAGAACACTCCTTTGGACCAGTTGAATTCAGCTTCAATTCTCTTCCCCACTTCTGCAGCTAGCATTGATATGTGTTGAAAGATCCTGCTATTTCTTTCCTCCCAAACATGGTAGAGTGTAGCTACTAGATAAAACAGTTTATGGATTTGACCTGTTTTGCACCATATCAGTAATCTCCTCCTCAGAGCCCTCAGTGAAGCAACTGTCTGCAGTCCCAGAGATAACAGAACATCTCTGCAGAAAGTGCATTTGGCAAATAGGTGTTGTTGGGCAGTCTCATCTTCCAAGCCACATAGGCAGCATTTTGGTTGCTGCTGCAGTATTCTGAATTTTTGAAGCCTGTCCACTGTGGCTAATCTCCCTTTTAACATCAGCCATAAGAAGAACCTGCGCTTTGGGAGAAGCTTGGTGTGCCGAACCAGCTTAGCCCAAATGTCATCCTTTTCCGCCCCTTTCAATATGTTGTATGCAGCAGTAATAGAGAAACCTCCACCTTTTCTTGTACAGTGCTGCAGCTTGCCAATCATTGTGTTTTTCTTGCACATTAATTTTATTAACACTTAAATAATCACATTATTCATGTTGTGTCAACAATTGGTACAATTCAATTAATCATGAGAAACTCTCTGGTAAGGCAGCCTTATGGTAAGGCAAAGGGTATTAGGTTCAGGGGCAAAATACTTTTGGGGCTGTAATATAATTATTTATTTTTCGGTGCAATACTTAAATTGTTAATAAAACCCAATGACCATTTTGCAATAAGAATATATAACACATTTAATCTCCTTATTCATCATTGCCATCATCAATCATTAATATTAAATCATCAATTCATCAATTCATCGACTTTCATTACCAAATTATCGACGTTCATCATCAAATCATCGTTGTTCATCAAATTATCACGGTTTATCATCAAATCATCATCGTTCATCATCAAATCATCGACGTTCATCATCAAATCTTCTTTGTTAATCACCAAATAATCAAATCTTCATTGTTCATCGTCAAATCATCGTTGGTAATCATCAAATCATCGTCATTCATCGTCAAATCATCAAATCATCGTTGTTCATCATCAAATCATCAAATCTTCATCGTTTATCGTCAAGTCATCGTCGTTAATCATCAAATCATCGTCGTTCATCATCAAATCATCGTTGTTAATCTTCAAATCATCGTCATTCATCATCAAATCATCGTTGTTCATCATCAAATCTTTTGTGTTCATCGTCAAATCTTCGTTGTTAATCATCAAATCATCGTCATCATCAAATCATCATTGTTAATCGTCAAATCATCGTCATTCATAATCAAAACATCGTCGTTCAGCATCAAATTTTCGTCGTTCATCGTCAAATCATCGTCATTAATCATCAAATCATCGTCATTCATAATCAAATCATCATCGTTCATCATCAAATCATCAAATTTTCGTCGTTCATCGTCAAATCATCGTCATTCATCATCAGATCATCGTCATTCATCATCAATTTATCGTCGTTCATCATATATACGTTCGATCATTAATAAAAAAATCATCAATCATAAACATCAAATCATCAACTAAAATATACAAATAAGCAAATCGTTGAATCGTGAAACTAGAATTTTATAGAATCGTGGCTCGGATCATCAAATAGACCTCGTTTTTGTTATGCTCTTATATATACTCGGTCACCAACATTACTCATCCTCGTAATCAATCAGATCGTCAAATCCGTTCGATCATTAATAAAAAATCATCAATCATAAACATCAAATCGTCAACTAAAAAATACACATAATCAAATAGTCAAATCGTTAAACTAGATTTTCGCAAAATCGTGACTCGGATCATCAAATTGACCTCGTTTTGAGCATCCTCTTATACCCGACCTCGTCATCAATCCTATCTTCACATTCGTTCGATCATTAATAAAAAATCATCAAATCATCAATTAAAATATACACATAATCAAATCGTCAAATCGTGAAACTAGATGTTCGTAGAATCGTACCTCAGATTATCCAATTGACCTCATTTTCGTCATTCTTTATATATATTAAGTCAAAACTGAAATATAAAAAGATGCATATGAAAATACATTCTATTCCACCAAGGAAAACAAACCTCGTATTGGGTTTTGACATAAGGGACTGTATATTGACCTTTAACATTCAGGAAGCAGAATTATTCTATCAGTTCTATGTATATTCTGGTGTTAGTGAACCTGACTTTGATAGGCTATTTATAGGATGAGATAGGAGTGGAGATTTCAATTCTGCATTCATCATATGAATACATAACCTATGAAACGTTTCCTCCACTCTATCCTTATAATGAACCAACACTAATATCTAAATCAATGCCAACATTATTTTCTTGTTTATCACATTACCAAGAATAGCTTTTTTATCCCAATAACTTGTTCTTTTGTGTGTGACCCTTCAGGTTCCTAAAAACTTAGTAATAAATATATAATTAGAAATTACATTGGATTTAGTCCATAATCCAACACATCCAAATTGAGTTGACCTTCCACTCTTGATGCTTCATTCTTCCTCAAGGCCAGGTCACCGACCTTCAAGCTGCGATGACGCAACTTGCTATTGTACCTTTGCTTCATCCAGGACTTGTAAGTTGCCTCCTTGAGCGACGCTTTCTCCCGCTCGTATTCCAACTCTTCCAAGTTCTTCCTTGAACCTTCATTATCCTTTGAGCTGAACGTGATGACTTCATCTTCTGCCAGCTTCCTCTCCTTCGGTGTTGGTTCTGGCACCTTCCTACACCGAGCCTTCCTCGGGGATTCCGTCTTGCCACCTGCACTTCCACCAATGATGGTGTAAATGTTGGTAATGGCTGACTTCCTCTTGCTGTCTTCCGGGGTATCCTCCCGATTTGTGCGATGTCGCTTCTCGTAGTGCTCATCATCGTCGTCCTTCGAGTACCTCCCTACTCGTGCCACTTCCTTCCTTTTGAAGATGGGACGAGAGGTGATAGGGTATGGGCTAATACGGCCCATACAAGACCAGGAGGCCCATGTAAGGTCAAGACCCTCAACTTGCTTTACATCTCATATACAATACACACACGTGACACCACATGACAAACATGTGAGGAGCACGGGTGAGAGCACAATGGAATTCAGGGAGTAGCACACACTGGATAAGGCTCCCTACAGGTATATAAGGAGGGGGACCTTCATCTCTCCTTCCTCAGATTCTTTCTAGCTAACATCCATATTTCTCTCCCCAAATCACCCCAACTGACTTGGGCGTTGGAGCGGGTAATGACTAAACGCCACCCGCCTGAGCTCACCCTGTTACTTGTGCAGGTTCGAGCAGGACCAAGAAAAATGAACCCAGAAAATATGCAAACAGTTTCAAAAAGAAACTTGCATCAAAAATAACAAAAATGACAATAAAAGGCATTTGATGTCTAAGTCATAAAAGAACAAGTTGGAAACAGAATTCAACTTGCTACTGGTTGCAAAGGGCTACATGATGGAGATTATCATCATGCTCATATACTTGCACCAGATAAGCCTGTTTGAGAGGAAGTAAAAACCTCCAAAAGAAAAACAACAAAGATAAACTAGTAATAAACACTTGAGCAGATTATAAAATATCCCAAAAGATGACCAAATATCCAAAAGGAGATAAAAGATGGCACAAGCGCCATGAAAAAGAGCACGCGGGCTCATAAATTGTTTGAAGATTAAGAAGAAACCCCCTTGGAGGAATCAACATCCCTATCATCTTTCTTCTTCTCGTTAACAGGGGCAGGAAGAGCTGACTGGCCTGGCTGCCACACCATCATGTCTTCCAAAACCAAATCAGGGCCGAGCATGGAGAAGTACTCCTGAAAGTCATACTGCTGGAAGGGAGCATGCACACGACCAAGTTGAGCTGTCATCTCAGCATTATCCAATACGGTAGTCATGATATTTTCAGCCTTAGTCAGAGCTTCATCAAGAAGACGTCTAGCAACAGGACTTTGATCCACACTAGCTCAGATTTGGCTGAAACCACGATCCCAGAGCCAGGTCCTCACCTTGAGGTGTTCTCAATGACAGTCTCGCGTTGCTCCAATTGATGATGAAGAGTAGCACTTACACCACGCTCCAACTCCATATCCGCATCAAGAGTTTGGATCTTGGCTGTCAAATCTTGGTTAACAGCCATCGTCACTTTCAGCTTGTTGGCTGTCTCTTTGTTAATATCAGAGAGCCTGACCACTTCCTCATTCAGAGCCAACTTGGACTCGAGCAGTTTCTCCTTGTCAGATTCGAGCTGGACAAGGGAAAAATCCTTCTCCTCGGCCAACTCACGAATCCTGGAAATGTTAGGATCAGCCTTGTCAACCTCTTTGGCCTTTCCAAGATCACCGCCAAGGTCCTTCTGAAGCCTGAACGGCAACAGCAGCACACAGGCCCTACACCGTGAAGAGAAGGAAATAAGAACAAAGATGCACAAAGATGAAAACAACAAGAAAATAAAGCAAAAAGAAATCAAGAAAAACCTCCATAGCTGAAGCAGCCAACCTATCCCCCAAGATGCTCACCCCGACAGGTTGGTGAGTGGGTTGCCACACCAAGACTGCATGTGGCTATCAGGGATTGACTGCAACAAGAGTTGAGAAGAGAAGCCGAAGATCAGGCCTGCACCTCAGCTGCAGGGATAATCTTGGGTTCCTCCTCCGACACAAGTCCAGGACCTCCCAACAAGGAGGCTACGCAATCCTTCAGATGAAGGTCTTTTTCTTGTTGGCATGTAACCTGATCCACCTCCAACACGTCCTCCACCTTGGGCACCTCCAACCCATCCTCAACCTTGGGCACCTCCAACGTGTCATCCGCCTTGGGGCGAGCTTGTTTGACAACAGCACCAGAAGAAGACAAAGGCCTCTTCTTCGTCCAGGACGGCACCTCAGCAGTCAGATCTATCATCCCAGAACCACCAACAACAGGGGCTTCTCGCACTCCTCGACCAAGGCTGTGACCCAGGCGAGCCATTCGGCATCTAGAGCCCCATAGTGGAAGAAGGCTCAGCTTGAACAATAGGAACTACATGGAAAATTGACAAAAAAGAAAGAAAATAAGGAATAATGAGTGATATATCCACACGACAACAAAAACAGATAAGAACATGCAAAATAATGAAGGACAAGATGCTTACACGCAACAGAAGGCTCCTTTACTGACTCACAACCCATGGGAAGGTAGGACATTCCAGACCCCTGCAAGTTGGATTCATAGCAAAAAGAAAGTGGACAGGAGTAGGATGCGCCCTCAGTAAGTCGAAATAAGGTCGCAGAGGGATCATCTCACCATCATCAGGCGACTTTGTGCGGCTGCGAACGGGACCTAGCTGAAAGACAGCTGGATTCTCCCCGAAAACCAGAGATATCTTGACAAACTCTGTTATCACCTTGGGGCCCTCCCAATTCTTCAAATATAAAAAACTCGGCGGCTCCGTGCATGGATGAAAAAAGGCCCGGAACAATTGATCGGGGTAGGATCAACACCATGAATCCGGCACAAGACCTCAAAACCCACCAAGATTCAAATAGAGTTAGGGGTCAGGAGCGAGAAGTTCAGGTCGTAAAACCCTAAAACCGACTGAAAGAAAGGGGAGAGCGGAAAACGCAAGCCACAGTGGTCAAAACACTCCAAGTAGAGCACGCGGGACCCTTCCGGAACCTTGTTAGCCGGCACATCAGCAGCCGGCAAGGAGAAGTAGTCCGAGAGATCTACATCAATAGGGTCCCCATCAGCCAGAAGTAAAGCAACGGCATGGATCACAACCACAACCTCACAGCGATAGCGGAGAAAAGAAAGCTCAGCCTCTGTCGTAGTGCAGAAAAGGGTTTCAATAGAACTCTTCATGGCGAGAAGACAGAGAGAAAAGAAGAAGAAAATTTCAAAAAAGATGGATACAAAATTAAAAAGAGTAGAATGCCAGAAATGGCGGTTTAAATAGGGAAAAAAGGGAGCGTGCCTTTTTAGAATGAAAAGACGTGTCACATCAATGAAAATTCGAGGCCCGCTCCCAGTACTCGAACATGCTTTCTCCTCTCTTCTGTCGAATTGACATGATGTCGGTCCGCTCCTTGGTGAACTTCTTCCTCTGCATGAATCTATGCAGGAACTTCTTCTCCAACATCTTGAAACTGGCGATGCTATCATTCGGAAGAGCCTTGAACCACAGACGCGTTGCACCAGTGAGGGTGGTGGCAAACGCCTAGCACCAGATCGCTTGCGGGATGGCGCATGTCGACATGTTGGTAATGAACGTGTGCATGTGGCCCTCTGGGTCGACAGCACCACTGTATGTGCCCAGGTTCTGGGGAATCTTGGTTTTGGGGTCAGCCACAGCCAGCCGGATCTTCTTCACCCACAGCCACCCCTTCTCGACCTCCAGGAGGCAATCTTCATACTCTTTGCTCCCTTTATCCTCCACTTGAACTTCTCCAGTGTTGGAGTTGGCGTATCCCGATTTCCAATCGTGGAAAACTTGATCGTGACCTCTGCCCCGTACTTGGAAAATATGCGCCCGACTTGGCAGCGTCGTCGTTGTTGCCCTTATTCTGGAACTGCTTCTTCGCTGGAGGATGCGACACCACTTCTTGCTCCTCGCCGATAAAATTGAGCTTTGTCGGCGCGATCTTCTGGCCGAGTTGGCGAGCCTCCTCCAAGGACTTTAGTTTGGACAGCACCTGCTCCTGAGATGCTAAGAACGGAGCCATCATGACTTAAAACATCTCAGGGTCATGGGCTCTTGATCGCTGCGCCGCACAGGTGGATTTGCCGGTGGCGTTACGTCGATGATGGTCCCCTCTGCAATTGGGATTTCCTCCATCAAATTCTGATCAACGGATTGAGTTGCATGAGCGAGATGAAACAACACTCCCCACCGACGGCGCCAATGATATGGTCTCTGTTTTCGGCGAGATGACGTGCTCCAACTTGCACCTGCACAAGTAGCAAAGTGAGCTCAGGCGGGCGGTGTTGAGTCGTTACCCGCTCCGACGCCCAAGTAAAAAAAGGATCTTTTTGGGATGGAAAACTAGATCTCTTGGTTGGTACATGTAAAAATCCCTCCTTGGTCAATTTACATTTTTCCCCTAATAAGGTTTACTTTTCTGGTGGAGACACAGCCAATAGGTTTTTACCTCTGATGGATGCACATATACAGGATGAGCCAAATGATTCAAATAATGAAATGGCATCTGAATCATCACAAGATGATAACCTCTTACCTGAACCACATTCTCCATCTTCAATTCATAATGCTCCTACTTCAGATACTGGCCAACTTGAAATCTCTCTCCCATCAGAAAAACCTAAAACCCCCAGTTTCTATACTCAGCTCAACAAAAAGTTCACCCCTATCCAACCTCCAAAAATCCCATCTCCTAATGTAGTTTACACTAGATCAAAAAGTTTCAAACCTAATTCTCAATGATTAGCACAACAAAAAAGATCAGAACTCTAGTGTGGAACATCAGAGGAATGAAAATATCTATGGTATGACTCTTAGACCTAGTTACTCATCACAGAATCAAAGTTTTATGCCTTATTTAACCATGGCATAAAACTCAGAAATGTGACAAATTTAGGAGAAAATTACACTTCTCACACTACTTAACAGCACAGAGTGGAAATATTTTGCTTATGTGGAATGAGCCTATCCAAGTAACTCTTTTGCTAGATCACTTGCAATTTTTAGCCGTAAAACTTTTCAGTCCTTACTTGAGGGCATATTTATATATGCTCTCATAACTGTCCCTGGTAAAGCTGAGCTGTGGGAAGCCCTTGCACACAGGAACTTGAATGACTCCTTTCTTATTGGAGATTTTAATACAATAAAATCTCCAATAGAATATAAAGGACCCTCACATCCAAGGGCTAAAACAATGGCTGATTTCAATCACTTTATCTCTACAAATGCAATGTGTGAGATTAATACAGCAGGTAACTTGTTTACCTGGTCAAATAACTGGTTGCTCAATCCCAAAACTCAGAAATTAGATAGGGGCCTGTGCTCTCAACACTGGTTGATGAAGTACCCATCTTCTTCAATCCAGGTGTTAAATAGAGACACATTATCATTCACCCTTACTGCTTTTTATAGATAGTAATATAGCATAATCCCCTAGGCCATTTAGATTTATCAATGTTTGGTTTAACAGAGAGGATTTCATGGCAGTAATTGCCAATGATTGGAATCAACATGTAAACAGCACTGGGATGCTAGGTTTTTATTTAAAACTACGCAAGTTTAAATTCACCATTAAAAGTTGGAATAAACTTAGTTTTGGTGATATTGAGTCTAATGTAGTCACAGCTGCTGAAGCCCTTAGACTTCAAGAAATAATTTTTGATAACAGTGGCTCTCCCAATGAGCTTATTGAACTCAAAAAGTGTAGGCCTTTGCACCTTAGAGCTTTAAAAGAGAAATAGAAATTCTGGAAGCAAAAATCCAGAATTAACTGGCTCAAAGATGGTGACGAAAACACCAAATTTTTTCATCACTCTGTGAAGGAAAAAAGAAGTTTTCTCAACATCGCAGAAATAAAAAGCTCTAATGGGATTTGGTTAGAAGATTCTACTCAGATAAAAGAGGAAGCAATCTCTTATTACTCTGAGCTATTATCTGAACCACAAAATAACCTGAATGGTGATTTTTATCATCACTTCCTAAACCAAATCCCTAAACTCATTACAGCTGCAGACAATGAGCAATTGCTTAAATCTGTGAGCATTGAGGAATTACATGCTACTGTTTTTAATTTAAATAAAAACAGTAGTCCTGGACCCGATGGTTACTCCTCAAAATTGTACACAAAAGCATGGGATATAATTAAGGATGATCTCTTAAAGGCTGTACAAGACTTTATAAGTGAGTCTCAAATCCCTGTGGGCATCACTGCCACATGGATCACATTAATCCCTAAAAAAATGTGGTGACCTTTTTTGATGATTTTAGGCCTATCAGCCTATCTAATTTCATTAATAACATATTTTCCAAACTACTCATGGAAAGAATCAGGCCTCTGATGCCTAAACTCATTTCACCACAACAGTCAGAATTTCTTAAAGGGAAAGACATATCTGATAATGTCATTTTCCTGAAAGAAATGACTAGTTCCTAGATAGGAAAAGTAGGAACCCTAACTGTATGATAAAATTAGATCTAAAGAAGGCATTTGATAGGGTCAATCATGCATTTTTAAATAGCATTTTACTTCAATTTGGCATTCATGTTAAAGTAGTTCACTTGATTATGAAAAACCTCAGTCAAGCATATTTTTCAATTCTGGTCAATGGTAAACCTTGTGGATTTTTCAAATCTTCAAGGGGAATCAAACAGGGTGATCCACTCTCTCCCTTTCTTTTCAACTTATTTTCTGAATCTTTTTCTAGAAGTCTCTCTTATGTACATAATATAGGTAGAATTGAGCATTTTGGCATTCCCACTGGTCCAAATCCTATTTCTCATCTTAGTTATGCTGGTGACACCATTATATTCTTAAAAGCTAGTAAAAGCTCACTCATAGTTCTTAAGGCATTTTTGGTCATTTTTGAACAAACTACTGGTAAAAAAATAAGTTTCGAAAAGAGTGAGTACTTTGTCAGCAAGCATGCTACTGTCTTTAAATTGAATCAGATATCTGATATTTTAGGCATGAGAAAAGGTTTCTTCCCCTTCACTTACTTAGGAGTTCCTATCTATACTGGGAGGACACTTGTTGCATATTTTCAGCCATTTGTTCAAATGATAGAAAATAGACTTACTAAAAGGAAAAACAAGTGGCTATCTGCAGGTGGTAAGATTACCCTTATTAAATCCTACATTTTTTACATTCTTCAACACATATAGAGTGTAATGAAACCCCCTGTTAGTGTCATTAAGAAAATTGAGAAGCTCTTGTCTCTATTTTCTGGGGAGAGACATCACTTAAGCCTAAAATAGTGTGGAAAAAATGGCAGGATTTATGTTTTCTATATGATCATAATGGACTTGGTCTGAGATCCATTCACACCATTGTAAGAACATGTTCACTAAAACTGTGGTTGAAGTTCCAGCAGGGTGAAACCCTATGGTCACAATTTTTGTGAGCCTTACCACCTTCATACAAGAACTCCCCAAATTGGAAGAGAATCACTGCTATAAACTTAAGAGTTGAATCTTATACTAGAGTTATCCATGGGAATGGAAAGTATAACTTCCGGAGTTCTAATTGGTCAGGACTTGGCTCCTTCTCCAATTTATATAACCCAGATCTCACCAATATTCCCCTGAATACCTCAGTTCAAGAGTTCATTTTGAACAAATCTCAGTTGATTCAATCTATTCTCCCATATTTTTCAGATGATGCACTTCAATTTTTACAGGCAGCTGCCATCCACCACGGACCTGACAGACTGATATGGATGCCAAATCCTCTGGGAACTTTCTCTTTCAAATCTGCCTATGAGGTTCTCCAACAGAACAGAGGTACTTTTACATATCTCAACAAATTATGGAACACCAGAGTCCAAAAAAATATTAGCATATTTATGTGGAAAATGGTGAGTTCTTTTTTGCCTTTTCCTGATGTCCTAATGAGAATGGGATTCTAATTCCATCTAAATGCTTATTCTGTGATAATAATGATTTCATAGAGCATGCCTTTAATGACTGTCACCTTGCAAAATCTCTATGATCATTTTTTCATTTTATGGTTGGTACACAGGATTATCAGTTCCAAAATTTATGGGATAGACTTTCATTTTACTGGTCTTTCTCTGGTAGGACTAAACTACACAATTCCCTGTTTCAAATAGTTCCTAGCATCATTTGCTGGACATTATGGAAAACTAGAAACTCTATGCTATTTGACAACATCACCTGCACCTACCAGTCCTTAGAAAATCAGTTAATGAGGAGATCTATCATATCTATAGTGCCAGACCATCAGACAATGAGTTTGATATTGATCTATCCTCTCTTCGATTTCTACCCCTTCACACAAGACCTCCACAACCTCAAATCCTTTGCCTTAAATGGCTCCCACCATCCCTTGGCTATAAGATTAATGTTGATGCCTCTTGGCATGAACCTCACTTTGCTGGTTTGGGGCTCATTGTAAGAGATGCAATAGGTCATGTGATGGTGATCAGAATAATATACACTCAGGCCAGCTCCCCACTGCATTCTGAAATGCTTGCTATACACCATGCCATAAGTCTAGGAACTGACCTACAACAGACTTTCTGTATTGAGTTAGATTGCCTTTTTGCTGTAAAGGCCTGTCTTGATCCTTACTATGCTCCTTGGCAGTTATTTACCCTAACTGCTTTTCTGAATGAATCTAAATGCATCACAATTCATGCCTATAGAGAGGCCAATACTTCTGCTGATAGACTTGCTAAGTTAGCCTATTCTTCTAGGGCTTCGATATACTACGCACTTAGTGAGCTACCTAACCATGTTAGAGGTGCCATACACCTTGATACAATGGGTATACCATCTCTCAGAATGGTAAACAGATGCTACTGACAGTTTGTTTAATGTACAGATGCAGTCATATTCCAGAATGCTCTCAAATAGAAGCACCAGTCATCCAGCTCGGCACCATCATAGATTTTATCAGCATTATTCTATTCTTTTGTAACTTTCAACTTACAGTTGGTACCGCATTGGGTTTTGCTATGCAATTCCCTAATATGTTCCGAGTGTATAGTTGCTTAGTGTATAGTAGATGCTACTGGACAGATTACAAGTCCCTTTTGATAGCATGCTCATGCTATAGGACCCTTGGTCCACTTTTTGTCATCTGTAATGATGTAAACTATTGCCATTATATGGCATTTTCATGACTTGGGATGCCTTATAAAATCACCCCCACCTAAGGGTGGTTTTAGTTGAAAAAAAAGTGTGGGAATTAACTAAAGACAAGAAAATGGATGCAGAATCCACGAAATTCTTCATTCAGGTGGGACCCATAGTGGACCATCAATATGCGGGTGAAAAAATTAGGCGGCAGGCGCGCGCGTTTTTGGCACGTAAAGTTGGTATTTTAAGAAATTGCAATAAAGGGTTTCCGTGTTTTGTACACAAGGGTTGCTTATTTTTATTTTATATTATAGCTACTTGTTTATAAATATAGGGTGTCTGTTTCAAAACTAATTATTAATGTATTAAAGTAGCTGGTAAAAGTAATTTTTTGGATTATAATTATATATATACACATGAAAACTCTTTAAAAAATTAAATTATGTTTAACTACGTTACTAGTATGAAAACTCATGTGTAGGACCAGGTAACGGCTAGTCCCTTCTCTTTCGGCTTTAAATACTACAAGTATACTCGCATCGGCATCTAGAACCAGAATGGAAAGGCGTGTTCTGCTTTGCCCTTTTTTTCACACACACACACACACCAACACACTAAGACGGCGGTTAGAACAAGATCGCCACCGCTGCAGGCCAAGAAATTATCTATCTATTGTAAGTTCAATTTGTCTGTAAATTTGATGAAGATATTGTTTCTTTTACTCAGGTTTTCAGTCCGCCGCCCGGCGATCATTGCCGCCTCGCCGCCTCCTGGGGCTCGGTATCTCCAATCTTCGCGAAGAGTTTTGGGGGTTTTGTGGCGTTTTTTTAATCGAATTGAACTGACTTATCAAATTTCATGATTTCGTTTAATTGAATTGAACAAGACTATAATTATGGCGCTCAGGTTTTTAGTCCGTCGGCGATCAGTGTCTTCAATCTCTGCCCAGTATACCAGTTAAGCGTAAAGTGCCTTGTTTTCTGTCCAGCGGCTTCTTCGTATGTATTTCCTTGGTCTGTTTGATGTTGTTTATCTTTCTCTAATTTTAATCCATTTGTACTCCCCTAATATGTGTTTTTGTCATCAGAGTTTCTGTGCCCAACTGCTGTATGTGCTGTGCATGAAAGAGTGTCTATCTGTGTTCTTGGAGATTATAGGTTCTGTTCGATGTAGAGGGAGGTGTCAACATTATCAATTAGTTTCTCGAGGATGGCAGGACAACCATGTCTCTTCTTGAAAGAAATTCTCTGTTAAGTCTGTTTTACTTATATTAATATGCAAAGCACTATAAATTTGATGATTCGATCAAATACATTGTGATTATACTTGTGGGTTCTATAGAATGGCAGAGGAGCATGTCTGTGGATGTAGCTAAAGTGTCAGCGTTCACTGAGCACATGGAAGATTTTTACAAATTCTGATTACCGAGGTTCGAACAAGTTGTTCTGTTTTCGAGTTTGTAATTAACTAGTCATAATTACTGATGATTGTAGAATTAGGATTACATGCATGGATTAGTTGATGGAGTTGCTGAAAGTGGCGCTTTGAAGCAAGAGAACAGGCCAGTGAGCGCTTTGAGATATTGTTCCATTTTTTTGGGTTGATTTCTCCATTATGATTTCAGTTGTTTCTGTGCTCAACTGTTGGCCAATGCTGAGGCAGGAAATTTGTGGTAAGTGCTGAGAACATCATGAAACCAGCCAGCCCTAAAGAGAATTTGTGAAGCCAAAACCTGAGGTGATTGAAAATATACTACCTTTTTGTTCAAAGTCGTGTGATAATTCATTTTTATAATGTTCTTCCTGTGCACAGATGGAAATGGGGATTGGAGAATTGAGGTAGCAAACTGATCTTGTACAGGTAGAGGCTACTCTCTACCAGGTCTTCTGCATGACTATGGTATTACTGCATCCCTTTCGCTACCTTTTCATTTTCTAACAGCTCCTTCGTAAAACCAAAGCAAACCCCAAGTTCATGGTGAGTTTATTTAGTTGTTAGCTGAAAAACTCTGGTAGATAGTGAAAGCATATGGTATTCATTTCTATAAAAGATAGGTCTAATTTGAAATTGTACATGCTTAGCATGGATAATGAACAGTCATTGATTTTTAATGCTAACTACTGATTTCTTATCCTTTGATTTGGCTTAAAATTGCTAGAAAAATTATTGCTGCAAGTTTTTTAATTGAAAGTATATATATATTTCACTTCGATCCCGAAAATGAATATAGAAGGCAGCTCATCGATCATGTGGTTTCTACTACTTTTCCAGAGAGAAGCAGTTGTGAAGGCATTCTATGCGAGAAGGTATTGCAGTATTGATATCCACGAAGCAGTTATTATTTCTGATCGAAATATCTTAATTTTGAAATGTGGTTATTCTGCTGCAGAAAAAAATGGGGCCACGAAGATAGTAGGCTGAACATCCAATCAAATGCAGTAGGCTGAACATGCAATCAGATGCAGCATCTGAGGTGGCTGACTGAGTAACGTTTGTTAGAAACCGAACCTTTCTTATATTAAAGTAGTGTATAATATGTTCCTGGGTAACTAATTTTTTTTCCTTTTGTTATTTTCTACATGATTCAGAGTGGTTGGATAGATCCGCAGTTGGAAGTTGCACAGTATATCAAAATGATCTGGAATTCCTATACAGTGGCTCAAACATCGAGAGGTTTACTGCGAGAAAGTACCATTAAGATGGAACTGCTACATGATAAAATGACTTTTCTGATATCTTTGATGCGTAAGGTCCTCTCTTGCCATTTTGTTTATCTTATGAGCACATTTAAACTTGATGTTATCATTTTTGTAGCAGAGGATTATGCAACATTTGAGATGTATAGTTGCTTAAGGAGGCGGGATGAGGAAAAAGAACTTGGCTGGCGAGCACTTGTAGACATTGGACATGTGGTTACTGATCAGGGGCTAAAGCAAAACTCCTCTCTCAAGGGCCGATCTGGTTTGGTTTTTCAGTATTGTTTGCATGATATTTCTTCTTGTATGTTAGTTTTGTTTTGATCAAAACAATCCATTTGTATTGGTCTAATTTTTGCTGCTTTTTTTAGGAGTTTCAGTATCTCTCTGTTGTTGGCGTTTCGGTTTTGTCAAATAAAATCTGGTTGTTAAAATAGTTTAACATCAAATTAAAAATGTTAATATACGAAATCCAAAGAAGTGTGAAATAACACGTACATATAAAGCTATATCACGTCATCTTTCTAATTATGAAGTCAAAAATCATAAAATGTTCAATTGTATTTTTTACATTACGTTTTTAACTCAAAGTTTTTTTATAATTTTGATTCAATTTTACCTTAAACTACATTTTAAAATGTATAAAAAATCTTACATATTTTAAAGTTTAGTAGTATTTAATTGTTTATTGTGCATTCATATAGTCATAAACTAATTTGCGATAAAATCTGCTAGTTGGTAAGAATTTTAGTTTAGTTTGTTCCATAACATAAAATTGTAATTGGTGTATTGTTGAGAAACAATTTCAATTTAAGATAAGAAATCTCATTAAAATTGACCTTTTTTTAGTGTAAAAATCTTAATCTTAATCTCATTCATACTATCCATGCGGCGAAAATATTCTTTACCTACACGTTTTTTTTCCTGTGATTTTATGCCCTAGTTTTTTTTCGCGAAGGTAAAAAATCTAAATAATTAATTATTTATAGATGTAGATAGATGATGAATGTCCTGAACTATCAAATGCCTAATTTTATATCTGTTCATTCACTGCACTGCTTCCTGGGGAGGAATGTAAGAAAAGGTATGTGTGATTTATATGAATCGTCTCAGATTACGTCCATGAACAAAATGATTTGGGAAACCTATTCTCACTGCAAACCCATTCGTTGATAAAAGTGGGTACCGTCAGTAGTTACAGACTTGCAGGCCAGGTTGGTTCTTTCGAGTTTATTACAGATTTTGCTTTGTTTGGCTATTGGTTAGTTGATTTCTGACCACAATGGTTCTCTGTTTACAAGGATGGATGGTGATCTGTGGGACATAGTCCTTCCTCTGAAAACGAATACAGATGGCAGCTCATTGATCAAATGATGCTTTACCTGAGAGAAAGAACCCTGAACAAGCTGGGAGGTAAGGATTCTCGATATCCACTGTAATGGTGCAGTTATTATTTCTGATGGAAAGGTAAATTTTGAAATGCGGTTCTTCTACTGTAGGGAAATTTAAGCCAAGAAAGAGGGAAGTGGGTTGAACATGCAATCCGGAAGAATCTGAGGATGCTGAGTACCATTAAACATTTCTTATACTTACCTTTTATACTAATGTAATGTATAAATAAGTGTGTGGTAATTTTCATTGTGTAGAACCAATGAGGAGGATCAAGTGTATGTGGCAGACATTGATGCTGAAGGTGTGGCTAATGTGTAGGCGTTCACCAAGTATGTGGAGGACTGTATGGTAAATTGTAAGGTACAAACAACTTGTTGATATTTTAATTTGAGACATTTGTTTTGTAATTAACTAATCTCTATTTACCTATGAATGCAGAATTGGAATAAAATTTTGGTCACGTGCATTCCTTGAGATTCTCGAGAAAATGAGGGCAATTCTGATAGACTAACAAGGACTCTCAGTTCAAATTTCACGCCAGGTTGGTTACTATTTCGAGTTCATTACTAATTTTGCTATGTTTGGCAATCGAGTAGTTGATTTCTGACCTCTGTTATAAGGATTGATGGTGTTCTTTTGTCCTTCCCCTGAAAATGAATACAGAAGGCAGCTCATCGATCGTGTGATTTCTACTGCTTTGGTTGAGAGAAGCGGCTTTTAAAGCATGCGAAAAGGTAGTACAGGGGAAGGGAAGGTATGAATTCTTGATATCCACTCAATTGAGCAGTTATTGTTTCTGATCCTAATATTTTAATTTTGAAATGTGGTTCTTTTACTACAGGGAAATTGGGGCCAAGAAGGGAAGTGGGCTAATCAGAGGCAGAATCTGAGTAACATTAATTAGAACGCAGACATTTCTTATACTTTTCTTTACTTAAGTAGTGTATAAATATGTTATTTGGTCTAATTTTTTGCCTTTTGTTATTTTCTATATGATTCAGAGTGGTTGGATAGATCTGCAATTGGAGGTTGCACAGTATATCAATATGATCTTTTGGAATTCCTATCTCAAACATCATTGATGTGTTTACTTCAAGAAAGCACCGTGAAGATGGAACAGCTACACGGTAAAATGACTTTCTGATATCTTTGATGTGTCAGGTCTTCTTTTGATGTAAACTTGATGTCGTCATTTTCGCAGCAGGAAAGGATTGTGCAGTATTTGAGATGTATAGTTGCATAAGGAGGCGGGGTGAGCCATAACTGTGGACATTGGAAATGTGGTTACTGCTCAGGGGGCAATATACTCCTCTCTCAAGGGCCGATCTGATTTGGTTTTTCATTATTGTTTGCATGATATCTCTTCTAGTTTTTTTTTTAGTTTTTTTTTAAAATCAATCTGTATTGGTTTACTTTGTGCTTCTTTTGTCAGGTACATTTGTGCCAAACTTTTGGCTAAAGCAGCGGCTGAAAAAACTACAAATGAGGTTAACGTATCATACTTTCAAACTCAAGTATTGCCTCACAAAATTGAGCTGGAGGATAGATATATTTTTATGGTGGTTATTTATTTCTTTTAGTTTCCTTTATTCAGTAATAAATTTATATCCTCACTTTCTTTCTGATATGTTGATGCATTGTGTCCTCTTCTGCCATTTAAACTACTTTGTGCATTTGAATATCAATCATGTCCTCTCCTCCCATGTGATTTAAATTTAAGGATAATGCATTTGATATTGGAACGTCGTGTGTAGTTGCTTAAGGAGGTCTTCAGTGGAAAAAGAACGTGGTTGGCACAGGAGGAGCTGTCAGAGTTGGAGACATCTGATATTTGGTTACTGTTTGGGGCTCAAGCGAAACCCCCATCTAAAAGGTCAATCTGATTTTATTTTTCATCTATATCTTCCTGATCACTCAAAGGCCAATATGAAATTGTTTGATTCTTTTTTGTACATCTGTATTGGTGTAATGGATGGTTATTTTGTCGGGACTTTCTGGGCCCAACGTCTGCTGGTGATGTGGTTAAAAGGTGGGTTTTTTGGATTCAGTATCTGTCTTTCTTATTGTCTAGAACTAAACTTTCATTGAATTCTTCCTATTGCTGGATTCTCACGGATTTCATTTCCAATTTTCCTGTGGCTTCATGTCTGCGTTAAATTCAGTCGGGTTACTCATCGACTACCTTGGTCATGGGAATTGAGTTGGTCGAATTTTCAGTTAATGTGCTGGCCAGACATGTGCATGTGGGTTATGCTTCGGATTTTTAAAGCTCAGCTATTATCGTCAAACTAAAGAATTAAAAATCTAATTGAATAGTTAACATCGAATAAAATTTGTAAATATATGAAGTAAAAAAAGTCTGAAATATCATATACAGAACATTTAAAAATGAACATGGTACCTTAAAAAATGGTTAGAAGGTGAAAAACCATAAAATATAAAGATTTGGTGTCCTGTTAAGAAAATCGTCATAGTACTAGTACACTTTGACTTAGAAATGATTTTTAAATTTTCTGACATTTTACCACCTGTAAAATGTGTCTTAAATTTTGTCAAATTTCTTTCATATATAAATAAAATCTAATTAGTTTTTATCTTTAAGTTGTATTTATTTTTACTTTTTTGCGAAACTCTTAAGCAAAGCAATATCATCATTACTAGTATAAAAAATTACTAGTTAATTATATAAACTATACAATTTTATTTTCAAGTTCAGTTTACAATGAGTAAATAATTTCACTTTTTTAAGAAAGTTGATTTTAAGATGGATTTTTTGGAACAATTAAAAAATGATGGTTGAGTTAGAAACAATTTACAATTAGTGATTGTAAAGTTTTTGTAATTTTATCAAATTGATTTACTATGTTGTCATCACAAAAATAAACTTGGTCCATTTTATAATGTGTTTTGTTTCCTTAGATTTAATTACATATTTTAATAAAACAACAATTTGAATGCTTTAATATGCTGATGTGAATTGTTTATATGCTCTGTTTTGCAAGGGGTGTCTATTCCACGATGACCCAAAGAATTTCCCTGATGTTGGAGGTGGTGTTCTAAATAATTGAGCATTTCACTCCAAGATCCCGAACTGCTGAGAGGGAGGCTTGGTTCATATCTTTATTACGTACTATCACATTTACTACTTATAGTTAACCCTAAGTCCCCGGAATTTAATCTACAGGTTCATCTTCCCTCTCAAATAAATGAGGGGTGATGGGACGAGGTAGTTGAATCTGTTGCGGAATCTTGGCATCATTGAGATCATTGAACAGTCTGTGGCGAATCCTGGGACCATCTGAAAATTTAGTTTTAATAACTCAGAAGCTTACGGGGATGGAGCCTTTTAATGAAGAAGGGGCCTCCAGCTAGCAATGCTCTACAATCATGATAATCCAAAGGTTCTTTCTTCAAGGAATTGAACTATTGATTTTATGACTTACAAAAATTGAAGTTTTCTAACTTGTTATTAACATTGGCAGGGGCTGGGAACTACAACTGTAAAGGAAGGACAATGAAAATAGATTTTTGGGGGGACTGAACAAGATGGAGAAGCATAGGGAAATGGTTGAGGTATGTTCTGAATATCATGACTAGATGGTAAGATTTTTTTCTGTTCGATTGAATTCTCGTTTCCATTGAAGGACCGTGATAGCTTGTCTTTTGGACCAAACTGGGGAAGGAGCTGCAGCAAAGGAATAAATACACGTTTTCACTTAAAAGGCACCTGAAGAAGGGGAGTTCTCGAGACCTATGCATCTTAGCTTGTTATTAACATTGGCAGGGGCTGGGAACTAGAACTGTAAAGGAAGGACAATGAAAATAGATTTTTTGGGGGACTGAACAAGATGGAGAAGCACAGGGAAATGGTTGAGGTATGTTCTGAATATCATGACTAGATGGTAAGATTTTTTTCTGTTCGATTGAATTCTCGTTTCCATTGAAGGACCGTATAGCTTGCCTTTTGGACCAAACTGGGGAAGGAGCTGCAGCAAAGGAATAAATACACGTTTTCACTTAAAAGGCACCTGAAGAAGGGGAGTTCTCGAGACCTATGCATCTTAGCTTGCCCTTCGCAAAGGATGGAGAGAAGAGAGGAACAAGCAGCATAAACTCAAATTTGTGCTCGTAAAGTTTTCCTCAACCAGGTTCTGAAATTCATAATTTTACTATATCCTTGTACACTCTTCTCTCTGTTTAGTTTATATTCAAGTTGAAGCCTCATGCTATATCGTTTATACAGGAACGCTATTTATAAGGATGGTGTAATTAATATTTGAAGGCAGCTCAGTGATCAAATGGTTTCTAATGCTCTGCCTCTGAGAGCAAGATCCCTGAACAAGCGGCCTCGAAGGCATTCATGTGGGAAGGTGTTGCAGTGGGAGGGAAGGTAAGGATTCTCGATGTCCACTTATCTCTGATGGCACATAGAAGGTTTTCGAAGAAGTCCTGGTCAGCTAGATGTTAAGGAGTGCTTCGGGCTCCCACTGCTGTATAACTGAAGACACTTCTTCAGGCCACAATTTTGGTTATGATGTGGAAATTTTTGGTAAGATTTCTTTTAATAACATTACTAAAAGCATATGAATATATAAATTGCAGTTTCTTCTCTGACATTTGAAGATACCGATTTTACTTCTGAACTTTGTTTAACTATTTTTTCTTCTGAACTTCTGAACCATTGATGGCATTTATGCAGAGCGCACCTTAATCTGGTGGATATGAGAGAGAGATATATCATAAAGGTGAATACTTTAGTTTTACTTTCTCTAAATAAAATTTATCTAGCTCAGGGTCACACTAATTTTACTTGGAGATATAATTATGCACGAGGAGTCTGAGAAGAGGATGTCATGAAGGAGCTGTTTGGTTTTGAATTAATATCAACTTCAAAGGTGTGCCATGTTTTTTACATGGTTATCTTACGTCATCTGGGTTTGATGCTATCACTGGATCCTTATTAGCAAAGCAATAAAATAGAGATATTTACTAGACCATATCCTCTATCTAATACATAAAATTAAAAATTTGAACAGTTTGGCTTGGTATTATCTCAGCATTACATTTTTACTTTTATTTTTGTTCGAATGTTTCATAAATGTCATTGATATGTCCTTTTCATGTGCATTAACAGAACCTTTGAAGGGGCCATGATTGAAGTATCCACAGAGTACCTTCCCATTACTGAGGAAAAAGATGCAGCACTGGAATCAAATAGTGGAATAAAAAGAAAATGTTCACTTTATTTGTTGACCTTCAGGTGAGGAAATTGTTGGTGAAGAAAACCTGGCTGGGCCTGGCTGTAAAACCTTTAAAGGTATGATCTTCCACAGAATAAATTATAATTTTATTGACACGAGAAGCTGCTGCTCTAGAAGCAAATGGTGGAATTGGTACAGATGTTTTCACTTTATTAAATTATCTTTTGGTGGGGAGATTGTTGGTGAAACAAATATTGGCTGGCTATAAATCCTGCAATGGTATGATCTTCAACATAATAGATTATAATTTTATTGACACAAAAACTGTTTACTGAGGCTTTTTTTGTCTGACAGTTAAATAAAGAGGAAGTTTTTTGTCAGGTGGATGCTAAGGGCTCCTGGAGGAGGAGTTCTCGAGACATGCATATGAGCTTGCAGGGAAGAGCTTCACATATGATGCAGAGAACCGTTTGTTCTCTGCCAAGGAGCTAGCATGGTCGAGAATTTTGCCTCTACCAGGTTGTGACATTCTTACCATAGCTTTATCCTCGTAAATCATCCTCGTTTATTTGATTTTTAAGAAGAAGCCGACTGGGAAATTTCTTGTACAGATACACTGGAATTAGTAGCTTAGGGGACAATCGACCACTACTGTCAAGACCACACTGCGATAGCAGCTGCAAATGGCACGACAGTTGAAAGGTTTTTTAAATACCTCTAGGTGGAAAAGTTGTATATTTCGGAGAAGCAAATGGCTATAAAGGCATGATCTTTAGCATAATAAATGATAATTTTATAGAAACAGGTTGTTTACCGAAACAGAATGGTGATTTTGATAGACTGGCAGACGCATGCTCATTTCAAGGGGAATGGATCCTTTGATTATGAAAAAGGGGCCTCCAGCTAGCAATTCTCTACAACTATGATAATCCAAGGTTCTTTCTTCAAGGAATTGAGCTACTAATTTTGTGACTTACAAAATTGAAGCTTTCTAACTTGATTAACATGGGCAGGGGCTAAGAACTAGAACTGCGAAGGAAGGACAAGGAAAATAGTTTTTTTGGGGGACTGAACAAGATGGAGAAGCACATGGAAATGGCTGAGGTATGTTCTGAATTTCATGACTAGATGGTAAGATTTTTATCTGTTTGAATGTTTTAACATATCCTCCGTTTTGCTGGGGATGTCTATTGGTTCCACAAATAGTGAAACTTTGTTTTTTGCTGATGGTGGAGGTCGTGTTCTCGATAATTGAGGATTTCACTCAAAGCTCCTGAACTACAGAGGGCAGTTCCGTATCTTTATATATCTGTAGCTTTTCGTAATGTTCTATCACATTTCCTACTTTAATCTGACTTATGTCCCTGTATTTAATCTTTACTTACATGTTCGCTCTCAAAATAAATTTTCCGAATTCAGTCGGGTTACGCATCGACTTTAATAATTGTCAATAGGTGAAAAACCATAAAATATAAATATTTGGTGTCCTGTTAAAAATATCTCCGTAATACTAGTACACTTTGACTTTAGAGATGATTTTTAAATTTTCTTTCGTTTTACCGCATTTAAAATGTGTTTTAAATTTTGTCAAATTTCTTTCATATATATAATCTGAGTGGTGTTTATCTTTCATTTATATAGTCATGATTAAGTGTGGGTATAATTCAGTACTGGTTGTTAAGAATTTTAGTTTATTTAAGATAAGAAATCTGATTACTCTTATGCTGTATTTATTTTTACTTTTTTGCGAAACTCTTAAGCAAAGCAATATTACTATTATAAAAAAATTACTAGTTAGAATTAAATACACTATATAATTTTATTCTTAAGTTTAATTTAAAATGAATAAATAATTTCACTTTTTTAAAGAAAGTTGATTTTAAGGTGGAGTTTTTGAAACAATTTAAAAATTATGGTTGAGTTAGAAATAACTTATAATTAGTGATTGTAAATTTTTTATATTTTTTATTAATATTATTTACTATGTTATAGCATAAATAAACTTGGTCAGTTTATAATGTGTGTTTTATTTCCTTGGTAAGGATGAATGGTGTAATTAATATTAGAAGGAAGCTCAGTGATCAAATGGTTTCTAATGCTCTGCCTCTGAGAGCAAGAGCCCTGAACAAGCAGCCTTGAAGACATTCATGTGGGAAGGTGTAGCAGTGGGAGGGAAGATAAGGATTCTCGATGTCCACTTATTTCTGATGTTAAGGCTAAGTTTTGAAATATGTTTCTTCTGCAGTAGGACCAAGAATAAGGAAGTATGCTGAACATGCAATCATCGGAGGCAGAATCTGATGTCGCTGAGTAATATTAATCAGAACCCAAACATATCTTATACTGACCTTTTACCAAGGGAATGTCCAGATAATTTTTCTGGGAATTAATGTTGTTATTTTTCTATATAGTGCAGAGGTTGGAGAGATCTGCAATCACAGTATATCAATAAGAATTGTGTGAAAAGTTGAAGGAGTGTGTTAATCAGGCAGCCTGCAGGTATTAAAATGTAAGCAATCTTTTCTAGTGTCCTTTCCTCTCTAACTTAAGTTTCAGACTACATTTTTTTAACTACTCATGTTGTGTTTGCCATAGATCACTGATGTTTACTTCTAGAAAGGGCCACGAAGAAGATTTAGTTGCCCAATTTATTGTAGTTTGTGTGTTTAATGTGCTATTAATCATGCTGGCATTCTTGTGTTTTGAATTGATGCTCTTTACATTGGGTTCTTGTGGTCTGTGGACAATCTTGAATCCCATTAGACATTGGTACTTAAACTTTGTGTCATGGATCTGTATGAATGATGCTTGGATTCTTGAAAATTTAATAAGAATGTCTGGATGCTATGTATATAGGGTTCTTGCCTCTTGGTACAATCTGCTATGTAAATTTTGCTATGAAAATAAGAACGTCTGGTTTACATGAATGGTGATCCGTGGCTATTTGTTTGGTTTCCTTAGTTGGCTATTTGATTACTTACCGCAAAGCTTCTCTGTCTATAAGTGTTATTGAAAGCTAATAAAAAAAAAGTTATTGAAAGGATGGATTGTGATGCGTAGGACGGGTCCTGCTCCTGAAGGCAGCTCATTGATCAACATGTTTCTACTTCACTGCGATCAATATACTGGGCTTGTTGAAGCTCATGTACAGCACAAATAAAGTATAGTAGCTTCTTCCTGTTTCTCCTCACTCTCTTTCCTTTTTCTTTTTCTTTTTTTAAATTTTCTGATACACACTACTAATGCCCCTCACATTGCTTGTAGGTATTTGAGGGACGAGTGTTGATAGGTTGAAGAACAGGAAGAAGGGCTCCACCAATTTCCCTTAAGTCATATTTTAAATGATCTCATAATATACTAACAATGCTTCTCCCAACGTGTGTAGGTAACATATCATACCTTGCATGCTGTGAAGACCACAGTGAGGAAGGCCGGTATACATTCATACATTATGGTGGTAATCGACCCTCTGCACAGCAACATCGGCAGCAGAATAAATTACTGTGGGTTGTGACCACATCTTTTGGCTCAGAATTCCAGGACTTGATGAACCTACTATTTCATCTACATAATTCTTTTATTCAAAAACATCATAACTGTGCATTTGATTGTTTTGGTGTGTGCAGAAACCTTGAAGAATCATTTATGACGTGGATTGGGTATAAAAGGACAAAATGTTGCTGTGAAAAATACAGAATAAAAGGACACTAAGAATTGTGTGAGAAGTTGAGGGAGTCTCTTGAGGGGATCAAAATGTAAGAAATCTTTTATACTACTCTCTTTGTGTTTCCCATGGATCACTGAAGTTCACTTCTAGAAAGGGCCAAGAAGGAGGCATTACAGCCCTGTCCACATCAAATATTAGCAGCCATATGGTAAAGGGCTTTCTGATATGTGCGTGTCCTCTTTTGCCTTTTAACTAGTACCATCATTTTAATACCTTGATGCATCATTTTCTTTCCTACCCTGCCATTTAAACATGTAATTATTTTTCCACCAGGCAAGGATAATGAGGATTCCGACATTGAAGTTGCTTAAGGAGGCCTGGCTTGACAAAAGAACGTGGCTGGTATAGGAGGAAGGAACTTTCAAGCAGGTGGAGACATCTGATATTTGGTTACGGCTTGGGCTCAAGTAAAACCCCCTCTTAAGATCATTCTGATTTTGTTTTTCATCTATGTCTGCTTGATAACTCAAAGGCCAATCTGAAGTTGTTCGATTCTTTTATTGTACATTGTATTTGTTTAATGTATGCTTCTTTTGTCAGGACATTCTGTGCCCAATGTCAACTGATGCAGCGGCTGGAAGGTGAGTTTTATGGTTTCACTATTTGTCTTTCTTATTGCCTGGAACTATTTTTAGTTTTGCGTCGAATTTAGTTGGGCTACGCATGGATCCCTTTGGTCATGAGAATTGATTTGATCGAATTTTCAGTTCATTGGCGGGCAAGACATGTATTATCATCTTAACCAAGGAATTAAAAATAAAATTAAAATAGTTCAACATCAAATCATATTTGTAAATTTGTTCAATAAAAAAATGCATCAAAACATGGTATTTTTATAAATGTTTAAAAGTGAAAATCTATAAAATATAGAGATTTTGTGTTTTACACCCTTTAAAAATATCTTAATTGTTGTACTAGTACGTTTTAGCTTTTAGAAATAATTTTTAATTTTGTAAAATTTCCTGCATATTTTTAATCTTAGTAGAGTTTATGGTTCATTGATATTGTCATATTTAAGTGTGGGTATTAGTCTAGTTACCAGCTATTATCCTCTAGTTAAGAATATAGTTTGTTTTTCTCAAAGATATCAAAAGCTAATCACTGTTTTGAAGCAACGGTTGTCAAGATAGGAAATTTCGTTAGCTTCTACTATTAAGCTTGAAATTTTCAGCCTTAAGCAAAGCAATCTCATGTTTACTATTACTTGGCAAAGCGGACCATGCGGTGTATTTCAAGTACTTTTGAAAATGTTTTTAATCGTGCAAATGGGAGAAATATTGCACAGTTCATTAAAATATGTATTATTATATACTAGCATAATGGACCGCGCGTTGCGCGGTAGATTTGAAGAAGTTTGAATAATGTAAAATGTACTCTGACCAAAACTGCATGACTTTTTCAAATTGCTAAAAACTATTTTTTACCAATTAATATCTTTATTATTGTGTAGTAATTAAAAGTGTTGATATTGTGAAAATAAACATTGAAAGGAATCCAACAAGATATAATGCCAGTAAACGTTCAAAATAAATGTTTCCTTTAGTAAATGTTTTTAGATATTAAATTTGTGTACAATGGTAAAATGGTTGCATTTTATAATTTTGTTATTTCCAAAAAGTGATAAAAAATCATCATTAGTTGATTAAGGCATAAGACATGTTCTTTTCTTATCTGAAATGTTTCATTTTAGTTTAGAGTAATTTTTATAAAATATTATTTAGTAAATTCAGTTTAATTAAACCACAATATTATTACTTTGAATACAATTAGTTGTAATTCATTTTTGTATATTTATAATAAGTTCAATTATGTGAAAAAAAGAGAGTAAAGAACATGCCCTAAATAGCATATAAAATTTAAATATCAACTTATTAATAGCGAATAAAATCATTTACAAAGTTTTAAAGTTATGAAAGGTTTTATTTATTTAAATATGTTATGTATTGTTAAATAGTTACAAATTTGATTGTTATGGTCAGAAATGTAGGCTAATTTAATCATGTTGTATACTTAATTTGGTATAAAAAATACATCTTTCGTTTGAAATATATTTTATATTATTATTTGTATCACGCAATGTGGGAAATCATGAATTTACATATAATTTGATATTTTGGTATGTATTATCATAATCTATTAGTTTCTCATTTACCATGTTATATTAAGTTAATAAATATTCAATTACACCTATTTAAAAATACATATAAGCACTCTAATTATGCTCTTTTTAATGATAAACGAATCACCAAAAATCATCTACGTACGTTATAGAATAAATATATTTTGTACCACAATTAGCTACCACCATATATCAATTTCCACTGATTTGATAGCCATTAATTTAAAATGTAAAATTTTCAATTCACTAAAATACCCTATTGCTTAAAGTTAGATAGATTTCCAGTAAAATATGTTCCTTATTCAACTTTCAAAAGATCCAGTATTCTTCTGTGACGGTTAAGAAAGAATTAATTAAATATAATATTATCACATTTTTCAAAGAAATCAAATCTCCTCTTACATTGAGCTAAAATTTTGGTAATAAAATGTGAGCAGATCAATATTTTGCACAGAACCAAATTACACAGAATTCTTGACAAATTACCAGCCAATCAATCACACAACATTACAAAAGATTAAACTTACATCCTTTTATTGTTGGTGTATTTTAAAATCCAACCAAACAACTTTTGCCCATAAAGAGAGAATAGAAACATACATGTTACTAATTGGTCTATCCAATCCAAATCATATCCAAGATCTTCTCTTATGGCTTCCAAAACAAGTTTATCATGTTTTTATGTTATTCTTAGATTATCATTGTTGATCAACGAATCTGCATACAGTGATATCAATGTTTATGAGTTAGTTAGGGGAAATGTTTCTGTCAAGATCACCAACTACGGTGCCAATGTGCTCTCCTCCATCCTGCCAGATAAACATGGTATCAAATTCCTTCAACGTTTTTTTTTCAAACCGGAAAGATTGAACCCGTGGCTGGTTCTCCGTACGACTTCCAAAATCCTAGGTCCATCGGCAGCAGGTTCAGGGAGCTCCCGGCCGACTATGACATCAATTATGTGGCCAGCCACAACTCAAACCAGCAAACCAGCAGATGGCGATAGTGATCGAGCCAAAATCAGGTAGAAAAATGGAGTTGTGGAGTAGGGAAAAATGGTGCAACTTATTATAAGCACCGGGCTCTTTGCTTGGAGACTCAAGGGAGTTCAACTATTGTCTTATATATATATATATATAAAAGGAATACTGGCTTAAGGCTCAAATCATTATTTTCCTTACTCGCCATTCATCAGGCTTCAGCAGTCGCTTCTTCAGCGATGACCGGCGCTTGTCTGCCGGAATTCCGTAGATCTCAGGTGGAATCAAAAGAAGAACGATTCTGTAAAGCTACGACAAAGGCTCTCCTCGCCAAAGAGCAAGAAATCGCTCGCTCTCGAGTAGATATTCGACAAAAGGCGGCTGCTTTGAGCACCAACGATCAACGAATCGGAGAAAGCACAAAGGTGTTGTCTATCAAGAACCAAGAAATCGATCTTCTACAAGCCGAAAAGTGGTGAGAATTGGCAGAGTCTAGGGCTAAGAATATAAGAATTTACACTGGCTCTACTTGCCGATGATCGAGAATTTACGAATCAAATCGAGAGTTTGCAGGCTGATCTGATCTCCTTTACAGTTCACAACTTTGAAAACAACCAAAAAACATGATATACATATAACCTCGAAGACGGAAGATTTATCTTTGGTATGACGATGAGTGATGACGACAAACGTCCTATGCAATTTTTGAGAATATATAGTTCTTGACCTCGTATATATAAATATTGCGGAAATTGAGATATCAATCGCTCAATACAAAATCGTTTTGACATCAAATTATAATACCATAATCATCTTAAAATTAGCAAATCATATATTATGCTACAATAAAAGGAAAAACAAATATATGCGTATATTTGCATATGTAAAGCAAAATTTTGTTTTTTAAAGTTACGCAAGCATGGTTAATATTTGAGAAAATTATATTGGATAAAATTAAAACGATTTTATAGGAGAGTAAACATATGGGTGGCGATGAGTAAACTAAACCGGCCGAAACTAAACCGATATTATAGCACAGGACATGAAAACGTAATATATATGGTAATATTGGTAATATAAGATTTTTTATATGGTAATATACGATATTATATGAGTTAGAATGAGTTGTATTTGTGTGTAATTGGTGTTAATAATATAGAAAGAATATATAAAAATTTAAAGAAACCAAAAAGGAATATATGAAAATGGTAGGCGCCGGAATATGGTGATCTTGTGGTGGTTATGTGGTGGTTATGTGGTGGTTATGTGGTGGTTTTAATCAAAACTACGTAGTTTAATATTTTTTTATTAATATATATTTACCGGAGCAATAACTCTTCTAGTTCCCTTTAGGAGCGAGACTAGATAATACCCGTGCACATGCACGGATCGAAAATTAAAAGTTATTATATATATATATATTCATCCTTTTTATATATATTATACATATATATATATATATATATATATATATATATATATATATATATCCTAAAGTGAACTAGAAGAGTTATTGATCCGATCAATAAATAAATTAACAAAAAGTATTAAAAGGATGAAACTACGTAGTTTTGACTAAAACCACCACATAACCACCGCAAGTTCACCATATTCCAGCGCCTACCATTTTTATATATATTCTTTTTTTGTTTCTTTAAAATCTAAATAGAATATCAAAAAAATTTAATTGTTTGTGATAATTTCAGAGTTTCGGGTGTGAAAATTATATCAAATGTAGGTAGTTTCGGTAATGAAAAAGAACATATTTAGTTAGCTGAAAACGAATCTAACATATTAATTAGGAATACTTGACCTATTAATATATATATATACTATTACCATAACAAACAATCTAAATAGTATATTTCTATTAATTTACTTAACATATATACAATCTATCACTTCAGTTATATGATGATTGGAAATCAATTTATACATTGTTTAAAAAAATCAACTAATACCTTAAAATGATCAATTACTATCTCAAAATACTTTTGATAAAATAAAATATTTTTCCACCATTACTTGTAGACTATTTATTAATTCAGTCATCGATTGTTATAAAGTAATAATATTCACCAACATAAACACATAATTACCCTCTCATTTGTTAAGCAATAATTAATTAATATTTGATAGGATATGATAATATTATATTTGATGCGACAAATGGCCCACGAGTTAGAACCCAAAAAACTAGATTATGAATACCCATAATAAAATGCAAATGTAAAAATGAATATATATAATTGTTATTGAATCTTTAAAGGGAAAAATAAAAATATGATACATCAAAATAATAAATTGGAGATTTTTTATTACTTTTCAAATTCATATAAACATTGTAATATGCTATAATTATAAATGTACTTAAAATATTAGATTAACTATATTAGCTTTCGGGGCACATTTAATTCAGGTGACAACTTAACCAGTAAATTATAAAAAATTTATTTCATCCTTATCCGGTGAATTGGAAAATTATGTTAATTGACGTTGTATTAATTAACAATAAGTGTTCTATCTAATATATTTTTTATAAAGGTTTAAGAAATTGTGTCGTATCTAACATATTTTAATTTGAAATTAGAAATAAAATTACAAAATTAACCACTAATTTAATTCTAATTAAATACATTACGAAATCAAGTTGTACTTAAATATCGTTGCAATCCCATTCCTCTTCTTTAATATGTTGATTTTGTGACATATCTTGTTAGGATCAAATTGGCTACAATGCAATTGATCACATATAAGCCCCCGTGCAAAAGAATGATAGAGAGGGAGCAAGTTTACCTTTTGAATTTTCTGTAGGATAATAAACTGGTAACTTCAACAAAAGCTGACACCGTAGCATACAACCTTTCTCAAGTAAATATTTCTCAGTGTAAATAAAATACACATATGGCCATACAAATATATTGTTAGGAATAAAAATTGTTATTATACACCACAATCATACACATATGGTATACACTATTCTAATGTATTATTCACAACAAAAAAAGATTATTTGGAAAAAATTAATAGTTTTGATCAATCTGAAAAAATCATACAACTTTAATTTTTAATTTAGACATGATAGTACACTTTAAAATATTCAAACTTTTTCTTACATACCGAGCAACGCGCGGTCCATCATGCTAGTTAATTTAGTAAAAATAATATTTCTTAATCATCATTTATGTTATAGAATATGCAAACAAATTTCATAGAAATTAGAAATGTTTAAAGTTTTAATGATTTAATTATAAAATATATATGTTATATGTAGAACATACGTGTCGTAAAATCATATGTATACATCTTTTGTGGTGTGAAGCTCTCTAAGTCAGTAATTTGTGCTATTGGTTTTGTAATTAACTAATCACACTCTTATGTTGATGTACACAAAATGAGAGCGAATTGGTTGACTCAAGCTAGGCTCAGACCTGAGACACTCTAACTGACCATAAACAGCATGGATCGCTAGTCCACACCAAGGAAGGACCTGCAGCTGGTTGGTAATAACTTCCCAGCGGAGCTTGGGGTTATGCAAGTAAGATTCACCCTTGAAAAAACACTTTTTTAGGATGAATCTCTGTGCTAAGTTGCCGATGAGCTACCATTGAATATTTCCTGATCACAAGTTGAAGGACGGGGACCACATCATCATCTGGTCAATGTTAGTTTTGTTTGAACCTATATCTTTCCTCACATGTCTCACTGATGCTATAAAAATACAATTATCTTTCCTCACATACACTGCAGAGAAAGCTGAAGTTTTTTACTTCAGCATCACCAGCCAAATTTGAAGGGCATAAACCTCCAGAGCAGGCTGATGCTGAGAAGCAGCAGAATCCAAGTACCAGGCTCAACTCAACAACCACAGACTAAGAGAGTTTGGTTAAGATTTTTTTAAGTTCAACCAGACTGGATCTTTGTCACTAGCACCTCTTTAGCACCCAATCTATTTTTAAACATGTTTCCCTTTCTAGCAGGGAAGAAAATAAGAAAATAGATGTTGAAACCCCCAGCTTTGCTCAGGACAATCATCATAAAGTGGTGATATCTAGGCAGGTGTGTAACTAACTGTTGGAATAGGTTTTAAATTTGTCCAACCTGTTAGATAGTATTATGGGCCTAGAGTCCAATATGTATTAGCCTAGGGTTTAGCTAGGGTTTCTCGCTTTCTCTTTGTACCCTTATACTGTCTATATTAAGGTGAATATCAGACACACCTCATAATCGAGGTTTATCCCTCTAACATGGTATCAGTCGCCTGACGATCCTGGGTCCTAAATTTCTTCTTTCCCGTTTGCCAAGCCGGCCTCTGATCGGGGTTTCTTCGCACAATCGACAGTGTCTGTGTGGGTCCACGTTGTTTCTTCCCTGCTCGGCAAGTCGGCATCCCCGTCATCGATTCCCTGTGAAATCTGTTCGGCGTCCTCATTCCCGATCATCATTGTGATTCTTCTTCGTCGGTGTTCTTTCACTGTTCGGCGTCCCTGCTGTGTTGCTGGTCAACGCCACCGCCGATCATCATTTGCAGCCAGTTTTCGATCACTCAACAGTTCTGTCCAGTTGCTCGCCCAGATTCACGCGCCCGGTATAGCGCGTGCGTTACACGCGCTCGACAGCAGCCGACATTGCATCAGTTGGCGCGTATCTTCACGCGCCTGACAGAGGCCTTCTCACGTGCTATACCAGCGCGTAGTTACACGCGCCCAGCAGAGTCTGTCCCGCGCCTGCTGGGGTATTCTCTGAAATTATTCTTATTTTTTCCTCAAGCTGCTGTCCGAAGTAATTTTTTTTTTACGACCTAATGAGATTGGAGTTTAAGTGGTTTGTTTGAGCACTGCGGGATCGGAGTAGTATTTGCATTTGTTTGATTTTAGTGTTTGCACATTGTGGTGAGATTTATTTTGGATTTTATTATGGTGAATTTGGCTTTCTTATCACGGGCGGGTCGCATGAGTAGCTGGATCGCATATAAGGTGACTCATTTGAATAATTCTGATCGTAGTCGTTTTTCGAACAAATGGATTGTAGATTCTGGGGCTACAGCTCATATGACTGATAGTTCTCGTCATCTTGGGAATGTAATTCCTTACTTTGGTTCACCTGTTTATGTTGGTAATGGTCAGCCTATACCGGCATCTCACATTGGGGAGTGTAATATCTCTGGTTTATCCATTCGCGATGTACTTGTGGTTCCTCAGATTACTAAGAGCTTGTTGTCTGTTAGTAAACTCACTCTTGACTTGCCAGTGAGTATCACATTTGTTGACGATGTTTTTTCTATCCAACATAAACAGACAGGACAGATAGTTGGTAAAGGCCGTCATATTGCGGGTCTTTATTATTTGGATACTGGTGATTCTTGTTTTTTGAGTGAGCTGCGCTCTGGAAAGCTCCGGGCCCCGTTTGAGCTATGTCATTCTCGTCTTGGGCACGTGTCCTATGACACTGTTCAGTTGCTGAATAAGAAGGGTCACATTTCTGCCACTTCACCTCTACCTGCACCTGTTAGTTGCTCTCCTTGTCAGATGGTCAAGAGCAGTCGGTTACCATTTTCTGTTAGTGATAAGAGGGCAAAAGTTTTGTTAGAGAAGGTGCATTGTGACTTATGGGGACCAGCTCCAGCATATGCTGCATCCGCACATGGTTTTTCATATTATGTTGTATTCATTGATGATTTTTCAAGATTCACATGGTTTTATCCATTACGGCATAAGTCGGATTTTTTCGACACCTTTCTTCGCTTTCAGAAATTTGTTGAGACCCAATTTTCTGCGAAGGTCAAGGTTTTTCAGACTGATGGTGGTACGGAGTTCACTAATCATCGTTTGCAGGCTCACTTTGTTTCTTGTGGCATTCATCATCAGATGTCATGTCCATATACACCTGCTCAGAATGGTCGAGCTGAGCGTAAACACCGTCACATTACAGAGACTGGTCTTGCAATGTTATATCACTCACATGTGCCGCATTCTTATTGGGTGGAAGCATTCTCTTCGGCTGTTTACATAATCAATCGTCTCCCCAGCTCAGTTCTTGGTGGTAGATCACCCTTTGAGACTGTCTATGGGACTACTCCGGACTACACAGTCTTTCATCCTTTTGGTTGTCGAGTGTACTCGTGTTTGCGTGCGGTTGCTGAGAATAAGTTTGCACCTCGTTCTATACCATGTGTGTTTATTGGTTATAACCCCAGTTACAAGGGTTATTAGTGCCTCGACCCTACTAGCGGTCGTGTCTATTTCTCTCGCCATGTCCAGTTTGACGAAACATGTTTTCCCTATGTCTCATCTTCTAGGGAAAGACCTGTTTCGGATTTGGAAGTCTCATCATTTTTTGAACCAGCAGGTGCACCAGTCGAACGTTCGCCAGCTGTTCCAGTTGATCCTGTGTTGGTTACACCGATTGAGATGTCGTCGCTCGCACCGTCGTCTTCCAGGTCTTGCTCTATCTGTCCTTCAGATGATCATTCCTCATCTCCAGCTATTCTGACTGCTCCTTCACCGAGGATGCCCGCTACTTTATCACCACCACCATCTCCGCCATCTCCATCAGGCTCTCAGACTTCTTCTGGATCTGATTCTGACTCTACCACTGATTCAGATTCTCCTTCTCATCATAGACATCATATGGTTACCAGGAACCAGGATGGTACTCGTCATGTGATATCTCGCCCAGACTTTGTTACTATCGGTTTTCTTGCTCAGGTTATGGACCCTTCTGAGCCTCAGAATTATCGTGCAGCCCTTAAAGACCCGAAATGGGTTCGTGCTATGGATGAAGAAATGGATGCTCTTCGACATCAGAAAACTTGGGAGTTGGTGCCTCGACCAACGCATGCAAACATAGTTGGCTCCAAATGGGTATTTCGGCTGAAGTATCGAGCTGATGGTAGCATTGAACGCTACAAGGCTCGACTGGTTGCTCAGGGATATTCTCAAATTCCTGGTTTTGACTTTGACCACACTTTCAGTCCAGTGGTCAAAGCTGCAACGGTGCGTACAGTGATTGCCATTGCTACTTTGAGACAGTGGCCTTTACACCAGCTTGATGTCAAGAATGCTTTTCTCAATGGTGTTCTTGACACTCCGGTTTATATGGCTCAGCCTGTTGACTATAAGGATCCATCTCGGCCTGACTATGTATGTCGACTCCAGAAGGCCATTTATGGATTTAAACAAGCTCCTCGTGCCTGGTTTGATCGGTTCAGCTCTTATCTCCGACAACTTGGATTTCGGTGTAGTTCTTCTGACACGTCATTGTTTGTCTTCTCACGAGGTTCTACTCTACTATACTTGTTGGTGTACGTGGATGATATCATTCTTACTGGTAACGATGCTGGAGCCATTCGCCAGTTCATCGCACGGACTGATCGAGAGTTTTCGATCAAGGATTTGGGGTACTTAAATGACTTTCTTGGCCTTGAGGTCTCTTCTACACCATCTGGCCTCTTTCTTGGACAGGCCAAGTATGCCAGAGATATTCTTAGTCGGGCGGGTATGACAGATGCTTCTTCGGTAACCACTCCATTCGTACCACTTTCGCAGCTTCACAGTAGCACTAGTGCACCGTTCAGCAATCCGACTCTCTACCGTTCTTTGGTTGGTGCACTTCAGTATTTGACCATTACTCGTCCTGATCTGTCATTTGTGGTGAATTCTGTTAGTCAATATCTCCAGGACCCTCGCGAGGATCACTTTGCTGCGGTTACCAGGATTCTACATTACGTGGCTGGCACGCAAGTTTGAGTTCTTTAGATCCAAACTTTGCGTTTCGGTTAACCCGACGCTTAGCTTGAGGGGGGTGTTAGATAGTATTATGGGCCTAGAGCCCAATATGTATTAGCCTAGGGTTTAGCTAGGGTTTCTCGCTTTCCCTTTGTACCCTTATACTGTCTATATTAAGGTGAATATCAGACACACCTCATAATCGAGGTTTATCCCTCTAACACAACCAATCTTATCATCGTCAGTACAATTCAGGTACTTAATGTCAAGCTCCACAAAAATTAAGGCTGGTGGTTCAAACTTATGCTCATCTGCTACTGAACCTGCAAGGAGGCTATGAATATGCTTACTTGCATGTTAGTTACTTTTTTTAGTAGAAATTATGGCTCACTTGATTTCATATTGTTAATTCCAGGTCCTAGATAGAGTGGATGGAAGAGGAAGCCAAAGTTTACTTTTTACTTGGCCTACATTTCAGGAAATCTCAGTGGGACAAGAGGGATTTTTGGACCTCTTATGGCAAAACAAAATGCAGAGGGACCTTGTTTGTGATTTTAGTGAGGGGCTGGGCAATTGGAAAGAAAAGGTAAACCCATTGAATAGAATCTTCAGTTTCTTCTGTGAATTTGATGTGATGTAATGCCTTTCTGCTTTCTTAATTAATTATTCATTTGTTTACTCCAGAATCAAGTACTAGGAACCAACTTGGGGGAGGGAGAAACTAGCAAGGCAGGCTCTTTCTTATATGATATAATTTGTTTTTGTCCCCAAATATTTCTGTATAGTTAAGAGTTGGTGTCGTTTGTATTATTTTTATTTTTTGAACAAGTAGCCTCAATGGCTGAAGAAGTTGCAAATGTTCTGAACAAATGTTTTGCTTTGTTTAGGAAGTATAAGTAAGGGAAGACACGCTCTGTGACACGGGCTTACTGTGTGGGTGATTTCACACTTCTACTGCAAAGTTTTTTCTAGTTGTTTCAATGTTTATATCTTGGAAGAAGAGTTTCAAAATAATTCCAATTTGTTTTTTCCTGGTTGTTGAATTTGTTCAAGAACGCCATGAGATTGAAATCCTGAAAACTGGTGTGCAAATCAAGGTGGAACCAAGATCAATTTGCTCATAAGTGAGCAGTCTAGCATATGGAAAGCTGCAAGCAGGTATCATTTCTATTGCCAAGAAAATAAAGTGCTGGTAATGGATTTAAGCTCATGGATTTTAAATTTTAACTGCTATTTCTACAGAGTACATGGTTCTTTCTTAGAGCAATCCTTGTGAGCATAACTTAGTCAAGGAACAGATTGCGTGCTGCCATCTGCCAATTATCTCGACCTTCATCCTTTGAAGGGTTTTCAGCAGGAGTTCGCAAAGAACGTACTGGTAGTGGTTGCCTGTATTTGACCACTTCACAATGATTATCTTTAAGGAGGGAAAATTTTAACACTACGTCTCTGTTCCAAGTCATCTGAAAATTCATTCGTATGGTGTTCTTTCTGTGCTCAGATGGAAATGAAGATTGAAGAATTGAGGCACCAAGGGGATCATGCATGGGTAGAGGTAGATGATTTGCGCCAGAAATTACAGGATGCACGGGGTTTGGTCCCCCTTCTCTATCTGTGAAAGTTCCATACTTGTGTGAATTGTAGAAACATGACTTTTGTGCTTTCATTGTTTACATGCCATTTCTCGACAAGTCAGAGGTCATCATAACTGTGTTTGGTTAGCGATTTTTGGTTCTTCTTTATTGCGATTTTACTCATTTAAGATAAAATGGTTTGAAAACAATGAAGAAGATAAACTAAAGATCATGAGTTTGGTTCATTTAAATATGATGATTGAACGTATGAAGATGTGTCTTTCTAATGCAGATCAATGATGAGCATTCCGATATTTTTTCTACTTTTTATTTATTTATCATCATCTTTTTTCAGTGTGTAATGTTTACTGCAGCAACAACATATGCACAATCATAGATAATAGCATTGTATGATATCTATATATATGCGTGTTTTGAATGTACAGTAAGTTCTTTGTCCTGTGTATTGTTTTTGTGAGACATATGGTAGTCTAAATAATGCCTGCAGTCTCACATTATTTCCTACTGTTTGCAGACTCTGAAGAGAATTCAGGATATAAACATCTCTGAACCTGAGAAAACTAGTTGAAGAACGATCAGCATTTGAGAAAATTAATCAGGATATGTGAAGGTGAGTGTACTTTATAATAGCATTGGTTCGGATACGTAGCATTAAATTGCTCAAGGTTGTACTAAGAATTAACTGTGGTCTTTCTGCTGCAGTTTTGAAGGTTGTGAGGGTCACTTCTCACCACCCAAAATTCTCAAGGTGGAGATTGATGCTGTCAAGGCAGCTGGTTATATTTGAGCTGACCCAAACTCGGAAATAGCAAAGGTTTCCATTCTTCTTCAGTTTTATTTAGATGGAAAGCTGAATGTGATCCAACTGATATGGTTTTTACACTAATGATGTAGGGCAGCTGAATTTGTAATTCAAATGTGATGAAGCAATCGAGCAGGTGACAACCACTGAAAGAACCATCTCCTCTAGTTGTATAGTTGTTTTGATCATCATGCTCGTTATTCATTCCCTTCAAATGTTAATTTTACTGATACTGCAGGAGCATGTTTGTTTACAGGCATCCGCGAGCTGGTTACATGTTGGGGCAGACACTTGATCTCTAGATACAGGGGACTCTGCATCCTTGCGGTGAAATATTTTTTACGCACATGCTTTTGTGCTGTGATATTTTGTCAAAGGTGAAAATCTATATACTAATTCATTATGGAACATTTTACATCAGTGGTAACAGAGCAAAAGAAGAGAAAATTGGCATAACTGTGAGGTTAAGGCCATTGAAGTATAGGGAACATAGTGCAAAAGATCATATTGCCTGGCAATGTGTAGATGATCGTACTTCCGCCCAGGAACGTGCAATTTAGCCTTTCCACCTTTACCTTTGGCAAGCGAATTGCAGTCCTTTTCTTTTGAAAGAGGACGATAGGGATTTGGACGTCATAATGTCGAACTAAAGTGCAGCTGAGATAGAACATAAAGCCAACAGAACTCTCATGAAACAGAGTATTACTGCTCCCCTCTCATTACTTTTACACTTCCCTCACCATGAATAGGGTATTACTTTCTTCATGATGCAGCTCTTTGGTTGTAAGTTGAAAATTTCTTTGTCAGAAGTCAATCTTTTTGGTGTATTAATTTATGAAGGATAGGTCTCATCTAAATTTTTTTAATACTACTTGCTGATTTTTTCATTTGGTTTGGATAAAGATCGGTGATAATCATTGCTGGAAGCTTACTGGTTGCAAATGTGATTTCACCTTACTCTGTCTTGCTTAGTGGAGAAGATTTTATTTTTGTGTTTGCATCTTTTGCCTGAATTTTTGGAAGCATTTGTGATGTTCTTTTCCTTTTTGGAAGGGGTTTTATTAGGTGGTGGAAAGTGTACTGCTCATGCCAACATCGAACTGATCTCGCTAGTGTTTTTAAAAGTGCTACACTATTAATTCATCAAATGCTTTTGCCTCCTTCAGCCTGCAGCTTGGAAGGTAGCTGATACATGTCAAGGGTCAAGCTTTAAAACCATGACTAGGGTGGTATTTATGCATCCCTTTTCATTACTGTTTCATTATCTTTCACCAACTCCCTTGTCAAACAGAAACAAACCCAAGTTCATGGTGCAGCTCCCTTGGAATGATGCATGATGCAACAAGCATACACTACATGTCAATAAAATTTTAGATGAGACCTATCCTTTACATGACTCATTGATCCTTAACATGACTCAGTAATATCTCTAAGAAAAAATAATGTGTTTCTTGACATATATTACAGTGAACGCTGAAGTTTGTACTACACTCCAACAGCCAATAAGGTATTATTTGCAAAAATTCCCAACTTTGCTCAGTAAAATGAAGTCATGAAGTGGAACAAATTAGAAGTGGTGAATTCTAGAGTCTAGACACGTGCCTGCAGATGTGTTTACTGGTTATCTCTCTTTGTTGCCTTCATTTGGGGATCAAATTAAATGCTCACCGGTCCAGGATGGAGTGGCTTGTGGAACTATGCAGGCAAAGCTTTCAGATGCAGCCAATCGTTACACATTCACTCAGGAAGATTGTGCTAAGCTTCCGGTGAGGTACGATTGTATGTATGTTGAATTGCTGATCACAATCTGAAGGACCACATCATCATCTATTCAAGGTTGGTTTGTTCATGTTTCCTTTACCTGCCTCTTAAAAATACTATAATTAATGTGTTTTTGGCATATTTTACAGTGATATCTGAAGTTTGTACTCCAGCTCAAACAGCCAAACTTGAAGGGGCTACGGAAGACCGATGCTTAGAAGCAGCAGACAAAGGGAGTCCAAATACCAGGCTCATCAACCACGGACGAAGGGAGTTTTGTTGTGATTGTTTAAACTTGTTACCTTTTCTTGCAGGGAAGCAAATAACTAACAGTTGGAATAGGTTTAAAATGTGTCATTGGCCCTCAACATTTGTTAATTGCTTTTAAACACATTTGTCCAACCTTATACTTAATGTCGAGCCTCAAGTATTGCCTCACAAAACTAAGACCAGTGGTTCGAATTATGCTCATCGACTACTGAACCCTGCAAGGACGATATAGATGTGTTTACTGATTACTTATTTCTCTTAGTGCCTTTATTTGGGAAAAAAATTACATGGTCAATTAATTTTTTATATTGTTAACTCCATGATGGAGCAGTTGGCAGAGGAAACCAAAGCTTACTTACTTGGCTACAAAGTCAGGATGAGGATGGATTTGAGGCTGTCACCAACATTGCACACAGGCAGGGAAAACAGCCAATGGAAGAAGTGAGGGATGAAGGTTCAGGAGGAAGGTATCTGGCTCTGGCAGATCCACCTGATGAATAACAACATTCTGGCATGGAACATCAGGGGTGTAAATAGGACAGAAAAGCAGAAAAAAATCAAAAAATTTTGTACAGCTTCTAATTTTGGTTTAGTTGGCTTTATGGAGACTAAAGTTAAAAAGGCAAAAGAGCAGCAGGTGTGGAAGGATTTCAGTAGCATGGGATGGAACTGGATGACCACTAATGATGCCAATGATAAGGGCAGAATCTGGGTAGGATGGAGGCCTGATGTTTATGAGATCATTGCAACTGCACAAAATGAACAATGGCTGGATGTGCATTGCTGTATAAAGGCATTAAAGCAGGAGTGTTTTGTCACCTTTGTGTATGGTTACCACACCATAGAGGGCAGAGGACCACTGTGGTCCCAACTGAAGAAGCTGGACCATGGTGCCTATCCATGGCTGATCACAGGTGATTTCAATGCTCCTTTGCATCTGGAAGATAGGCAGTGGGGGACCTCAGTACAGACAAAGGAAATAATTGACTTCCAGGAATGTATGCAAGACTTGCAACTGCTGGAGCTAAAAACAATTGGTCCTAGCTACACTTGGGAGAACAAGAGGGCAGTGGGGGAGAGGATCTTCAGTAGAATTGACAGGTCCCTTGTCAATCATGCCTGGATCACCACTTTTCCAGAAACATTGTGCTTGATTAGCACTACTGAAATCTCTGATCATTTCCCACAAATTATCCAGCTGAGGAAGAAAGAAAGGCAAGCCCCTAAACCTTTTAAATTTTATAATATGTGGAGCACATCTCCACAATTTCAAGACATTATAAAGGTTGTATGGGAGGATGAGGCTGTGCAGACCATGGAGGATCTATTTAGGCAATTAAGGGGAATTCAAGCACCCCTTTTATGCCTGAATAGAAGGCAATTCTCAGAAATTGAAAAGAGGGCAGCAATGGCAAGAGAAGAGTGGGAGCAATCAGTCACAGAGCTAAGCAAGGATCTCACCTCACAAAAACAGCAACAACTGGAAAGAGACAAAAGGGGGCTACTGGAGTTCTATGCTGAAGCAGAATTCAATTTCCTACAGCAGAGAGCAAAAATCAATTGGATCAAGGAAGGGGACAGGCCTACTAAACTGTTTTACTCAATCTTGAAGGGTAGACAGTACCACAACCAGATTTTATGTCTTTCAGATTGTGCTAATTTGATAGAAGGAAGGGAAGCTATTGAGATGCATCTACTGGATTTTTTCAAGAAGCAGCTTGGAGAAACTAGTCAGACTACACTGAAAATGAACAAGGAGTATGTGAAGTTGGGGGGCACACTATCAGTAAGCCAGCAGGCCTCACTTATTCAAGATATTACTTCAGAGGTAATATATGCTGCATTGAAGAGTATTGGTTCATCCAAGAGTCCTGGCCAAGATGGCTTTACCAGCCAATTTTTTAAGAACACTTGGAGTACAATTGGTCCTGGAGTAATAAGGGCAGTAAAAGGATTTTTTGCTGGGGACACAATGCCTACTGACTTTAGCCAAGCAGTGATAGCCCTAATCCCTAAATGCCCCCTGCCACAAACAGCCAATGATCTCAGGCCTATTGCATGCTGCTCAGTATTATACAAGATGGTGGCTAAAATCTTGTGCACAAGGCTGGGAATGGTGTTGCCCTCAGTGGTTAGCCTAAATCAAGGTGCATTTGTAAAAGGCAGGCAAATTGCACACAATGTTTTGCTTACACAAGAACTCATCCAGAAATACCACAACACTACCATGAGACCTAGTTGCTTGCTTCAAATTGATATCAGGAAAGCATTTGACAATTTGAGCTGGGATTTCCTTTTTGATTGGCTTGCAGCCTTGAAGTTTCCTCCACTTTTCATGCAATGGCTCCAGAGGTGTGTCTTCACATCCTCTTTTTGCATTTCAATTAATGGAGGTTATACTACTGCTTTTAAGGGTAAAAAGGGAGTCAAGCAAGGTGATCCTTTATCTCCCTTACGTTTTGTTATTGGTATAGAGTATTTGACCAGAATGTTGGAGGCTCACTATCTAAACAACTCTATCCAGTACCATCAAAGATGTGAAAGGGTGGGAATTCACAGTCTAATTTTTGCTGATGACTTACTACTCTTTTGTGGTGCAACTGCCCAATCTATGAGAGGTATTAAAGCCTGCTTGGAAGAATTTAGGCATACAACAGGGCTGGGAATAAATGAAAAGAAATCAGTGGCCTTCTTCTCAGTGATGGATGAGGGTGAAAAGGATCTACTGGCCTCAATTCTCAATGTATCAAGGGGTGAACTCCCCCTAAAATACTTGGGACTGCCCCTCTCAACTTGCAAATGGGACAAAGAGACTTGTGCAAGTTTATTGGACAAGATCAGAGTCAAGATAGCAGGCTAGAAGGGAAGGCACTTGTCTCATGCAGGAAATATGCATGTCATCAACACTTTACTACTTAGCCTCTCCAGCTACTGGTCAAGTGTTTTGAAAATTCCAGAAGAAATACATGAGGAGGTAGAGAAGATGTGTAGAGCCTTTCTATGGGGGAAAGATCCAAATAGCAAGTATTTCACACCAGCAGCATGGAGTTCCCTTTGCAAAGGGAAAAAATTTGGTGGCATGGGCATTAAAGATCCTTCATTGTGGAATCTGGCATCCTTATGCAAGCATGTGTGGGACATTCAGCAGAAGAAAGATATACTTTGGATAAGGTGGATTCAGGCCTTCTATCTAAAAGGAAAAGCTTTTGACATCTATCAAGCTCAAGAGGGGCATAGCTGGATCTGGAAATTACTTGTGAGGTTGAAAGACAAAATGTTTGGTAAAATGCAGCTTTGTACAAGGAGGGATGGAGGTTTCTCTATTACTGCTACTTACAAAATCATGAAAGGAGAAGAAGAAGAAGATATTTGGGCTAAACTGACCTGGCATAGTAAACTACTCCCAAAACACAGATTCTTCTTATGGCTCATGCTCAAAGGTAAATTAGCTACAGTTGATAGGCTCCAGAAGTACAAGATACTCCAGCAGCAACCAAACTGTTGCCTTTGTGGCTTGGAAGAGGAGACAGCCCAGCATCTCTTTGCCAAATGCAACTTCTGTAAAGGCATTTTGATTTCATTAGGGCTGAAGGAATTGAAGAACTTGAGGGATCTGAGGAGAAGGCTTTTGATATGGTGCAGAACAGGTCAGGTCAGAAAACTCTTCAACCTAGTTACCACACTTTATCATATTTGGGAGGAGAGAAACAACAGAATTTTTAACCACAAGTCAGTCCTGGCTGAAAAAGTGGGGAAAAGAATTGAGGATGAGTTCAACTGGTCCAAAGGAGTCTTTAGAAGTGATTAGAAATATAGTCTTTTGAACCTAGAAATAGGTTAGGAATTTTGTAATAGACTGGGAGTGAAGGTCTAAACTTGTAATAGTTTTTGCTTATTAATTAAGAAAAGGGTTCATCAAAAAAAAATGAAGTCATGAAGTGGAACAAATTAGAAGTGGTGGATTCTAGAGTCTAGACACGTGCCTGCAGATGTGTTTACTGGTTATCTCTCTTTGTTGCCTTCATTTGGGGATCAAATTAAATGCTCACCGGTCCAGGATGGAGTGGCTTGTGGAACTATGAAGGCAAAGCTTTCAGATGCAGCCAATCGTTACACATTCACTCAGGAAGATTGTGCTAAGCTTCCGGTGAGGTACGATTGTATGTATGTTGAATTGCTGATCACAATCTGAAGGACCACATCATCATCTATTCAAGGTTGGTTTGTTCATGTTTCCTTTACCTGCCTCTTAAAAATACTATAATTAATGTGTTTTTGGCATATTTTACAGTGATATCTGAAGTTTGTACTCCAGCTCAAACAGCCAAACCTGAAGGGGCTACGGAAGACCGATGCTTAGAAGCAGCAGACAAAGGGAGTCCAAATACCAGGCTCATCCACCACGGACGAAGGGAGTTTTGTTGTGATTGTTTAAACTTGTTACCTTTTCTTGCAGGGAAGCAAATAACTAACAGTTGGAAAAGGTTTAAAATGTGTCATTGGCCCTCAACATTTGTTAATTGCTTTTAAACACATTTGTCCAACCTTATAATGTCAAGCCTCAAGTATTGCCTCACAAAACTAAGACCAGTGGTTCGAATTATGCTCATCGACTACTGAACCCTGCAAGGACGATATAGATGTGTTTACTGATTACTTATTTCTCTTAGTGCCTTTATTTGGGAAAAAAATTACATGGTCAATTAATTTTTTATATTGTTAACTCCATGATGGAGCAGTTGGCAGAGGAAACCAAAGCTTACTTACTTGGCTACAAAGTCAGGATTTCTCAACGAGGCAAGAGGGACTTTGGACCTCAGATGATAAAGCAAAACGCAGATGGAGCTTGTTTGCGATTTTAGTGAGGGTGGGAAGTTGGATAGAAAAGATAAATAGTATAATAGAATGTTCAATTCTTCCGTGAATTTGATGTGATCTAATTCCATTCTATTTTCTTAATTAATTGTTCATCTGTTTACTTCATAGGTGTTGGAGCGGGCAAATTCCTAGGATACATGGTATCCAATCGGGGAATTGAGGTAAACCCCAAGAAGATAGAGGCTTTGCAAAATATGCAACCTCTAAAGACCGTCAAGGATGTGCAGAAGCTGACGGGATCCCTTGCAGCCCTTAGCCGATTCCTCTCCAAAGGAGCAGAAAAGCACCTGCCTTTCTTCAACATCCTTAAGAAGGCGAACCACTTCAAGTGGTCCCATGAATGCGGGGAAGCTTTCCAAGCACTTAAAGACCACCTTCGACAGCTTCCGACGCTGTCAAAACCGGATAAAGGGGAAACTCTCTATTTATATACATCTGCATCTCAGCTGGCCATTAGCGCTGTGTTGGTCAAGGAAAAAGAAGGATCACAGCACCCAATATATTATGTAAGCAGAGCTCTACAGGGGTCCGAGACCAGATATACCCCTCTCGAACTCTTAATATTGGCCCTTGTACATGCCTCTCGATGGTTGCGGCCATACTTCAAAGCCCATACGATAGTCCTATTAACCAACTACCCGATTAGACAAATCCTTCTGAAACCGGACGCCTCTGGACGGATGATGAAGTGGGCCATCGAATTGGGAGAGTATGACATACAGTATAAGCCTCGGACAGCCATCAAGGGCCAGGCTTTATCTGATTTCATAATGGAGTCTGTTGAACCAGTGGAGATAAACCAACAAGACCCAGTTCCAGACACAGGAAAAATGGCGATTATATGTAGATGGATCCTCCAACTCGGGATGAAGTGGTGTTGGAGTCTTACTCACCAGCCCCGAGGGAAAGAACCATCCCTATGTTCTCCATTTTGATTTTCGGGCCACTAATAATGAAGCAGAATATGAAGCACTCATCACGGGGTTAAAGCTGGAAAAGGACCTCGATGTTAGGGACCTCGATATCTTTAGTGACTCACAGATCGTGGTGCAGCAGGTCAAGGGCGAATACGAGACCCGAGAGTACAGTCTTCAAAAGTACCTCGAGATAGTTCAGCCTCTCCTAAATCAATTCCGACATTATGAGCTAAATCATATTCCCCAAGAAGGTAACCATAAAGCAGATGCACTGAGCAAACTTGCCTCCTCGGACTTAAACATTAGATATTCTAAAGAATTGCTGATGGAAACCCTGGCGAAAAGAAGTTATAAAGAAAGCAGCATCATGGCTATTGACCTCTCAAACACATGGATGAACCCCTATATTAAGTACCTTCAAACGGGAACCCTCCCCGAAGATAAGCGTCTGGCACGGAAGACCCGAGTTAAAGCTCCCAAATATGTCATTCATGAAGGCACCCTATATGAGAAGGGATATCTCCAGCCTTTACTCAAATGTGTTGGGCATTCCGACGCTGAATACTTAGTACAAGAAGCACATGAAGGAGTTTGTGGTAGTCACCAAGGTCCACACACTATTACCCGAAACTCCTACAAATGGGTTATTTCTGGCCGATGTTAGAAGACTCCAAGAGATATATTGATTCTTGTCACCAGTTTCAGAGATTTGCTAAGATGATCCATGTGCCTCAAGAAATATGATTACTATCCAAGAATCTTGGGCATTCGTCCGATGGGGTATAGATCTTGTAGGACCTTTTCCTACAGCCCCTGGTAATTTCAAATACCTTATTGTGGCCATTGATTATTTCTCAAAATGGGTGGAAGCTGAAGCCTTGACCAACATAACTGGCAAAACGGTTATCAACTTCTGTTGGAAGAACATTGTGTGTCGCTATGGCATCCTGAGGTACATAGTGACCGATAATGGAGTGCAATTCGCCAACAACCCCTTCAAGATATGGTGTGAGGATTACGGCATACATCAGAAACTCACCTCGGTATATCATCCAGAAGCTAATGGTCAAGTGGAGGTTACGAATCGAACCCTGGTAAATGGCATCAAGAAGCGCCTAGAAGGAGCTAAAGGAAACTGGATCAAAGAACTACCAAGCGTGATCTGGACCCATAGGACTACACCAGCTACTGCAACCGGAGAAACTCCATACAGTTTAGTCTACGGGTCCGAGGCGATCTCCCCATGGAAATCAGAGTCCCCTCTGCCCGTACCTCTCAACCAGAAGATGATGATGGCACTGCCAATGAAGAAAATCTCCGTCTCGACCTCGACCTTCTGGAAGAGAAGATGGATAATGCTACTATCCATGAGGCCAATGTAAAGGAAAGAGTTAAGCGTTACCATGAAAGAAGGGTTCGCTTAGCCACCTTCATCAAAAGAGACCTTGTAATGAGGTGAAACGAGAAAAGCAAGAAAGAAGTGGAAGGGAAGCTAGCCCCGAACTGGGAAGGTTCGTATCGAGTCCTGGAATCCCATCCAGGGGAAAGTTACCTCTTGGAAACCATGAAGGGCGAACCCATACCACGAAGATGGAACGTGATTAACTTACGAAAGTATTACGGAAGATAAAATTCGAGGAAGAGCCTCACCAAGGTTTGAGAATATCAAGAATGTCCGAGAGCGTCATCAAAGTCCGAGACAATTCTGCTCTAGCACAAACCGGTACTCGAACTCAAACCCACTATTTATTTTACTTCTATTCCTAAAGTTATACACTTAGATTGAAGTCATGTTATTTTTACACCTATCTTTTAATGAGCAATCTTAAATTCCTTTTATAAAGAGAGGACTGTTATCCTAAGTATGACATTGATTGCTATTCAAAACAATATGCTTTATAAAGTATATGATTGGTCAACTTATATAAAATAAGTTATTTGAATCCAAAATTCAAAATACCAATTGTTTTGAATAAAAGAGATAGGTTCGAGATAAGTATTTCACAGAAGTGCTTGATTGAGGTCTATAGACTAAAAGGGCAGACGTGCTCAAAAATCAATCATCTCAAAATAAAGAGGAAAAACCTCAAAACAGAAGTTGATATTCATATCAAAATATGTTATTACATCAGAATATGATACTTCTAAAAAATCCCAAGTGGATAGGCAAAGAGGCAAAATCTCGAATATAAATAGTTCATATCAAAGGTGTCATTACATCAGAATATGATATTTCTAATTCCCAAAGGAATGCATAGAGGAAAAACCTTGAAATTTGATACAAAGGTCATGAAGAAGATGTTATTATATCAGAATATGATACTTCTAAGTACGCCCAATAGGGTCATCAAGAACTTCACCAGGAGTGACACTCGAGAGATGGACTATTGTCAACTTTTCTGCACGCTGTGACATAAAAGACCTTGCCAGAGAAGGACCGAGGAAGAAGCCCAACAACATCAAGCAATATGTTCACAGAGTGTTCATCATGGACAACTACGAAGACCTTATCCCCGAGTACCTCAGCTTTGTCAATAGCGTAGGAGCTCATTTCTAGTAAATCATGAGACCGAGGTTCATGTGCAAAGGAGTAAACCCAGAGTTCTAAAGCTGACGAGGAGATGCCAGCTGTGAGCCAGCTAAAGCTAACTTGCCTTACTACCTGAAGGAATGGAGAACTTCTCACCAAGAAAGGACAAGTCAGGGTATCTTGCTACAATAAGCTATAGTAAATCCATGATGTCGTTATCTTCTCGGAAGGACCCAATGCATCCAAGAACTTGTCACCGGGAACCCAGTCACTAGCAGTCAAGGCAGAGAACTCATTAACAGCATCTGGGTGAGAGAAGATGGACGTCATAACCTCTATCTCCCTGTCAGATTGACACAACAAGATTTTATCCAAAATCTTGTGCGCTCGGAGTCATGGAATAAGTCTCCATACTCCTCCCGGTGATCCTTAAACTCGGGACTACAAGCAATGAAGGCGCCCCAAAGCTTAAGAAGTCGTTTCAGCTCCTCAGAGTTTTTATCTGAAGCCCAAGGTCTGCGATAGCTCATCCACGGTGTCCTGATAAACCTTCAGCTCTTTTTTCTCGGACTCTCTTGCCAGCCAAAAAGGCCTTATTTTCAGCCTCGAGCTGCTTCACCCTATCCTCCAATTGAGTCGAATCCAATGGAGCAAGGACAGATGAAGGAGGCACCACTGACTCAGTCGTTAAAGATGAGATAATAGCCCTCATCTCCTCCTTCTCGGCCTTGAGAGCCCAGCACCTGGAATGTAACTCCTCCACAGAGTTATACAGGTGTTTGATCTCACCTTTGGTCCGACGTCCCAGCGTGGATATATCTACCATCAGCTTTAAAATATAAGATATATAAAGAACTGATATGTGACCTGATATGTGACACCTAAGAGACGAAGAGATACTTCTTGAAAGACTTCCGAGAAGCCTGACCATCCTCTTCCTCGGGCCGACTCAGATAATACTTCAACTTCTTCAGAGGCACATCCTCAGGGATCACCAGCTCAAGGTCAGATTCATCGTCATCTGAGGACTCCCCAACCTCCGGTTCCATCTCCTCGGACACCTCCACCTCCTCCTCTACGACCTCGAGGACTGCTTTCCCCTTCTTGATCATTTTCTTTTGAGGAGATGCTGCATACAGAAAAAGGAATTTTATCATGCAATATCGAAGAAAGCATTACTACCGTATGCAAATCAAAACATTACCTGAAGGAGACCGACTAGAGGAAGATTCATCCTGATTCCGGGGTGATTTCCTGGCAGCTCGTTTCTTGACCTCCTTTTTAACCCCTGGATTTTATCAGGTAGGGTCCAATCTCGATCCGGCTTCAGGTAGCTGGATGTAGATTTTGACCAAGGAACGTCTAGCAGATATGAATAATACACAAGAGGCCACTGCCACACCGAGCCATGAGCCCCTCGCACAAATCCTCCGTCCTGGAAACAATCTTTTCCTTCAAGAGCTCCTCAACGATGCCCTTTAAATGAGCAGGAATATCGAAGACCCCATCAAGTGGCACAGCGTCTTTCGGCTTCGAGTTCCAGTTAGGGACCTCGTATCTGGTTTGATCAAAGGTTAGCCGAATGTCTTTCCAGTTGCCGCTGTTATCAGGAAAAGTGAAGACCTTGCCATTCCGATGAGTAAGGGTAATGTGCTCACGCTCCTTGAAAGAAAACAGCTTGAACAAGGTCCTAAATAGATCCAGGCTCGGCTCATAGTCCTTCCGAGAGCACCAGGAGATAAAAGCCACCATTGTCACCACCTCATTGGAGTGAATTTGACAAGGGTGTAGCCGATGATGCTGCAGAAACTCCGAAAACACAGGAGGAAAGGGAAAACTCAATCCCTGTTGCAAGAACCTACCATATACTACCCCTCGAGTGGGGCTCACGAGATTCTTGACCGGAGTGGTCTTATCCTCGAGCCTCAAATCAGTCTCGATAGGGTACGACAACCTGCATGACTTCAAAAATTGCAGGGTCTTTTCGCCGACCACCTTGGTGACATCACTGTTAGCTTTCACACAGATAAGCTGAGAAGAGGAGAAAGAAGAACAATGATGTTGTGTAGAAAACTTGATACTGCTTTTCTATTCATATCATCCTTTATATACACGAACTCTAAAAGAAAAAAGGAATACGAAATAATCTACTTCTACGGAAGAAGGAAACGTAATAATCTAATTCCTACAGAAAAAAGAAAGGAAAATATCTACTTCCTACGGATGCTAATTAGCATCTTTATTTTCTAGAAATAGCTGCAGAAAATAAACAAACAAGGAAAAGAAAGATGACTAGAATATCTCACAAATCACCCCCGTAATCTTGTCATCACTTTATCTCTGCAACTCCGATTCTGCCCCTAAGTTCCTGAAAACGAACTCGTCTGAGAGGTTTTGTCAAGATATCAGCGAGTTGAGCTTCTGTGTTGATGTAGTCGATGTCAATATCGCCCTGCTCCAGATAATCTCTAATCAAATGGTAACGTATATCAATGTGTTTACTTCGATCGTGAAACACAGGATTTCGGCTTAGATCGATTGCCGATTTGTTGTCCACCAGTAACGTTGGTGCTTGTGGCTGTTCACCTTGCATTTCACCAAGCAATCTACTAAGCCAAACACCTTGGCAAGCGGCAGTGGCAGCTGCAATATATTCTGACTCGCACGAAGAGAGTGCCACCACCCGTTGTTTCTGTGATTGCCAACTCACCGGAGATTGACCTAGGAAGAAAACTAGCCCCGTCGTGCTCTTCCTATCGTTGACGTCTCCGCCCAAATCAGCATCACTATAACCTGCCAAGAGTAAAGGTCCAGCACTTTTTCCATATGAATTTCCAAACTCTAGAGTTCCCGCCACATAGCGTAGAATATGCTTCACTGCTGCCATATGCTCAACTCTTGGCTGCTCCATGAATCGGCTAACATAACCAACTGCAAAAGTAATGTCTGGCCGAGTATGAACTAAGTACCTGAGACTTCCCACCAAGTTGCGGTAGTCCGTGGCGTCCACCGGTCTCCCATCTCCCGTCTTGCTTAGTGTGAGTCGTGCCTCCATTGGTGCCGCACATGGATTGCACTCTTCCAGTCCGGCCTTTTGTAAAAGCTTCTTTGCGTAAGATGATTGGCAAAGAGTGACCAAACCCTTCCGTTGTTGCACTTGGATGCCGAGGTCGCTCATCTCAAATAGATTCGTCATCTCCTTCTTGAACTTCGTCAGTTCTTTGATTGAAGTTCCGGTGATGATCAAGTCATGAACATAAACTCCAACTAGCAGTTGCTCCTTCCCGTTGCTCCGACGATATACCGCGTGCTCGGCTTCACATCGTACAAACTCCAAGTCGCGAAGACTCTTGTCAAGTTTGGCATTCCAAGCCCTCGGAGCTTGACGTAGTCCGTAGAGAGCCTTCTTAAGCCGAAGAACCTTGCCTTCGTTGCCTTGAATTTCGAAACCCGGCGGTTGCTTGACATAAACCTCCTCAATCAGATCACCGTTGAGGAACGCGTTCTTGACGTCCATGTGGTGGATTGGCCACCCGTGGTGTGCAGCGAGCGCGATCAGAACCCGCACCGTCTCCATTCGCGCAACTGGAGCGAACACTTCCTCGTAGTCCACCCCCTGCTGCTGCACGTAGCCCTTTGCCACTAACCGCGCCTTTCGTTTCACCATCTCCCCGTTCGCGTCCTTCTTGAGCTTGAAGACCCACTTAAGTCCGATGGCGCGGTGTCCCGGTGGTAGATTGGTGAGGCGCCAAGTCTGGTTTGCCTCGATGCTTGCAAGTTCCTCTGTCATCGTCGTTCGCCATCCTTCGTCCTTCTCGGCTTCAGCTAGGCTCGTTGATTCGTCGACTGTGAGAAGACAAAGCTCCTCATCCTCAGCTTCAATCTTCTCGGTGGCGTTGAGAAGGTCCTTGCTCCGGTCCTCCAGTTTCTTCAGCCCTGGCTGCGTGGCCTTGACGTGGGCGACACACCCAAACACCCGGAGATGGCTCACGCTCGGCCGGCGCCCGTGCCATGCTTCGTAGGGTGTCTTGCCGCTGACGCTCTTCGTGATTCCCCGGTTCAGAAGGTAGACCGCCGTTGTCACTGCTTCTCCCCAGAATCTCATCGGCATGCCTTTGGCCTTCAAGAGGCAACGTGCCATGCTAACCACCGTTTGATTTCGTCGTTCGACCACGCCGTTTTGCTGGGGCGAGTATGGCGCCGTTGTTTGTCGATGCACACCGTGGTCGGCAAAGTACTCGCTGAGTTCTTGAGACGTGAACTCACCTCCACGATCGGTCCGCAGCGTCTTCAACTTTTGCACCCGCTTTGTCGTTCGGCTGCTGCCACGGTCCTTTTGATGGCTTCCGCCGCTTGATCCTTCGAGGTCAACAAGACTATCCACATATATCTACTAAGATCATCTACCATTAGTAGAAAGTATCGTTTACCTCCAGGAGTTTGTGGCTCGATGGGTCCACACAGATCGGCGTGCACGAGCCCAAGGCGTTCGGTCGCTCAGTTCTTGGCTTGGCTTGGGAACGAGCTGCGTTTCATCTTCCCGGCCAGGCAGGCGTCACACAAGCGCTCAACGTCATCGAGCAGCGGGAGTCCGTCCACCATCTTGTTCCTGGCCATGCGTCGAAGGGCCTCGAAGTTCATGTGGCCGTATCTCGCGTGCCATCGCCACCCATCCTCGCACCCATGCACCGCAAGGCACACTGGTCGTGCCAAACTCAGATGAAGGAGGTAAAGGCGCCCTTGGCCTCTTGGCACCCGTGCGAGCAAGCGCCCGTCTTGATCCCGTAACGTGAGCCACCCGTGCTGGATCCTCGTGTCGTAGTCGTCCTCGTCCAGCTGGCCTAGTGAGATGATGCCGCTGTGGAGCCGTGGTATGTAATACACATCGTCCAACTTTAGGTGCTCGCCGTTCCGGCACATAAAAAGGATCGTGCCAGTGCCTTCTATTTCCACGGAGGTGTCGTCTCCCAATTTGACCGAGCCTCGTACATCCGTGTCTAGCTCGGAGAAGAACTCCCGTCTTCCGTACATGTGGGCACTTGCACCGGAGTCGAGGAACCATGTCGTGTCACTCTGCCCGGACTTCTTCGTTGACCGTGCTTTAGATCGCGTCTCGTTGAGCAGGACGTGCTCCTTGGTGGCTGAGTTCCCGGTCGTGAGTGAGTGAAGCCTTGCTACGAGGAGCATCTGTTCGTCCACTTCAGCATGCACGAGGTTGGCACGTCCCTTTCGTTCACGCCGTGGCTCGGGGCAGTCCTTGGAGATGTGGCCAGCGTATTTGTTACAATTGTAACACTTCAAATTCGTCAAGTCTCTGTCACCGCTCACCGCCCGTTGGCTGCCGTCTCCCTTGTGGCTCGGTTTCTTCCCTTTCTGAAAACCCTTGCCTTTGCCTTTGTTCCCGGAGCTAGAGCTCGGTCCTCGTGCGATCCACTCTTGCTCCGTGAGCAAAACTTGGCCGTTGGAGTTGTTCGTGGTGTTGATGGAGCACCGATCTGCTGCTGACCTAAGCCTGCCGATGAGTTCCTCCACTGTCATGCCATTCAGATCGAGCAACGTTTCGATCGAGCAAGCGATTTGGGTGTACTGGCTCGGCACCTCCCGCAAGAACTTTTGGACCACTTTGATCTCTTCTAGAGATTCACCTAAAGAACGAAGGTTATTGACGATACCTGTAATACGCATGCCGAAGGCGTCGAGTGACTCCCCGTCCTTGAAGGCGATTTGCTCGAACTCCTTGCGTAGACGTTGTGCCGTGGCCTCACGCACTCGATCCACGCCGACTCGCATCATCCGGATTGCCTCCCAAGCTTCGTGTGCCGACGTTTTGACAGCTAGCGCCGGTACCATCTCCGGTGGCACCGCCCGAATCAAAGCCGAGAGGGCCGCCATGTCTTCCCGTTCGGATGGATCTCCAACGCCGGAAGTGGCCTCCCATAAACCTTGTGCTCGTAGGTTTATCTTCATCACGAGGGCCCATTCAATGTAGTTTGTTGCCGTCAACGTGGGGTACACAATGTTGGCGCCAAGGTTGGTACGTTCTTGGATGACACGTTCGTGGATGACAACTTCGCCGCCGTTGCCGCGTCGTGGCCTGCTCCGTCCTCGTCCTCCCCGTGGTTCCGTTTGTGCCGGTGACCTCGATGCGTCCGCCATAGGATCGTTGAAGCTCTTGATACCACTTGTTAGCTTTCACACAGATAAGCTGAGAAGAGGAGAAAGAAGAACAATGATGTTGTGCAGAAAACTTGATACTGCTTTTCTATTCATATCATCCTTTATATACACGAACTCTAAAAGAAAAAAGGAATACGAAATAATCTACTTCTACGGAAGAAGGAAACGTAATAATCTAATTCCTACAGAAAAAAGAAAGGAAAATATCTACTTCCTACGGATGCTAATTAGCATCTTTATTTTCTAGAAATAGCTGCAGAAAATAAACAAACAAGGAAAAGAAAGATGACTAGAATATCTCACAAGCACTTGTGCCACCGGCCACCGGAACCCGTTTATCAACTTGGGGCTTCGCATTCGGGTCCGTATTTGACCCAGAGGTGCCATCATCCGCCACCGCAACTATATGTATAGAATACAACATCATTTACAATTTCTTAATAATGATCGTGTATGTATTCTTTTCAAGGATTCAGCTACTGGATCAGTATGCACTAGCCTTGACAAAGCTAAAAAATATACGTATTTCTGTTGGGTTAGAAGGTTGCATTCCTAGATCATTAGAATGGTCTAAAGGTTTCCTCGTCATGCAAGAAATTGCAGAGATGAATTACAAAGTAAGTCAGTCACCTAGTTATTATTAATATTACTACTTACGTTGAAAGTTTCTGATTTAATATGCTCTTTGATTTGACATAACAAGGCCATATAGAGATGCATCAACCTCTACTTGGTCCATCGGAGAATGCAGTTTGACTGTCACAAGCCTATCTTTTGACAGAAGAGAGAATTCTCTCTCTTACCACTATGACCCATGCTCTTAACCATGCCAAGCACCAGAGCATGATTCATTGATACAGGTTTCTTTTTCCCTTTGAAAAGAATGATGTGTGAAATAAGCAGTTGGTGTAATCTTTAATTGATTAATATTTCTATTTGTTTACTTGATCGTGGGCATCAATCTGTTGTCCTCCACCTAAGGTAAATTGAAAATCTCATTTGATTCGATAGAAATTGGACCTTAGGCAAACAGCTGAGATAGAGAATTCGAAGCCAAAAAAACTCTCCTCTGCATTACCATGACTAGGGTAATTACTGCATCATCACCCTGTCACTTTTCTTGCAGCTCCTTTGTCAAACAGAAACAAACGCCAAGTTAATGGTGCAGTCCTAATTGGTTGTCTGCTGAAAATTCATTGGTTCAAGTCAAATGGTCTCATCTATTCTTTGGCTGCATGTATGATGAACATATGATCTTTAATACTAATTGCTGATTTTTTTTGAAGAGATAATTGCTGATATCTTATCCTTTGAAGGTATGTGATTTCAATTAGTTAAATCCCGGGTTGGTCAATTTATTATTTTTGCTTGATTCTTATTAACTGACTGAGTTTTGCTCATCTCTTTTTCATTAGTTAGGTGGTGGAGAGTTTGCAACTTATATGCCAGCATCGATACTAGTCTTCGTGAAGATTTTTATCTTGAAAACATTCATAGTATTAATTCATTATGCATGGAAAGACATAAAAGTTCAAATACTTTGGTTTCACTCAAGATCTTAAGTTAAATATCATCACCAAAAATAACAAAACAGAAAACCTTATATTCAATTCATTAAACCTTTATAAAAAAATATATTAGATACGGCACTCATCATTAATTAATAGAATTTTCTATTTACCGGTTAAGAGGATAAAGTAAAGTTTTTATAATATACTGGTTAAGTGGTAGGTTGAGTTAAACTAAATGAATTAATATATTTTAATGAAATATAAATAATATTATTATCTCAAGTTTAACTCAATCTCATTCATCTCTTACTACACCCTAGTAAGAATAATAAGAAGTCGATGTTTAGTAGTTAGCATTTAATTAGTGGTTAATTTTGTAATTTTAATTTTTTGGAACTTTTTTCTCTCAATCATACCATAATTTTATTCTTTTATTATCTTTAGTTATGTTGTTATACTATTTTGTTTGATTCTACATGTATCAATTAGACCTGTTTCCGTAATTCTTTCTTGATATATTTCATATGTTGAGTAGCTATATATATAACCTATTTCCCTTATTCTCCATCACTAAAATTACCAAAGGCACTCTACGAGATAAGTTGTAGAATTTTGATTCTTCAACAAGTTGATGAAGAACACATAATTTAAATTTTATTGCACTAGTAATATGAGTTCTTAAAGAGAACTAGAAGAGTTATTGCTCTGGTCAATAAATAAATTAATAAAAAAATCATTAAAAAGGATGAAACTACGTAGTTTTGACTAAAACCACCACATGACCACCGCAAGTTCACCATATTCCAGCGCCTACCATTTTTATATATTCCTTTTTTGTTTCTTTTAATTTTAGGGTAGTTCTATATGCAGGTTCACTTTGCTTCTGCAGGTCCAGATTAAATTTGAAGTGACAATATCCCTCTTCAATATGTATTATAATTCACAAAAAAATAATTTATAATTTGAACACGTGTTCAATCATTACATAGACGGGTTTAGGCATTCAAGGTTAGGATTTTAGACATATATGTGTAAAAACTAACAAACGAGTGAAGGGTAATTATGGTATTTTTCCCACTTTCATTGGATCTGCAAAAGTAAATTGGATCTGCATATAGCAAACCCCTAATTTTATTGTTTCATTCTTCATCGCTGATACAATAGCTTACACCTTTTATTTTTACAAAAACAACTCATTCCACCTATAAAATCTTTATTATCCTAAATATATATATTTTATTTTTCACCTCGAACGACGTTGTACACTAGTGATCTTACTGCGGAGCCATATTTAACCGGTTGCTTTCTTTATTAACTTTACCGGAGCCACATAATTCCATCTTATTTGTTTTACGATCCGTATCCTTTTTCCTTTTAGTATTATTTTGTTTTCACACATCACACAATTCCATATCATATATCCATTTTCCCTTTTATATGTTGTCAGCAAGCCGCATAATTCCATATATATATGTGTGTGTGTGTGTGTGTGTGTGTGTTTGTTTTCACCGCATAACAATTTACACCCGGTTTGAACAAAACCTCTTTATTTTTGTATATTTTATTGTTATTTTATATGGAGTTGATATATTTGTTGTATATTTTATTGTTTGTATATGGAATTGATATATTATGATAGATATATACGGTGACTTATCTCTCAAGACACGCCTGCTTTATAGGCACCGGCTAGAGTGCAGCTCAATCCCATTCTGTTCGAGAGATGAATTGCCTACTGCATCGGCTTCGGCGGCCAGTTAATGACCACCACCAATATCAGTTTCCGTAGTGTTGGATAGTACGGTGGGCATTTCATGATATAGTGCAAATAGGATTTTATTTTTTGGTGTGAGGGGTTTTAGATCGGAGACTCACCATTGATTTGCTGAGTGTAGGGTATTCATGTGAAGCTGCCGGAGTAGGTGCAGTGCTAGAAGAAGCTTGACTGTTCTGATCTTTGTTAATTTGGTACAAGCTCAGGATTATATAGGTGACCTCTTTGGTGAGCACGATGAGAAGCCTCACCAAAGAGGTCACTCCTCATCTTGCTCAGGATTATATAGGTGACCTCTTTGGTGAGGCTCTCCGGGCTAGATCAGGGGCTATTTTAGACCCATCGTGCTCATCTAATTTCCTTGGTTTTTTAAATCATAGATTTATTATTGAAATATTTTAGAGCTTGCGTTACGTCACGATCGATGCCGACCACTGGTGCCTTCGTGTTCCTGATTCTTGGAATAAGCTGCTTTAAAGGTGTTGGGTATTAAACCAAACTTAATTAGGATTCTAGATAATTTGATATTGCATGTTTTATTGTATCCGTTTAGGATTAGGAAGTTGGATTCTATTATGGATTAGGATTGATGTAGTCTCTATATAAAGAGACGTATAGATTGATTTTAGGAGAGAGATGCAGAGGCAAGATTGAGAGATATAGAAAAACAAAGAGAGTTAAAGAGAGATAGACATTGAGGTCTAGTCTAGGGTTTTAAGTCTAGTAGAACTTACCCTGTTGAACGTACGTCGGGTTTGCGACGTCGTGGTTGTTGTGTGTTCGCCTCCTCCAATATAGTTAAGATTTATAATGAGTTTGTTGTTTGTTGAGATAGTTTCCGCTGCGTGTCGTTGTTGTGTTGTAATACATAAATATATATTGTGTGTTTCTTAGGATATAAATATTGTGAGAGGTTAAATCCTACAGGTGGTATCCGAGCCGAGGTTGAATTGAAGAGTTCGGTAAAATTTGAATAAAATAAAATTGTTGAGAAATTGAAGACGTGGTGACTGTTGGAGAAATTCCATACGGTGGTTAAAAAAACAAAAGGATGGAAATTCCAAAGTTGATTAGAAGTGAAAATTATAAAGAATGGAGATTTCGGATGGAAATTCTTCTAAAAATGGATAAATTGTTTAAATATGTTGAAGAAGATTTTGGAGAGAGTGTGGATAAAAATGATTTTTGTCATGATAAAGAAGTTTTATCACAGATTCTTAAACATATTGAAGGATCGATGGGACAAGATCATACTTTTTTGAAAGATTGTAGTGCTAAAAGAGCATGGGATTATTTGTATGCGGTGTACGGTTCATCTGATGGATCGGAGGAAAAACGTAGAAGAACAATTGTGAGACTAGAAAGAGAGTTGGAAACACGTCGAATGGGAAAATATGAGTCGGTGTATGATTATATTGATAAAGTTGAAAACATAAAGTCAGAGATGATATCAAATGGATATTATCCCGGGGAGAAAATGTTTGTGCTGAGGCTAATTTACTCAATACCTGAGGAATTTTATCGCTTTGCAGCTATAGTGATCGTAGCACAGAATCTTGATACGTTGACGTTGGTGGAGTTCCGAGAATTTTTCCGTGCTCAGGATCCATCGTTAAAGATGTCAGATGTGAGTTCTAGTGTTCCTTATATTCTTGAAACGGATATGAGGGTTCAAAGTGCAGAAGATGATTTGGAAGATAAAAGTTGTGTCAAAAATGAAGAAGAAGAAGTTCCAAGTGAGGAAGTTATGTATGAATGCAAGGTAGAAGAAGAGAACCTTGAAGAAGAAGAAGAAGAGGTAGCAGAAGAAGAAAGAGAAGAAGAAGAAGAAGAAGAAGAAGAAGAAGAAGAAGAGGTAGCAGAAGAAGAAAAAGGTATAAATGAGAAAATTGAAGAAGATGAAAGTTTTGCGTTAAATGAGCAAGAAATAGTTAATGTTTGCATGGATGAGGAATTGCAAGAAGCTGAAGGAGATGATAATGTTAAGAAAAATAACTGTGAAGAGTTGATTGTTGAAGAGGATGAGGAGATGAAAGAAGATGAAGAAGTGTTGGTGGACTTTGATCTTGTTGAGGGTTTGATAGAAGATATTAGTTCTTGGGAGGAGATGATGTATGGAGATACAAAAATTGAATTTCCAGTTACAGAAGAAGTTAAGAGAGAGATTGTTCCTTTGAGGGACAAAAATAAAGATAATTTTGAGTTGGATCAAAGTGATATAAAGAAATCACTTCGAGACAGGGAAGAGAATGAAAAGAATGCAGGTGATAACTTCAAGGATTCTGAAGAAATTAATGATGCTAGGAAGAACACTTATCTCAAAGAAGAGTGGGTGAATGTTGATGAGTTCTTTGAGAAAAAATATTCAGAGAAGTATTTTGTCAAGCAAGAGTTTCTAAATATGTTAATGGCATATGCAGTGATCAACAAAGTGTTTGAGAATACTACAGAGTTACATGCTGTTGATACAGCTACAGAGTTTGCGATGATGTTTGAAACCCGTGATGGTGCTGGAGCTGCTTGAAGACAAGTTTGGTTTAAGGGAGGCTATGTTGGGTATTAAACCAAACTTAATTAGGATTCTAGATAATTTGATATTGCATGTTTTATTGTATCCGTTTAGGATTAGGAAGTTGGATTCTATTATGGATTAGGATTGATGTAGTCTCTATATAAAGAGACGTATAGATTGATTTTAGGAGAGAGATGCAGAGGCAAGATTGAGAGATATAGAAAAACAAAGAGAGTTAAAGAGAGATAGACATTGAGGTCTAGTCTAGGGTTTTAAGTCTAGTAGAACTTACCCTGTTGAACGTACGTCGGGTTTGTGACATTGTGGTTGTTGTGTGTTCGCCTCCTCCAATATAGTTAAGATTTATAAAGAGTTTGTTGTTTGTTGAGATAGTTTCCGCTGCGTGTCGTTGTTGTGTTGTACTACATAAATATATATTGTGTGTTTCTTAGGATATAAATATTGTGTGAGGTTAAATCCTACAAAAGGTACATGATCTACTATGCCTGAATCTTAATATTAAACATCAGTCTCTTCAAGAAATTAAATTTAGATATGTCAAATTGATCAGCTCCAACAAAATTGCTATGGTGACACTAGAGTCCAACAGATGAAACTCACGAAACCCCATTACCTTCTCGAAAGCCCATGAGGTTTGGAAGCGGAGAAACTATTGCTTGCGGATCATCACCGAAAGGGGTGATCGTTTAACTTAAGTTTGCTCTCAATTCTATTATTTATTATTTCATCTTTATATTCCATCTCCGATTTTTATTTTTCCAAAATACATAATTCGTTTTAATGTGCATATATTGTTCTCAGGTAATATTAGGATAAATGACTATATATAGGAATCAAAATAGGCACTCTTTGGTTACCTTTTATGGTATATAAATTTTTGGTGCCTTGATAGTCTGCCGAGGAGGAATCCTATAGCTTAGGCAGAGGAAGTACAACCAAGCATGGCTCTTCTGAATTAAAGAAAGTCAAGGAAGACTCCTACTAGGAGAGTGAAGGAATTTGCTTGACTTATATATAGTTGTGAAGACTCTTACTGCAATACATATTTTATATGTACTATTTTACTTCTATTGAATTAATTAAGTAATAATATTCACTGTCAAAATATAACTAATGATATTTAGAATATGTTCATGTCTAATATATTTTTAATTAATTTGATTACTTAGTATTTTGATTATATTTATTGATTGTTTCTTATGTAGCAATTTACTTATTATTTTACTAAGACGATATTTAACTATTTTTATAATCATTCACGAAGAAATAATTTGGTATAATTTTGTCAATCCATATGTTCTATTATTTAATTTCAATAGTAAAAAATATACATTATAAAAACACATATTTACATATGTAAATTGATTGCATTTCTACTAAGTTGAGTTCTGGTTCCAACTTGCTTATTATGACTTAGGCATTTTAGGCCTGTTTTGTCGCTTTTCTTGTTATTTTGGATGCAAGGTTTCTTCTTGAAACTGTTTGCATCTTTTCTGGGTTCAATTTTCTAGTACTCCTTTTATTGCTTTTTGAGCTTGTCAGCGACATTATCTTTGTTGTCGCTGTTGTTTAGACATAAAAAACAAGAAGAAAGACAGCTACCAGATTACTGGTTCGTTTCAGTGCATAGTATATCAAACAAGAAGAAAGACAGCTACCAGATGACTGGTTCGTGTCGGCGCATAGTATATCCAAAAACACTTTTCATTGCATTCGTGGACTTGTAAAAACTGGGAATACAAGGATAACCACTCATCACCCTCAAGATCATCTTGCGAGCTCTATCGAGCCGTCTGACCTCTGTTGGAATCCTCTACTGCATCAAAAAAAAGAAAACAAAGGGAGAAAAGCACAAGTGGTATGAGCAGGTAAGGTCCGCATCGCGCCTTACATGTATTACGTGCGGAAGTTGTTCATGTGCCAAGTCCTTGGCACAAATTTTCCATCCAAGTGTTCAAGCTTGTATGCTCCATTTCCCATAACTTCGACAAAACGGTAGAGGCCTTCCCAGTTGGCATCCTGTAAGTATTCTATGATACTAAATAGCCCGGATCATGATATATGTAAAGCGTAAATGACATACCGGATTGTCGAATCCTTAATATTCGTGAAGAAGTGCTATACCAGTTGAAGTCGATCTTTAGTCACACAAATGGTCCGAACTCTGACGGTATCCACACGAATTAGACTATTGGGAAAGTTAGTTTAATGTGCCAGCTCCATTCACCTTAACCATATATGTAGAACTGACTTCTGTGTATATTCAGGTGTTAGTGAACCTGACTTTGATAGGCTATTTATAGGATGAGATAGGAGTGGAGATTTCAATTCTGCATTCATCATATGAATACATAACCTATGAAACGTTTCCTCCACTCTCTCCTTATAATGAACCAACAATAATATCTAAATCAATGCCAACTTTATTTTCTTGTTTATCACATAACCAAGAATAGCCTTGTTATCCCAATAACTTGTTCTTTTGTGTGTGACCCTTCAGGTTCCTAAAAACTTAGTAATAAATATATAAATAGAAATTACATTGGATTTAGTCCATAATCCAACAAACTCCCACTTGGACTAAAGACAATATTTAGTCGTGGTATTTTTAATACTGATCAAATTAATAACTTAATTTATCATCATATTTATAGATCAAGATTGGCCTCTAGCCAGGCATCATGACCACCCAAGTATGTAGAAATAAGTCAAATGATCGATTTCACCTATCCATGAATCAGATTCCATGTAATAATATCCTTTCACCACATTATATCCTTAATCAGTACAAGAGTAAGGTATTGTGCCAACTCTTTAAAGTACTGATGTTTTCTTGCTCCGGAATTCAACTCCCTCTAAATGAAATTAGAACTTTTCTAACTTTATTAGACCGTTTGCAAACATTTTGAGTTGATATTCCAACAAGTGGCCATCTCTAGGATATACTCTCCCACTGGAGTGGTGAATCCTATATCAATCATAAAATATCAATCTGTGCTTCTTGTTATACCCAGTCCAACCATACGCAGAGTCAATTACGACAAAAGATGAGTAGGACCAAAGCACAACTATCCACACAAATAATACTCTTTATGATTTCAAGTCAAAGGATTACTTTACACTGCTGTCATACAAAGAATTTCCATCAGCACAGAAAAGTTTTAACCTTATGAAAATCTTTAAATGGTTATTCCAATGATATATTCTCTAATAGCCCACTCATGTATCACCATACATGCTAGTCTGTCTGTAATAACAATGCCCTTATTATTGTTAATACTATGACTAGGGAATTTTAAGAATGACAACCATATTATTCTAAGGACTTTATCATTTTAATAGTAGCCAAGTACATATAATCAAAAAAGATAAAAGTGTCATATCATATGTGCATATAGGATAATTTATAAATGTCATATTCCATGATTCAAGTAATCACATGAATCAAAAACGCATTTCTCGTACCTCTCAAACAATACATGTCACTAATATTTTAATTCACCCTTTTGTACTTTTCAAGTACTTAAAGTTTCATCATAATGAAATAGTATTTCATACTTCTCAACACTTGAAAATCATCGAATGAATTAGTGATTCACATGTCTCAACACTTGAGAACCATAGAATGAATTTGTTTCACACTTCTTTCTCAGCATTTGAAAATCATCAAATGAATTAGTGTTTCATACTTCTCAACAATTGAGAATCATCAAAAATGTATTAGTGTTATTTATAACACAAAACACTCGATATGTCTCATCGTAAAATGTGCATGACTAATCAGCGGAAGCATCAAATACCGTTATGCACATCATTACATTGATATAAACCTTAAACACTAGAAACAGTCCGGGTTTACCATTTCATCGAGAAATTACTATTTACATCCTTAACGTACTTAAGGGTAGGTAAAATATTTCTCATATGTATTAATTAAATAGAAAATACCATGTTACTCCCATAACTCATGTATACTCATAACTTATCATATAAGTAAATCTTGTATACTTAAATTACTTATCTTATAAGTTCCATAAATCAAATTTTGTTTCTATGTTAGTGGTCTTAGAACTTCTCTAAGTTCTATGTACTTATCATCATATAAGCAAAACTTATCATATAAGTACCATTCAAACATACTTTTGACTAGTAGTTTGTGGTTTAATAACTTCTGTAAGTTATCTTTCTCCCACTAAATATTTTAAAATAAACAATTTATTCTAAAATATTTCATAACAAACTAGATCTTGTTCTCTGAACAACCTCAAAATCCCATGATTTAATATATGAGTGGCATAACATTAATACATATATAAAATGGTTGGAAAAATCACAAGACTAAGGTTAAATGAACAATATTAAATGTAGTTCAATCAGATAATCTCGTACTTCAAATTTTATATTTCTAAATTCAAAAGAATTCAGAAAAGTATTTCAATAAATACTTATGACCATTTTGAAGTAAAGGAAAAAGAAAATCATCTTTTTTTTACATAAGTCTGCATCCATCAACATGCATTAGACTTTAGTACTTAGTAGACTACTTTACCCTCCCACTTGAAGGTTGTATAGGTTAATAAACAATATATTCAACGTTAATGATTCCCAAACAATAACTTAAAAAAAAACATGCATTTTATGCAATTGCATACATTCTAGTTTATAATTCTACTTTATTATAGGATAGATTTTCTAATCCATTATCTTTGAATATCTTGTGTGCACTAATTGAAATGGGATCTATTCCTAAATTCAAATTTTATTGTTAAATAACACAATAAAAGAACAACGATTATTCTTAATTGTGAAATTATCCAAATTAGCATGAAATGGAAGATAGAATATTCTTCAAAAGAAATGTTATAAAAACAATAAATAATGAATTCTTAAAATCCATCTAGCGAAGAAATACTTAATGTTCCTACAATCTAAGTAGCAACAATTTCTCCATAGTAGGTTCATTTCTTCATCGCCCAATCTTTTACTCTTTCATTGGTCCTACATATTTCAAAAATATGAGAACGGGCATCAAATACCCAAATTTTAAAAGTATAAGATTTATTCAATCCATATATACCTGAAGTAGAAACTTCTCTAAGTTTCTTCTCCTTCACGATATTAAGATATTCCTTGCAATTTCTTTTCCAATGTCCATCTTGACCACAGTGGAAACAATTGCCCTTAGCCTTTCTGTCCATAGCTTTCTTAAGCTCACTCTTTTTATTGCAAAGAGGTTCAACCAATAACACATTTCCCTTATCATGCTTAATATAATCCTCTGCTGTAATCAACATATTCAGCAATTGAGACAGAGTGGTAATATCAACATCATCCATGTTAAAGTTCACCACAAAGTTAGAGAAACTATCAGGAAGTGATTGCAAAATCAAGTCAACACTTAACTGATGTGGCAATACAAATCCCAACGATTCCAAACTCTCAATGAGGCTTATCATCTTCAACACATGAGACGATACAGCTGACCCCTCACCATCTTTGATCGAAAAAGCTCCTGAGAAATGTCATATCTCTCATTTCTAGCCTTTTTAAAATACAAAGATCTAAGATGCATAAGCATTCCATAAGCAGTCATGTCCTCATGTTGTTTTTGCAACTCAATACTCATTGAGGCTAACATAAGACAACAAGCATTCTCAGAATCATCAAAATTAATGCTTCCAAAATGCATCTTTGACTGCTTGATCAGCCTCATCAGAAGGAGCATCAGGGATAGGGTTATCAAGGACGTAAGCGATATTCTCAAGCCTTAAAACTATTTTAAGCGCTTGAATCCATTCAATTAAATTTGAACCAGTGAGCTTATTCTCAAGAAGTATGTTATGCAGTTTCAAATTGGAAGTCATTCAAATGTAAGAAAATAAATTATCCAACACATAGACAAAATTAAAAATAAATGACATCTATCCATTTTAGTTTTGCTCTTACTATTTTATCCAAGTCAATATCCCTCAATTTTGACTTCGAGAATTTACATATAAATTGATAGTAGGCTAGGATCCAAATCTCAGCTATTATGACCTTGGGTATGCCCAACAAACCACAATAACCTCAACTAGGTAGGTAACACTTTACCAATTATAACATTTTAGATATCAACATATCTTATTTATTTTGTCATAATCACGATAATTAACAGATTTAAGCACTTTAGAATTTCCTCAAAATTCCCAGGATAGGCTTTTGGAGGGGTCACAAACGGTCCCGCTTAAAATCGCCAGCCTCCTTAGACAGAATTTGTATTGGATATTACAAAAAAGTCACTCTTAAATCTTTATTCAGTATGAACGTTTCATCCATTATGACAAATCCTTACAATTCCTAGATACTTGCCTCAAAACCATTTGACCTTGGGTATGCCCAACAAATCAAATGTTTTTGTTAAATCGAACACATTTTTAAAAATTAAATTTAAATGTCACAAATTATGATATTAGTGGAGTAACCTTAGGTGTGCCCAATAAGTCAAACCAACAACAAATTTATTTGATACCACCAATAATGGAAGGCAACGATTCGTGATTCAATATTAAGTGAGAGATCTTGAAATAATCATATTATCACATATTAAAAATGATATTATTATTGAACAAATAAAATATATAAACATTTTACTCCCTTCTATTATTCAATAAAAAAATCATTTATATTCTTTATAATAATCAAATTATTAGATAACACATGTCATAACCAACTGATAAAACTAATTAACCATATTAATTATAATTATATTCAAATTATATAATAGAAACAACCAGTGGAACTTTTCAATTAATCACATTAATTTCAATTAAGTCAAATAATTAAATTATTTGTGAAACATGTGTGCAGCCAATTGGTATCAATCAATTACATCAACTTTACTTTAATCAAATAATCTCATTATTTATGCATGTAATAGATGTATAACCAATTGGTTCAATCCACTCAATTAAATATATTAATTTTATTGATTTCAAATAATCACATTATTTGTCAAACATATTCACAACCAATTGATACTATTCAATTAATCACATTAATTTTACGTGGATTTTAGGTGCAGGGACATTTTGATTTTGCAGGTCTGATATTGACTTGAAATACCCCTGGTTTGCTGATGCAGGTCTAGGTAATCGTGTAAAAATGAGGGTAATTTTGTCTTTTTCAGACCTGCAAAATCAAATTGTCCCTGCACCTAACACTGGCCTAATTTTATTAACACTCAAATAATCACATTATTCATGTAGTATCAACAATTGGTACAATTCAATTAATCATATTAATTTTATTGATTTCAATTAATCACATTATTTGTAAAACATATGCACAACCAATTGATACTATCCAATTAATCACATTAATTTTATTTTGATGAACCCATTTTTCATTAATTAACAGCAAAACCAGTACAAGTTTAGACCTTCACTCCCAGTCTATTACAAAATTTCCTAACCTATTACTAGGTTCAAAACACAAAATTCCTAATCACATGAGAACACTCCTTTGGACCAGTTGAATTCAGCTTCAATTCTCTTCCCCACTTCTGCAGCTAGCATTGATATGTGTTGAAAGATCCTGCTTTTTCTTTCCTCCCAAACATGGTAGAGTGTAGCTACTAGATAAAACAGTTTATGGATTTGACCTGTTTTGCACCATATCAATAATCTCCTCCTCAGAGCCCTCAGTGAAGCAACTGTCTGCAGTCCCAGAGATAACAGAACATCTCTGCAGAAAGTGCATTTGGCAAATTGGTGTTGTTGGGCAGTCTCATCTTCCAAGCCACATAGGCAGCATTTTGGTTGCTGCTGCAGTATTCTGAATTTTTGAAGCCTGTCCACTGTGGCTAATCTCCCTTTTAACATCAGCCATAAGAAGAACCTGCGCTTTGGGAGAAGCTTGGTGTGCCGAACCAGCTTAGCCCAAATGTCATCCTTTTCCGCCCCTTTCAATATGTTGTATGCAGCAGTAATAGAGAAACCTCCACCTTTTCTTGTACAGTGCTGCAGCTTGCCAATCATTGTGTTTTTCTTGCACATTAATTTTATTAACACTTAAATAATCACATTATTCATGTTGTGTCAACAATTGGTACAATTCAATTAATCATGAGAAACTCTCTGGTAAGGCAGCCTTATGGTAAGGCAAAGGGTATTAGGTTCAGGGGCAAAATACTTTTGGGGCTGTAATATAATTATTTATTTTTCGGTGCAATACTTAAATTGTTAATAAAACCCAATGACCATTTTGCAATAAGAATATATAACACATTTAATCTCCTTATTCATCATTGCCATCATCAATCATTAATATTAAATCATCAATTCATCGACTTTCATTACCAAATTATCGACGTTCATCATCAAATCATCGTTGTTCATCAAATTATCACGGTTTATCATCAAATCATCATCGTTCATCATCAAATCATCGACGTTCATCATCAAATCTTCTTTGTTAATCACCAAATAATCAAATCTTCATTGTTCATCGTCAAATCATCGTTGGTAATCATCAAATCATCGTCATTCATCGTCAAATCATCAAATCATCGTTGTTCATCATCAAATCATCAAATCTTCATCGTTTATCGTCAAGTCATCGTCGTTAATCATCAAATCATCGTCGTTCATCATCAAATCATCATTGTTAATCTTCAAATCATCGTCATTCATCATCAAATCATCGTTGTTCATCATCAAATCTTTTGTGTTCATCGTCAAATCTTCGTTGTTAATCATCAAATCATCGTCATCATCAAATCATCATTGTTAATCGTCAAATCATCGTCATTCATAATCAAAACATCGTCGTTCAGCATCAAATTTTCGTCGTTCATCGTCAAATCATCGTCATTAATCATCAAATCATCGTCATTTATAATCAAATCATCATCGTTCATCATCAAATCATCAAATTTTCGTCGTTCATCGTCAAATCATCGTCATTCATCATCAGATCATCGTCATTCATCATCAATTTATCGTCGTTCATCATATATACGTTCGATCATTAATAAAAAAATCATCAATCATAAACATCAAATCATCAACTAAAATATACAAATAAGCAAATCGTTGAATCGTGAAACTAGAATTTTATAGAATCGTGGCTCGGATCATCAAATAGACCTCGTTTTTGTTATGCTCTTATATATACTCGGTCACCAACATTACTCATCCTCGTAATCAATCAGATCGTCAAATCCGTTCGATCATTAATAAAAAATCATCAATCATAAACATCAAATCGTCAACTAAAAAATACACATAATCAAATCGTCAAATCGTTAAACTAGATTTTCGCAAAATCGTGACTCGGATAATCAAATAGACCTCGTTTTGAGCATCCTCTTATACCCGACCTCGTCATCAATCCTATCTTCAAATTCGTTCGATCATTAATAAAAAATCATCAAATCATCAATTAAAATATACACATAATGAAATCGTCAAATCGTGAAACTAGATGTTCGTAGAATCGTACCTCAGATTATCCAATTGACCTCATTTTCGTCATTCTTTATATATATTAAGTCAAAACTGAAATATAAAAAGATGCATATGAAAATACATTCTATTCCACCAAGGAAAACAAACCTCGTATTGGGTTTTGGCATAAGGGACTGTATATTGACCTTTAACATTCAGGAAGCAGAATTATTCTATCAGTATCCAACTTTCCATACATGATACATCGGAGAAATTCAGATTATCCTAAGACTCGAAAATATCTGTAATAATATGTTTTGCAGCTAAAGAAACTACATTGTTGAAGACAAATTAATATGCAATTCCTATGTAAAGATGTCTTTTTGTAGCTAAAAGAACAACATGGCCAATTTATGAACACGGAAACAATGATATTAAATACAATGTTGTTCCATGATTGCACTTTCTCAAGGGCAACTTAATGGGAGAAGACATCTTCGGGGCGGAACTCCAGTGCGATTGATAAGATGGACGGTGGACGGAGGCGGCGGCCAGAAGCGCCAGCCACGACAGACCCAGAATGCGGCACCAGTTCCACTTGAGCTCTTCATCCAGAACCACCACCTGCCGTCTTCACCAATCCCCAGCACACCATCCTTATCGCTTCGCCGTTCTGAAACCTCGTTTGACGGATGAATCGATGACCAATCAACGGAAAATCGACGGTGAATCGACTGGGCATCAACGATGGGAATGACAGGCGGAAAGGTTTTAATTTGGGGATAAAGTTTTGGAATTTTCACTTTAGTCCCCGAACGTTTGTGCTATTTACATTATGGCACCTAGAAAAACTAATTAGTTTTTTACCCAAAACGTATGAAAATGGGGTTTTTAATGCTCCTGTCTTACCGTAAGGCTGCCTTATCTAATTGTTTCTCATTAATGATATTAATTTTATTGAATACTATACTCAGGAGTCCCAATTAATCTAATTAACTGATATAACATATTTAACGTCATACAATTGAAATCGTCCAATTAATCTCATTGATTATATTTCAATCACATTGAAACTAAATTAATCTTCGTCAATTCATTCAGTTATACTATCCTACTAATCACATTAATTGTATTACATATGTTTAATCAAACTAAAATAAAATTAATCTCATTGATTATATAACATATGTAACGACTCACTTGTATTGCTAAATTAATCAAATTAAAACTCAATTAATCACATTAATTGATCACAATACAAAGTGATTTGAATAAATAAACAAATAAACAATTTATCTCTCTTTATTTATTCAAATTGATTATATATTACAAACATATTTAACTAATTTAATTTAAACTCTTTAAACTTATTGAGATTAGTTCAAATATATATTTCACATTTTTCACCAAACAAAGTTTTCTATGCACTTAATCGCTCATTAATGCATTTAAAAGTAATTTATAATCAATTAGTTAATGTCTTAATTTCAGAAAACCAATTTTTCTGTTAAAAAAACGTTTATCAATTTAAACATTCCAAGGAAATTCAAGATGGGATTAAGTGTTGGGAACTTACAATTAATCACATCAATTGGAAAATCAATTTTTAACCGAATCCGACCAAAACTCTTTTGATCCCGGCCAACGCGGTAATTTTTCAAGAGTTCTTTTCTCCAGCTTTCATGAATAATTTCGCCGCAACCATTTAAAACTCTGGCTTAGTCCGATGATCCCAATCACCAGAACAATTCTGGTCAATTTCACCTTCCCAAAAGTTTCGCTTGAATCCATGGTCTTTAACCAGAAAATAAGGTTGAACAGAGATAAAAATGAATTATACCAAATATAATTTTTAATTTCTCAATCTGAATTAGAAATCAATATCTAGAAATCAAATTTCCAGAATGCATTTTCAGCATATTCATCCCCATTTTCATATTCGAATTTTAGACTAATAAAACTAAATTTCATCTCATGAAATTATACATGGTCAAATTTCAAATCAACCGCATACAACTCATTTAACTTGTGAATAAATTACAATTTTCTTCTTAAGAAAAACAAAGTAAAATAATCCAATAACTCTAATTGATCTTAAAACTATTTTAATATCAATATCATTATGAATAAAATTCCAATTTTCCAATTAAAGCATAAACAATACATGACATGGGCAATCATACACAATTTCTCCAAATGGTGTATTCTTTCCACCAATTAATCACATTAATTGGTACCCGAATGTCATATATGCACACTCATTATATTTTCTTTGAAAATCTATGAGTGGTTCATAAAGTAAAAAACATAATTTTTTTAGGGATAAATATTGAATGTAGTCCACAACAAAAATCACGTTCACGCATGAATATCACACTCACTCTGATACCACTGTAAGTATTCTATGATACTAAATAGTCCGGATCATGATATATGTAATGCGTAAATGACATACCGGATTGTCGAATCCTTAATATTCTTGAAGAAGTGCTATACCGGTTGAAGTCGATCTTTAGTCGCACAAATGGTCTGACCTCTGACGGTATCCACAAGAACTAGACTATTGAGAAAGTCAGTTTAACGTGCCAGCTCCATTCACCTTAACCATATATTTAAAACTGACTTCTATGTATATTCTGGTATTAGTGAACCTGACTTTGATAGACTATTTATAGGATGAGATAGGAGTGGAGATTTCAATTCTGCATTCGTCATATGAATACATAACCTATGAAACGTTTCATCCACTCTATCCTTATAATGAACCAACACTAATATCTAAATCAATGCCAACATTATTTTCTTGTTTATCACATTACCAAGAATAGCCATTTTATCCCAATAACTTGTTCTTTTGTGTGTGACCCTTCAGGTTCCTAAAAACTTAGTAATAAATATATAATTAGAAATTACATTGGATTTAGTCCATAATCCAACACATCCAAATTGAGTTGACCTTCCACTCTTGATGCTTCATTCTTCCTCAAGGCCAGGTCACCGACCTTCAAGCTGCGATGACGCAACTTGCTATTGTACCTTTGCTCCATCCAGGACTTGTAAGTTGCCTCCTTGAGCGACGCTTTCTCCCGCTCGTATTCCAACTCTTCCAAGTTCTTCCTTGAACCTTCATTGTCCTTTGAGCTGAACGTGATGACTTCATCTTCTGCCAGCTTCCTCTCCTTCGGTGTTGGTTCTGGCACCTTCCTCACCGAGCTTTCCTCGGGGATTCCGTCTTGCCACCTGCACTTCCACCAATGATGGTGTAAATGTTGGTAATGGCTGACTTCCTCTTGCTGTCTTCCGGGGTATCCTCCCGATTTGTGCGATGTCGCTTCTCGTAGTGCTCATCATCGTCGTCCTTCGAGTACCTCCCTACTCGTGCCACTTCCTTCCTTTTGAAGATGGGACAAGAGGTGATAGGGTATGGGCTAATACGGCCCATACAAGACCAGGAGGCCCATGTAAGGTCAAGACCCTCAACTTGCTTTACATCTCATATACAATACACACACGTGACACCACATGACAAACATGTGAGGAGCACGGGTGAGAGCACAACGGAATTCAGGGAGTAGCACACACTGGATAAGGCTCCCTACAGGTATATAAGGAGGGGGACCTTCATCTCTCCTTCCTCAGATTCTTTCTAGCTAACATCCATATTTCTCTCCCCAAATCACCCCAACTGACTTGGGCGTTGGAGCGGGTAATGGCTAAACGCCACCCGCCTGAGCTCACCCTGTTACTTGTGCAGGTTCGAGCAGGACCAAGAAAAATGAACCCAGAAAATATGCAAACAGTTTCAAAAAGAAACTTGCATCCAAAATAACAAAAATGACAATAAAAGGCCTTTGATGTCTAAGTCATAAAAGAACAAGTTGGAAACAAAATTCAACTTGCTACTGGTTGCAAAGGGCTACATGATGGAGATTATCATCATGCTCACATACTTGCACCAGATAAGCCTATTTGAGAGGAAGTAAAAACCTCCCAAAGAAGAAAAACAAAGATAAACTAGTAATAAACACTTGAGCAGATTATAAAATATCCCAAAAGATGACCAAATATCCAAAAGGAGATAAAAGATGGCATAAGCGCCATGAAAAAGAGCACGCGGGCTCATAAATAGTTTGAAGATTAAGAAGAAACACCCTTGGAGGAATCAACATCCCTATCATCTTTCTTCTTCTCGTTAACAGGGGCAGGAAGAGCTGACTGGCCTGGCTGCCACACCATCATGTCTTCCAAAACCAAATCAGGGCCGAGCGTGGAGAAGTACTCCTGAAAGTCATACTACTGGAAGGGAGCATGCACACGACCAAGTTGAGCTGTCATCTCAACATCATCCAATACGGTAGTCATGATATTTTCAGCCTTAGTCAGAGCTTTATCAAGAAGACGTCTAGCAACAGGACTTTGATCCACACTAGCTCAGATTTGGCTGAAACCACGATCCCAGAGCCAGGTCCTCACCTTGAGGTGTTCTCAATGACAGTCTCGCGTTGCTCCAATCCTTCAGATGAAGGTCTTTTTCTTGTTGGCATGTAACCTGATCCACCTCCAACACGTCCTCCACCTTGGGCACCTCCAACCCATCCTCAACCTTGGGCACCTCCAACGTGTCATCCGCCTTGGGGCGAGCTTGTTTGATAACAGCACCAGAAGAAGACAAAGGCCTCTTCTTCGTCCAGGACGGCACCTTAGCAGTCAAATCTATCATCCCAGAACCACCAACAACAGGGGCTTCTCGCACTCCTCGACCAAGGCTGTGACCCAGGCGAGCCATTCGGCATCTAGAGCCCCATAGTGGAAGAAGGCTCAGCTTGAACAATAGGAACTACATAAAAAATTGACAAAAAAGAAAGAAAAATAAGGAATAATGAGTGATATATCCACACGACAACAAAAACAGATAAGAACATGCAAAATAATGAAGGACAAGATGCTTGCACGCAACAGAAGGCTCCTTTACTGACTCACAGCCCATGGGAAGGTAGGACATTCCAGACCCCTGCAAGTTGGATTCATAACAAAGAAAGTGGACAGGAGTAGGATGCGTCCTCAGTAAGTCGAAAGAAGGTCGCAGAGGGATCATCTCACCATCATCAGGCGACTTTGTGCGGCTGCGAACGGGACCTAGCTGAAAGACAGCTGGATTCTCCCCAAAAACCAGAGATATCTTGACAAACACAAACTTACGGGTCCAATCAACCCAAGTCGGCAACTCTGTTATCACCTTGGGGCCCTCCCAATTCTTCAAATATAAAAAACTCGGCGGCTCCGTGCATGGATGAAAAAAGGCTCGGAACAATTGATCGGGGTAGGATCAACACCATGAATCCGGCACAAGACCTCAAAACCCACCAAGATTTGAATAGAGTTAGGGGTCAGGAGCGAGAAGTTCAGGTCGTAAAACCCTAAAACCGACTGAAAGAAAGGGGAGAGCGGAAAACGCAAGCCACAGTGGTCAAAACACTCCAAGTAGAGCATGCGGGACCCTTCCGGAACCTTGTTAGCCGGCACATCAGCAGCCGGCAAGGAGAAGTAGTCCGAGAGATCTACATCAATAGGGTCCCCATCAGCCAGAAGTAAAGCAACGTCCTGGATCACAACCAAAGCCTCACAGCGACAGCGGAGAAAAGAAAGCTCAGCCTCTGTCGTAGTGCAGAAAAGGGTTTCAATAGAACTCTTCATGGCGAGAAGACAGAGAGAAAAGAAGAAGAAAATTTCAGAAAAGATAGATATAAAAGTAAAAAAAGTAGAATGCCAGAAATGGCGGTTTAAATAGGGAAAAAAGGGAGCGTGCCTTTTCAGAATGAAAAGACGTGTCACATCAATGAAAATTCGAGGCCCGCTCCCAGTACTCGAACATGCTTTCTCCTCTCTTCTGTCGAATTGACATGATGTCGGTCCGCTCCTTGGTGAACTTCTTCCTCTGCATGAATCTACGCAGGAACTTCTCCTCCGACATCTTAAAACTGGCGATGCTATCATTCGGAAGAGCCTTGAACCACAGACGCGTTGCACCAGTGAGGGTGGTGGCAAACGCCTTGCACCAGATCGCTTGCGGGATGGCGCATGTCGACATGTTGGTAATGAACGTGTGCATGTGACCCTCTGGGTCGACAGCACCACTGTATGTGCCCAGGTTCTGGGGAATCTTGGTTTTGGGGTCAGCCACAGCCAGCCGGATCTTCTTCACCCACAGCCACCCCTTCTCGACCTCCAGGAGGCGATCTTCATACTCTTTGCTCCCTTTATCCTCCACTTGAACTTCTCCAGTGTTGGAGTAGGCCTATCCCGATTTCCAGTCGTGGAACACTTGATCGTGACCTCTGCCCCGTACTTGGAAAATATGCGCCCGACTTGGCAACGTCGTCGTTGTTGCCCTTCTTCTGGAACTGCTTCTTCGCTGGAGGATGCGACACCACTTCTTGCTCCTCGCCGACGAAATTGAGCTTTGTCGGCGCGATCTTCTGGCCGAGTTGGCGAGCCTCCTCCAAGGACTTTAGTTTGGACAGCACCTGCTCCTGAGATGCTAAGAACGGAGCCATCATGACCTAAAACATCTCAGGGTCATGGGCTCTTGATCGCTGCGCCGCACAGGTGGATTTGCCGGCGGTGTTACGTCGAGGATGGTCCCCTCTGCAATTGGGATTTCCTCCATCAAATTCTGATCAGCGGATTGAGTTGCATGAGCGAGATGAAACAACACTCCCCACCGACGGCGCCAATGATATGGTCTCTGATTTCGGCGAGATGACGTGCTCCAACTTGCACCTGCACAAGTAGCAAAGTGAGCTCAGGCGGGCGGTGTTGAGTCGTTACCCGCTCCGACGCCCAAGTAAAAAAAGGATCTTTTTGGGATGGAATCAGAATGATAGCTGGAGCAAATCTGAGGAAAAAGAGAGGAAGATCCCCTACCTTTATACCTGCAGGGAGTCTTATCCCGTGAGTGCTATACCATGGATTCCTTTGTGTTCCCACTCGTGCATATCACATGTCAGGCATGTGGTGTCACGTGTGTGTACTATTTATGGGCTGTAAGCAGGTTGAGGGTCTTGGCCTTGTATGGGCTTTATTGGCCCATACCCTATCAGTAAGTATCCATCAAGAGAGTATTTAAGTTATGCTGCCCAAAAGGAAGAATATCTCAGCTCTCGTGTCTAAACCCTGCTGTCAGCATTTCCAAACTTGTTATTCCATTGCAATCTTCTGTGGAACATGATGATCCTGAGAGTTCAAATAAAACAGGTAAATATATCCGCAATCATTTCTTATGTCTGACTTTAACAATTTTTCACAAATATAAGCACCCATACTAATTAATCACATCTCTTATAGGAATCATTAGAGAAACAGAATCCAAATGGTGTTGAATAAAGACAAATACATTTCTGAGAAAGACAAATGTATATCGGCTTGAAAAAAAAAGAGATAAGATGCAGAGAGACATGCTGCTTTGAAAGGAAGATTACCTCAAGTGGAACATTGCGGCTCGTCTACCAGTCTAAACAATTGTCATCCACATACATATTCTACAGTGAATTTGCAACTGCATTCATCTTTCCAAGACTCCACTATCTTCAGTACTGAACCCGTCATTCCATCACAAAATGATCCTGGTAATTCAAACAATACAAGTAACTATATGTTTGTCTTCGCGGTTTGTATGGTTATCCTACTTGGGTGTGTCAATCTGTGTAAAAATCTCCATTGTTTGTTTGAACGATTTGGCTAGGTGAGTCTCGAGAAGCTGGCTCCTTGCTTTTTGAGTATTTGACAGTCTCAATCTCTCATCTCGTAATTGATTACTTTGAGAAAAGGTGGTGCTCCTATTGCTGTATGTGCGTCGATGTTTACGGTTTAAGCTTTATGGTAAAATCTGCTTGGCCTCAATTTGAATTGCTTCCAACTGTAAGAAAGATGAGTGGAGTGATTATGGTTTGTTCTCTAAAAAAACCAATTGTTTTGATGATGAAAACGCAAGAGGTTTGAAATTCGAAGGACATGTATGCTCCTGAAACACGAAGACCAAAATTACACTTCAGAAAGAACTTACCTTTAGCCAATTTAGAGTGGTGAACCTCTTCCGTAGTAAATTTGATATCTTTTGTGTTCTCATATTTATATACTGGAAGCAAAACAACAACATTTCAGGCAAGCAACAGTTCCAATTTTTCCTCATCGAATTCAAATATCTTAGCTAATCATCATTTATGAAAGACTCTCACACACATGTTAGCACAAAAGATCCGACAGGGGATCAAGGTGCATAAAATTGAAAAAGAACAAGGAAAACAGAGGTGAAAATTTCATAAAAGCTGCAAGAACTTTTCACCAGTTGAATGGAAGGCTCGGCAAAGTTCCACAGGGAGGAAATTTAAGTAGAATTATTTTATATGGCCAACGGTCAAGTAATGCAAAAGAGAACAAGAAAGATATGTAAAAATAACCTCAGAAATTCTTGGGATAGCACTTTGCTCAATGTAAACAGAGAGTTTAGCAAAGGAGGAGAACAAACTCAGGGAGGACTTTTTCACCTTGCATTACTTAAGTCAAACATAGATCTTGACTATCTGAGTTTTTACCCTTGTCTGAAAGAATGAGGAAACCATCATAGATTTTTCCCAAGAACTATTGAAATCCTTCTTGTACCTAGGGGGTTGTTTGGTAATTTCCCTTTTGGGTTCAAATTAGCTGATTTGACCAAAAAGAGTTGATTTGACCGAACACTAAAAAATTAGCTCATTCACCAAACACTAAAAAATTAGCTACTTTTTAGTGTTTGGTGAATGAGTTTCAAAAAGTGTTTTTTGGACTCAATAGGCTAATTTTCAAAAGGTTAAAAAAAGTAGAATTTTCTACTCAAATGCTTTAGGTTTAACAATTAAATACTTTTTTACCCTTTCTCCTCCATACAAATTATGCAAAAAGATAGAATAAATAATGTTGAATTTGTTTTTTCGCATGGAAATTCAAGTGTTCAAAATAATTATGTATCATTCTAATTGTTCAATTAGTATTTCGGGTTGCATCATTATAAATATATTATGGATGATTATGTTCATTACATTTCATTATAATATTATTGGTTGGTTCTTCTCATTTTTTCTTTCACTATAATATCAATAACATTTCATCAAAATTACTTGGAAACAATTGATTTTTTTTTTCATACAACCATCAACATGAAACAAGAGAAAGATTTGAAAAAGTCTCTAAAACCAAACTTATAATATATGGTATTTTAAAAAATCATGAAAATGTGAATTATATAATAATTTAATTTAATTTATTATAGTTCTTATGTTTTGTTTATCCCTTACTCATCACAGCCTAATAAGAATACTTGGTTTCGTAGTGTATTTAATTAGGATTTAATTAGCCATTTAATTAGGATTTAATTTATGAGTAATTTTGTAATTTTAATTTTAATTGTTTTTATTTAGAATTTTTCTCCCAATCATACCATAATTTTATTATTCTACTATTTTTAGTTATGTTAATCTACTATTTTGTTTAATTCTATATGTATCATTACGATTCAATTAGACATGTTTTCGTCATTATTTTCTGATTTTCAATTGAATTGGTTAATTATGTAATTTTGGTCCATTCAATTAAATTAACTTTGATATACTTACTTTTTTTTTAAGTTAAAACCATCCAAGTGGACGGGATGATTATTCACGGCTCCTCACACCTAATAAAAGCAATAGAATTACATGATCAGGTTTGAAACTCAATATTACACATGAAACCCTGTTGGGGTAACTGTGGCAATTTGTTGCCCGAAAGCTATACTCCGATCTAATATCGGAAGCAAAGTGAGATATCAGAGATGTGTCTAAAAATTTACAAGAAAACTAAGTCATCTCTGTATCGATGCCGGTCACAGCATAGCTAAAACCAGACTTCCCTCCTCCTGCTGCGTATAGACATCACCAGGTACAGCATTCTAGAGCTCGTTATAATTCACCATTCCACTTTCTCACAGTCAAAACAGAAAACTCTGTCCTATCATTTTACTAGGTATATATTAAAAAGTAGTAAGTAGCGGCATAAATATAAGTAATAATAAAAACCGTCGTCAGAATTATTTTATTAAAAGGTAAAACGACTATAAATGGTGCGTTTGGTTGGACCGCCGCCGCCATCATTCCTATATATAAAACACTTCACCGTTTAATATTAATTCCATATATATGTATGAAAACACACTCCATATATGCGGCGTTTCCATATATCGGCAACCATTTTCCATTTAATATTAATCATTTTATAAATGGATGTCCTCCCTGATACATCCACACTCATTCTTACCTAAAAATTATTATGTATGTTTATTTATAGTATTTCAATTAATACTGGCCCTGTTTTGGGAGTAGCTGTTAGCTGTTAGCGGATTGTATGAGTTGTTCAGACTAGCTGTTTTGACTAGCGTTTTGTTTATTAGTGTTTGGTAATTTATATGTAGCTGATAGCTGTTTTGTTATGTAAAATGACGGAAATGGACATCAATACAATTTATATGAAAATTTGTTATATTAATCACATATACACTTATTTCATTACAATAATTAGTTATATAAAATGTTATTCATTAACTACAAAATCCATTTCATATCAAATTTTGATAATAAAGAATAATATTATTATATTATATGTAAGTGTAAAATTTAAATGTTATGTTTCTAAAGATATATTTCTCATATAAATATATTAGCAATTGATATGTCATTTACTAAACTAATAAATATTTATAAAACATAACTTTATCCTGAACTTTTATATATATATATATATATATATATATATATACATATTGCATTTTGAACTCACACATTTTACTGAAATTTTAGTAATTTAAATGAATATATAATCCATTAAACTACCATAAATTAAAACGAATTAATGTATTTTATAATTTTTATTGTGATGGTAAATTTTTAAATACTATCAAAAACACACGTGTATATTACCATATTGCCGTGTGATAAAAATTTTAAAACATTACCGTATATGATCATATTACCAAAAAATTATGATATAGAAATGCTCTACCACTCGTATAGGGATAAAACAGAACTTTACACCAAATTACCAAAAGCGTTCTAGATCAAACGCAGCTCCAACGAGCGTTTCAAAAAGTAGTGTTTCATTCCAAAACGCTGAATATAAACGACTATCCACCAAACACAGTAAGAAGCGTATTGACCAGTCAAACGTCTATATTTAGACATAAACGCTAAACGATGTAGAAAACGCTCTTCAACAAATGGGGCCACTATCTCAAGTTGCTCATTTAAATATATTGCCAATAATAGAATGTTGTTTAAAAATTAACTACCATTATCTCGAAAAAGATTTAGTGCACTATATTATTTTTATATAATTCCATATATGGAGCTATATGATTGAAAACGTTACATTTATGTTAATGTCGGTGGCTGTTTTTCATATACAAAAATTTTTATATATGTTAATTAACGTCTGTCGTTTGTTACCAAGATACTATATATTACTATAAATTTATAATTATCAATGTAATATTACAATGAATTTATATTTAATTGATCATTCTATTATTTACTTATCAAAGTAGCTAAATGTCATCGTGCTTTTTTGCGCGATGAACTTAAGTATTTACTGTGGCATATTTGAAGGTTTATTTTTCTTATATAAAATTATTGATGTGTGGAAATTAAGAAACCTACAATTGTTGATGATCGCTCCTTGCCTAGGTTTCATTAAAATCATAAAAGTTAAAAAAGAATGAAGTTTTTAATTGGGCTAGAAAGCGTTATATATGCATGGAAACGCATATAGATAGCACAAAGAATAAAAATTTATGGAATAAATCCAAAAAATGATCAGAAAATAATATGGCCCGTTCATCACATATAATTCTGATAAATTGACAAATATTAAACTGAACTGAGCTGAATTGGATTTACTAACAGTACATCTGAATTAAACTAAATTTCATCAATTCATATATCATGGAAACTGAACCGAAAAATACTGAAAATAAATCAAATAAAATGTACTAAACAGAGCTAAGTAAATAAACCACAAACCCATAATTTTCATATCGAAAACAAGTGTCTGGAAATCATTAATTACCATTCACATGAATATTTGCTATGAAAATTTGCTGCAGATACTGCTCCTAATTTCATATTGATGTACCATTTGAAACATTTTGTGATACTACAAATTTATTTTGACATATTTCTAATTTCATAAAACAGTAAAATTTAATTGCATTATATTATTTTAAAGAATGAATAAAAAGATTTTGTTGTCAGTTAAAAATATCTCTTCATTATTGAAATATTAAATATTCATATATCATTAGCAAATTTAATGCTAAAAAGTAGGAATAAAATTATAAAATACATTGGGGTAATATGTGTGAACTTTAACACTTAAATTAAACAAAAATAAGTTACTGATAATTCTATAAATAATTAGAATAAATTTATATAAATTAACTTTTATCTAACTACAAAAAGAATGATTATAATTAGACGTGTTTTCATATGACTAAAAATAAAACATTAATTAATGATTATAACTAAGGATGAAATGAAATATAAAAATTACTAATTATGTGATATGATGCCATTTTTAATTTAAAATGTAGATTCATACACAATTTGGTAAGTTAAATAATAATAATAATCCATAACCAAAATATGGTTAAAAAGGAACCGATCGCAGGAAAAATATGGAATTGATCCAATTAAGCATCCATCAATTTCCAAGAAGGGTAAATAAATAAATTATTTCTATATTAAATAATTGGAATACAAAAATTGAGTACAAATGTTCATATATATTTAATCAATCATAAAAACAATCATTCTCATTCTTCGTACACTTACTGCAATAAAGATAATCCACTTCTTCATAAATAATTAGAGGCTGTGAGTAGAAATGAAATATATCAAATACAAAAATAATGTATTGATTAACATCTTTGGTGAAAAAACTAAAGGAAATTAAACATTAGACATATACCATGACCACGTAAGAGGCAGCCCTTGTGAAGGAAAATTTACTCACTAATAAAAATTTCAAATATGTCTACAACGCGCGTTCAATTAAGTAGTCAACAAAATATGCGAATTGAAGTGAAAATCACCATCAGGGCAACGATTGCTTTCAATCCCAAATCGAGACAACTCGATGGAGCACATAGTCGTGAGGCAGTGGTAGGAATTGGTGGCCAAGGTAGTCTTGATTTGAGAGGACAAAATCACAGCATCAGTGAGGGATTGGGGAGACATGAAGGTTTGCCCGATTCAAGTGAAATTGAACAAAAAACCACACACGTACACACATATATATAGGTTTATATGATTTATATCTTCTAAGATGCCATAATCAATATCGATCAATTACTGGCGGCAAGATCCGTGTCCATCTTAGAACAACACCCCTAAAATCCATGCTCATGCTATCACACAGTCATCATCACCAACCTTATTCAAACCGTATAAACATGCAAAATAAAAAAACAAAGAACCTGTGAAATTAACATAAGAAAACCTTTTCAGGCAGAAATATATTAACGTGAAAGTGATTAAGGCAGTGGAGAATGAGAAACTAAAACATTATATAATCGATCAATCAATATAAATGACGTCGTTTTGGTAGTTAAGTAAAAAATAATTTAAAATATATTAATATTATAAATATATATATTTATATTTTATTTTTTTGAAAAGAATATTATAAATATATATTAGAAGGAAGTCGAACCTTCTAATATTGAGGTTAAAATATATTGATATCTTTTATAAATTAATATAAAGGGAAGGAAATTCCAACATATTTGCTGCGATACTGCCGATACATATCACGAATTAATAATTTATCGATTATCATTTTCAGGGGCTCTCTCTCTCTAAAAACCCATTTTCTCTCCCTTCTCTCTAACTTTCACCAAACTGCCTAACTTTCTGTGCACATTTGACCGTTAAAACGGACAGATCTGCCACACAACCACCGTGAACGGCTCTTTCGCCGCCACTGCTCCGCCGTAATGGCGGAGCCTTCACCCTCCTCGGGTCAGAAATATTTCCTCTCTGCCTTACAATCCAAAGCCCCCTTTATCATCGTCACTTCCAACGAATCCCGAAATTAAAGCCACATCAGAATTCAAAGGGGAACTCGCTTGCATCTACACGCCTGAACAGATTGAAGTACTAAGTCGCCCCTACCGTAATGCTCTCATCGGGAAGTTCAGTCGAGGTAGACCTGCCATGATCGGAGTTGAAGCAGCTTTCAAGGCAGCGGACTTTGCCGGCCAATATCAACTCGGTGCAATTGACCACAGACATATACTAATCCGCTTCGCCAATAAAGAGGACTTTCAGCGTTGCTGGATGAAGTCGAGCTGGTCGATTGAAGGATACCCTATGAGGGTGCTCAGATGGACACCTGAATTCTCAACAGAAACAGAATCCTCCATTGTACCAGTTTGGGTAACACTTTTTAACCCTCCTGTTTACTACTACAATGAATCTGTGCTAGAAGACTTAGGCAACCACATTGGCACTTTCATTAAGGTAGATGCTGCTACACAACTTATCACTAGGCCCTCTGCCATAAAACTATGTGTGGAAATTGATCTCCTCCAGCCTATTCCCACACACATTAGACTTGGCTCTACTGTTAATAGTTCCAAAATTAGGCTGGAATATGATCACTTGCCTAGCTATTGTGGTCACTGCAGGAAAGTTGGACATGATGCCAATAACTGTAGGAACTTGCACCCTGCTACAAACCATAAGCCCCTCCAATCTGAACCACAAAAACAACAGAAACAGTCCAACAATACTCCCCAAACCCAAGCACCAGCTGACACTCCAAATGATGATATCTCTACCAATAAGACCCCAGTTGTTGCTAGCTCCTCCTCCCAACCTCAGCAACCTAGGTCTCACAAGGAAAACATCAACCATGTTATGTCCTTTGCTAGTAGGAAGCTGCACAGAGTTAAAAGGGCTAAAGCCAAAAAGAAAAAACACATTCTCGCTGCTTCTGTTCAAGACCATCTAGCTACCAATACAAACCTGGAAATTAACTCTCTCCCAGCTGACAACACTACACAACCTTCTACACATAAATCCACCATGTCACCACCTCCCTCAAAAATTTCCTTGTCAAACCTCACATCCAATCTCCCAAAAACACTCCACCACATTCAATCTTATACACTGCCTCTCACCACAATCCCACATATCAACACACCTTCCTGCAGTTCCTCCTCCTCACAGGCAAAACAGATTTTCCCCTCAATCAAATTCAGAAAAGCAACTCTGGAGCATAAGGAAGTCAGGACTGCTGAGGATTCTTTCACTATGGTAACATCCAAGCCAAAGCTGAGGAAAACATATGCCAGGGATGATACAGCCATTAAGTCAGGTATGCATAATATCTCCCCCCCCCCCCCTCAGTTTAGAGCTAACAATCTTATTTTTCTTTCCCAAGATAGGAACAGGAACAGGTTCTCTCCACTTATTGGTAATACAGAAGATGGACATGAGAACTTTGCATCAGATACTGAATCTGATAAAGACAATCCAGATGAGAAGGAGGTAAGTTCATCAAAACTACCTAAGCTTGCTTCTGCACAAAAAATTAAACTGAGGAGTTTCTTCACTCAGTTTAATAAAACAATTTCTTTTTCAAAGTACTTGTCAAAAAGTCCCCCAAAAAAATCTTTTTAATGTTAGTACATCATCATAAAGTTAAGATTTTGGTCTGGAATATTCAAGGGATGGAAACAGCCCTAGATAGACTTTCAGCACTCATCAGAGACAATCATATAGAAATGCTATGCTTGATAGAACCCTGGCATCCAAACACTAAAATTGATCATTACAAAAATTTGCTACATTTCCATCACTGCATTTTTTCACAGGATGCAAAAATCTGGATTTTTTGGAAAGACTCAATTATAGTGACTCTGCTGCATGAAAACCTACAATTTCTAAGTGTCATAATTAAAAAACCTAATTTAAATATTACTATTAATGGTATATTTATCTATGGGGCAAGATCCAGAAAGGGCAGACAGGCTTTGTGGAAAGATCTACAAGCTTTGCCAGTTTCTGATACATTTTACATTGGAGATTTCAACTCCATGCTGTCAATTTCTGACTATAGTGGTCCCTCTACTCCCAAACTGGGAAGTATGAGAGACTTCCAGAAATTCATTGACATAATGGATTTGATACATGTGCACACAATGTGGAATGATTTCACCTGGACCAACAGAAGACTTAAACCTACTCTAGAGAGGTTGGACAGGGCACTGAGCAGCCACTCTTGGCATGCTAAGTATCCAAATTCCTCAGTCTTGGTCTTCAATAGGGAAAATTCAGACCACTCACCACTTTATTTTAAAATAGATACACAAATGCCTTCTGTTCCTAAGTCTTTTAGATTTATTAGTACATGGTATAAAAGAACTGAATTCCAACCTTTTGTTCAATCTAACTGGAATGAATATCTTCCAGAGAAAGGCATGCTCAAATTTTTTCTGAAATTGCAAAGATTGAAAAAAGGACTCAAAATATGGAATAAGGAGGTTTTTGGCAATGTACACAATAATGTTGAAGTGGCAGAGGAACAATTGAGAGTACAGGAAATTAGGTATGATCACAATCAATGTGATTCAGAACTAATTACTCTCAAACTCAAAAAATCCCTTCTCAAAAAAGCACTTAAAGAACAGAAGCATTTTTGGAAGTATAAGACACAATTAAAATGGATCAAGGAAGGGGATGTAAATTCCAAATTCTTCCATAATTCCCTCAAGGAAAAAAGGTCCAAATTGTGCATTTCCAAGATTAGGAACACTGCAGGGATCTGGTTGGATGATGAGCATGAAATTGAAACTAAGGCTATTAATTACTACTCATCACTCCTATCCAGTGAGCAGACACATGCAGACTTACACTTTGCCTCACATTTTCTGTCCAAAGTTCCCTCCTGCATATCCAATGAGCAAAATTCAGATTTGCTCAGACAGGTGGATGCAGAAGAACTTAGGACTGTGGTATTCTCACTGAATAAAAACAGTACACCAGGGCCAGATGGCTTTTCTGCCTGTTTTTTCATTAAGTCTTGGGATATCATATCCAGTGATTTAATAGAAGCAGTGAATGATTTTCTGAGTGGTTCTGCAATACCTAGGGGTATTGCTGCCACTTGGATTACATTAATACCAAAAAAAGACACACCTATATCTTTTGATGACTACAGACCTATAAGTCTGTCCAATGTCATTAACAAGATATGCTCAAAGGTAATTATGCTGAGAATGAACCCTCTAATGAATGAGATCATCTCTCCTAATCAGACAGCATTCTTAAAAGGAAGGGACATTTCTGATAATGTACTCTACCCACAAGAGCTGGTCAGACACATAAATAAAAAAGCTAGAGAGCCTAACTGTATTTTTAAGTTAGACTTGAGGAAAGCTTTTGATAGAGTTAGTTGGCCTTTCCTTAAAATGATTCTGCTTAAGATTGGCTTCCACAAAAATCTGGTAACATGCATAATGAACAACCTTGCTCAGGCATGGTTCTCTGTGCTTATAAACGGAAAACCAGTTGGATTTTTTCAATCTTCAAGGGGCATTAAACAAGGGGATCCTTTATCCCCTTTACTGTTTAATGTATTCACAGAATCTTTTTCAAGGAGCTTGGCACACATTTTCATGACAGGGAAACTGGCATGCTATAATCTACCCAGAAATGTAGTTCCAGTTTCCCACCTGTCTTATGCTGATGATACAGTCATATTTATCTCAGTCAATAAGGCAACACTCATCAATCTTAAAGCTTTTTTGGCAACTTTTGAAAGGGTCACTGGTCAAAAGATCAATTTTGACAAAAGTGATTTTTACATTAGTACTCATGCCTCTTTAGCAAAGAAAAACATGATCAGTGATATTTTGGGTATGAAGGAAGGTACTTTCCCCTTCAAATACCTAGGCTGTCAAATCTATCAAGGGAAACTGCTCAATGTATTTTTTAACCCACTGATAGAACAGATAAGCAAAAATTTGAGTTACTGGAGGTTTAAGTGGCTATCTACTGGGGGTAAAATCACCCTATTCCAATCAGTTCTCTATGCTATTCCACAGCATGTTTTTACTGTAATGGCTCCAACAGTACACATTGTGGAAACATTGGAAAAAATGTTTGCAACTTTTCTCTGGGGATCAACCCCTGTCAAAGCAAACAAAAAATGGAGGAAATGGTCAAAATTGTGTTATCCTGTTAATCAGAATGGTCTTGGCTTCAGGTACATTCCTCACATAGTCCAAGCTTGCTCACTTAAACTCTGGTGGAAGTACCAGAATGCAACAGCCCTTTGGACACATTTCATACATTCTCTGCCCAAATCCTCTAGAAATTCCCAAACCTGGAGGAGAATCTGCCAGGTGAACTATATAGGAGAGAATAATAGCCTTGTCATTCATGGTAAGGGGCTTTGCAACTTCTGGAAATCCAACTGGACTGGAAAGGGGCCCCTTGAAGACCATTTTCTACCAAACCTCACCAATATTCCCACCACATGCTCAGTAGCTGATTTTATCAACAACAGAACCTCATTTTTACCTCAGTTACAGGGAGCTGTTCCCAGTGACATTTTTGAGAGTCTCTCATCTTCAGCTATTTACCCTCATAGAGAGAACAGATTGGTGTGGAAACCCTCACTCAATGGCTCATTTAATTTAAAAGTGCATATCAGATTTTTCAGAGCCACAGAACACCTTCTCCCTCCCTGGAAAGACTATGGAGCATTAAGGTACCAAAAAAGATCCTTTTCTTCTGTTGGAGGTTGTTTAACTGTTTGTTACCATTTGATGAAGTGCTTCTACACTATGGTTTTACCCTGGCATCCAAATGCCCTTTTTGTAGCAGCTCAGATACAATAGACCATTTTTTCAACTCATGTGGTATGGCCTTGTCAATCTGGACCAATATGCTGGCTACTATAGGTGTAAGAGATATTCAGTTTGACACTATATGGGATAGACTATCCTATTATCTTACATATACAGGTCTATCATGTTTTCAAGCTAAACTGATAAGGATGTTATGCACTATAATAGTTTGGTGTCTCTGGAAAGCAAGAAATAGGTACATCTTTGAGGAGATCAAACCTTGCTCATCCCTTATTACCAGAGAGATCAAACACCTTCTGCATCTCTCCCTGGCTGCCCATACCATCAGCATTTCACAACAATTTGACCTTCAGTTAGCCTCACAGGCACACTTCCCTCATACTATTAAACCTTCCAGACCAAGACCTAGACTAGTCTCATGGTCCAGACCTGTTGCTGGCTTTAAATTGAATGTTGATGCTGCCTTTAGAGACCATTTTTGTGGCCTTGGTTTTGTGCTCAGGGACTCAGAAGGGAATTTTATAGCAGCAGGTATTACTTTCTCAATTGCCTCATCACCACTGGAAGCAGAGATTAAAGCAATCAAGGCTGGCTATCAATTTGGGGCCTTTTATGGTCACAGTTGCATCTGTATTGAATCAGATTCTCTGAATGGCATATCTATGGTGCTAAACCCCATTACTGCCCACTGGAAACTGTTCCAGCTTGCTGACTCAGTTCATTAGTTGATCAAAGTTCCAATCATCCATACACTCAGACAAGGCAATCAACTTGCTGATGCACTCTCAAAGAAAGCTCTAGTTCAGAAGACAACTTCAGTGTTCAACTGGGACAATCTCCCACCAGACATCAAAGCCATCTGCCTGTTGGATAGGGCAGGGCTTCCCTCCATCAGGATATGATTCAGAAGCTGCTACTCATCTACTTACAGGGCTGCTTATTTTACAAGTTTATTCATGTTCATAGTACTAATATGCCTAGACTGTAGCTTACTATGGTGCTGCCTTGAGTTTTGTTCTACAATTCTCTAATAAGCTTCATGGTATTTTCAGTTTTTAGGTCAACATAGCATAGGTTGTAACCTATTTTTGGAAGCACTGATGTGCTGATGTGCTTTAGCACTGATGTAATTTTGGCAGTTATTCAGACTGCCCTCATTTTTTGGCCATTTATGGCAAAGGCTTGGGAAGCCTAATAATATTTCCCCCACCATTGGTGGATTATTTAAAAAAATATATATATCACGAATTAATAAAAGAAACTTGTCATGTGAATGTAACTAAGAAATTTGGAGATATATGGAAATTTATATAAGTGATAAATAAAAGGAAACTTGCGCCAAGTTTTAAAAAGGAATTGCGTAAAAGAAAATATTATAGGGATATAGTGAAATATATGTGGCTAATTATGTAATACGTTAAAATATAGAATGATATTTACAAAAGGCGGAAACACTTTCGACAAAAAGAATGAAATTCAAAGAAACTAAAAAGAAATGTATGAAAATGAATGAAATTTAAAGAAACTAAAAAGGAATGTATGAAAATTGTAGGCGCCAGAATATGGTGATCTTGCGGTGGTTATGTGGTGGTTTCAATCAAAACTACGTAGTTTAATGCTTTTTAATGCTGTTTATTACTTTAAATATTGACCGGAGCAATAACTCTTCTGGTTCACTTTAGGAATAGGCGAATCTTATGTTAATTGCTATTCTGACAATGTAAATACTGTAATTTCGAAAAGGAAATAAAATCATAGTTACCATGTAGTTAACTCCAGTTGAATTAATTTCCAAATAAAAATCAAACCAAATGTAATTAAATCAAATTAAATATATTAATTTACCAAATCAATTATAATAACCATGTAAACACATAGTTAAAAAAATCAAACCAATTTATTATCACCTATATACATATAAATAGGCCAGAAATTGTATTGAATCAATTCGCCCAGGATATTGCAGTGAGATTTGATGCAATGCAGTCTGGTGTAGCGCGAAGGTGATTATTGCGGTGAGATTTCCTGAAAAAAGAAGTGGGAATTAATCCGATCAGGGATGCATGAATATACAGATTGATCGGACATTTATTGAACGAGTAAATGAGAATCCACCTACCTAAAATCCCCAAAATAGTCCTGGAAAAAGTGAATGAGTGAGAAGAGATGTGCAGATCATGAGTGTGTGTCTGTGTGTGAAAGAAAGGATGTTGAATAAAGTATATGCAACTGAATGATTATATATCCAACAAAATAAGGGTTTTGTAGAAACGTTCAAGATGGTATATGTTAGAGAAAGATGTGGGTGTGTTCACAACCAAGGAACCAACCAAGGATGCATGCAAAACAAGTACAAGTACCACTATGTAATGTGTTGTGTCATAATAACAACATCACACATATATTAGAATAAATCAAGTACCACTTTCAACACAAGGTTGATTGTGTTCGGCCTTTGGAATGGACAACCGCTCGGCCGGTGCAGACCTCCAAACCCAGCCCAAATCGGGATCGATTTAGGTCAATCCAACGTGCGCTCTGCTTCATCTCTTATGAAATTTCTTGCGACAAAAAACGAGACGACTCCAATGTTGAAATCGATATACGAAACTTGCCAGGTATGATCATATTTTCAGTATTTTTTAATTTGTTTGGTGAATATTATAGTGTGGATATATGTCTATCTATGATTTACTCAGTCATTCGTTTTTATCTAATATTATTACATTACAGGAGAACTTTTACGATGCAATCTGCGATCTTGACGATGGCGTTGCTTCTCTGAGAGCATGGATTACTTGGGCCTGAATATCCATGCTTCTGTTGCGCTTACTGACAGTTTTGAGTAGGGTTCGGTGCCGAAACCTGCTGAACTTACGGCGGCCGGCAAGCAAGTGCGGACCCTAGCTTCTGCCGTCTCCAAAATTTCTAATATGCTGTTGAGATTCATAAGTTTTTTTGGGCACCTTCCTTGCATGCCATTATCATTCATAATATTCTAACAATATTAGTTTATTTTCACAAGCAGGGGCGGATGTACCATGGAGCATGGGGTAACAAGTGTTATCCCATGGTAAAAAAAAATTACCTAGTATTACTATATATGTTACCCCATATAAAAAATTACTACCCTTCTATTAATAGAAAAGAAAATTTAATTTAACTAAAAATTAAAAAAATCTGACGCGTACAGTATCACACATCTAAAACAAATATAACTCTTCTTCTATTAATAGAAAATAGTTGATTTAATCAGATTCCAAAAATCTATTAATAGAAAAGAAAAGTTAATTTAACTAAAAACAAAGCCAAAAACAAAGCAACACAGCAGACGCCCATAGTCACGCACGCATCAACATTCAAACTTAGTTGGCTCTTCTTTTAGCATATTTGGTCAGTTCTGCTTCATCAAATTAATAATCCATTGATATGTATTATGTATAAGTGTATTATGTATCTAATTTAGCATTTAAATTAGGGATTCGGAAGCTTTAGGGTTGAATTGGGGATTTTTTAGGGTTTTGATTCTAAAAGAGTTTTATAAATTTCGTGCTTTGTGATGCTGATTTGAAATTGCAGAGCTCAGAGATTGACAATCGTTTTAATGAGGTTAGTAAGGAATTACTTATTTGCATGTATTGCTTTTGTCCCGATGATGGATTTTCTTCATTTGATACCAAGAAACTGGTTCGTCTTGCTGAATTTTATCCTAGTGTTCAAGTTCAGATTTGAATTACCTTGGGTATGAACTTGAGAACATCATAGTTGATGTTCGAAATAATGTGAGGTTCTCTAAGATCAAGAACTTGAATGACCTTTCTGTGAAACTTGTTATCTATTGTTGAAACTAGTGCTACTACTTCCTGTGGCAACGGCAAGCGTGGAAAGAACATTTTTCGTCAATGACATTCATTAAAAATAAAGTGCGGAATAGTATGGGTGATCAATTGTTGAATGATTGTTTAGTTACTTTTTTAGAGCGAGACTTATTTGCAACTGTGAATGATGAAGATGTTATAGAAGATTTTGAGATTAAGAAGTCTCGCCGACAATATATTTCGAAAAAAAGTATTGTAATAAGACATTGTTTAATTTGTTAAGTTAATGTAACTTTTGTGTGTAATGTTGTTACCCCATATATATATTTCTGGATTCGCCCCTGTTCACAAGTCTAATAGTATAAAGAGAGCTATCTCTTCTCATGTTTTTTTTTAAATAGGGGAAATCAAAAGATAAACAAAAGCAAGTGTGATTTTATTACTATGTTATAGATGATTAGATTCATTATAGCATATATTATTGGATTGTATCTTGAATTACTGCTTTATATCATACTACAACCAAAGAACGTCCTACAGCCTAATTAAACATTATTAAAAAATTAAACATAACTAGTATAATGTCCCGTGCCGATGCACGGGAATTTAATTTAAAATATTATAAATTAATGAAAAAACATTTAATTCTTTCAACCATTTCTTATTTATAAAGAAACATTTTTTTAAAAATCAATGCATGATGATTAAGTGGAAGTTAAAGGTAGAATTATTAGTCTAACAAAAAGTAAATAATAATATTAATAAAAGGGAAAATAAGATGCTGATGTGTCAATTCCTCATTAATCCTAAAAATAATTCAAAATTTTTAGAAAATTCTAATTCATACTCTTTCAAAATATAAGTATAGATGTTTAATATGGTGAATTAAGCCACTTTTAATTCTTTCAACCATTTCTTCTTTATAAGAAAACCATTTTTAAAAATCAATGCATGATCATTAAGTGGAAGTTAAAGGTAGGATTATAAGTCTAACTAAAAGTAAATAATAATATTTGTAAAAGGGAAAATAAGATGTTGATGTGTCAATTCCTCATTAATCCTAAAAATAATTCAAAATTCTTAGAAAATTCTAATTCATCCTCTTTTAAAGTATAGTATAGATTTACAGATAATTTCGACGAAATGTAATATATTTATGATGTCAAATTAACAACTCATTATCACCATCCAATTCCTACTGTTATTTTAATTAATTCATTCATTTTTGTTTCACTTAACATTTTATATTTACCATTTATATATATATATATATATATGTGTGTGTATATTCCTATTTGAAATTGGTATCCATATATATTTTGCCTAATTTTTATAAATGAAAAAATTCATTTTCTCTTTATATATCCATAAACAATTTTCTATATAATCCACATTTCGCAACCTGAATTTCAAAGACTAAAAGTCAAGCTTTTGACAATATGAAAAATCAAGAAAAACCACTAACAAATATAGGTATTAAATCTATACAAATATGTATATTTTTTCTACATCTATACAAATATATATATTTTTTCTATCTCTTTTTTGTTTACTCTATCGTTGAATGTTGTAAAGTTATGCTCTGCCTTCTCTCATAGAGTGACACACACGTGCCGCTTTTCTTTCCAATTTTAACACTATTTTCTGACCGTTACCAGCAAACTGACAATCTAAACGGGCAAATAACGGTTACCCATGGCGGAACCGCCGCCTGGGGATGGAGGAAATCCCGCCGAAAAATCGTTTAGAGATGCCCTAGCCCCAAAAAGCCAGCCCCTTTCATCATCCTTACCATCCAACCCTGAAATTAAGCCCATCTCCCACAGAGTTAACGACAAGATTGCTCGCATCTATGCCGCAGAATCAATCGAAACCTTTGTTGCTCATTACAGCAACGCACTGATCGGAAAATTCCCAAGTGGGAAACCACCGATGGAGCTTGTTCACAAAGTATTCCAGGCTATAGGGATCGCCGGAAAATACCAGATCAGGTCACTGGACTACAGGCATATACTTATCAGAATGGAATCCAGGGAGGATTATCACAGATTTTGGATGAGAGCCGTCTGCAGCATCAACGGCAAGCCAATGAAAATCTTAAAGTGGTCGCCGGAGTTCTCCACCGACACAGAATCTTCAGTAGTACCGGTCTGGGCAACCATCCACAAACCCCCCATCCTATACTACAACAACTCTACAATTGAGGATATAGGAAATCAAATAGGTGTATTTGTGAAGATGGATGCAGCGACGACGTCCCTTTCCCGACCTTCTGCAATCAAAATCTATGTTGAAGTCGACCTACTTCAGCCTCTGCAGCCGTCTATCATCATCGGTGCTCCCAAAAAATATGTGGAATGCAACATAGAGTATGAGAATGTTCCATACTACTGCACCTATTGAAAGAGGATAGGGCATGAAGACCAAAAATGTGGCTTCCTACATCTAGAACTGAAGGAATCTCATGGGAGAAAATTGGTTAACAAGGGGCAGGAGAAGGAGGGACATGAATAGAGACAAGCACCTGCTGCTTCTGGCTCTGGCCTCACTAGAGCCCAGAAGAACAAAGTTCCACAAACACAACCTTCCCAAATCCAATCAACATCACCCCTGCACCAGCCTATAGAGGAGAGCAGTATTGTTGTGGTTTTAGAGTCACAACTGCTAATTGATCTCCCTGATCCAAAACATACACCCCAAGCCTCAGCCAACCCAATCATATTTAGCCCTGCTGTACCCTCAGACCTCCTTAAAGTAGTTAAAAATTCCACAAAAGTACCCTTCTACTCCTATGATGATATAAATATCCACAAAGCCAAAACCAAACCATCTGAGGGTCACAGAAACAATTTTCTTGCTTTGGTGCCATATGTGCACCCAAAGGAAGTAACTGTATCTAATACTTTCCAAGTTTTACAGGATAATGATGATGATGGTAGCAGTTCAGGATATGAGGAAGCTGCAAGTGAACTGGATTACAAGAACAGCAATGATCAGACTCATCCTGCTATGGATTCTGTCAGCAACACAGGTATACCCTCTGAAACTCAGCTTAGTGAACCTAAGAAAAGAACTAGGAGAGGCATGCCTGATGGTGGTAGAACAGTTGAGCAGTGGCTTAGGTCATCACAAAAGTCTAAAAAAGCTAGTCAATGATTAGACACAACATATATGGAAATTTGCTTGTATGGAACATAAGAGGCTATACAACATCAGTTGTTAGATTACAACATTTGTTAAAGTCAAATAAAATAGACCTAGCATGTATAATTGAGCCAATGCACCTCACTACAAATATTTCCCAACTGCAATTTGATTTACAATCTCAACATGCCATGCCTGCTACCCTTGCAAAAATTTGGCTGTTTTGGAATACTAACTTAGTAATTCAGGTGATACATCAAACTGATCAATTTATGTATTTATCCATTCAAAAACCTATGTGTCAAATTACCTGGTATTGTTGTATAGTTTATGCTAAGGTAACCAGGGTTTTGAGAGAACCTTTGTGGGAGGATCTAAAGGCATTGGCTAAAGTCCCCACAATTTTCATTGGTGATTTTAACACCATAGCTGCAAGCAGTGAAAGAAAAGGCAGGAAACCCCCATCAGCAAGAAGTATCAGGGACTTTAATGGGTTCATTTCAGCTCAGGATCTGTTTGAAATAAAAACTATGGGGAACAAATACACATGGACTAATAATAGAGCAAAAGAAGACCTGCTGCTGCAAAAACTTGACAGAGGTCTTTGTAATAGTGAGTGGAGTGACCTCTTTCCCCATAGCTCCATTCAAGTTAGGAGTAGAACCACTTCAGACCGTAACCCCTTAGTCTCTCTATTAAGACAGCAGAAATCAGTACCCCAAAACCATTTAGGTTTCAGGAAATGTGGACTAGCAGAAAGGAATTCATGGAGCTGGTGGATGCAAGCTGGAAACAGGAGTGTTCTGAATCAGGAATGAGGAGAATCATCAGTAAACTCAAGAGGTTAAAGAAGGAAATCAGAAGCTGGAACAAGGAGGTTTTTGGAGATGTGCATGGGATCCTAGAAAGGGCAGAAAAAGAGGTCTCTGAGATGGAAATAAGATACCATAACACAGGTGATGATAGGGACAGAATGGAGTTAAACAGAAAAATGGCAATCCTCATTAGGTCCCAGAAAGAGAGTGAAATTTTTATGGAAACAGAAAGCTAATGTCAAGTGCCTTAGGGAGGGAGATGCAAACACTAAGTACTATCATAATGTTGTCAGAGAAAAAAAGCAAAGGGCCAAGATTACAAAGGTCAAGCTCAGTAATGGAGTGTGGATTACAGACCCTGAACAGATAAGTATTGAAGGAGTTAATTTCTATCAGACCTTGTTTAATGATGAGGCACCAAACACATCTGGAAGGTACCTGAAATACTTCTTGGAGCAGATTCCAAAAGTGTTGAATGATGAGGATAATGTGCAGCTAAGAAGACCAGTAGCTATGGAGGAGGTGAAACATGTTGTTTTCAGTTTGAACAAAAATGGAGCTCCAGGTTCAGATGGTTACTCAGGACACTTTTTTTTCCACTACTGGAAGATCATTGGAGAAGATATGCTGAATGCTGCAAATGAATTTATGGATGGTGAGATGGTCCCCAAAGCCATGGCCAGTACATGGTTGGCACTGATACCAAAAATACCAAACCCTAGCTCCTTTTCACAATATAGGCCAATTAGTCTGTCAAATTTTGTGAGTAAAGTTTTCTCAAAAATTTTGATAGAAAGGTTCAAGCCTATGATGGAGAGATTAATTTCTAGGGAGCAATCTGCCTTTATGAAAGGAAGGGATATAGCAGATAACATTATCTTGATGCAAGAAATGGTCAGGGTACTCAACAAAAATCCAGCATGTAAAAACATCATCTTCAAGATGGACATGCAGAAGGCCTTTGATAGGATATCATGGACTTTTCTGAACTCGATCCTTTTGGCTTTTGGTTTTCATGGACATACAGTCAAGGTTTTCATGCAAAATTTGAAAGCCTCATGGTACTCAGTTCTTATAAATGGGGTAGCCACTGGTTTCTTTCCCTCAACTAGGGGATTCAAGCAAGGAGATCCCCTATCCCCATTTTTATATAACTTAGCAATAGAAGCTTTTTCAAGGGGCCTCAAGAGGTTAATGGAGCTTCAGTGCATTGAACCTTTCTTAATGCCAACTGGAGCTAGGATGGTGTCCCATTTAATGTATGCTGATGATACAACAATCTTTTCAAGGTCCACAAAAAAGAATCTCAGAAGAGTTAAGAGGTTTCTCCAAGCATATGAGATTTGCTCAGGTCAGAAGATAAATTTTGAGAAATCAGAGTTCTATGTGCATAGGCAGATTTGGAGCTACTAGGATCAGAGTGATAAAGAGGAAGACTGGTATGAAGCAAGGAAAAATGCCTTTTCAGTACTTAGGCATCCCCATATTCAGTGGCAGAAATAAAATTTGTTATTACCAGCAATTACTGGAAAGAATGGATAACTTACTGAAAGGATGGAAAAATAGGTGGCTGACTTATGCTCGGATACTCATCCTCTTAAACTATGTTTTCATGTCAGTGCCTACCCACTATTTCTCAGTCCTAAGGCCACCTGAAACAGTCACAAAGAAAACAGAAGTAAGAGGAGCAAAGTTCTTCTGGAGAGAATCTGAAACTGGGCAGAAAAAAGTGTGGAGAAGATGGAGTAAAATGGCTGCCATAAGGGATCAAAATGGGCTTGGATTCAGAGACATTAGAGCCACCATCACAGCTTTTTCATGTAAGCTGTGGTGGAAAATGCAGCAGAATAGTGCACTATGGACATCTTATCTATGGAGCATACCTGCCACTTATAGAACCTCACAGACATGGAAAAGGATTTGCTTGATAACTGAATTCTCAAACACTCACTCACAGGTGGTTATTGGAAAAGGATATGCACCATTTTGGGACTCTAACTGGACTGGAGAGGGTGCTCTATACTATAAATGGCCTGATGGGGTTTCTTTGCCTTTTCCTAAACTGAATGTAGCTAACTTTTGTGCTAATAAAACTCAAGTCATGCCTGCTTTGGAGCCATTCTTGGCTGCCAATATCTTGTCAGTTTTGCAGGTAGTAGAGGTGAAGTATAATCATGAAGATACTTTAGTGTGGAAGCCAGAACAAAATGGAAGATTCTCAATCAAATCCACCTATAGGATGCTCAGGTCTCAGTCAGAAGACAAACATTCCATTAAAAAGGTATGGAACAAATATATTCCAGTTCAGTGGTCAATATTAATCTGGAGGATAGTAAATGGTCTAGTGCCCTTTGATGATATACTGGTTAAATTTGGGTTCCATCTGGCATCAAAATGTCCACTTTGTGGACATAGTGATACTATGGAACACTTCTTTAACAAGTGTGGAAAAGATGTGGACATTTTTGAATTTATGCACTCTGTGTTCCAGATGCCTGTCCCTACTTTCTTATCATTTAGGCACATAATAGTTTACTACTTATCCTACACAGGTTTCTCAAAAGCACACACTACAGTTTTTCTCACTACTATCATTTCTACTTTCTGGATTTTGTGGTGTAGGAGAAACAAATTATTTTTTGAGAATAAATATGTTGGCAACCAGACACTCCTAATTCAGGTGGCAAAAAAGGTCTCATTGATATTCAATGCTTTCCCTCTTTTTGGAAAAATAGAAAAACATGGAGACCTACTGAGATTAGGACTAGTTCCCTTTCTAAGGCAAAAGAAACCTAAAATTGCAAAATCTGTTAGGTGGATGCTTCCTGACTTAGGACTCAAAATTAATGTAGATGCATATTTTTTTAGCTAACTCAGTTGGCTTGGGTCTGGTTGTTAGAGATAAGCACTGCAATGTCATTAAAATGGAGCTCAAGCACTGTACTGCATCTTCAACACTGCATGCTGAACTAATAGCTATAGAGTTTGGAATATTACATGCCCAACCTTTTCATGCATACACTATTGAAAGTGACTGTCTGCATGCAATCAGATGTGTCAATGATCCAACAGTTGCTAACTGGAAACTTATGAGTTTAAGCCATCAAATTAAGGCATTGTTACAGGGGAATGGCTTAACTCATATATACAGGGAAGGAAATTTGATTGCAGATTTTCTGGCTAAGTACAGTGCTGCAAACTTCATTACTTCATCTATGTCTCTCCACCTTTCTCCACAGCTTCTAAAAAATTTGATTGTGCTAGATAGGACAGGAATGCATAATATAAGAATTATGTGATGCACAAACAGAAGCTACTGATATATGTTTTACTGCAGGATCCTGAAGACCCATTGGAAGGAGCCCAGTGGGAGTCAAATGAGCTCACTAGTATCATTTTTGCCCTCTCTATATTTTGGACTGATAGCTGTCATTATGACCACTTCTCCATCAGGGAAACAACTGAGCTGACTGCTAGGAATGTACTGCTTCATACACAATGCTCTCATTTGAGAGGTTCTGTTTTGTATAGTACACCTTTATCTACTTATGTTAGGGATATTTTTTGCCTCATTACTATTTTGGTGCCGCTCTGAATTTTGCTTGCAATTCTCTAATAGGCTTCAAAATCAGTTTTTTGAGAGTAAAAACATATCACAGGGTGAGGCTTAGCCCCCTTATTATTTCATTCTTTTTTGAAAGCATCTCTATGCTTTGAGAGCCTAGTCTCTCCCTTTTGTATGCTGAATACTCATGGCCTTTTTTTAAAGGTCTATTTACAAAGGTGAAGGGAGTCTAATAAATATCCCTCCACTCTATGAGTGGTTTAATTTTAAAAAAAAAGAATATTGTAAAGTTGTTGGAAGGTCTTAATTAACTGTCTGTTGCATAGCTTTGAAGGGCAGATATATACATTTTTTAAATTATATGATGATATCAAATTATTAAATTAAAGGCTTCCTACACTAGGAAATTATTATTTTAATTTACTTTTATGACTATATTAATAAGATACTGGATCTCGATGATGGTTTATTTTAGTTAATTGTATATAATTTATGTTATTAAGCCTTCCATTCCTTTGAGATCATATGTAGTAATCCCTATTGTATTTTAACTAAATTTTGCAAAGAAATATAACCTTTTGTTTTGTCCTTTTATGTTCTAGAAGATTAGGAGAAACTAATTGTTTGTCATTCCTGTTTTTTTCTTAGCCATAATTGGAAGACATTTAAACAGTTTTATGTGTCAAAACAAATTGACATATTCAATAATTTTGAAAGTTGAAAAAAAAACATATATATGATGTTTTAGTGGAATTAAAAAATCATATTCTGTATAAAAGGAAATCGTTAATGCTTTACATTTTGTTCAAAAAATCAATGACCATATCATATCAAGCATTAACAACTTTTATATATTATAATATAATAGTTGTTGCCTATCAAAATAATTTCTTTTACTTCGTTTGAATGTCCTTTATATTTCATAATATTATTTGTATTTCTACTATGTTAACATTTATCAAGTTTGAATACATATTTCTTTTTAATACTCTTTTAGTGAACCGATTGGTTTTTAATTTTGCTATTTTGTAATATAAATTGACCACACATTTTTTTTATTCAACGAAACCCATATATAAAATTAACCAGGATATGTAGGTATTTCCTTATAATTTTTTGTCCCATTGATTTAGGGTGTTGTAATATTAATATTTTTTTAATGCCATAAACCAATCTTTGTTAAAAATAATGAGAAAGTCTCTTGAACTCCCAACTTTCCTGATTTTCCATGAAAGTTTTTATACATTTTAACTTATATTGTGCCCCTTTTAAGTTGAACTTTAAATTTTATAACTTGAAATATTTTAATTTTTATATGAAATTTCTTGAGTGTTTGTATTAAAATATATTTTAACATATGTTTACTTTAAAATGATCAATGTTTTAATACAAAAATGTATCATTCGAGTTTAAATATATAGTGGTAGTTCCACAAGAGTTTAGAAAGTTGGACTTTCAAGAGAGATTTCCAAAAATAATTATTTCCATGAATGATTAATTTTCTTAAACATTTGTAAATCTTTAGTCTCATATTAATAAAATTAATATAAATCATGAAATTTAAATGATTACTACATTTAAACTAAATCTATTACCATAAATTATAATTGTTAATTCAATTTTTGTTTTAATTATTGAAGGTCTACCGCTATTGAAGAACCCGATGTGTTTCAGTGAATAAAATTTTCTCTAGACTTTTTAATGACCTCCAAATCGAACAAATAAACTTTGATTTTAATAATTTTAATTTATTGGAAGGGTGCCTTGAAGAAAGAAAAAATGTTGTTGAAAGCAAAAAGTACTTTGTGTTCCTCCAGACTCCAAATTCAAAACATGGAGAAATCCATACTAGATACTTGGTGGTTTATTTGCAAGAGGTGAATACAATGACAACCTTACCTCACCATGATGAAGATGGCTTCCAATAATACAACTATAAACGAACACAAACATAAAGACTGCAAATACTCAAATATAAGAATACATCGAAGTTGACACGGAAGTATACAAGAGGTCAAAATAGGGAATTAAATGCATCATTTTACCTTAATTATTGTAATTTAGTTATTTTCAATTATTTTACTTTTCAAGATTTTTATAAAGCAAACATTATTCATTTTACATAATTTATTATTTACATTACCATTTGTATCAAATATTCACTTTGTATTGACATGCTCATTATTATAATTTTATAATTACATCATAAAAACCGCGCAACGCGCGGTCCAGTTATAACAAATACTCTCTACCTGATCTTCAACCGACTACCCATTGAGCCCAGTGGCCTCTTGACCACCGGAAGATGTATACTTACTATTCAGCATATTCATGGAAAATTATAAATGGCATTGATTGGGTGTTTTACATTGTTAAAATATATTGAAGAAAATTACATGTAATAACTATATATTCATAGATACTTACCCACACCGATATTCATAGATATTCATATATATTCATAGAAAATCAGGTAAGATCTTTACTCGACAATAGATAAGTTAAACATAAAATTTAGTACCGCGTATAATTAAGCTTATCTTAAACTTAGCATTATGTTGTATTAAATAATAGCATGTACTACATGTACTTAAACTATGCTATTATATAATACATGCTATCATAGATTCAGGTAATTGACTTTCATTGATTTTAATTCATATAGTTAATTCTATTATTGAATATCAGTCAAGAAAGGTTTGAAAGCTTACCTTCTTATTAGAGAAAGGTTTGGAGTATTCGTTTAATAGACTAAATCATCACTAATAAATAAAAAGAGGTAAAAAAAATAAAGTCACGTGTTTATCCCTTACTCACGATTTGTTTTCTAAAATAACCTCATTATTGAAACTATCCCAAAATAATACTCTCATGAAACTAATTCCACAACTAATGTATTGGAAACCGTTACAATGTGACTAACTTAAACCAAGTTTCATAAATTCATATTTTATCTAACTGAATTGATCTAAACTAAAATGAAATAAATTAAACTAAATTTCAATAACAAACTAAAGTGTTTGATAGATTTCAATACCATCATAATAAAGAACCGAGTGTGATGTATGCCGGACACCAACACTTCGATGACGAACCAGGCTCTCGAACTGATCTGCAAGACAAAGGCCCTGGGTGTCCCGGGGATAGACACTCCGACGCTCAAGTCAGTATATTTGCTTAAGGCGTAAAGTATAAAGTATGAGATTAGATGGCGAGGTCTACCAAACCTTTAAGGTATTTATATTGATACAATCCGTAGATCACCAAGATATGTATTTATGATATGAATACAACTCTTATGGGAATAGAAGTTGTATTACCATGTATAATAGAAGTATATTTCGGACATGGTTGTATTACCATGTTTAGGATAGTTGTATTACCATCTTTGAGAAGATGTATATTCCTTGTAGAACATTCATAATATACGTATTCCTTATAAGGATTAGGATTGATGGACCCGTGGATCCACCCTCCGCGTATCTCGAGCCCACGACCCTTCTCGGGCCCTGGTCCGAGTATGAATGAGGCCCGAATACGTACCGTGGACTTATCAGTAGCCCCAAGGTAGATCTTTAGAATATAGAGTACTCCATCTCGAGGGAAGACCAAAAACTCGAGGGAGAATAACTCGGGGTATCAAGCTCAGGGTGTCCATCTAGGACTATCCTCTCGAACTTACCCTTCTAAATATCTAGTTTAAAGTTCTTTCGTATTCCATCAAATACATGGACGGCTGAGATTAGCTTCCTTTGAAATCCAGATGGTAGATACACGTGGCGTGTCTTCATTGGAAAGAAGAGATGGTCTGTCCCCCGTCTCTCCAATTACTTGCATTGGAAATAGAATCGAGGTAATTGCTCGTCTTCAATGCTGTCTGGGTTTGGATTAAATTTCCCAAATCATTCCCATTGTCTTCTCTTATTCGAATTTTTTTTCTTTCCAAGTTCAGAAGATGCATCAGTACTTCATCAATTTCTGAAACCCCAAATTTTTGCTTTCTGCTTCCATCATCAGTAAGTGCTATCTTCTTTCTCTGCGCATTTGCTTGTGTCTAATTTTTCCTTTTATCTCTGTGTGTGTATTTCCTCCCATACTCTCTTTAATCATGAGTGTAATGGTAGTAAAACAATTTCCGTCCCCCATCATGATGAGGGAGAGTATGTAGAAGATCAGGTTGAGGAGAGTAGCTCCCTTGACCGCCATAGAGCTGAGGTAGCGAGTGGGAAAAAACCTGTAATTCTGAAGAAGAAAGCCTCTGAGGAAGAGAAGAGGTTGAGGGAAATGGCCAGGAGGGCTCAGATAGAGGGAAATAGCCCCATGGTAGTGCATGCATCCGGAGGTATAGTATCCATGGATGGCGAAGGTAGTAGTAAAAAGTCGTTGAAGAAGGATAAAGCACGTGCTGATGCTGCTATCTTCGCAGAAAGTTGTCCCTTTTCAATTCCTTCTGATGCTGATCTCATATACTTTGGAGAACATAAGTCTGCAGTTGAATTAATAACTCCGACCCGAGGGGTCATATATGGGAGATTTCTGCAGCATGGATTAGCCTTCCCTTTTCCCCCACTATTAAATGATTTTCTTCAGCATTATAAGGTGCATCCAGGGCAGTTACATGCCAATGTGATAGTAATCATTATGGCCTTAATAACTTGGTGTGCTCGTAAAGGCTACCATCCCAATCTCCCTTTGTTGCGAACCATGTATAAGGTTTCCGTTGTTAGACAAAATGTGACCTTGACCTCTCGGGATACCTCTCTAGGTAAGCTTTTTGTACTTCCTATGAACTGTGGGAAGTGGGATAAGTTAAAACTAACCTTCGATCGAACCAAGTATGAAGTTCCTAATGGAACGAAGAGGTCCAGAATGAGATCTGGCATTAAGTGGAGTCTTCCCGCAAACTGCTAAATATAGCTGGGGAGTTGGTGAGAGATAAGATCAAACTTAGAGAGGGTAAGTTTGTATCTGGAGATCATCAGATGGGTTGGAAATGGCCTATGGAGACGTATGACTGGTTGAATCAACTATCCGGCCGTAATCTTCAAAATTGCAGCTTCTTGAAGTTGACACATTTTGATCAACCAAAAGGTGTTGAGATGGATTGGTATGAAACCCTTATGTCTATGGAGCAGGATCCAGTTGGTGCAGCTAAGGCATTGCAGGCCTCTAGGGCATTAGAAGAGAGAACTGCCCGAGATGAGGTATCCGAGAAAGAAGTAGACAAGGAAATCTCGGGTCTGATGAAAGATGCTCGACGTGGGCGTCGGTTCAAAAGGCTGGTTCAAGGGCCCAAGAAGACTCAATCACAGCTTAAGGTGATTGAGGAGGCAAATTGCCTATTTGTTCCTGTAGTTTTAGATCTGTCAGATGAGGAAGAGGATGAGGGTTCAGCCCTAGTTCGATGTCCGAGAGAGGAGGTGTCTCAGACTTCTAGTGTCCTCCCAACCATGGTTGATAATTTTGATGAGGTCATGATGATAACTCCTATAGTAGATTCGGATGCATTGCAAGAGGGTATTTATTCTTGTTTATTTTATTTTTGTCCACAATATACCAATCGCTTCTTATGCTGACTCGCTTCCTTTTATATGCAGTGGGTGCTTCTAGGGCGAACATGGCAGCAAGTTTGTTGGCTCAAATAGCTGAATTGAGAGGGTCGTTGAATAGTAATGAGAAGAAGAGGGATCTCGAGGCCTCGGGGAGTTCTGCAGACGAGTCTTCCAAGAAACCAAGGCTCAAACTCGGACCATTGGAGGAGTTCGAGAAGTATGTATCACCTCCTCCTTCCGAGGCTCTGGTCGAGGTGGTACCAAGCTGTCCTGAGATTAGTCAGGTATGATTTGGCTTAGCTCTCAATAGAATTAGCTGTGTAGTTAGCTAACTGTCTCTATCTTTTTTCAAAGTCAGTGAGTCAAATGAAGTATATGTACAACTCCATTCGGACATTGTATAACCGTTCTCAAGGACAGGCTTCTGAGCTTGAGCTGATGAAGGAGGAGATATCCAAGAGGTCCAAGGAACCTTCCGATATGCTGAAGCACCTCCAGAATGAGATGGCTCAGGATAAGGCCAAAATAAGGGCCTTGGAAGAGGAGAACCAAGCCTTGAAGAAGGCAAAAAGGCTGTCTGATGGTTCCTTCTTAGATCTGCAAAGGAACATGGCTTTGGTGGAAGCGGAGAGAGATCGGTATGCTAATCCAGTTAGCCAGAGGCGGTTAGTTCAGCTGATAATAGATTTCAGCCTCAACTGTCCAGAGATGGAGGCTCATCGCCAAGAGTATGGTGAATTCTACCATAAGTCTAAGCTCTCGAAGATGTGGATTCCTCTGAAGGGATTTCTTAATGAAGAGATTCAAGGATGTCTTGCCCCTGCCTACACTTGGCCGGAAGTACTGGAGAATTTGAAGGAGTTTCGGGCGAAGTTTAGCCAGATCGGGGGGTTTGAGACTAGTCTACTGACTAGCTTGGAATCCTTGAAGAAGGCATTAACTCTTGAGGAATTTCAGGACAAGATGAGCAATTTGTATCCTGAGTTGTCATTCCTTGTGGGGAAGCCGTCTGTGGAGACTTCAATTGTGGACCCGAAGACTTTCGATGGGCAGGAAAAGATTGTAACTCATTAGAGCCTTGTCTTTTACTCAAAATTCTTCTCTTTTCGCCAGATCTTGGTGTTTCATGTATTCTGAACATATGCTTTATTTCTGGAATTAATTGGTTTTTACCTTCCTTTATGTCTAGTGTTGCTCTGCCGCTTGTGCTGATTTGCAGGTCAAGTATGAAGCTACCCTTCAGAAGAGCAAGAAATTGGGAGAAGATTTGGGTGACTCCACGAACTGTTTTAGCATCGTGCGAGAAGAATGTGAAAGTCTTCGTGGCGGGCTGAAGATATCTTTGGAGCGGAGAGCTGAACTGAATAAGCAATTGAGTGATCTTCAGAAGAGGTATCAGGATCTAGAAGATGCGTACAGCAAGGTCTTGGCCACCAATAAGGAGTATGACCAAGAATGGAGGAAAGTCAAGAGTGACTTAATGAAGGTCAAGGGTGAAAGTCACGAGAAGGATCTTCGTATTTCTACCCTCCGAGATGAAAATATCACTGTGAATCACAAGATTGCCTCCAGGATAGATGAATTGAGGATGTGCCAGGCCAAGCTGAACGCTTGCAGGTTCCAAATAAAGGAACTAGAAGCTCAAAGTGTGTTTGTCATACCTTCAGGATCTTCAAGGAGGGAGATAGGTGGACCTTCTTGTGTCCCATATTCAATACCATTGATAAGGCCTCGTGTCCAAGAGGGTATATCTCGAGGGATCCCATGTGGAAGGGGCAGAGAGGTGATACCTACCCCTAGAGCTCGTGGCTCAATTGACTCTCCTGCTCGACCTGTAATTGTAGGAAATAGAAGGGGATCTCCCACGCCCTCTGATTTGATGAGGGTGGCAGAAGAAAGTAATTAGGGTCATGGCCTCAAAGTGGTCGAGGTCGTCCTCTACTTCTTCTCGCGGTCGGGGTCGTACCCCTGTATTTAAAGACCTTCACGAGGTGTAAGAAGTTTCGTAGTGTAATAACACTTTTGATTTTGCCTTTATAAAGGTCTTTATATTGCAATCCTTGAGAAGATTGACTCTTTAGGCTTATGAATAGCCTAATAAATAGTGATGTGTACCTTAATAGGAATATCACGGGGACAGTCGAGTTCCGAACTTTGTGAGTTTGTATGACCCGTATCGTGTTGGTCTTTGACCATATACTTTTTATAAGTATATTATTTTATTTTGGCCTAAGATGATTGTAGTTCGGACACGTAGTCTAAACAGCTCATATTAGATAAGTATCAATCATACACTTATAAGCGTATGGATCTTAGGCAGCAGTCGTTACTTATGCTTTGTGAGGCATAGTTTCTCTTTGTATTTAGAGAGTATGGACTGCTTCAAAATAAAATAGAAGATATATATCGAAAAGAAATTGCATTCTTCAAACTTGAGAGTTCGGTAAAATTATAAAAGACAACCCCGAGTTTGGGAGCTCGGGTATAAAAAGGTAAAAAGATGAAAAGAAAGGAAGTTTGGCTCGTAGGCCTTATTGAAGTAGTTTCTCCTTATATGGAGAAGGTCTGCTTGGTTTTAGCTCTGAGGTACCTACGTAGGAAGGGCGCCATAATGACAGGGTCCAAGTGCTCTCCTTCGCGTGTTTGCAAGAGGTAGAATCCACCGGATTGTGCTGCGGAGATTTTGTATGGTCCTTTGGTCCTTGGCTCCAGCGCTCCTCCTAGCTTGTTAGTGCACCACGGGCCAACTGGCATTACCAGTTCTCCAACTTGAAAGGTTTGGTTGCGTCGTTTGTGTCATAGTGTAGTCATCTCGTTGTAGGCCTTTTCTTCGAAGTGAAACACCATAGGTTGTTCGAGATTGGGGTTAGGGACCAGATCTCCTAGAATAGTGTTGACGGCCGAGATGTTGTTCACTTTTCTGGCGTCACGGATGGCCGTGATCATGCAAGAATGCGTCACTCCTTGGTCTCCTTTGATTGAAGCTACTCCTTGTGGTGTTGGAAACTTCAACATCAGATGGTAGGGAGACCATACGACTTTAGCTTGGCACATCTAAGGTCTGCCAAGGATAATGTTGAAAGGTGTGACAGTGTCTACTACCACAAATGTGCAGTATAAGATTAGGCTCTTGGCTCATTATGCTATTGTGACGGGGAGTGTGATTTCCCTGAGAGGTATTACTGGATTTCCTGTGAGCCCCGAGATTGGACCCGTAGGTTTGAGGTCATCTTTGGTAAATCATAACTTCTGGAAGCAGTCTTGGAACATTACTTCTACCCCACTCCCATCATCTATGAAGACTCTTTTTACCAGAGAGTCTTGTATGGTTGCTGAGATGATGAGAGGGTCCGAGTGAGGCATCTGATTTGGCACGGCGTCCGCATCCGAGAAGGTAATGGTTTTCTCGGGGCGGAGCCTCTTGTTGACTGGCTCAGTGTGGGGTATAGCTCGCACACTATCCTTCAGCTTGGTCAAGGAAATTGCTTCTCCTGTGTAGCAATTGATGCCGTTGATGACTCGGTTGACTCCATTAGGTGGTGGGGGAGGAGGATCTTGAGGATTGTTGCCTCCGCCACCATGGTTGTTATTATTGTTATTGTTGTTACGGGAGCCATCCTTCTTCTTCTGCCAGGGCTTTCCCCCATACCTCCTCTAGGTACCCTGGTTATCGCTGGTTGTTGATGGTGCAATTTGTTGCACAATTCCCTGGCGAATCAACTTCTCGATTTCGTTCTTGAGTTGATAGCACTCCTCGGTATCATGCCCCCGATCTCGGTGATATTGGCAGAACTTTGGTGACCTTTGGCGCTCGGCTGATTCCTTCATGGCGGGCGGGTGCTTCAAAAGGTGCATGTGAATGGATAGAATTTCAGCCCGAGATCTCGCCAGAGGAGTGTATGACTCGAATGTAGGTTTTGGAGCGTTATCAGTCTTCTTGATCTTTGGTATCTTCGCCCTGAATTCTTTTCTGTCCATAAGGAATTCTAGGGGTCTTTTACCCGTCACGGCATTTGATTTGCTAACGTACTTTTCCATGATGGCCTGGAGACGTTGAATGGTTATTGGATTTTTTGTTGCCAGCTTCATCCTCAGAATGTCATCATCCACGCTCATCCGGTACATATTGATCAGGGGCGTTCATCTCAATCATAGCATTCGGTAGCTAGATCCATATATCTGTGATAGTGTTCTATCATAGTTTCTCCTTCAAGGCGGGCCACATATCCCAGATCTCCGAGGGACTTGGTAAACTTCTTCTTCTGGAAGAAGGTGTGGAGAAGGAACTCAGCGAAATCCCAATAATCGAATAAACTTTCTGGTTTTGTCTGAGTAAACCATGTTTGTGCCTTCCCTCAGAGGTAGCTGGGGACAATTTTACATATTTCAAGCTCATGAAAATTCCTGATTTCCAGAGTTTTGAAGAAGACCGAAAGAAATTCCCTAGGATCACTGGTTCCATCATATGTGGGTAGGTGCTCTGGGACCTTCTTGCTATTATCGAAGGGAAGGTTTATAATATGCCGCGAAAAGGGGGAACGAGCAGATTGTCCCCTAGGTCCGAGAATACGCGTGATCTCTTGATCCACCTCGTATTTTCCTCGGGTGGGTAGGCTCCATCTTGGGTGAAAGACCGATCGGCGCTATTTTGCCATTCGCTCCGAGTCCGCTCCCTCTTCTCGCGTCTGAGTTCTTCCTCGATGTTAATGATGCGCATCCTTCACACTTCTTCCTTACTTAATCCTGTGCCTTAGCCCTGGTAATTAGATGTATTAGGAGGTGCTGGCAGACTACTCTGAGTATTATAAGGCGGCAGATCCTTAGATAAATCATTGAGGAGTCTCCGTTGTTGAGTAGAATCAGCAGGTGGTGTAGTTTGAGCTCCTGAGACAGATACTCGGTTGGGGGCTTCATGCGTCTGTGCATGGAGTTGTTGACTTGAGTTTATCAAGGATGCGACGAAATCGGGATATTGGGCCTGTAAGTTCCTCATCAGCGTTCGGACATCTTCAGGGATCGTTCTCGGAGGGGTGTCCGAGTCAAGGTTGATATAAGGTGGCTCAGAGCCTGGCGGGTTATTTCGTACAATCTGGTTTAAGGTTTCCCTAAGACGTCTTTGTCTCTCCTCCTCCTGCTGTTTTTCTGCGAGGATTCGTCGATCTCTTTGTGCTTGTTCTTCTGCAGTAAAAATCGAATCAGGTCCGTTATATCCAAACCCATTCTCTTGGTCAAGGCCATCTCGATTGTTGACATGTTCGCTGTAGTTCATGTCAGTCTGGATCGAGACTCTTGGTCCCGAGTTTGGTGCTTCAGATCCAACAGGATTCGATCCAGAAGGTGGCACTCCTGATGCAACAGTATTTGGACCGGAGAGGGATGTTCCGGATACGACCGGATTCGGACCGAATGAGTTTCGAATGTTGGAGTTTCCTGCCCCCACGGTATAGCCTGGCGATGGTTCAGAAGTGGAGCGCGTACGAGATCATCCGGGTCGACCACGTCCTCGTCCTCGTCCTCGTCCTTGGGGGGGTAGCTCTGGATTCTCCTCCGGATTTCGCCCTAGTACTCGGGCACTTCGTCTGGGTTGCTCGGCGTCAGACATGTTGTCGGGGAAGTTGCTTCTTCAGATGCGCTAGACCAGATCAGAGACTAGGTTCGGCGACGTCGTCAAAGAGTGTGAGATGTCCCACTGGGCGTGCCAAATTGATGTATGCCGGACACCAACACTTCGACGACGAACCAGGCTCTCGAACTGATCTGCAAGACAAAGGCCCCGGGTGTCCCGGGGATAGACACTCTGACGCTCAAGTCAGTATATTTGCTTAAGGCGTAAAGTATAAAGTATGAGATTAATTGGCGAGGTCTACCAAACCTTTAAGGTATTTATATGGCTACAATCCGTAGATCACCAAGATATGTATTTATGGTATGAATACAACTCTTATGGGACTAGTAGTTGTATTACCATGTATAATAGAAGTATATTTCGGACATGGTTGTATTACCATGTGTAGGATAGCTGTATTACCATCTTTGAGAAGATGTATATTCCTTGTAGAACATTCATAATATACGCATTCCTTATAAGGATTAGGATTGATGGACCCGTGGATCCACCCTCCGCGTATCTCGAGCCCACGACCCTTCTCGGGCCCTGGTCCGAGTATGAATCAGACCCGAATACGAACCATGGACTTATCAGAGTGGAAGGGTAAATAAATTGATTAAGTCTCGAAAGACCCTTAAATATTTGTCAACACTATCAATCATAAAAGTATACTAGCTCTGCAACCTGATGTTAAAGCAAAAGAATTTATTTTCGGACAGATATCTGGAATCTGAATTCGGATGAATATGTCTAAATTGGAACGGATCGAATTCAGAGCTCTAATTGAGAAAAATCATCGATTTTGCCCTTATGAAAATGGTGTGCGCTGTCAGATGAATTTGTTTTTCTTTTCATGCTTATTTCATCCATTTCAGCTATAAAATTATTATTTTTGTTGAATCTTGTTTTGTTTAAAGTTTTTCACGTTATGCTTAATTTAGCCAATAATATATATAATTAACTACGCACGGCGCAACCAACCTAGTAATAAAAAAATAGCAATTCATAAATTATATACATTTAATAAGTGAATAAGTAGTAAAATATATTCATGTTCATAAATGTCATTTTGCAAGATTGGTTATACAAATATCTATTATCTATCAGCTGATTTTATCAAACACATTTATACAATCAGCTAGTCAAATCATAAAGGGATCGCATTGGTCCGTTAAATTTATACTAGGTACTCCAGACGGAGAGGAAACATTTGCCATAAATTCAAATCTATGAATTCATGTCTCGTCTGGCTATAAGATGCGTCGGTGGTGGTGGACACTCTGGACATTGATATGCTCCTGGATATTTTACACGGGAAAGTTACAAAAATGCTTTTGAAATTAATAGATCTAACAGCTAAACTTAACCAAAGTCCAAAAATTGTACATTTTCAAAGTGTTGGTTACCAAGCATTGACCATTTTGAAATTTGGATCCTAAGGCCATGTTTTGGAATTTAGTCATAAAATATGTTTTGATAAAATATAGCATAATTTGGTTGTATCAATACATTGATTTTTTTCATTCAATTCAATAAAGTCTATTTAAGTATATTTTAGCTCAATTTTATTCTATATCTAGGATCATTTTATTAAATTCGGTTCTGATGAAGTGTAATTTGATAAAATTTAGCTAATTTATGCAGTGATTTGTTTTTCAATTTAGTTTTGTTATGTTAAGTTCAATTCAATAGATTTCAATGGTTAGTTTTGTAATCAAAATTTTGAATATGCATATATCTTATAAAAAAACCAATGAAATTTTGTTTAATTCAGCTCAATGTTATTCAATTCAAATCAGTTCGGACATTTTAAACAGAGTCTAAATAAAAACCGGGTTTTAAATGCACGATTACTAAAATTGAGAATCATGCCTTGTATAAACATTACCGAAAGTGAAAGTCTCAAATAGGGATCGCATTGGTCCGTTCAATATACACTAAGGTACTCCAGGGCGAGCAGGAACCATCCTATCTGTATCCGTGAGCTCATTTCCCCAACTTACCTCTGCATCCAAATTCTGGGTGAGTACTCTTTTTCTTGAATCTAATCTTTCTTCCCTCGATTTTGGTTTTGGTATGTAACATAGAACCTTGAATCGGTGTAATCGAGTTTATGATTTACATTCATCTTGAACCCTCGATTTCAGTTGGTTGACTATTTTGTACCGGGTAGGATTTGTGGGTTTACATGCGACAATGATTTGGTTCCATTGTTGGTGTTGATTTGATTTTCTCTTTGGCAGGCAATGGCAACCAAGATGGCTTTCAGACAGGTGTCGCGCAGGTTCTCTAGCGGTGGCAAAGTTCTAGGTGAGGAGGAGAAAGCTGCGGAAAACATCTACATCAAGGTAATCTCATCACACATCTGGTATAAGAATAAGATTATGTATGCTGTTGCATTTATTTCCTTGAATGCTGCTTCAAATCTCTCTTTTGCAACTGCTACACTTCATATGGGTTTCCCATGTTTCTCTGCAAGTCTTGCTGTTCGGTTCAAGCACCTTCTCTGCACATGTGTCATTATTTTTTTATTTTTGTTTTGGATGCTCTAGAGTCTAGATACTGTTTCTTCTCGTTCATATTATATTGTGTTTGTGGCATGACCTAAGCCCTGATTGATTGTGAATGATTATTGCTTAAGTCCATATTCATCTCCCTACATCGTGTTTGCTTGATTTTTTTTGTTCTTTCCCAATCGATTTCAACTTTTGTGGGAAGATTAGCATGACTTATGCTTCTTATTCCCACAGTGCCCACTTTGATGTTTTGCTTAAGTTCATTTTCATAAGTTCAATGATGTATTCTCATTCTGTTCTGAATTAACTCTGTTAAATTTCTCAATTTGTTCCTGCAGAAGATGGAGCAGGAGAAGCTAGAGAAGCTTGCACGCCAGGTAAATTCATTTTTAGTTTCAGTGAAGAAAATGAAATCAGGATAGGAGAAACTGGATGATACTGAACTTCATCTTTTAATTTCTTGAATAGGAAAAACTGAATGATAATGAAACTATAGCCAACATGTTTCACTGTCCCATTTTGTAGTTTCCCTCAGTCATATACGAATTCGATTCGGCCAGTAGACATTGAATTGGTATGTATGCTATATGTTAGATGGCATGTTACTTATATATATACCTCAAGTGATTTCATTGTTGTGTTTAGGTAAACTTCAATTTGTTGCTGACTACCATCTAGCCTTCCCCTCCCCTCCCCCGGACAACTAATTTAATTTTGATATTCCTTCTGCAGCTATTTTCTATCTTTCCTTGCCTGCAAGAAAGGAATTTTTTTTGAAAAGGAGATATATAAGAATTCGGTACTAAATACAAATCATAACAAAACTGGTGTTTTGTCACTGTGATTGTTGAACCTGGTCTTTAGACTTCAATGCGGAAGGATTTCAGAGTAACAGACAATCTAGTTTCCCTCAGTCATATATGAATTCGATTGGGCCAGTAGACATTGAATTGGTATGTATGCTACATGTAGATGGCATGTAAGTTATATATATACACCTCAAGTGATTTCATTGTTGTGCTTAGGTAAACGTCAATTTGTTGCTGACTACCATCTAGCCTTTTTTCCCCCTTGACAACTGCTGTCTAGTCCCATATAGTGGATCACAAAATGACTAGTACTTATTGTATGCAGGGACCTAAGCTAGAAGAGGCTGGAAGTGGCTCTGGGGGTGTATCTGATGCCAAGCCTAGTGCTCAGAAGTTGTCCACAGCTGGCGTGTCAACTGACAAATACAGAAACTATGCGGTGGTGGCTGGAGTCGTGACTTTCCTTGGCGGTCTGGGCTGGTACCAATTCTCCAAGGAAAAGAAACCAGAAGTCCAGAAAGCTTGATCTAATGTTCTAGTGGTGAATAATATGAAACTCTTTCCATATAACCAAGCTAAAGCTGTAATGTCTTATGCTGGGCATTCAGATATTGGCGATTCAGTAACGAAACGTTTTGACATTTGCTATGCTTTCTTCTTTCATGTTCATAACTCTCAACGGTGTCACATATTCAGTTTAGTTTAGTTCAATTTAGCAATTTATTTGACACAAACCGAACTAACCTTTTTTTGTCAAAAAACTAATCTTATTTGATTTGGTCTGAACTGATCAAATGTGAGTTGAATATATCTTACAGTATGAGTAATTAGGTTGAATTTCATCACATAACATTTTATCTTATGGATTTTTTTGATAACTTGGTTGTGCTGAACATTGTGCGTTGTACTTTTTTTTTTTTTTTAATGAAAGCCACTCTGGGAGTGGTGGGAATTTTATTAGGCTCTCAAAACCTGAAAAAAGGCCTACTAAGAGGCCAAGAGTATATACAATTACCTTTGGAAAAATGCTTCTAACTTGAAAATGAGACAGGTGAAAGATACTTTGGGAATGAGACTGGGCACTACGCCATTGTATATTTAGGTGTGCCTATCTTTATAGGGAGGGCTCTTATTGCCCATTTCCAGCCACTCATGCAAAGAATCCAGAACAGACTCTCCAATTGGAAGAATAAATGGCTTTCTATGGGGGTTAAGATCACACTAATCCAGTCTTGTATATACTCAGTCACTCAACACCTTTGGCCTGTTATAAAACCTACATTAGCAGTTATACACAGAATAGAGAAAATGCTATCCCTTTTCTTTTGGGGGGAAACTGAACTGAAACCTAAAAAGGTTTGGAGGAAATGGAGAGATTTGTGTTATCCTGTAGATCAAACTGGTCTAGGAATTAGATCCATACACACTATCATTAAAGTTTGTTCACTTAAGTTGTGGTGGAAATTCCAATTAGGGCTAACATTGTGCGTTGTACTTAATTAGATATATGGACAATGTCATCTAGTTTCAAATGCTAAGTTATTTTATATTTTGCAAATTAAATATTAACTATGATACTTCTCTTTGCAGTTATGGTTATGGACTCTGATACCTCTCTTTACAATCAGGGCAATTATAACTGGATATCATTTTGGATCCTTCTATGGAGGACATCATGCCTTCTATATGAAGTCTGACTCACTGATTGGCATTTCCATGATAAAAAATTCAGTCACTGCACACTGGAAACTATTCCAATTGTGTGATCATGCAAACAGGCTCATCCAGGCATCTATGCAATACTCTCCCAGACAAGGAAATATTGTGGCGGATTCACTTGCCAAACTAACCCCTTCCCACAAACTTAATCAGATGTACTCCTTGGGAAATGTTGCCTTCTGATATTAAGGCCACAGTTCTGATGGACCAGTTTCAAATGCTTTCAATCAGATGTTGAAAATCTGGTGCAAGTCCTCACTCAATCCTCTCTCACTTCTCTTTGCCCCTGGTTCTTCACTAGGATCTATGCTGATAGCTTCATTGCAAATTATTTACCTTTTTTACTGTTATTCCTAATTAGAGCCGCATTGAGTTTTGTTTGCAATTCTCTAATAGGATTAAATTAGGGATAGCATGTTATCAATCTTTTGTATGGAGGTATTTCTATTCTTTTGAAAAAGCACTAGAGTGCTTTGTGGGACTTTTGTCCTTGTAATAATACATATGGCCATTTAAGGCATTGTTGATTTGGGAAGGCTAATACTAATACTTTCCACTCCATGAGTGGTTTATTATTACTTTTTTTTAATAAAAAAAGATACCTCTCTTTACAAACACTCAGACAATTAAAGTTTGTCTTAGAAATTGCAGGAATCCATCACTTTTCCCAGAAATGGAGAAAATTCATGTATCTCTAACAGAAACTCAAAAATTCAGGTATCAAATTAAACTGTTTACCGCTCCGATAAGAAGATATGGAACCAGTGGCGGAGCCACATACAAAATAATGGGTACATTTGAAATGACTCAATAGTCTTTAACTCATCCTTAATAGTTTAAATTTATTAATATTTAAATCGTTTTAGATAAATTGACCACAGTAAATTTGACTATCAGTAGGGTCAAGTAAGTATTTATCCAAGAAAATGTATATTAATTTGTTAATTAATTTTATACGCAAATTTTAGTGAATATTTATCATATTTTACGTACAATTATGCACATTTTTTACAGGTAGACTACATAAACACTTACATTCATCTTATCCCTTAATAGTGCTGTCAGTTCGGATCCGAACGGAATCAACCGACCGAACCGAATGATACCGAACTGATCCGAACCAAATTCAACCTGAGAAAAATTTATCCGAGACCGAAACAACCCGAACCGGATTAACCCGAAAACCGGTCTGATCTGAGAATCTTGATCCGAACCCGACCGATAACCAAATTTGCTCGCACCGAACCCGATTTGCACCAACCCAATATCAAACGAAACCAAACCAAAATCCTTAATCGTAAGTCAAATAAGGGATTGATCTTTGATTAGATAAAACTCATTTTAGTTGATGTCTATAAAAAGTCATATAAGTGCTAGTACTTGTAGAAAGTTAAGTGAGATTGATCATTTGATTAGTTAAAGTCAACTTAGTCCATATGCATATTTAAACTACCAAAAATTCAAAATTCAGACCATCCAACTCATCTTGAACCCGAACCCGAATGGAACCGATCAACATATGACCGAAACCGAAACGATCCGAACCCGAATTGATCCGATTAAACTTGAGCCAATAGTAATCCGACCCGAACCGATATTAACAAACAAAAGAAAATTTTACCGACTCAACCGAACCATTTTGATTTGAAACCGATTCAGCCGAACCGAAACCGACCGAACCAACCGAATTGACACCACTATCCCTTATCCATTCCTCGCACTCCTTAAAAACACTTCCATAATAACTACATGTTTATCAATGACTACGTAGTTTCGATGGCTATGTATTAATTACATTTGCATAGTGAAAAGATATGTGCCATAAGAACATAGGCCCATACCACTTCACGGCCTTCTACCAGAACAAGGCCCATACCAGTCCACGACCTTCAACCTGTTCAAGGCCCATGCATAGTACAACCACACGTGACTCCCCATGCGAGGAGCACGAGCGGATGCACAGGGTAAGCCAGTGGAATAGCACACACTAGAGAGAAACTCCAACATGTATATATACCTCAAACTACCCTCACCTCAAGGTACATTAACTCTAGCTGAACACGCACATATTATCTCTCTAAAATAGCTCCCTGACTTGAGCGTCGGAGCGGGTACCGGCGAGAAGCCGCCCGCCTGAGCTCACCCTTTCGACCTGTGCAGGTGTTCACTAGGGCAAGCCGATCGACCGGAAAAAGCGGATCGTATCATTGGCACCGTCTGTGGGGACGCAAATTTGATTGCTCACGCAGTTCGACCGCTGACCGGAATATCAATCAAGAGCCCATGACGCCGGAGAAATTCTGATCTCTATCATCCGCTCCAATTCACATTATGGGTGGTTGGGGGTCTGAAAGATCATCCCCAATAATCATAGAATCCCCGAAAAAATCATCAAAATCCGTTGAAATTAGCCTCCGTTCGAGCTGATCAAATTCCTGCCAAAAAGTCAACTTTTGACCGCCAGAGCTATTTTCCGGCGATTCGACACCGGCCGACCGGAGATTCTTGCTACTATCAACGTCCACAACAAAACCCACTACAACACTGACCTCAAATCATCACTTCTGAGGAACCCGTCACTGTTCATCGGTGGTTTAAAGTTCGCCGGAAATCTCGGAGCTTCTACAGTTCCCTTACCGGCGAATCGATGATAAATAGCCTCACTTTCTTGTTCCCTGGAACATTAGCATGAAAGCCCACTAAGAATTGATCGGTGAACTCGCCGGAAATCAAAATCTGATGAACTCGCCGGAAAAGTCAAGCTTCTCCAGCTCCCTCGACGGTGATTCGACGCAATCGGAGGCAATATTCTTATTCCCCTGCTCCTAGGCGTTAAAACCTATTAAAAATCGATGGCCGATTCATTTTATAGCCTAAGATCGAGATTTGGAGGTGAACTCGCCGGAATTTGCAGGTTCCGGTGCAAAAGTGCAGAAGATTCTGGTGCAGAAGATGACGCTGCACGAGCTCACAAGTCGAGGGTCTTCAACAAGTCGTAGGTATTCAACAATTCAAAGGCCTTCAACAAGTCGAAGGTCTTCAACAAGTAGAAGTCGGTGACAAGTGGAAGTCGGCGACAGGTCGAGGTCGGCGACAAGTGAAAGTCCGTGACAAGATGAAGTCGGCGACCAGAAGAAGTCGGTGACATGAAGAAGTCAGTGATACGTAGAAAGTCGACGACAAGAAGAAGTCGGTGACAAGAAGAAAGTCGGCGACAAGTGGAAGTCGGCGACGAGAAGAAGTCGGCTAAAAGAAGAAGTTGGCTTCAAGAAGTCGGCTACAAAAAGAAGGTCGGCAACAAGTAGAAGCCGGCAACGACAAGTGAAAGTCGCCGACAAGATGAAGTTGGCGACGAGTAGAAGTCGGTGACAAGAAGAAGTCGGCGACGAAAAAAGTCGACGACGAGAAAAAGTCGGTGACACAAAGAAGTCGGCGACAATAAGAAGTCTGTGACGAGTAGAAGTCGACGAGAAGAAGTCGGCGACAAAAAGAAGTCGTCGACAGAAAGAAGGTCGACAACAAGTAGAAGCCGGCAACGACAAATGAAAGTCGGCTACAAGATGAAGTCGGCGACGAGAAGAAGTCGGCGATGAAAAGAAGTCGGCGACCAGAAGAAGTGTGCGACACGAAGAAGTCGGCGACGAGTAGAAGTCGGCGACGAGAAGAAGTCGGTGACAAAAAGAAGTCGGCGACAGAATGAAGGTCGGCAATAAGTAGAAGCCGACAACAACAAGTGAAAGTCGGCTACAAGATGAAGTCGGCGACAAAGAAGAAGTCGGCAACAAGAAGAAGTCGACTACAAAGAAGAAGTTGGTGACAAAGGTGATAACCGGCAACAAGAAGAAGGTCGGCAATCAGTCGATAATTTCAACAAGCCGGTATCTTCAACAAGTCACCTAGACACCCCGAGTGCATATATGCATCCGAGCATACTGAGTGCTTGACTGCTCCAGGTTAGTAACAATTCCACACACATGCTAACAAGTTGTATGCTCGATTTGGTCTTGTTCATTTTTCTTTTTAGGGTATTGCATATAGAACTAATAAATATATGACAATAATAGAAAAAGAAAAAAGCTTTGTGACATAAGGCTAGTCACTTGGGGAGACAAGAAAGTTGCATGAAACACTAAATTAGAATATTTGAAGTGGGTGTTGAATAGACATAACTATATCAAGAGTATTGTATAAACATGCTATTATCACCCATTAAAGTAGAAATAAATGAACGTGATTGTTCTAAATGGCTAAACTAACCATATACGGTTGGAAGCGCTATTGTTGTTTCCTTGTTTGCATATTGTGTTGTGGTCCTACAGGGTGACACCTTGAACAAGTACAAGGGAGTCACCCTACATGTTGTGTTTCTGTACATAAGCAATCACACCACCTGAAGTGCTCATCCCGACTTTGCGAGTTGACGACCCGCTACCTGGAGCCAAGAATAATAAGTGCTTAAGGCAGAATCTTGAAGAGTTGGAGTATGAGCGGGAGAAGGCGTCACTCAAAGAAACAACATACAAGTCTATGAATGCAAGGAGAAGCGTTTTTGGATATGCTATGCATGCGCTGACACGAACCAGTCATCTGGTAGCTGTCTCTCTTCTTGTTTGATAAGCTATGAGCTGACACAAAGCAGTCATCTGGTAGCTGTCTTTCTTCTTGTTTTCTATGTCTAAACAGCAGCAAGAACAAAGATAATGTTGCTGACAAGGTCAAAAAGCAACAAAAAGGAGTTCAAGAAAAATGAACCCAGAAAAGATGCAAACAGTTTCAAGAAGAAACTTGCATCCAACAAAAATGACAAAATAGGCTTACAATGCCTAAGTCACAAAAAGATGCATACAGTTTCAAGAAGAAACTTGCATCCAACAAAAATGACAAAACAGGCTTACAACGCCTAATTCATAAAAAGATGCATACAGTTTCAAGAAGAAACTTGCATCCAACAAAAATGACAAAACATGCTTACAACGTCTAAGTCATAAAAAGATGCATACAGTTTCAAGAAGAAACTTACATCCAACAAAAATGACAAAAACAGGCTTACAACGCCTAAGTCATAAAAAGTAAGTCGGAACCAGAAACCAACTTGCTACTTGTTGGGAAGTGCCACGCGATGGAGACGTCCATCATGCTCATATACTTGCAACAGCTAAGTCTGATTGAGAGGAAAGAAAAACCTCCAAAAGAAAAACAACAAGAATGATGCAAAATAGTTTCAAGAAGAAACTTGCATCGAAAACAACAAGAAAAAATTCTAAACAGTTTCAAGAAGAAACTTGCATCCAAAACAACAAGAAAAAATGCAAAACAATTTCAAGAAGAAACTTGCATCCAAAAAAACAAGAAAATTGGCAAGTTGGCACAAGAATCCAACTTGCTACTGGTTGCAAAGAGCTACATGTTGAAGACATTCATCATGCTCGACATTTGCACCAGACGAACCTGGTGGTATGGAGAAGAAATCCATCTTTCACCTGGTTGCAAAGAGCAACATGTTGAAGACGTTCATCATGCTTGACATTTGCACCTGGTTGACCTGTTCACCATGGCTACGTGAAGCCAAGATCATGGTGCATCTTGCACCAAGGTGAGCGAACTTACTGTGGCTAAGTAAAGCCAAAATCATGGTACATCTTGCACCAAGGTGAACAAATTCACCATGGAAATAAAAGCGAAGAATCAAGGTGAACAAACTCACCATGGCTAAGTAAAGCCAAGATAAAGGTGTATCTCGCACTAAGGTGAAAGAACTCACCAAGGCGAAGAAAAGCCAAGTCTAGATGCACAAAGGTGAAAGAACTCACCATGGCAATAAAAGCCAAGGACCAACGTGAACGAACTCACCATGGCTAAGTAAAGCCAAGATCAAGGTGCATCTCACACTAAGGTTTAAGAACTCACCAAGGCGAAGAAAAGCCAAGTCTAGATGCACCAAGGTGAAAGAACTCACCAAGGCAAAGAAAAGCCAAGAGACAAGGTGAACAAACTCACCATGGCGAATAAAAGCCAAGAAACAAGGTGAACGAACTCACCATGGCAAAGAAAAGCCAAGAAACAAGGTGAACGAACTAACCATGGTGAAGAAAAGCCAAGAATCAAGGTGAATAAACTCACCATGGCGAAGAAAAGCCAAGAAACAAGGCGAACTAACTTACTATGGCTAAGTAAAGCCAAGATCATGGTGCATCCTGCACCAAGGTGAACGAATTCACCATGGCAAGAAAAGCCAAGAATCAAGGTGAACAAACTCACCATGTCTAAGTAAAGCCAAGATCAAGGTGCATCACGCACTAAGGTGAAAGAACTCACCAACGCGAAGAAAAGCCAAGTCTAGATGCACCAAGGTGAAAGAACTTACCAAGGCAAAGAAAAGCCAACATCATGGTGCATCTCACACCAAGGTGAACGAACTCACCATGACGAGAAAAGCCAAGTAGTGCATCTCGCACCAAGGTGAAAAAAATTCACCGTGACGAGAAAGGCCAAATAGTGCATCCCACACAAAGTGATATAACTCACCGTGACGAGAAAAGCCAAGTAGTGCATCTCGCACCAAGGTGAAAGAACTCAACGTGACGAGAAAGGCAAAGTAGTACATCTCGCACTAAGGTGAACTAACTCACCATGGCAAGAGAAGCCAAGTATGATGGTGCATCTCTCACCAAGGTGAACGAACTCACCGTGACAAGAAAAGCCAAGTAGTGCATCTCGCACCAAGGTGAACTAACTCACCATGGCAAATGAAGCCAAGTATCAAGGTGCATCTCGCACCAAGGTGAACTAACTCACCATGGCAAGAAAAGCCAAGTAGTGCATCCCGCACTAGGTGATATAACTCACCATGACAAGAAAAACTAAGTTGTGCATCTCGCACAAGGTGTATGAACTCGCCATGGCTAAGAAAGACCAAGTATCAAGGTGCATCCTACACAATGGTAAAAAAACTCACCTTGGGACACGAGAGGCCAAGAATCACGGTGCACCATGCACAATCAGGGGTACCGCATGCAGACTAAGAAGTAATATTCCGCTCGTCAAAGAGAGCATTGTGGCCAGGAACGGAAAGTACACAAGTACAAGATATGTCCTAAAGGGCATTATTGCCACGGATAAGAATGAGGTCCCTACACTTGTTCAAATACAGCCTTTTGGCCTGAACAAAAAGGGCATAAAGTATTGTTGATCATGAATGATCACTCGGCAAAGGCTTAAATCAGACAAGAACGTCTTGATAACAACCAAACAAAGCAAGTTACGCCAACAAGGTGAAGCGGCACCAACAAGGTAAGGTACGCCAACAAGGTGAAGCAGCACCAACAAGGCAAGCAACGCCACCAAGGTGAAGTGACACCAACGAGGCAAGCAACACCAACAAGGCAAGAAACGCCGATAAGATAAGATGACACCAACAAGGCAAAAACGCTAACAAGGCAAGAAACGCCGATAAGTTGAGATGACATCAACATGCCAAGAAACGTCAATAAGGCAAAAAATGCTTATAAGACGACACTCATGATCAACAGGTTATAGTCCTGCACCATGACAAAGTCATGGACATGACTGGGGGGACTTGATAAGATTTGTGCCATAAGAACATAGGCCCATACCAGTTCACGGCCTTCTACCAGAACAAGGCCCATACCAGTCCACGACCTTCAACCTGTTCAAGGCCCATGCATAGTACAACCACACGTGACTCCCCATGTGAGGAGCACGAGCGGATGCACAGGGTAAGCCAGTGGAATAGCACACACTAGAGAGAAACTCCAACATGTATATACACCTCAAACTACCCTCACCTCAAGGAACATTCACTCTAGCTGAACACACACATATTCTCTCTCTAAAATAGCTCCCTGACTTGAGCATCGGAGCGGGTACCAGCGAGAAGCCGCCCACCTGAGCTCACCCTTTCTACCTGTGCAGGTGTTCGCTAGAGCAAGCCGATCGACCAGAAAAAGCGGATAGTATCACATAGCTGCTAATCACAACCACATTGAAATACTAATCTAGGTGAGTTTTTTATATAAATATTCTTCTAAATTATTCATTTTGTGCTAGGTTTATTCTTTCATATTTCCCATCCATTCACAATCAATTAATATAATTACTTATGTAATATTTATATAAAATGGTGTATTATATATACATACATACACACACACACATTTATAATGTTTCTGTATTAACTATTTTTATTTTACAATTTTAAATTTATTTTTGATATATAATAACGGAAGTGAGGGTAGGTAGAGGTATATATGGCAGGAGTTTCTCTCTGGTGTGTGCTGTTCCGCTGGCTTACTCTGTGCATCCGCTCGTGCTTCACATACGAAGAATCTAACTATGAGATCTGCCCACATGGGGAGTAACATGCGTTTGTACTATGCATGGGCTTTGGTCAGGTTGAAGCTCGTGGACTGGTACGGGCCTTGGTCTGGTAGAAGGTTGTGGACTAGTATGGACCTATATTCTTATGGCCCATATCTTATCAAATCCCCCTAGTTCTGTCCATGACGTCGCATTGTGCAAGACTATAACATGTTGATCATGAGCGTCGTCTTATAAGCGTTTTTTGCCTTGTTGGCGTTTCTTGCCTTATTGATTTCATCTTATCTTTTCGGCGTTTCTTGCCTTGTTGGTATTTTTTGCCTTGTTGGTGTTGCTTGTCTTGTTGGTGCCGCTTCACCTTATTGGCATTGCTTGCCTTGTTGGCGCAGCTTCACCTTAATGGCATTGCTTGCCTTGTTGGTGCAGCTTCACCTTGTTGGCGTGCCTTACCTTGTTGGTGCCGCTTCACCTTGTTGGCGTGCCTATGGAGACGTTATTTTATGATTTAAACCTTTGTTGGAGTGATCATTCGTGATCAACAACACTTCATTATTATTTGACTTGATGCCCTTATGTCATTCTTATTCGGGGCACTAATGCCCTCTCGGATATATCTTGGACTTGTGTGCTTTTCTATCCAGGACACGATGCTCTCTTTGAACGAGTTTAGAAATGATATGCTTTCTTGTGCTGGCACACTCCTTAGATGTGATGATTGTCTCCGTCATGTAGCATCTTGAATTTAATCACGAGCAGGAATTATGCTTCTTTGACTAGGTGCGGTACCCCTCATTATGCATGCATGCACCGTGATTCTTGGCCTCTCGTGTGCCAAGGTCAGTTATTTCACCATTGTGCGGGATGCACCTTGACACTTGGCCTTTCTTAGCCATGAAGAGTTCGTTCACCTTGTGCGAGATACACTACTTGGCTTTTCTTGTCATGGTGAGTTCTCTCACCTTGTGCGGAATGCATTACTTGGCTTTTTCCGTCATGGTGAGTTCGTTCACCTTGGTGCGAGATGCACCTTGATACTTGGCATCTCTTAGCCATGGTGAGCTCGTTCACCTTGTCTCTTGACTTCTCTTCACCATTGTGAGTTTGTTCACCTTGGTGCGAGATGCACCATTATCTTGGCTTCACTTAGCCATGGTGATTTCATTCACCTTGATTCTTTGCTTTTCTTCGCCATGGTTAGTTTGTTCACCTTGGTGCGAGATGCACCATGATCTTGGCTTTACTTAGCCATGGTGAGCTCGTTCACCTTGATTCTTGGCTTTTCTTCGCCACGGTGAGTTCATTCACCTTGGTGCGAGATCCACTATGATCTTGGCTTTACTTAGCCATGGTGAGCTCGTTCACCTTAATTCTTGGCTTTTCTCGCCATGGTGAGTTCGTTCACCTTGGTGCGAGATGCACCATGATCTTGGCTTCACTTAGCCATGGTGAGTTTGTTCACCTTGTTTCCTGGCTTTTCTTAGCCATGGTGAGTTTGTTCATCTTGGTGCGAGATGATGCCTTGTTGGTGTGACCGTTCTTGGTAATGGTGAGTTCTTGGTGCGAGATGCACGTTGAAACTTGGCTTTTCTTCGCCATGGTGAGATATGCATCATGATGCTTTCCTTTTATTCTCCATATCAACAGGTTCCTCTGGTGCAAGCGTCAAGCATGATGGATGTCTTCATCATGTTGCTCTTTGCAACCAGGTGAAAGCTGGATTTCTTCTCCATATCAACAGGTGCGTCAGGTGTAAGTGTCAAGCATGATGGACGTCTCTCATATTGCTCTTTGCAACCAATAGCTAGTTGGATTCTTGTTCCAACTTGCCTTTATCTTATGACTTAGGCTTTAAAAACCTATTTTTCCATTTCTCTTGTTGGGACCATCTCTACTACATCAAAAAAAAAGAAAAAAGGAACGAAAACAAAGGAGGCAACACAAGTGGGTAGGATATGAGTGTAATACTGAGGAGACACCTTACATGTAGTACTTTCGGGGATTGTTTGTGGGCACTTTTTCCTATCCAGATGCTACAACTTGTGCCATGGACCTTCCCAGTTGGTGTTCAGCTTGAGCCAGCCTTATGCCCTTGGGGCTTTATTCTTTCGCAAGGCCAGGTCTCCAACTTTCAAGTTGCGCAGGCGCAACTTGCTGTTGTATCTCAGATCCATCCACGACTTGTATGCTGCTTCTTTGAGTGACGCTTTCTCCAGCTCATACTCCAGATCTTCAAGATTCTCCTTAAGTTCTCATCATTCTTGGCTGCAGGTAGTGGGTTCGTCGACTCGTAAAGTCGGGATGAACACTTCAGGTGGTATGATTGCTTCGATTCTGAAACACAACCTGTTAGGTAACAACCCTGTACTTGTTCGAGGTGTCACCCTGTATGACCACATCACACTGTGCAGTTCTTCAACCCAACCTCCTTTGCTCTGGTCTAGCCTTTTCTTGTGTTGTACTTAAAGGCAACATCTTCATCGTCTATGTCTTCACTTGTTTGCCTCTTTTTTGGACGTGAGACATCTGTCATGCAAGCACCGTTCTATCGTCTCAACTTCAACATGTACTTTGTGGCATTCGTATGCCACGATGTTGTTGAGCTCATGGACTGTCCAGATAATGAACTCACGGTCCATCCTGCACTTCACAATGCGCAAACAAGGAAACAACAATAGCACTTCCAACCGTATATGGTTTGTTTAGCCTTTTAGAACAATCACGTTCATTTATTTCTACTTTAAAGGATACAATGCTCTTAATATAGTTGTTTCTATACAACACCCACTTTTTTCACCAAATATTCTAATTTAGTGTTTCATGCAACTTTCTGCTACCTAAGTGACAAGCCTTAAGTCACAAAGGTTTATTCTTTTCTATTATCATTATATATTTTCAATGTTATTGTTTTCTTTTTATGATTTCTATATGCAATGCCCTAAAAAGATAAGAAAACGAACAATGCCAAATCGAGCATGCTTATGTGGAAATGTTACTAACCTGGAGCAATCAGTATTCTCGCATGCATAGATGCACTCGGGGTGTCTCGGTGACTTGTTAAAGATACTGAGAGAATATAATTCACCGTAGTTGGTGTGTCTGTATGATATCAAATATATATAGGAGTACAAGAGTACTAATACAATGTATCTAGACTAGTCTAAATATGGTACAGAAATATATACAAATCAATCACAATTATCCTCATGATAATTGTGATATTCTATCACCCCCCTTCAAGCGAAGCGTCGGATGAGAAGCCACGCTAAGCTTGGATCGAAATAGTGTGAAGAGAGGGCCAGGGAGACACCTTTGGTAAAGATGTCAGTAATCTGTGAGGAAGTAGGGACATGACTAACACGAAGCCTGCCAGAAGCCACCAACTCTCGAACAAAGTGGTAGTCAATGTCAATATGCTTAGCCCGTTTGTGAGCAACATGGTTTTGAGTGATACGGTATGGGCCATAAAGCCCATACAAGGTCAAGTAGTCCACACAAGATGAGGACCCCCACCTTGCTTGACAGCTCACACAAAGTACGCACACGTGAGACACCGTGCTCAACACGTGCAGAACGCATGGAGGAACACAACAGAATCCATCAGATTCTCTCAACCTGTCACTTAGATTCCTCTCCCTAAAACACCCCAAAACTGACTTGGGCGTCGGAGCGGGCGACGGCTAAACGCCGCCCGCCTGAGCTCACTCTGCTCTTTGTGCAGGTACGAGGAGAAGCACGTCACCTCGCCGGTAACCCGAACTACACCGGAAAAATGAGACCGTATCATCGGCGCCGTCTGTGGGGACGCAATTTCGATTGCTCACGCAGCTTGTCCACTGACCAGAACATAGATCAAGATCCCATAACGCCGGAGAAATTCCGATCTATATCATCCGCTCCGATTCGCGTTATGGGTAGTTGGGAATCTGAAAGATCATCCCCAATAATCCTAGAATCCACGAAAAAATCATCAAAATCTGTTAAATTTGCCTCCGATCGAGCAGATCAAATTCCGGCCAAAAAGTCAACTCTTGGCCGCCGGAGCTGTTTTCCGGCGATTCGGCGCCGGCCGACCGGAGATTCCTGCTCCTCTCAATGTCTGCAACAAAACCCACTACAGCACTGACCTCGAATCATCACTTCTAAGGAACCCATTACTGTTCATCGGTGGTTTAAAGTTCGCCGGAAATTTCAGAGCTTCTGCAGCTCCCTCGCCGGCGAATCGATGATAAAGGGCCTCACTTTCTTGCTCCCTGGAAAATTTGCATCAAAGCCCACTAAGAATTGACCGGTGAACTCGCAGGAAACCAAAATTTGGCAAACTCACTGGAAATTCCAAGCTTCTTCGGCTCCCTTGTTGGCGATTCGAAGCAATTGGAGGCAATTTTCTTGTTCCTGTGCTCATGGGCATCAAAACCCATTAAATTGCGATGGCTGATTCATTCTATAGCTTGAGATCGAGATTTGGAGGTGAACTCGCCGAAATTTGTAGGTTCTGGTGTCAAAGTGCAGAAGATTCTGGTGCAGAAGATGACGCTGCACGAGCTCACAAGTTGAGGGTCTTCAACAAGTCGAGGGTCTTCAACAAGTCGAGGGTCGTCAACATGTTGAAGGACGTCAACATGTCGCAGGACATCAACATGTCGGAGGACGTAAACATGTCACAGGACGTCAACATGTCGCAGGACGTCACTATGTCGGAGGACGTCAACATGTCGGAGGACATCAACATGTCGGAGGACGTCAACATGTCGAAGGACGTCAACATGTCACAGGACGTCAACATGTCGCAGGACGTCAACATGTCGCAGGACGTCAACATGTCGCAGGACGTCAACATGTCGGAGGACGTCAACATGCCGAAGGACGTCCACATGCCGAAGGACGTCCACATGCCAAAGGACGTCAACATGTCGGTGGACGTCAAAATGTCGAAGGACGTCAACATGCCGAAGGACGTCAACATGCCAAAGGACGTCAACATGGCAAAGGACGACAAGATGAAGTCGGCGACAAGATGAAATCGGCGACAAGAAGAAAGTCGGCGACAAGAAGAAAGTCGGCGACGAGATGAAGTCGGCGACAAGAAGAAAGTCGGCGACGAGATGAAGTCGGTGACAAGATGAAGTCGGCGACAAGAAGAAAGTCGGCGACGAGAAGAAGTCGGTGACTTCATCGACAAGATGAAGTCGGCGACAAGAAGAAAGTCGGCGACAAGAAGAAAGTCGGCGACGAGTAGTAGTCGGTGACAAGATGAAGTTGGCGACAAGATGAAGTCGGCGACAAGAAGAAAGTCGGCGACGAGTAGAAGTCGGCGACGAGTAGAAGTCGGCGACGAGAAGAAGTCGGCGACAAGATGAAGTCGGCGACAAGATGAAGTCGGCGACAAGATGAAGTCGGCGACAAGATGAAGTCGGTGACAAGAAGAAAGTCGGCGACGAGATGAAGTAGGCGACAAGATGAAGTCGGCGACAAGAAGAAAGTCGGCGACGAGTAGAAGTCGGCGACGAGAAGAAGTCTGCGACAAGATGAAGTCGGCGACAAGATGAAGTCGGCAACAAGAAGAAAGTCGGCGACAAGAAGAAGTCGGCGACGAGATTAAGTCAGCGACGAGATGAAGTCGGCAACCAGATGAAGTCGGCGACGAGAAGGAAGTCGGCGACGAGTAGAAGTCGGCGACGAGAAGGAAGTCGGCGACGAGTAGAAGTCGGCGACAAGATGAAGTCGGCGACAAGAAGAAAGTCGGCGACAAGAAGAAGTTGGCGTTGAGTAAAAGTCGAGGACCAGTTGATATCCGGCAACAAGTCGTCATCTTCAACAAGTCGGTATCATCAACAAGTCTCAGAGACACCCCGAGTGCATATTGCATCGAGCATACGAACCGCTTGACTTATCCAGGTTAGTAACAATTCCACACACATGCTAACATAACAAGTTGCATGCTCGAATTGTTCTTGTTCATTTTTCTTTTTAGGGTATTGCATATAGAACTAATAAATATATGACAATGCTAGAAAAAGAAAAAAACCTTTGTGACATAAGGCTAGTCACTTAGGAAAACAAGAAAGTTGCATGAAACACTAAATTAGAATATTTGGTGAAAGTGGGTGTTCAATGGACATAACTATATCAAGAGTATTGTATAAACATGCTATTATCACCCATTAAAGTAGAAATAAATGAACGTGATTGTTCTAAATGGCTAAACTAACCATATACGGTTGGAAGTGCTATTGTTGTTTCCTTGTTTGCACAATGTTTTGTGGTCCTACAGGGTGACACCTTGAACAAGTACAAGAGAGTCACCCTACAGGTTGTATTTCGGAACGAAAGCAATCACACCACCAGAAGTGCTCATCCCGACTTTGCGAGTTGACGACCCGCTACCTGCAACCAAGAATAACGAGAGCCTATGGTAGAATCTTGAAGAGCTGTAGTATGAGCGGGTGAAGGCGTCACTCAATGAAACAACATACAAGTCGTGGATAGATCAGGGATACAACAACAAGTTGCACCCATGCAACTTGCAAGTTGGAAACTTGGCCTTGCGGAAGAATGAAGCTTCAAGAGCAGAAGACCAACTCAAGTTGGATGCCAACTGGAAAGACCCCTTACCGTGTTGGAGCATGTGGATGGAAAATTTACGCCAAGAGCTTGGCACGTGAACAACCTTTGCAAGTACTACACGTAAGACACCATGCGGGCCTTACCTACTCATACCCCTTATGATTATCTCTCCTTGTTTTCTTTCTTTTTGATGCAGTAAAGGATCCCAACAGAGGTCAGGAAGCTCAATAGAGTTCGCAAGATGATCTTGAGGGAAGCCTAATGAATGAAAGAACCCCCAACAGAGGTCAGGCTGCTCGCTAGAGTACGCGAGACGACCTTGAGGGTGATGCTTATAGTCCCAGAATTTACAAGTTCATGAATGCAATGAGAAGTGTTTTTGGATATACTATGCCACGACACGAACCAGTCATCTGGTAGCTGTCTTTCTTCTTGTTTAATATACTATGCCACGACACGAACCAGTCATCTGGTAGCTGTCTTTCTTCTTGTTTAATATGCTATGCACTAACACGAACCAGTCATCTGGTAGCTGTCTTTCTTCTTGTTTTTTATGTCTAAAAAGCAGCAACAACAGAGATAATGCTGCTGACAGGCTCAAAAAAAAGCTACAAAAAAGAGTTCAAGAAAAACGAACCCAGAAAAAATGACAAAAACAGGCTTACAACGCCTAAGTCATAGAAAGATGCAAAGCAGTTTCATGAAGAAACTTGCATCCAAAACAACAAGAGAAACGGCAAGTTGGAACAAGAATCCAACTTGCTACTGGTTGCAGAGAGCTACGTGTTGAAGACATTCAGCATACTCAACACTTGCACCAGACGAACCTGATGATATGGAGAAGGAATCCAACTTTCACCTGGTTGCAAAGAGCAACATGTTGAAGATATTCACCATGCTCGACATTTGCACCTGACTGACCTGTTCACCAAGGCGAAGAAAAGCCTAAAACAAGGTGAACGAACTCCCCATGGCTACGTGAAGCCAAGATCATGGTGCATATCGGACCATGGTAAACGAAGTCACCGTGTCGAGAAAAGCCAAGTAGTGCATCTCGCACCAAGGTGAACAAACTCATCGTGGCTACGTGAAGCCAAGTATCAAGGTGCGTCTTGCACCAAGGTGGACAAACTCACCTAGGCGAATAAAGGCCGAAAAACAAGGTGAACAAACTCATCGTGGCTACGTGAAGCCAAGTATCAAGGTGCGTCTCGCACCAAGGTGAACGAACTCACCAAAACGAGTAAAAGTCAAAAAATGAGATGAACAAACTCATCATGGCTACGTGAAGCCAATATCAAGGTGCATATCGCATCTAGGTGAACGTACTCACCAAGGCGAGTAAAAGCCGAAAAACAAGGTGAACAAACTCACCGTGGCTACATGAAGCCAAGAATCAAGGTGCGTCTCGCACCAAGGTGAACGAACTCACCAAGGCGAATAAAAGCCAAAAAACAAGGTGAACAAACTCACCGTGGCTACGTGAAGCCAAATATCAAGGTGCGTCTCGCACCAAGGTGAACGAACTCACCAAGGCGAATAAAAGCCGAAAAACAAGGTGAACAAACTAACCGTGGCTACGAGAAGCCAAGTATTAAGGTGCGCCTCGCACCAAGGTGAACAAACTAACCAAGGCGGGTAAAATCCGAAAAACAAGGTGAAAGGTGAACAAACTCACTGTGGCTACGTGAAGCCAAGTATCAAGGTGCCTCTCGCACCAAAGTGAACGAACTCACCAAGGCGAATAAAGGCCGAAAAACAAGGTGAACAAACTCACCGTGGCTACGTGAAGCCAAGTATCAAGGTGCGTCTTGCACCTAGGTGAACGAACTCACCAAGGCAAAGAAAAACCTGAAAACAAGGTGAACGAACTCACCCATGGCTACGTGAAGCCAAGATCATAATGCATATCGCACCATGGTAAATAAAATCAGCGTGTCGAGAAAAACCAAGTAGTGCATCTCGCACCAAGGTGAAAGAACTCACCATGGCAAGAGAAGCCAAGTATCAAGGTGCATCTCGCACCAAGATGAAATAACTCACCAAGGTGAGGTAAACCAATAAGCAAGGTGAACGAACTCACCATGGCTATGTGAAGCCAAGATTATGGTGCATATCGCACCATGGTAAACGAACTCACTGTGTCGATAAAAACCAAGTAGCACATCTCGCACAAAGGTGAAAGAACCCACCATGACGAGAAATGCCAAATAGTGCATCTCGCCCCAAGGTGAACTAACTCACCATGGCGAGATAAGCCAAGCATCAAGGTGCATCTCGCACCAAGGTGAAGCATCACTAACAAAGCAAGCAACGCCAAAAAGGTGAAGCGGCACCAACAAGTCAAACCGCGCCAACAAGGTGAATTGACACCAATGAGGCAAGCAATGCCGGAAAGATAAAGATGACATTAACAAGGAAAAATATGCCAACATGGCAAGAAACGCCGATAAGATGAGATGACATCAACATGGCAAGAAACGCCAAACAAGGCAAAAAACGCTTATAAAACGATGCCCACAAATAACAGGCTATAGTCCTGCACCATGAGAACCATGGACAGGACTAGGGGGACTTGATACGGTATGGGCCATAAAGCCCATACAAGGTCAAGTAGTCCACACAACATGAGGACCCCCACCTTGCTTGACAGCTCACACAAAGTACGCACACGTGAGACCCCGTGCTCAACACGTGCAGCACGCATGGAGGAACACAACAGAATCCATGGAGACTGATCAGGCGTATTTTATGCATCTAATTATATGATTTTATATATCTCTTTTGCCATTTGATGTGCACGAAGGTGGTTTTGGTGCAGGAATTATAAGAAAAATGGTGGAATACAATCAAGTGGAGAAGTGGTGAAAAAGATGCAAAATCAAGCACTTAGAGCCATGGAGAGGAGCTAGACACTACACTCTTTTTTCCGAAAGGTTTTTTTAATGAGGTAGTGTGCTCCAACGGATAATGGATCGTCAATTTCATTATTCCGGGAAGAAGAAGACGCCTGCTAGTTGAAGATGTAATTCTATTACTGGTTTTTTCTACGGGCGGCTAAGTTGTGCTTCGACATGTCGATCACTAATCAGCTATACGTTCTTGAAGATATCAGTATTGGGCTAAATTGTTGCAGTCGCGATCTTAATAAATTGGGCTTAACTGGGCTACATGGAGAAGACAATGAAGATTTATTTGAAGGCCCATTTATATTATAATATATTAATTTATTAGTCCAATTCCTTGTAATATTCGGATTAGGGTTTCGTTTACCCTAAAACCTATATATACTTAGACATTATATTATTTTGGGGGTTCCGGAGTTTGGAGGCCATCCGTAGGCTTTGGAGCCAGCCAACACAAATGTTTTTCATCATTGATCAAGACTAAGTTTTCTTTTACTTTTCTTTATAATTAGTTTCATGTTTAATTATTTGTTTGTGTTTAATATGTTTAGTAGCTAGGTTTGTTTCCGGTAAGGGTTTTGAAGCATTAACTATGATTCATATGTGAGGCCTAAATGTGCTTGATAATTATGTTGTGTGGATTCCTTGTTATTCTCTGTGTATCCTGTTTATTTCTGAATTGCTTGAGATCTGATCAGTCTTCTGTTATTTGGAATAGTGCCAATTGAGTTCCTCTATTTATCTGTATCTAGGGGGTAGATTCAATTAGTGGCGAAACTATACGCCAATAGTTGGGAATACAGGGTAGATAATTTGTGACAGATGTTCTGATTATAAATTATCTGAATCGGGTTTCTTTGGTGCTTAATGCTGTTGAGGTATTAAATCTAGGTAGGCTATTCCGGCTAGGTTGTATCTTGATTAGAGAAATAGTCAGTTTAGCTATTCTTGCCGGCTATCGACAAAGTAAGAAGAAATTGGATTGGGTGTGCTATTCTCGAAGGTCTATAACTGATTGGTTTATACAACTTAATGAATTACTGAGCCAGTGATCGAATGAATTGTTAATGTGGATTTACCCGTAACCGGATTGCATTGTTTGAGTGTCTTCGTGTTATTTGCATTGTTTATTTTAATTGTTATTTGCATTCTTAGTTTAGTGTAGTTTAGTTCTTAGATAGTTAATACAAACTCTTTCAACATAAAAGGTGGTTGCTAACCAAAAACTGCATCTTTAGATATAAGAATCTGATTACACTGTTCCTCGTGGGATCGACCCTGCTTACTCTATACTTGAATTTAAACCGAATTGTTTGCAGGTTTATTTGGTAGAAAAACGACCTATCAAATTGGCGCCGCTGCCGGGGAACAGTTGTTAGTTGCTTTCTTTTTCTATGATTTTGTTACTTTAGTGTGCAGGAGATACTGATTTGATTTGCTGTTATTTGCAACAAGAATACAGCAAGAAAGTGTTGAAAGTCAGATACGTAGCGGAGAACACTTTTCTGGAATATGAGACTCGCCCGCTAGGCCATACAGGCGACCCATCTGATTTCAATTTTCGAAATTGGGTGCCATGTCGGGTTATTGGAATCAATACAGAGAACCTCCACCGCCATGCTGTGATTATTGCAGAAATTATGGTCATTGGAGTTATGAATGCAACTTAGCTCCTCGATATTCAGCTGCACCGTTTAATGACTATGAACCTTGGAGTAGACCACAGTTCAATTGTGAACCGTACAATTCAGGGTGTAATTATGAAGAATATCAAGGACAATATTATGACCATGAGTTTGACCCTCAACAACCTGCATCGAATGAAATTCAAGACATGTTTGGTGCGATGATGGGTATAATGCGAGAGATGAACCAAAAATTGGATAGGATGGCAGAAGGAATGAAAAACTAGGAGGAAGAACGAAAAGAACAAGAACGAAATGAGCAAGAAGAGCAGAGACGAAAAGAGCTTGAGAGGTGGCAGGAAGAACATCAAAAGCACCATGATAATATAAATAAAAATTTGGCTTCCATTAGAGCTTACCTTGATGAATGTAGAGAACGCCAAGATGAACTGTCTTCGCAAGCTCTGGATGATGATGATGTAGATTCCCAATCAATCGAGCAGAATAGCTATGAAGAATCTGTATATGACCAGGAGTACAAAAGTAACTCAACCCACGAATCTTTGCTTGAGTCTATTGCTGATCAGGAAAAAGATGGAGACATGAGCGAAGTGGGTGGAGTTCATGAGCAGACTTTTATAGATCCTCCTGAGCCTACGTATACGTTATTCGAATATATTCTTGAATTTGATAATTCTGAGATTGATGAAGATGAGTCATTCGTTCAAAAGCAAGTGGATGTTGATTCCACTCTCCAAGTTGTGGAGCACGTGGTGGAAAGCAATACTGGTGACTTCGATGGGCATGAGATGATCATAAATGAAGTAAAAGAGGATGCCAACTACTTTTCTGTGGAGAAAATAACCATCACACCTCCGAACGACTGCTTGAATGAAGAGAACGAACCTACAATCGTAGCATCCGATATGAAACCTTTGAACTTATGGCATGAGGATGTTGAAAACCCTTCATTAAAGGGTTGGGATTTACCGGTGGATGGTGATTCGTTAGTTCATCACAGGGTTTTTGAAAATTCAGCTGGCTTATCTTCCCATGGTTTGGAGTTTTGGAAGTTTTATCACTTGCCTATTAAGTTAGAGCAACAAAGTGATTGGTTTGAAATTTGCATGAGTATGCAAGAGTTCAAGTGTGGGGAGAATATGAGATCTCATCTTGTGGATTTCGGCGATGATCGAAAAGATGTTCCTGTTGTGACTTGGTACAAGGATCGAGGAAAGCTTGATTTTCAACATCTCCACCGGCTGACAGTCTAGCCAAGACTATAAACAAAGCGCTTCTTGGGAGGCAACCCAATGTTTTAATTTTTCTGCAGTTTTATTTATTTCAGTTTTAATTTTTTTTTTTAAAAAGAAAAAAAAAATATTTTACAAAAATTCAAAAACAAAATCGAATTTTTTTTTTGATTTACCTATTTATATTGGTTCTGATAATTTTATAAATGCAGGTGATGCGATAATTTCAATGATTTGAAGAAATTCTGGTCGACCGTATGCCCATACCGTCGGGGTGCAGTTTGCGGAAAGCTGCTGAAACTGAGAAATTTTGCTGGTCCCAGTAACCAGGTTCTTTCTAATCCAAGTTTTAATATTTTGGTGCCGCCTGCATGTATTAAGTGTGCTTGTTTGTTTTGTTTGGTTGAATTGCTTCTTATACAAGCATGCTTATATTTTTGCACTTTTATTTTGTTTGAGGACAAACAAGATTTTAAGTGTGGGGAGGATGTTATTGTGATTTTTCTTTGATGCTTTAATTTCTGAAATTTTTGAAAAATTTTCAAAATATTTGAGAAGAAAACACAATATGGTTTTATTTTTGGTGAGTGAGACTTTTCCTATAAACTTAATTGAGCCTATGGAACATGGGTCAGTGGTAAGATTGAATGTATTCCTCTTTGTGAAAGAAATCATGTAGTCCTTGTATATATTCTAGAACGATGAAAGTGCAATAATGAGTCATTTGATTTAACCTAGTATATTGTGAGGATTTGAGCCCAAGAAAGAGCAAAAACCAAGAAAGAAATATATAGGCATTATAAGAAAATAGCTCTTTGTCTTTCCGAGTGATCACATGTTGGTATATTTTTACTTGGTTTGTATGTCATGATTCAAAGATGCTAAATGATATTTGAGCATGTAGGCAATTAGGAATAAAGCCCCACAGCTTTTACATATATTTTCCCACCTTATATCGATTATATCGACACCCCTAGTGAACCCTGTTGAAGCCTGACTGTTTCTTTGTTATAAACCCATTATATATTTAAACCCATAGCCTTAGCCTTTACCCTTCTAATATTGTGCAAGTATTTATTCTCTTTCGATGTGCATGATGAGATGTTATTTTAGTGCTGTGAAATTTTGAATTTGCTGCTGCCCAGAAAAAAAAAGAATAAAAACCAAATATCCGACAGGACTGGAACCAGTGATATCTGACAGGACTGAAACGGTGAGGTTCTATGGAAAATGAATAAAAAAAATGAAACTAGATATCTGGGAGGACTGAAACCAGTGAGGTGTAAAAGCTAAACATCTGGCGGGACTTACCGGTGAGGTTTCTGAAAAAGAAAAAGGGCAGCAAGCATATTTGTTGTTGTGTGAGTAACATCAAAGATTTGTTTCTTTATTTGTACAACAACTTGTTCATACTTGTAGTAATCTCAATGCTGCATTTTTATTGAGTATGAGCACCAGCACTAGCACAAGAATTTCACGAATGAGAATGAATTTACTTGCATAATTATAGACTTGTGAGCCGGTTTTTCCTATATATATTTCCTACCTTTACCCCAAGCCAACCTTATATGATTCCTAATTTATGCTCAAGTATTTATTTTATGTGGTTGAGAGAGTGGCATTGCAATTCCTGTTGTAGAGTGTGCTGATATGTGATATGTGTGACTGTCCCTATTATTTGAGAGATACTGAGTGAATCTTGGTGAGGCTGGACTTGATTGCACATTTTTTACTAGAGTATAAGGATGAAGTGGTTTTATAAGCAAAGAGGAATGGTTTGTGGTAAGATGGTTGGTTCCATAGTAGATGTTGCTTGGTTTGGTTTTGCGGGAATGTTTTATTGCCTATGGTTTTATGATTACATGCTTGAGGGCAAGCATGAACTAAGTGTGGGGATATTTGATCAGGCGTATTTTATGCATCTAATTATATGATTTTATATATCTCTTTTGCCATTTGATGTGCACGAAGGTGTTTTTGGTGCAGGAATTATAAGAAAAATGGTGGAATACAATCAAGTGGAGAAGTGGTGAAAAAGATGCAAAATCAAGCACTTAGAGCCATGGAGAGGAGCTAGACACTACACTCTTTTTTCCGAAAGGTTTTTTTAATGAGGTAGTGTGCTCCAACGGATAATGGATCGTCAATTTCATTATTCCGGGAAGAAGAAGACGCCTGCTAGTTGAAGATGTAATTCTATTACTGGTTTTTTCTACGGGCGGCTAAGTTGTGCTTCGACATGTCGATCACTAATCAGCTATACGTTCTTGAAGATATCAGTATTGGGCTAATTGTTGCAGTCGCGGTCTTAATAAATTGGGCTTAACTGGGCTACATGGAGAAGACAATGAAGATTTATTTGAAGGCCCATTTATATTATAATATATTAATTTATTAGTCCAATTCCTTGTAATATTCGGATTAGGGTTTCGTTTACCCTAAAACCTATATATACTTAGACATTATATTATTTTGGGGGTTCCGGAGTTTGGAGGCCATCCGTAGGCTTTGGAGCCAGCCAACACAAACGTTTTTCATCATTGATCAAGACTAAGTTTTCTTTTACTTTTCTTTATAATTAGTTTCATGTTTAATTATTTGTTTGTGTTTAATATGTTTAGTAGCTAGGTTTGTTTCCGGTAAGGGTTCTGAAGCATTAACTATGATTCATATGTGAGGCCTAAATGTGCTTGATAATTATGTTGTGTGAATTCCTTGTTATTCTCTGTGTATCCTGTTTATTTCTGAATTGCTTGAGATCTGATCAGTCTTCTGTTATTTGGAATAGTGCCAATTAAGTTCCTCTATTTATCTGTATCTAGGGGGTAGATTCAATTAGTGGCGAAACTATACGCCAATAGTTGGGAATACAGGGTAGATAATTTGTGACAGTTGTTCTGATTATAAATTATCTGAATTGGGTTTCTTTGGTGCTTAATGCTGTTGAGGTATTAAATCTAGGTAGGCTATTCCGGCTAGGTTGTATCTTGATTAGAGAAATAGTCAGTTTAGCTATTCTTGCCGGCTATCGACAAAGTAAGAAGAAATTGGATTGGGTGTGCTATTCTCGAAGGTCTATAACTGATTGGTTTATACAACTTAATGAATTACTGAGCCAGTGATCGAATGAATTGTTAATGTGGATTTACCCGTAACCGGATTGCATTGTTTGAGTGTCTTCGTGTTATTTGCATTGTTTATTTTAATTGTTATTTGCATTCTTAGTTTAGTGTAGTTTAGTTCTTAGATAGTTAATACAAACTCTTTCAACATAAAAGGTGGTTGCGAACCAAAAACTGCATCTTTAGATATAAGAATCTGATTACACTGTTCCTCGTGGGATCGACCCTGCTTACTCTATACTTGAATTTAAACCGAATTGTTTGCAGGTTTATTTGGTAGAAAAACGACCTATCAGAGACGCTCACACCGGATGAGGCTCCCAACAAGTATAAAGGAAGGAGAGTTTCCTCTCTCTTTCCTCAGATTCTCTCAACCTGTCACTTAGATTTCCTCTCTCTAAAACACCTCAAAACTGACTTGAGCGTCAGAGCGGGCGACGGCTAAACGCCACCCGCCTGAGCTCACTCTGCTCTTTGTGCAGGTACGAGGAGAAGCACGTCACCTCGCCGGTGACCCGAACTACACCGGAAAAACGAGACCGTATCATTGAGCAAGGAAAATAACACTACTGTTGTCACAAAATAGTAAGGGTGATGACTTTAAAGGAACACGAAGCTCCTTGAGCAGATTGCACAACCAAACGAGATCGACTGAACTGTTGGCCATAGCACGATACTCAGATTTGAAGCTGGATCGAGAAACAGTTGGCTGTTTCTTAGCACTCCAAGAGACAAGATTACCACCAAGGTAAATGGCATAACCATAGGTGGAACGTCGAGTTTCAACATAGCGAGCCCAATCAGCATCTGAGTACCCTAACACTGAAATTGAACTGGAAGACGGTCGAAAGAAAAGTCCATGATGAAGAGTACCACGAACATAGCGAAGGAACTGGCTAACAGAATTGACTGCATATGCTAGATCAGGCCTAGTAATGGTCAAATACAGCAAGGCTCCAACAAGCGAATGGTATAGATTAGGATTCGAAAACTCTGGACTAGAGGAAGTGAGGAGTTGCATACCAGGAACAAAAGGCGTAGAGACAGGCGATGTGTCAGTCATGCCAGCGCGTTGAAGAATCTCCATGGCATACTTAGCATACCCAAGAAAAAACCCCGAAGAAGAGCGAGAGACCTCTAATCCCAGAAAGTAATGAAGAGAGCCAAGATCCTTAATAGCAAACTCATGATCAGTGCGAGCGACAAACTTTTGAATAAGAAGAGGATCATTTCCAGTGAGAATGATGTCATCCACATAGACCAAAAGATACAACACCATTGAGCCACGCATAAAGATGAACAGGAAAGTGTCAGACGAACATCACCGAAAACCTAAACGAGTCAGATAAGAACTGAAACGTTGAAAGCAGGCATGAGGAGCCTGTTTAAGGCCATAGGTAGCCTTCTGAAGACAGCATACGTAATCCGGATGACGAGGATAGGTGTATCCAGACGGCTGTTCCATGTAAACCGAGGAGTCAAGATGACCATTAAAAAAGGCATTCTTAATGTCAAGCTGATGAAAGGGCCAACCAAAAATGGTGGCAAGAGACAGGATGATCCGAATGGTGGAGGATTTCACTATCGGGCTAAAAGTGTGAGTGAAGTCAAAGCCAGGAACTTGAGAGTATCCCTGAGCAACCAAACGAGCCTTATAACAATCAATAGTGCTATCTGGTCGATGCTTGAGCCGATAAACCCATTTGGAACCTACAATATTAACTCCAGAAGGACGAGGGACAAGATCACAAGTACGTTGGGGACGCAGTGCATCTCTTCATCCATAGCAGCCACCCAATGAGGATCCTTAATTGCAGAACGAAAACCCTGAGGCTCAGTTTCAGCCAAAAGGGCCGCAAGAAAACCAGTGACACCATAATTAGAGTAATCCTTGGCAGTGAGGTCTGAGAACGAGTTGTCATACGATGGCGAGGCGGCGGTGGTGGCGGTGGCAGTGGCGGTGACGGTGGGCTGGAGTTGGTTCTGGAGAAGGATTGGAAGACGATGACACTCCAGAGGCAAACATAATGATCCAAAGACAGGTGATGGTGGAGACGCTTCTATAGACTGATCTGGTGAAGGTTTATCAAGTGTTGTCAAAGCTAGAGCATCATCATAATCTGAGTCAAGAAATGTTGAGACATCCAAAGACTCAGGGGCCGTGGAGGATTGACGTTCCAATGGAGGAAATGAAGTCTCATCGAAGCGAGCATGGCGTGTAAGATACACTCTCTAAGTGACCGGGTCCAAACATCGAAAACTCTTGTACTGAGAGTTGTAACCAAGAAAAACGCAAGGTGTACTGCGAGGAGCCCGCTTGTGCTGAGAGAACGGCCGGATATAGGGATACACCAGACACCCAAATGGATGAAAGTTGGTAGTCTGGATTACGACCATAAACTAGATAAAACGGTGAGACATTGTTTAGAACAGGCGTAGGAAGCCTATTTATGATGTAGGCAGCAGTGGCAAATGCGGCATCCCAATAAGAAGCTGGCAGACCAGAGTGATGAAGCATAGACAGTCTCATTTCTATCACATGACGATGCTTTCTTTCAGCTCTTCTATTCTGCTCGGGAGTAGACGGGCAAGAAATCTGATGAAAGATGTCCCTAGCCGCAAAGTGAGAGTGCAACCGTGCATTTGTAAACTCAGTGCCACCATCACTTTGAAACACCTTAATTGTGCGGGAGAACTGATTCTCCACAAAGTTCTGAAACTGCAGGAACGTCTTAACGAAATCTGATTTTCGCTTCAGTGGATAATACCAAGTGAATCGCGAATAGTCATCGATAAAAATGGCATAATAAGAGTAGCCACTGGCAGATAAGACTGGTGCATGTCCCCACAAATCACAGTGAACTAAATCAAGCATAGACTGCGCTCGCTTCAGATTGTCCACGAAAGAAAGTTGTTTTCCCTTAGCTTTTTCACACGCTGAGCAAAGAGAAGACTTGGGCGACAAAGAGGTGACCTTAACAAGATTCAGTTTATTCAATAAAGAAGGGACTGAATAAGAAGTATGACCCAGTCTAGCATGCCAAAATATCAAAGGAAGATGTATTTTTATTTGATCGAACGTAAGCGACAAAGGCAGCACCACTCCGTTCAAGCACGTAAAGACCATGATGACATCGACCCTGACCTAAAATTTCCTTATTTGACCATTGTTGAATCATAAACGAAGACTCATCAAAGGAAACTACAGCTTTTAAATCCTTTGTGAGCTTGCTAATCGAGACAAGTTTTTCGTAACATCGGGAACCACCAAAACATCCGATAATAATAAATTACGAGAAAACTGATGACGACCAACATGTGTAATGGAAACATCACAACCATTAGCGAGAGAGACATAACTTTTACCATTATATGGAGCAATACAATCAAGACTGGAAATTACGGAGGTCATGTGGTACCATGAGAGAATGTTAAAGATACAGACTTGTTGAAGCTATCGACTTGTTGCCGACTTCTACTTGTTTCAGACTTCTATTAGTTACCAACTTCTACTTGTTTGCCAACTTCTACTTGTTTGTCGCCTTCTACTTGTCGCCAACCTTCCACTTGCCGCCGACCTTTTACTTGTCGCCGATCTTCTACTAGCCGCCGACTTCTACTTGTCACCGACTTCTACTTGCCACCGACTTCTACTTTGCCGCCGACTTTCTACTTTGCCGCCGACCTTCTACTTGCCGCCGACTTTCACTTACCGCCGACTTCTACTTGCCGCCGACTTCTACTTATCACCGACTTCAACTTGTTTGCCGACATTTTACTTTTCCCCGACTTCTACTTGCCACCGACTTCTACTTGTCGCCGACCTATTGGCCACCGACTTCTACTTGTCGCAATCTTCTACTTGTCGCTGACCTTCTAATTGCCGCCGACTTCTACTTGACTCCGACCTTCTACCATTTCCCGAATTCTACTTGACTCCGACCTTCTACCATTTCCCGACTTCTACTTGTCGCCGACCTTCTACTTGTGAGCTTGTGCAGCGTCATCTTCTGCACCAGAGTCTTTTGCACTTTGGTGACCGGAACCTGTAAATTCCGGTGAGTTCACCAAATCTCAATCTCCAACGATAGAATGAATCGGTAGTTGAGGCTTAATGGGTTTTGACACCCATGAGCAAGGGAATAAGAATATTTTCTCCAATTGCGTCTAATCACCGACAATGGAGCCGGATAAGCTTAAAATTTCCGGCAAGTTCACTAGATCTCGATTTCCGGTGAGTTCATTGGTCAACTCTTAGTGGCTTTTGATGCAAATGTTCCAGGGAGTAAGAAAGTGAGGCCCTTTTTCGTCGAGTCGCCGGCGGGGGAGCTGCAGAAGCTCTGAAATTTCCGGCGAGTTCACCGACCTCGATCTCCGGTGACAGAATTAATTGATGGCCAATTCTTAGTGGGTTTTGATGCGGACGTCGAGAGGAGCGGGAATCTCCGGTCGGCCAGTGCCGAATCGCCGGAAAACGGCTCCGGCGGTCAAGAGTTTACCTTTTGGCCGGAATTTGATATGCTCGATCGGGGGCTAATTTCAACAGATTTTGATGATTTTTTTTGGGGATTCTAGGGTTATTGGGGATGATATTTTAGATCCCTAACTATTCATAATGCGAATTGGAGCGGATGATAGTGATCATATATAATTTCTCCGGCGTCATGGGCTCTTGATCGATATTGCGTGTAGCTTGTTTATCTGATGACGGCGTTGTGTTGAGGATGATTCCCGCTGCAGTTGGGGTTGCGTCCATCGATCTCCGGTCAGTGGTCGAGCTGCGTGAGAAATCGGAAGTTGAATTGCGTCTGGCGCCAATGATACGATCCACTTTTTCCGGTCGATTGACTTGCTTTAGCGAACACCTGCACAACTAAAAGATGTGAGCTCAGGCGGGCGGCTTCTCGCCGGTACCCACTCTGACGCTCAAATCAGGGAGATATTCTAGAGAGAATATGTGTGTGTTCAACTAGAGTGAATATATCTTGAGGTGAGGGTAGGTAGAGGTATATATACCAGTAGATGTTTCTCTCTGGTGTGTGATGTTCTGCTGGCTTACCCTTTGCATACGCTCGTGTTCCTCACATGGAGAATCGTACCATGAGATCTGCTCACAGGGGGAGTCACGTGTGGTTGTACTATGCATGGGCTTTTACCAAGTTGAAGGTCATGGATTGGTATTGGCCTTGGTCTGGTAGGAGGCCGTGGATTGGTATGGGACTATATTCTTATGGCCCATATCTTATCAAGGTCGAAGAGCAGAGAAATACTCTTGGGAGTCATATTGTTGGAAGGGAAGAAACACAGTACCAAGCCGGGTTTGCATTTCACCATCATTAGGAATGGTGGTCATGATATAGTCAGCGTCGGCCAAGGATTCATCAAGAAGGCATCGTGCAACTACACTCTGACCTACAAGCGATCGCACACGGGAGAATCCACCATCCCGGAGCCAAGTCTTCACCTTGAGATGCTCTTGGATACATCCATCACGTAGCTCCAGTTTCCCATGAAGAGAGGCGCTAACACCACGCTCCAGCTCCAAATCTCCATTAAGGGCAGAAACCATGCTCACTAGATCCTGATTGGAAACCTCCATTGCCTTCAACCTGCTTGTCAGCTCTTTGTTCTGATCAGAGAGCTTGCCCACCTCCTCATTCAGAGCATGCTTGGGTTCAAGCAAGCTCTCCTTGTCTGATTGGAGCTGCACGAGGACATGGTCCTTCTCCTTGGCCATCTTGCTAATCTGGGCAATGTTGGACTTAGCTTGATCGAACAGCTCCTTGGTGCTGCTATAGTCACCACCAAGTTATTTCTCCAAGGTCTGAAAAGCAACAGCAGCACACATGCTTTACACTAGAGATAAAAGTAAGATCGAGCAATTAAATATCAGAAGTCACAAGAACGAAGAGATAAAAGAAGCACAAAGTACCTCCACAGCAGAAATGGATAGCTTATCTCCAAGACATCTCACCCTAGACAGGTTGACAAGAGGGTCTTCGCTAGGGCTAGCAATCAGGTCAGGTTGGCGGGTTGGTGGGTTGGTGGGTTGGTGGGTTCGTGTCGGCGGGTTGGAAATGCTAAACCCAAACCAACCCAATAATATTTCGGGTCAATAACCTTTACCCAAACCCGACCCAGTAAAATTCCGGATTCCCCAAACCTAACCCGCGAAACCTATTTAATAATAATGGGACTGAATATAAGGCTAAATTTAAAAATTTATGCTACAAAAATGATCATGCCATATGGAAAATAAATCAAGAATAACAAAATCAACTCTCAATTTCATCATAAATTAGTAGGATAATCTCCATAATTTTGGCATTAGAGGATTTGTTTGTATTTATAAAGGCAATTTCAATCATTTGCATAGTTACATCTTAAATATATGGGTCAAACAGGTTACTCATTTAACACACGGGTTTGGCTTGAACCTAACCCATTTATTTTTGGGTCACTCGTGTCTAACCCAATATTGACCCATGCCGTGTTTCGTGTCAACCCAAACCCACTAAATTCGTGTTCGGTTCAGGTCGGGTTTTCATTTCGTGTTCCAAATTGACAGGCCTAGTCCTCGCACCAAATCTGCATGTAGCTCTCAGGAATGGATTGCTACAACAGTTGGCACAACAAGGACGAGGTACAGGCCGACGACTCGGAAGTAAAAGGAGGCTCAGGTTGTTTCCCCATTACAACACTACGCCCCTCCTGGTGAAGAAGCTCAACAAGGTTAGGGGGCTCGAGTTGGTTTGCCACAGTCTCCAGCGTCTCTTCCACCTTGACGCGTGGGTTTTTGCTACAAGAGCCAACTTCACGAGTAGGAGAGAGGACGTTTTCTCCCTTTGGAAAAGGTCTCTGCTCCAACAGTCAAGTCAATCACCGACACCTCTACTCCCTTATCATCGCTACCTGCAGTGGAGGCACTCCTACTCCTTATACCCAAACCTCGATTTCAAGCTAGCCATCCGACGATTAGACCGTCCAAGTATAAGGGTTTCAATGGAGGGAGTTGCGCTACTAGATGAATAAAATAGTAAAACAAAAGGTATGAAAATAAAAAGTTCATGCAACAACAAGCAAAAAAAGCCAAAAAAGAACATTAAATGAAAAGGGGGTTTTTCGAGATGCCAACCTGCCACCGAGGGCCTCTCCACTTGCACGCTACCCATGGGGAGATAAGACATCCTAGATCCTTGAAGATTAGATGGGAGGTCGTCGTTATACCTCTCAAAAAATACAATTTATATCAGCTCACAAGCTCTACACACAACTAAGCATATAGTGGCAAGTAAGGTTCGAATCCACAGAGAAGAGGAGATTTCCAGGTATTTCAAATAGATTTACTACTCTAACTACTAGAATACTTATAGTATAATAATAATATATAAAAGCTATGTAAATAGGGGAGGAATTCGGAGTTTGGTTGTAGAAAGCACTACAATGTTATGCTAAGCTAGAGCTTAAGATCACAACTAAACTATAGAAAAACTAGGTTAACTATGAGATTACTAGACTTGGGGGGCACTTGACTTCAACTCTTGACATTTGATTTATCATTGCACTACAAAGCATTGCTATTGAACTTTAAGACCAATTATCGAGGACAATCACTTTCAAAGTAACTATCATGTTCTCTCGCTTCCAAGTAAGAAGAATGATCACATTAATTCCTAGACCTCACCATTGAATAACCTAGCTGATCACACTTCAAGTATATTCAATGGTGGCATTCAAACTTAGAGACTTGATAAAATCAATTATGCTCTAGGATCACGAGAACATAAAACAAGCCAATTGAATGTTGATAGGAATCAAGACAATGTTATATTCTTTAATTAGTGTATACTAGTTTAGTTAGTACTTACCCTTACACTTAGTTTTGTTAGTGTGTATGGAGGGTACAGTAATCAAGGTTTGACCTAAATTTAGTCTTAGTTTCAGGTTCTTAATATTAAAGTTCTCACTGCATACGTACCTTTCATTGAGATAATACTAAAGTAAATTTACATGAAAAGTGTACTATACATAAATAAAATTAAAATAATCATCAGAAAATCATGTTTAAAAGTCAGAATTTGATGTTATATGAAGTTTTTTCAAGATTTTACTGAACTAAACATTCATATCAATGCCATTTCATTGAATTTTTGTCAAAATGTCTTACTTACACTCTAATATACTTAATTCATTCAGTAGTGAAAATCATTGATCACAACTGTGGTTGAAATATGACACCAGAGTATATATAATTGAGTTACAAGTTATAGTCTTAGTACTGTTTCTCAGATTCTTGATACTGAAGTTATCACTACAAGTATCTTTCATTGAGCTAATACCAAAGTAAATTTACATGAAAGTTGTATTATACATAATTAATTTAACGTCAGTATCAAAAATCCATTTTTAAAAGTCAGAATTTGATGTTTTATGACAATTTTCAAGTTTTTACTGAACTAAACGTATATATCAATGCTATTTCATGGACATTATGTTAAAATATATCAGTACACTTAAATAAAATTAACTTCATTTAGAAATGGAAATAAATTGATCACAATTATGGTGGAAATATGTCTCTAAAATATATATATACTTAAGTAACAAGTTTTAGTCTTACTATTGATTCTCAGGTTCATGATACTAAAATTCACACTACACATACCTTTCATTTTGCTAATACCAAAGTAAATTTACATGAAAAGTGTATTATACATAATAAAATTAACATAATCATCAAAAATTTCAGGTTTAAGAGTCAAAATTTGATGTTTTATGATTTTTTCAAATTTATAAAATGTTCCTATTAGGTTTAAGAAACTCCAAACTTGATATATGACTAAACTATTGGCAATAAAACCCAGCAAACCTAATCTATTTTGGGGGTTTACTTTCTATTCTTTGAATGCGACTTCTAACTTTTCAATGAACTTCCCAACCTTTCAAAATGTAGATATCGAAACGTAGGATAGAAAATTAAACTATTGCATTTCATATTTCGAAAAACTCATGTGTATTTAAGAATTCGAATCTATAACGGGTACATGGATTACTACTGACAATGAGATATCTTAAAATATATAAATAGATTCATCAAAAATAAAAACTATCCTAAAATCTACTTCACAATGGTAAACGATACTCTTGAGTTGAATGTTGTTTATTTAATTAACGAAATAAGTTTGGTCCAATTTTTTAAAATTCATACCTATGTATAATTGCCGACGGGTTAGAGAATTCGTAAACCTAATCGGTAGACAAACTATCAACAAACCACATTCTTAATATAAACCGGTTATGTTCGTCCCGCGGTATTCATTCAATTATAAATTCACTTAATTTTATAACTCCAACCTTTTCAGTTTAAGAAATTGTTCATGCAATAGTTTCTTTTTCATATATCATAAAACACACTCGTATTCGTAATAGATTGGTTTTAGAGTTCTTAATGTCAACCGATTACCCTTCCAGAATCTGAATTAATTTACATCACAAACTATTGGGCTGTTCCAGAATGCGAAAATAATCAATTTTTTGGCGCTTTCATAATTCCGCCGTGTTTCGTATTCAAACTGCCATTCTGTTGGATTTACGATATCGTAAATTCGATAGATCGATGTACTATTGGATTTACGACATCGTAAATCCAATAGATTGGCGTTTTGCCCATTTTTGGGCAATTCCGCCGTTAATTGGTGCCGACAATTAAATGTTTTCCACTAGTGTGTATTTAATTTTATACACCCATCTTTTTTTCTTTTTTTTTAAATTTAACCACCAATGGTGGGGGATAATATTATTAGGCATCCCAAACCTTTTGCCAATAAGGGCCAAATAATTTGTTCATGCAGTCAAGACTGCAGATTACATCAGCATGCACCAGGTGCAAAAATACAAAAGCACCAAGTGCTCACAAAAAATAGGTTAGCAACCTACAAAAGAATGGCTTTTAAAATAGAGAAACCAGACCTAAAATGAAGCCTCTTAGAGAATTGCAAGCAAAACTCAGTGCGGCACCATATTAGGTCCAGCCAAAAGCTAATCTGACTAAGTAAATGATGATAAAATTGAAATGAGAAGTGAGGCTGGTAAGTGACAGTCTCTTAAGTGCCAAAGGGATGAACTCTGATGGAGGGTAAGCCAGCTCTGTCCAGCAAGCTTATAGCTCTGATTGCAGGAGGCAATAGTTCCCAGGTGAAGGTAGCATTTGACCTTTGTTGAAGGGCTAATTTAGCAAGAGCATCAGCTAGTTGATTCCCTTGTCTAAGTGTGTGAGTGAGTGGTACCTGTATGCAGTGATGTGCGGAGTCAGCCAGCTCAAAAAGTTTCCAATGGGCTGTGATTGGGTTGAGCACGATAGAGATCCCAACCAATGAGTCTGATTCTATACAGAAGCTGTTGTGTCCATAGAAGGCTCCATACTGATAGCCAACTAAGATTGCTTTGATTTCTGCTTCAAGTGGTGATGAAGCTTTGGTAAAAGTTGTACCTGCAACCAGGACATGTCCACAAGAATCTCTGATGACTATCCCTAAACCACAGTTAAAACCATCAAAAGTACCATCAACATTAATTTTAAAACCAGTTAAAGGCCTCTCCCAAGTGACCAGTCTAGCAGATGGTCTGGGAGGTTTAAGAGTATGTGGAATATGGGCTTCAGCTGCAAGCTGGATATCAAACTCTTGGGATATTCTAGGTGGATGTGCTGCCAGTGAGAGGTGAAGAAGATGCTTGATCTCATTGATGATGAAGCTCCTGCAAGGCTTGATCTGTTCAAAAACAAATCTATTTCTTGCTTTCCAGAGACACCAAACTATTATAGAACATAACATCCTTATCAGTTTTGTCTGAAAACTTGATAAGCTAGTATATGTAAGATAATAGGATAGTCTGTCCCAGATAGCCCTAAAATGTATATCTTTGATGTCAATTGTAGCAAGTATGGTACACCAGACAGAAGTAGCTAACTGGCAAGAGTTGAAGAAATGGTCAATAGAGTCCTGGTGGCAGCAGAAAGGACATTTGGAAGCTAGGTAGAACCATAATGCATGAGAACCTCATCAAAAGGTAACAGACAGTTGAAGAGTCTCCAAACAAAGAAGGTAATCTTTTTAGGTATCCTGACTTTCCATAGTTTAGAAAGTGTAGGTGAGACATGTCTATTATCATGAAGGACCTGATAGGCTGTTTTGAAAGAGAAATGACCAGTGAGTTCAGGTTTCCAGACAAGTCTATCATCTCTATGACTGAAAATAGTGGCTGAGAGAAGACACTGGTATACAGTAGAGGGTAGTAAGCCATACAGCTGAGGTAAAGATGCATCTTTTTCCTGAATGAATTCAGCCACAGAGCAGCCATATGGGATGGTGGTAAGACAAGGGGCAAATAAATCCTCAAGAGGACCATTCCCAGTCCAGTTGGAGATCCAGAATTTGCACAGGCCCCTGCCATGTATTACTCTAGAAAAATTTTCCCCAGTATAACTGACTTGGTTGATTCTCATCCAAGTCTGGGAGTGTCTAGATGAAGGGGGCAGTGAGTGTATAAAATGTGTCCAAAGGGCTGAGGCATTCTGGTATTTCCACCAGAGTTTTAGTGAGCAGGCTTGAACAATATGAGGAATGGATCTAAACCCTAGACCATTTTGTTCTACAGGGAAACAAAGTCTAGACCACCTCCTCCATTTTTTGTTAGCTTTCACAGGAGTAGAGCCCCATAAAAAGGTGGCAAAATTTTTTTCCAGAGTCTCCACAATATGTACTGTGGGAGACATTACAGTGAAGACATGCTGAGGTATAGCTTAGAGCACTGATTGAATCAGAGTAATTTTACCTCCAGTGGATAACCACTTGTATCTCCAATAGCTCAATTTTTTGCTGATTTGTTCTATCAGAGGGTTAAAGTATGCATTTAGTAATTTCCCTTGATAGATTTAACAGCCAAGGTATTTGAAAGGAAAGGATCCTTCATTCATACCTAAAATATTACTGATCATATTTTTCTTTGCTAAAGTGGCCTTGTTACTAAGAAAAAAATCACTTTTGTCAAAATTGATTCTCTGACCAGTGACTTTTTCAAAAATTGCCAGAAAAGCTTTCAGATTGACCAGTGTGGTAATTTACTGAGATAAAAAGTACAGTATCATCAGCATAAGACAGATGTGACACAGGAGCTACATTTCTAGGTAAATTGAAATATGATAGCTTTCATGTGCTAAAAATATGTGCCAAACTTCTTGAAAATGATTCTGTAAATATGTTGAAGAGCAGTGGAGACAAGGGATCCCCTTGTTTAATGCCTCTAGCTGATTGAAAAAATCCAACTGGTCTGCCATTTATGAGGACTGAAAACTAAGCCTGAGCAAGATTATTCATAATGCAATTGACCAGTGGATCCTGAAAACCAACTTTGAGCAGAATCATCTTAAGAAAGGGCCAGCTAACTCTATCAAAAGCCTTCCTCAAATCTAACTTAATAATACAGTTAGGTTCTCTGGCTTTTCTATTGAGGTGCCTAACCAGTTCTTGTAGGTAGAGAATATTATCAGCAATATCTCTACCCTTTAAAAATGCAGTCTGATTAGGAGATATCACCTCATTCATTAGGGGGTTCATCCTGTGCATGATCACCTTTGAGCATATCTTATTTATGACATTGGACATACTAATTGGTCTGTAGTCATCAAATGATATGGGAGTATCTTTTTTTGGTATCAAGGTTATCCAAGTAGCAGCAATGCCCCTTGGGATTGCAGTGCCACTTAGAAAGTCATTCACAGCCTCAATCAAATCATTTGAAATGATATCCCAGGACTTGATGTAAAAACAAGCAAAGAAGCCATCAGGTCCAGGTGTGCTGTTTTTATTCAAGGATAATACCACTTTTTTAAGTTCAGAAAGGTCCACTTTTCCTTGCAAAAGTTGATTTTGCTCAGTGGAGATACATTCTGGAACTTTTGATAAAAAGTGTGAAGCAAAATGTAAATCTTCCTGTGACTGCTCACTGGATAGAAGAGATGAATAGTACTGAATTGCTTCAGTTTAAATTTCAGATTCAGTCTCTAACCAGATCCCTGCAGTACTTCTAATCTTGGAAATGCACAATTTGGATCTCTTTTCCTTAAGTGAGTTATGGAAAAATTTGGAATTTACATCCCCTTCCTTGATCCATCTAAGTTGAGTCTTATACTTCCAGAAGTGCTTCTGCTCCTTCAAAGCTTTTTTAAGAAGTGCTTTTTTAAGTTTTAGGGCAATAAGCTCTGAATCACTTGGATTCTGGTCATAGCTTATTTCATGTACCCTTAATGCCTCTTTTTCTATTTCTACATTTTTATGTACATTACCAAAAACCTCCTTATTCCACACCTTTAAAACTTTTTTCAGCCTCTGAAGCTTTAAAAAGAATTTGAGCATACCATGTCATGCGATTGGTTCTTCCCAGTTAGCTCTAATAAGGGAGTGAAATTCAGTTCTCTTGTACCATGTATTGATAAATCTGAAGGATTTTGGTACAGTCTGCACTTGTGTATCTACTTAGAAAAGTAAAGGAGAGTGGTCTGAATTTTCCCTATTTAGAACCAAGACTGAGGAATTTGGGAATTGTGTGTTCCAAGAATGGTTACACAATGCCCTATCCAACCTCTCTATAGTAGGTCTGAGTCTTTTGTTGGTCCAGGTAAAATCATTCCCTACAGTGTGGATATGTATCAAAGCTAGCTTGTCAATAAATTTCTGAAAATCCATCATACTTCCCAGTTTGGGAGTAGATGGACCTTTATAATCAGATACTGAGAGCATAGCATTGAAATCTCCAATGTAAAATTTTTCAATGTCAGGCAAGGCTTGCAGATCTAACCACAGAGCCTTTCTGCCTTTTCTGGATCTTTCCCCATACACAAAGACACCATTTAAAACTATGTTTAAGGATTTTTGAAAAATATGCACATAGAGAAATTGATGATGATCTTGGAGTAAAGAGACAGAAATTGAATCTTTCCAAAATAACCAAATTTGACCATTTGTAGAATACATAGAATGAGTGAAATGCAACAGATTCCTGTAATGATCACATTTTGAAATAGGGTGCCAAGGTTCAATTAAGCACAATAATTCAATATGGTTGTCAGAAATGAGTGCAGTGAGTCTATCTAATGCAGTTTCAATCCCCTAGATGTTCCAGACTAAACATTTGATTTTATGGTTGTGTAAAATCATTAAAACAAGTGTTTAGGGCTTTTTGGGGAGGGCCTTGAAAATGAGAGAGTTTTATTAAACTGAGTAAAGAAATTTTTCAGTTTAACCTTTTGGGAAGATGCAATTTTTGGGAGTTTAGAAGGCAATACCTGAGGGTTGTCTTCACCTTGCTCAGATTCAGATTTGCTTTCATAAGCCTCTATATCATCTTCCAATGGCTGCAGTGGAGAGAACCTATTCCTATTTCTATCTTGAGACAGGAATAATAAATTGTTAGCTTGAAAATGAGGAGGTGAGATGTTGTTCAAACCTGAGGGAATGGAGGTATCATCTTTAGCATACTGCTTTCTGATTTTTGGCCTTGAAGCAACTAGAATGAAAGGAAGATCCTGGGGTATAGTTACTTTCTTAGAGGGCATTGTTGCTCTTCTGAAACCAGAGAAGCTGGATGAAGATGTGTCTGCTGTCCCTGTGATGGCAGGTTTGGAGGGAACTGAAGTTGATGTGCTGGAGCTAGGGATGGATTTGTGTGATGGAGGAACATTGTAGGTTGGTTTTTGGCTCTGTGAGATAGGGTTGGAAGAGGCAGAATTGTAGTCAGTGCCAGCAGAGTGATTGGGTGTACTAAGGTGATTGTATAAGGTAGGGTCTGTGATGGGATTGGTTGTAACCTTGATGATCTTTTCAAGGCCTGACTGTTTTTTGGTGATGACAGGGGCAACAACTTGTTTCTTCCTTTGCTTCTTCTTTCTGATTCTATGTAGCCTTCTCTGCCCAAAAGTGATATCCTGAGGGGTGGTGGATGACAGTGTTGGAGGAGCATTATTAGCTGGGATAGATGGAGGGAGAGTCTCAGAAGCAGGCTTGTTTGGGGGTAAAGCATCAACAGCATTGTGGAGGACCTTATCATTTTGTGGAGCTTTGGCTAGGTTGGCTTGAGGTGGCTGGGTGTTTTTGTGTTTGAGGTCAGGGTGTAAACTCCTACAAATTTGAGAATCATGACCAACCTTTATGCAATGACAACAATAGGTGGGTAGGTTGTCATATTCTAGCTTAACTTTGAGGCTGTTCTCAGTGGATCCAAGTCGAATATGGTATGGTATAGGCTGTTGAAGGTCTAGTTCTACACACAATTTTATGGCTGAGGGCCTGGTGATTAGTTGTGTTGCAGCATCAACCTTGATGAAGGTGCCAATACGGTTTCCTAGTTGCTCTAGCACTGCATCGTTATAATAGTAGACAGGGGGGTTGAAGAGAGTTACCCAAACTGGAACTATGGAAGACTCAGTTTCCGGCGAGAAGTCCGGTGTCCATCTCAGTACTCGCATTCGATAGCCTTCAATCGCCCAATTTGCCTTCATCCAGCAGCGCTGGCACACCTGATGAGTATGTGTCGATGATCTATCGCTCCAAGCTGGTAGTTTCCGACGAATTCTGCCGATTTGAAAGCAGCTTCAACTCAAGGCATGGCCGGTCTGCCTCTACTGAATTTCCCAATCAGCGCATTGCGATAGGGTCGGCTGAGGACTTCAATTTGATCAGGCGTGAAGATGCAGGCGAGCTCACCCTTGAATTCAGAAGTGGCTGTGATCTCTGGGTTAGACGGAAGGGAAGAAGATAGAGGTGGCGCTTTAGATTTCAGAGCAGTGAGAAAGGTTTTCTGGCCATTGGCCGGGATTGGCTCCGCCATGACGGCGGAGCGGAGGCGGTGTAAGAGCCGTTCAGGGTGGGGATGATGGAATTAGAGTCGTTGAACGGATAGAAATTGATGAAATCTATGCCGGATCAACAGTGATATGAGGAAAGTGGGGTTGCTGAAATTGAGAGCGTTTTGGGACTTGAGAGCATTTCAACTTGAATCCAGAACTAAGAATGCTATACTTCGTAAATGATTTAGCATGATTTTTTATACACCCATCTACATCCAAGCACATGCGATTGAAGTCACGAGGTACCACTCTCAAGTATTATTTTTATAATTAAGCATTCTACTCATCAAGCATAACCTGTCGCCAACGATAATCTTTGGATGCTTATTTGAAATTAGAAGGTTCTGATTCTACAATATCTGATTTTAAATTCATTAACCGACGAGGCTTGGAAATTCCAGCTTTAAGACGAGTAACCATGGGATGAGCATTGGAAACCAACAACTGTGAGGAGAGGAAATTAGGAGAGGAAGGCAAAATAGGAGAGGAAACACTCGGATGGATGACCGACTAGGAAGGTAAACTAAACGGTGACGGAGAAGGACTGGGAGTTAGTAGACCGAAGCTCAAGAGACTCAGATCCGACCAGACTGTGAACTGGGCTAGACGCAGGATATCGATAGATAGGAGAGACTGCTTAGTAATCGGGCTAGACAATGAACTCGGCCTATCCACATTTTATGGCAACACTGGATCCATCATAACCGAAGGTGAGCTAGGAGGCGACACGGTAGAGGACGAGTTAGGATGTGACTCAATAGAATGTAATAGAGACGTGCTAGAAAGAGGAGACAGTGGCACTGGAGAAGGAGATGACGATAATGACGGGAATGTTGACTGAGTAGACTAACTAGATCCCGTAGACACCACAGTAGGCGACCAACCCTCGGAAAGATCAAGCGGCGAGGAAAAGGTATGCTCGACTGAGAAGGAAGTAGACTACCATAGGAAAATTGTTTTTCATGGAAAAGAACATGACGACTAACATAAACTCGACCAGTGAGAGGATCAAGACATAATCAGATGCATAACCAATGAAAACACTGTTTTGATTTAGGTTGTAATTTGTTGATTTTAGGATCCATTAGAAGAGGAAAACAAGCACAGCCAAAGACTTTCAAAAAATCATAAGATGGAGAACGATGAAACAAATTTTCAAATGGAGACACACCACTTAAGTTCAATCTTGGTAAATGATTAACAGTAAAAACTGCTTGAAACACGGCATCAACCCAGAATTGAGCAGGAATATCTGACTGAACAAGCATTGTGCGTGCCATTTCAGTGAGTTTCGATGTTTGCGTTCAGCAACTCCATTCTGATCTTGTGTGTCTGGACATGATTTCCGAAAAATAATTCCTCATTCAGTAAAATGGTGGAGAAGAGAAGAATTATCAAATTCCCAACCTCCATCACTTTGAAAAATCTTAATTTTGCAATTAAAATGATTCTCAACTATCTTTTGAAAATTTTGAAATTGTGAGTAAACCTCAGATTTTCTACGTAAAGAATAAACCCATGAAAAACGTGAAAAATCATCAACAAACACAACATAATATCGAAAAGACTGGTCTGATAACACAGGAGATTGTCAAAACATCACAATGAATCAAATATAAGAGATATGGAGCAGAATGTTGAACTGGTTCAAATGGCAAATGATGAATTTTTCCCAATTTGCAACAAACACAATCGTCATGAAATTTCAAAGTGCATGAAATATTATTACTTGAAATCAAATTCTCCTATAACTCTAGAAGATGTATGACCCAAACGAGCATGCCAAATATCACCAGATTCTTTATTGGCAAGAAAAGTAGGTACGGATGACTGAGGACTCAAAAAAACTGGTTGGATTGGATAGACACCATTCTTACTGGCCCCCTCTAGAAGCACCTCCCCCGTGCCCTTGTCCTTAACCCAAACAGAAGAATCATCAAAACTCATAATACTCGCATTTTCTTTGCACAATTTATTGATGGACAGTAGTAGGTTATGCTTAAGACCAAGAAAATGACTAACAGAGGATAAGCTAAATGAGCGTGAAGATGTTTGAATTTTCATTTTACCAACATGTTTAATTGGGAGAGTGGTACCATCGCCAAATAAAACAGAACTTGAACCATGATATGGGACTGTAAAAGAGAGCTTACCTTCTTGATGAGTCATGTGCGAAGCAGCCCCGGAATTAGGATACCAGACAGAGTCATTTGCTTCACCACCAATAGACAGGGCAGAAAAAGCTCTAGTAACACTATCTTGACCAGGGGGCACAAAATTTGGATTATATCCGTGAGGAAAAAACTGTGCGACACCACCTGGAGTAAGACAGAAACAACAAGAATCGGGAGAGGGGGAAGAGCTGAAATTGCCATTGGATGAATTACTTCCTACTGAGCCCGCATTATTAGTAACACAGTTGGTGAAAGGCAATAATGACAAATCAGAAATATTACTCATGCCATTGTTACGATTCAAAACCCCCAATTGTTCCCAATTGAATACCCTCAATTTCCAGTCGAGAATAACCCCCAATTTCCAATCGAGAAACGAGTTTGATGCTTCGAAATATACCAAATTGATCATCAAATTCGATTAGATTTCTAGGAGGATTTCGGTGGCTATTTTGTGAAAGCGGCATTGATGGTTTCCTAGATTTTGATGGAGGAAGCTAATCATAATCAAAAACTCGGTAGGTTTACCATTAAAACACTGAAATTTAAATGCACTTAAGCTTATTTTTATGTTGATTATGATTAGTTTTCATTATTTTTCGTCCAGGTTCTAGTCGACAGAGAAGAAGAAGATACAAATTCAAAGGCAATTGCAACTGATGCGGTTTCAAATACAGGTTAGAATCAATGCTTTGATATTTTGAATTTGTTACGTTTCTGCACTTTTTGTTAATCGTAACCTATTTGTTTGAGTGAGTGATGGGTATGTCCAAACTATATTGTCTTGTTTGTATGTTAAGTTGCAAGGTTTTTAAGCTTAAAACTGTCCTTGTGTTTTCAGTGTAAATGTCTTTTTTTTTCTAGTTTTAGAAAAGACATGTTTTGTACGCTGAAATCCTGTTTGTATGTTCAAGTAGAAAAATGGTTGGTTTTAACTTGAAAAATGAGTTTTTCAAAGAAAAAATTATGTTTAAAAAAAATACAAGAATCGTTAACATCCTAAACACGACATCAGCAATTTCAAACTAGACATTCTCCGCCTTCTCTCTATGAACAGCGCCTTTACTGTTTATTTTTGCTCGTTTTTGCACTTTATTTGCCGGTAACGGTAATATAACGGTCACTCAGATGATGGATCCGGCGCTGAACCGTGGCGGAGCAACGCCAAACCTCAGTTCGCTCAAGCCCTCACCTCTAAACCCCCTCCCCTCTACACTTCTCTCCCAACCAATCCCACAATCCAACCCAAATCAGACTACAAAGGCAAAATTGCCTGTATAATCTCGCCGGAAGACGTCGCAGCACTCTCAGCCCATTACAACAATGCTCTTGAGGGGAAATTTGCTAGGTTGAAACCATCCATGGAGTTCTTACAGGAGGCTTTCAAATCCATTGGCTTCAACGGCAAGTATCAGTTGGGATCAATCGACCACAAACACGTTTTGATTTGCTTTGACGATCCCGAGGACTATCAGCGCTGTTGGATGAAGTCGCAGTGGGCCTTCACATGGGCTATTATGAAGGTCTTCAAGTGGATCCCCAATTTCTCACCGGAGACTGAAACTTCCATCATTCCGGTATGGATTACTATTCACAAGATTCCTATTTTCTGGTACAATACTGCAATGTTGGAATCAATTGGTAACCAGATAGGAAAATTTATAAAAATGGATGCAGCAACAGCAACTTTATGTAGGCCTTCTACAGTTAAGCTGTGTGTGGAAGTGGATTTGTTAGCCAAGATTCATAACTCTGTCACTCTAACAGTCAACCTGGAAGAGGAAGTTGGTGACTTTCCTATAGAGTATGAGTTTCTACCACTCTATTGTAGGCATTGTAAAAGACTAGGACATGAACTTCGGGAGTGTAGAATTCTACACCATGAACTCAGACCAACACTTACTAGACCAGCTCCTTCTAGAGCACAGCCTGCCAGATCCCTCCCTGCCACTAAGCCTCCAATTCCTGATGCACACAAACCTTAGAACAAACAGACAGGCTCTTCTGGAACTACCCTCAAGGAAAAAGATAATGCCCTTAAAGCTCAGCAGGGTTTTGTCTACATTCAGAAGACTATGCCTATCCAGCAATCTTCAAATATTTCAGCTGCAGACAAAGGGAAAGAGAAGATTCTGCAACCTAGCCCTCCTCTTACCACTCAACAGAACACAAACACCTCACCTCTCCCCTCTCCCCTCTCCTCCACCAATTACTGTCATTGATGAGGTCATACACATTCATGATTCTGAACCATCCACCCAAATAACAACAGATATACTCTCCTCCCAACAGCCAGAAAATTATGACATTAAGGAAACCCACCCACAGTCACAAACTACAGATTCCGCTCAAGCCAAAATCCTTGAGCTTGAATGGTCTACTCCCAAAAGAATCACCAACTTTTCCAAAGATGACATTTTGGTACACACAGGTAAGCTCCAGGAACCTACAGATACATCTTTTAATACTAACAAAATTGCTTTCTACTCTCAACCAAGACAGGCATCCAACAAGTTCCTACCACTGAACAATGAGGGACGGGATATGGATTTGATCATCTCTGATGATGAGCAGACAGAAGAAGCAGTTGACAATCAACTTCAGGGTGATACCCAAAATAAGGATGAAATGTCAGAATCAACAACCACTGAAAATCCAACAACTGATCCAGATAAAGGTACAATCTCTACTTACTTCACACAGGTCAATAGAGTCATCACCAGGACAGCTACAAAAAGCATCAAACCCCGTTTTAAATGATTAATAAGACCCTATGAATTAGTTTTATGGTCTGGAATGTCAGGGGAATGGACACCTCAATTTTGAGAATTGAAAAACTTATTAGGATTCATAAACTGGACCTGATTTGTTTTATTGAACCTCAACACCAAAATAACGAATACATTGAATATTGTCAAAAATTCAAATTCACACACTACATGCACTCAACTTTATGTAAAATCTGGATTATGTGGAATGATAAACTAGATGTAATTCTAAGGTCTGATCATAATCAATTCTTATCAGTACATATTAAGAGTCACACACTTAAACAGTCAATGGATGCTGTTTTTGTGCATGGCTTAAGATCCAGGAAAGAAAGAAAAGAATTATGGTTGGATCTGAAAATTTTAAATCTAGTAGATGCTCTTTATATAGGAGATTTTAATGCCATGTCTACTGTTTTAGAATATAAAGGTCCTAGCTCTCCTAAATTAGGCAGTATACAGGATTTCAGTGATTTTATTAATATCATGGCACTGCACACACTTAACACAGTAGGTAACTACTTCACATGGACAAATGGCATGAAGAAAGACAATGGAAAAAATATGATTATAGAGAGATTGGATAGAGCCTTGTGCTCTCTCCAATGGTTGGCTAAATTTCCACAGTCTTTTGTTCTAGTCCTAAATAAATTATCTTCTGATCACTGTCCTCTTTTACTAAAAATTGGTAGTGATATTCCTTCTGCCCCAAGACCCTTTAGATTTGTCAATACTTGGTTTAAGAGAGATCAATTCTTTGACTTTATTCAAAGTCACTGGAATGAACCTCAGGAGGGCAGAGGAATATTTAAACTATTTATCAAGCTAAGTAATATCAAAACTCAAAGTCACTGGAATGAACCTCAGGAGGGCAGAGGAATATTTAAACTATTTATCAAGCTAAGTAATATCAAAACTCATTTGAAAAAATGGAACAGAGAGATTTTTGGCAACATTAGTGATAATGTAGTTCAAGCAGAAGAACATCTTAGAATCCAAGAAATGGTATTTGATTTAAATATTTCAACTGATGAGCTAATTAAATTGAATAAAGCTAAAGCCATTTTAGTTAAGTCACTAAAAGAGGAAAAAACATTTCTGGAAAAATAAAGCTAAGGTAAAATGGCTTAAAGATGGTGATGAAAATACAAAAAATTTCCATCAATCAGTGAAGGAAAAAAGATGTAAACTTCAAATCACCAAAATAAAAAGCGGTTCTGGGATTTGGATTGATGACAATACTGAAATTGAAAATGAAGCAATTCATTTTTTCAGAACCTGTTATCTGATTATCCACATCCTGAACAAGATAATTTTACATCCCATTTTCTTTCCAAGATACCTAAACTAGTAACTTGGGAGGACAATGAGGAACTGATCAAGCCAGTTACTTTAGAGGAACTCAGGCAAATTGTTCATGGCCTTAATAAATTAAGTAGTCCAGGACCAGATGGTTATACTGCTCAATTTTATATTAAAGCCTGGGACATTATTTGCCAAGATTTATTAGAGGCATCAAATGATTTTCTGTCTAAGTCACACATACACAGAGGTATCTCTAGTACTTGGATTACTCTCATTCCAAAGAAAGAGACCCCTATATCTTTCAGTGATTATAGACCCATCAGCCTATCCAATGTTTCCAATAAGATTTTTTCAGAAATTTTAATGGAAAGGCTGAAATAATTGATGCCTAAATTGATTTCCCCACAGCAATCTGCATTCCTTCAAAATAGAGATATAGCAGATAATGTAATTTACTTGAAGGAATTGTTCAGATTTCTTGATAAAAAGGTCAGGGATCCAAACTGCATTCTTAAACTAGATTTAATGAAGACTTTTGATAGGGTCGGCTGGTCTTTTTTAGGTAAAATACTCCTAAAATTTGGTTTTAATGGTAAGTTCATCAACTGTATACTTAAGAATCTTTCAGATGCCTAGTTCTCTGTCTTGCTAAATGGTAGGCCCGTTGGTTTCTTTAAAGCCTCAAGGGGGATCAAACAAGGAGACCCCCTCTCCCCTTTTCTCTTCAATCTATTTTCCGAGGCCTTTACTAGGAGTTTAGCCTATGTTTTTGAAACAGGAAAAATGTCATTTTACAGCCTTCCACCTCATGCCATAAATACTTCCCACCTTTCATATGCTGATGACAATGTTATCTTCCTAAAAAAATCCAAGCCAAATTTGATAAAAATGAAGGCTTTTCTAGTTAAATTTGAAGAAACAACAGGCCAAAAAATAAATTTTGAAAAAAGTGAATTCTTTCTGGGAAAGCATGCTTCAGATATCAAGCTTAGATAGGTTCAGAGTATATTGGGGATGGAAAAAGGTAGCTTACCATTCAAATAATTAGGAGTACAGATATTTTCTGGTAGAACTCTGAACATCCACTTCCAATCTGTGTTGGAATCTATTGATAAAAGAGTAAAAAACTGGAAAAACATTTGGCTAAGTGGAGGAGGTAAAGTGACTCTAATCAAATCATGTTTAGAGTCCTTACCACATCAGATATGGTCAGTGATGGAGCCAACTAAACAGATAATAAAAAAGATAGAAAGGAAACTTTCTATCTTCTTTTGGGCTCCACTGACTTAGGACCCAAAAAAACCTGGAGAAAATGGGATGCTTTGTGCTATCCCACTTCTCAGAAAGGTTTAGGATTCATGTCACTTTCCACCACAATTACATCTTTCTCTTGTAAATTGTGGTGGAAGTACCAATTAGGGATGGCCCCATGGACTCAATTTCTGGCATCCCTACCTGATACACACAAAAAGTCCCAAAATTGGAAAAGAATCTGCAAAATTAATAACTTTGCAGAGGAAAATTCCAAGGTAATTGTGGGAACAGGACACTGTAATCTTTGGACCTCTAACTAGACAGATTTAGGTCATTTTGATTGATCTTTACCAGCCACCTTCAAAGGAAATCCTCCAGCTCTCTGCTGCAGATTTTGTCACAAACAAGCTCTCTATTCTCCCCACTCTGCAACAATATCTACCCTCTCAAGCCACCTCAATTCTTCAATCTGCTTCTCTTTCACCACATAGAGAGGATCAATTGATATGGAAACCTAACATTTTAGGAACTTTCTCCATCAGATCAACCTATCTCACCCTGAGACCACCACAACCCATTAGACCAGTCCTTAAATTTATCTGGGTACCACAACTACAGAAGAAGGTTTCAATTTTTATGTGGAGGCTTCTGAATGCTTTCCTCCCCTTTGATGATATTCTTATCCATTCAGGCTTTCAACTGGCTTTAAAATGCTGTTTCTGCAACAACCAAGACTCCCTCCACCACTCCTACAACAACTGTCCAATCTCAGTAGAACTATGGAAAACTATGCATGATATTTGCTTCTCACAATTTTTTTCTTGTGACAGTCTTCGGGACAGATTAGCAACTCTGTGGGCATTCACTGGTCTCTCTCCAACACATACAAAAATCAATCGTACTCCCCCTTCACTGGTGTGTTGGATACTTTGGAAAGCAAGGAATAGACTGATTTTTCAATAGATTCCAACTTCTTTGCAGGAACTGAAAAAAGAGCTACAACAGGAACTATATTGGGCTCTAATCAGACATCATCTCCCCCTAACTAAAATGGTGGACAAGGAACTGGCCACTGCTGGATTCATCCCTGCTCCATATATCCCTCTCAAGCCTAACTTTGCACCAATAGCATGGAATAGGCTCTTTATTGTTCTCAAGATCAATGTTGATGCAGCCTATGTTCAAGGGAAAGCAGGAATTGGCATAGTAATCATAGATAACTTTGGCAACCTTCTACAGGCCAAAACATCACTCTCAGCAGCTTCAGATCCTCTAACTCAGAGCTTTTGGCAATCAGAGTAGGGATTGAAGCAGGAAAGGAAATAAACTCCCAACAGATAACAGTAGAGTCTGACTGTCAGCAAGCTGTGAGCATGATTCTCAATACCTCAAAGAGACATTGGAGGCTGCTACCTCTACTGGACTCCATTGCACAAATGCTTCACCCCTTTACTTGTCACATTTTCAGAGAGGCCAATCAACCAGCAGAGTCATTAGCTAAATGGACACTACAAACTCAGACAGAAGCCACTCTTTCCAGTGCCACCCTTCCCTCTGTGACCAAGGGACTCCTGGCCCTTGATGCTTCTCAAACTCCCACTATCAAAATGCACAGAGGGTACCTTCCTGCAGTAACAGGTTAATTTAGTCATCAAGTTTTTGAAAATGCTATACATAGTTTCTCTTCTATACATAGTTTCTCTTCACTGTAAAAGGCCACAATGCTTGCACTATTTTGTTTCTCATCCTAGTTGGGGGTTGCTTTGTGTTTTGCCTTGGCAATTCACTAATAAATCACCAACAAGGCTTGAGAAGTTTTGGAAAAAGTGTAAAGGCCTATCTTTTCATGATAGCTGTTATAGCTATAGTTTGTATAGCCTCTCTTAGTTATCTTTAGTTCCCTTTTTAAAGATGTAAACTCTACCACTTTTGTGGTTTTTCTTGGCTTGGGAACCCTGTATAATCCCCCCATCCTTTTTAAATGTTTAAATTAAAAAATATATATGTTTTAAAAAAAGGGATGTTTTAGATAAAAAGGTATGTTTTAGATTAAAAAAAAGTGTTTTTACTCTAAAACTCTTTATTCTGGAAAATTAGAGTTTTTTGAAGAGTATGTTTTAATATTGAAAAAGAATGTTTTGTACTCTGGATGTCCTATTTGTATGTTCAAATAGAAATGGTTGGTTTTCATTTTTCTTTGAAAAAAGGATTTTATACTAAAAACAAGGGGTTTTACTCTAAAAACTCTTTATTCTGGAAAATCAGATTTTTATATTGAAAAAGTATGTTTTTACATTGACAAAGCATGTTTTTATACTCTGAATGTCATGTTTATATATTCATGTAGAAATGGTTGATTTTCACTTGAAAAGCTGTGTTTTTTCTTTGAAAAAATGGTTTTAGATTAAAAACAAGGCTCTAAAAACTCTTTTTCTTGAAAATTAGAGTTTTTATATTGGAAAGGTATGTTTTTATACTTTGAATGTCCTGTTTGTATGTTAAAATAGAAATGATTGGCTTTCACTTGAAAATGTTTTTTTTTCCTTGAAAAAAGAGTTTTAGAGTAAAAATAAGGGTTTTTACTCTAAAAACTCTTTATCCTAGAAAATTGGGATTTTATATTGAAAAAAAGTATGTTTTTACTATAAGGTAAGGGTTTGTTCATTGCTTTGTGAATGAATTGTCCTGTTTTTATGTTAAAATGGTAGGTATTATATTTCATTTAAAAAAGTGAGTCTTTTTATCTTAAAAGATCCTTTTTCAGCTTAAAATGGTAGGTTTTCATCCCAATTTAATGAATATAGCGGCAGTTAAGTACGCTGAAAATAGTGAGTTGCCGGATATGGAGGATGTTGATGTGATGGAGGATTTCTCAAAATTCAGAGCTACAACCATTGAAGAGCTATTTTTCATATATTTGTAGAAAATAATCTATAAAATACATAGTTGCAGAAAGGTCCCCATATCCATAATTTCTTTGCATATAGATCCGTCTATAAAAATAGGCAGTCTATTCCAAGACCGGACCTCCAAAAATATATCAGATGATGCTGTTCTTATATTCATATAATATTTTAAAATTATTTGTTTTAAAATTGAAACAAAATACATGATTAATAGCAAAGTGTCTTTGGTAGAAAATGTGTGAGCAAAGGGAGAAGTCCAGAAATAGGATGGTTGGGGTCTATATACTCCATATTGATAGTTGCATCTCTCCGTTTCTTCTATGGCTGACCCGAACCGACCCGTTACTGGTTACCCCGCCCCAAACACCAGCAGCACGTCGTACCCGTACGCAGCTCCTCCACCCAACAACAGTAATTACTACTACAACCAGCAGCAGCAGCAGCAGCAGCAGTTGTACTATGACCCTGATGCCGTCCGGCGAGCCGTGTTCCTCCGTCGCGTGCTGGCGGTGATGATCGCCGTCTTTATCATCATCGGTACAAGCTTCTTCATCACCTGGCTGGTCCTCCGCCCCCGCCTCCCCGAACTGCGAATCGACTCCCTTTCCGTCTCCAACTTGAACCTCTCCTCATCTACCAACCTCCTCTCCGCCAATTTTCGATTTGGAATCACCGCCCGCAACCCTAACTCCAAGATCTCCCTCTTTTACGACCACATAGAGGCCGACGTCTTCTACCAGCGCTTGAAACTTGCCGACACGGCTCTGACCCCGTTTTCCCAGTCCAAGAAGAACCAGACCTCCATCACCGCCACTGCTGCGGCCATGGCCACTTACGTCGACGCCGATCTCGTCACCGCCATGGACGCCCAGAGGACTAAAACTGGCAACCTCAACTTCAATTTGCGGATGCTTATGGTCTTGCGGTTGAAGGCTGGCGGCTGGTTTGCCCGGAAGAGGTACTTGAAGGCTTTTTGCGGGGATCTCTCTGTTGCTCTCTCTTCCAATTCCTCCAACGGGACATTGCTTGGTGGACCAAGACAGTGCAGTGTAGGCTTTTGACTCTTTATTTTCATTCTCATTTAACAAAGTACATATTTTAGCTTTCATCTCCTTTCTGCTCTTTGTCTTGATTTTTCAAGTCCTCAACTTTTCTTGTTTATCTATCACCAACTCTTCATTTATCTACTCTCACTCATAATTTTATGTCTGAATTATACTAGTAATTTGTATGAATTCATGATCGAATATGCAACCTTAATTTCATGAAGCTTAGCCCCCACAATTAGGATGTATGCACTTTTTATTTTCATTATAATTCTGATAATCTGATCCTTATAATATAGTAGCTGAGGTTTTAAGGAACACAGCATCCTCATACTCTTCAAATCTGGATCATTATTGAACTGTACGCCTAGTTGAAACTAACACCACTTTATTCTACTCTTCAAAACTGGATTGTTAATTTTGCCTTAAACTATTTGCTGGCCAATTATTGGGTATCTTTCTGCAGTGGCACAATTGCATTCTGTACTTCAGTTTGAATCGAGCTTGGGAAGACTTTGTAAGTTGCTCGGTTTAAAGATTGCTGGTCTAAGATTTTCTGTGTTTTTGTGGGTCGGTGCAGATAAGGGACTGGTTAGCCCTTTTAAGGAATCGTTATCACTCTTAAAAGTTTCATACATACTTGGTCCAGTGTGCAACATCACTCTTTAGTCTTTATGTATTTTGATAACTACATCACTTATTTAGAGGACCAACTGGAAATCACCATCCGATTGTTGTTCAGCCCCCTCAGTCTTTTAAATCCATATAAACTTGTGTACAGTTGTCTTGGATGATTATAGTTAACCAAAAAGGTGGCAAACAGAGCATATGGTAAGATGGAGATAGCAATAATAATAATAAAAGATCAATGTCCTAGAAGATGGGATAGGCCAATACATTCATCCTTTTTTACTGTTGAGAGCCAAACATCCACATACACCTACTAGAGACTCATTTTTCATTTCATCCAACACATGTATAAAGTCACCACATAATTGCAATGTTTCCCATAATAAAAATAGAGCTTAGCTGTACCATTCTAACTAGTCATTGATTTGTGTAATTATTGCTTATGTGGCTGGAAGACTTCGGTTTCTTGGTGATTCTAGGGTTACGAGTCCAATAATTGGACTTGCTTGCGATGGTTGTGCCTTGAATTGAAATGTGCCCACCTGCATTCCGCCCCGTCAGTGGGTGAGGATGGAAGCTAGTTTCACCTGCATTTCGCCCCATTGGCTTAATTACCGGCCTATGGGTTCCTCGTTGTACAGTTGGCAACAAACATTTTAAAAAATGGTGAGCAAAAAAAGCCTTTCAGCCATCCCGTTGATTCGGATGATTCGGAATGTGCCGGATAAGTTTTCTTTTCACCTGCATTTCGCCCCGTCAGTGGGTGAAGATCGAAGCTAGTTTCACCTGCATTTCACCCCATTGGCATAATTACCAGCCTTGAGGAAAAAAAAGCCTTTCTCTAATCCAGCCATCCCTTTGGTCACAAATTTAGGTATACTCTGGCATGTCAATTTTGGCTATGAATGAATCAAATTTTACGGATCTTTCAAGAGTGATACGACTCGTATTTTTCGTGTTTGTAGACGAGTCGTATCACTTTTTCTCAGGCGGGAGGCTTCTTGTCATTACTTGTTCCGACACTCTAATCAGGAAGTTGTTCTGAGAGTGTTTATTTACCGGAGAGAATGTACCTTGATAGTTGGCAGATGGAGATATTTATACATGTCAAGGTCTCTCTGCTACACGCTACTCCATGTTCCTTCTTCGTGCCTTCGTTCGGGCTCCTCACATTGAAAATCGTACTATGAGATTTGCTCACATGAGAGTCACGTGTGGGTGGTTCAATGCACGAGCTTTGGATTGGTCTTGGGCCTTTGTTCTTACTGGCCATATACACGTGTAATCATATGATGTCAGGTTCGAGGAGTGTCGCGTTGTTTCTCGAGGAAAGCCATTACTTGATGCGGCCTTTCAGAATTTCGAATTTAGGAACACACATTTTCCTAAAGAGAACTAGAAAAGTTATTGCTCCGATCAATAAATAAATTAATAAAAAATATTAAAAAAATGAAACTACGTAGTTTTGATTAAAGCCGCCACACAACCACCGCAAACTCACCATATTCCGGTGCCTACCATTTTTATATAGGGAAAATATTGATTAAGGGCGGTATAAGTTTCAAAATTTGAAAGTGGGGTGTAACTTTTGCATAATTTCTAAAAATGGCGGTGATTTATTAGCATATATTCCTTTAATTTAATTCTTGTATGAAAGACATTTATACCCCTGTTTTGTAGTCTAAATTTTATTATAAATTTAACCCATTTTTGTAGATTCTAAACTTGATTAAAAAGTAATTCAGCCCTGCCTATAACTTATAATATTTGTTGAATTCCAATTTAGTTGAATTTCAATTTATTTCACATTGAAAGAATATAATTCAGTTTAATTTTTCTAAATTCTATGAAGTTCATTTTTTTAAAATGTTGGTTAACTTAAATCAAATTGAGTGTTTCATCACAATTTTAATAATTTTGTTCAGTTTTATTAAGTTTGCAAAATTCTGATTTAAATTCACTTAAATAATATTTGAATTTGAAAAAACTTAACGAAACTAAAATTATACAAAATAAATTTAATTTTATTTAACTTTACAAAATTCAATGAAATTGAACTGAACTGAATTTAATCTAAAATATTTAGATGTTGCTGAAAACAATCTTAATTGAATTAGAGTAAGTTAGTGAGATAAAACCAAACTGAATTGAATAGAATTACATAAAAATGAAATGAATTGTAACTTCAAAACATGGGCAAAACTGTCTTTAATACAAGAATTAAATTACATGAATATAGGCTAATAAATTATCGCCCTTTTTAGAAATTATGTAAAAGTTACACCCCACTTTCAAATTATGAAACTTATACAACCCTTAATCAATATTTTCCCTTTTATATATACTTTTTTTGTTTCTTTTAGTTTTGTTGTTTCACTCTTCTGAAGAAAATAATCAACGCATAGATATAACTAAATGAAGATATATTTTATCAAATCATATTTCATCATAACTGAACTTAATAATCTGAACCTACTTCATAAACTAAATTGAACTGAATTTAACAAAAATAAATTGAATGAACAAATCAATGTATTGTTTGAATCTAAATCAGTTGGTTATATGTTGACTAAGAATCAGTTGATATATATGAACCTACTTCATATACTAAAATGAACTGAATTTAACAAAAAGAAATTGAATAAACAAATCAATGTATTGTTTGAATCTAAATCAGTTAGTTATATGTTAAGAATCAGTTGATATATATATACAAATCATGCCCGGATTAATCTAATAATGCCTCTAATTTAATCATGTATATATTATTTCGCTTTAAATATGGATTCACAGGACAAAGATATATATGTAAACGAATCAATTGATATATAGAAAAGAAACCATGCCCGATTGATATAATAATACCCACCTACTATTTTTCAAATACAACTCATTATAAAATCCTAATTTAAACGGTAATTTCAGTCCATCATGCTAATTAACATGTCTGCAAAAGGAAAACATGAATGTGCGATATATAGATTATGCATGAAAATATTCTGTATTACTACAAGATCACCATAAATTATATAAATATATTAGACTATAAATATAGATTATAGTGTTTCTATGTGAATTATGCATGGATCGCTAGCATTTTCCCTTAAAATGTGTACTTATAAAAATATTTATCTATTAACTTAATATTAAATAATTTCTTACATTTTGATCTTTATATATATTATTTTATAATAATTACCTTTGATGAATAATCTGGCAATTACGATATATATTGACAATTTCATAATCTTTTGAAATTTGCCACTATAATTTTGTTAATTATCTTAAAGAGTTTTTGTTTAAATACACTTCATCCTCATTTTCATAAGTTTGTTCATTGTATTTAAATAGAAAAAGATTAAATATTTAGCTAGTTATCCTAAAGGGAACTAGAAGAGTTATTGCTCCGGTTAATAAATAAATTAATTAAAAAAATTTAAAAGGATGAAACTACGTAGTTTTAACTAAAACCGCCGCATAACCACCGCAAGTTCACCATATTCCGGCGCCTACCATTTTTATATATTCCTATTTTTTGTTTCTTTTAATTAATTTACAAACTCTCCTCGGTATATAATCAACACACATACCTCTGATTATCAATCATCCGTAAAACAGCAAAGTTCCCAACTATATATGGTAATCACAATCTTTCATTATTTCAAGTTTCTGGAATTTTCTGTTTTTGGAGTCTGGATTGGGCGTGATGCTTATATGTTGTTTTGGTTGGTGGGTTACGTTAGCATAATTGTGTTTTCAATATATTTAACATATGGTATGCATATATTAATTTTAGCATATTTTTATATCATATTAAATAGATTCCGACTTCTATTTTTACAAATACAACTTATTCCACCTAATTAACACGTCTACGAAAGAAAAACATGAATATTACATCACACAATTAACATGAATGCCGCAATTATTCATAATTAATTAATTAAGTATGAAAATATTACATCACACACATGCCATATTTCATGTCGGGCTATTTCATGACAATAAATTTTATAGTCTTGTGTTACCATAAATCAAGATGCAATTAAATTAGCCCGACACCTACCGAAATATTTACAAATTGCACTTTTATCTTGAACTTTCAGATATTTAAACTATTATCCCCATTCATTTTATATATATTAAGGGTTGTGCTTACATTTTAAGTAGCGTTTGTATTTAATTACATTTAGATATACCGCACAACGTGCGGTCCAACCAAGCTAGTTATGAAAGAAAATCTTTTCCACCTTCCTTCTTCTGCCCTCTTAAATCCCATCAATCACAATTTTCTTCTCTCATATTTTTGCCCTTTTATCTCTATTATTTTTCTTATGTTCTTTCTCCATCTCCTTTTTCCAGCCATGAAGCAATCTGTCGAAATCCTCTTTTGCAACGTGACTGAGGATGAGTTCAAACTCCTCCACCATTGCTGTGAGGTTGTGGCTTCCTTTCAAGCCACTGATCCTCTTCCGGAGGAGAGCGAACCCATCGACGCAGGTCTTGAGGCCAGCTTTGTTCGGCCTGCTGCCAATGTCTCCGCCAATCAATTTCTGGACGGCTTCTCCGTCGTAAATCTTGAATGGTTCGAGTAGTGCGGGCTGCGCTTCCCGCTGTCCCCCTTCTTTCAATCTGTGTTGGGCTTTTACGAGTTGGATTTTCTCTACCTTGACACCCAATTCCATTCAGAATCTTGCGGGCTTTTTGAGATCCTGTGTCGGATTCATGGTGTAGCTCCGGCTCAAGGCCTTTTTAGGGCTTTCTTCCATCCTTGCAAGGAGCTTCTCAGTTGGTATTAGTTGAAAAATTGGGAGAAACAGAAGGTGGTGACAGAGCTTCCCACTCGCGTGGATTGACCAAGAAGTTCTTGTCCGTCAAGGTGTCATTGATCTTGGGGGGAGAACCCTTGGGCTTATGCTTGGCCCTATTCGCACCCGCACCAAGTCGCCAGATAATGACGAGATGATCCCTAGTCAAGGCTTTTTTGATCAATTATGCGTGAATCCCACATCTTTCTACCTGATATGCAACGAGTCCAATTTGCAGGGGTTTAGGATAGCTTACCTTTTTATTGGTAATATAGTCGTCAATGCTCCTTCTGTGACAGGTTGGTTTGTTGAGAACCGTCCTTGTTCTTCTTAATCTTTTTCTTTTTCTTTTTGTCTGCTCTTGTTGATGCACCTTTTCTTTAGTAGACGTTTCGATTATCTACTTGTTATTATATATTTTTTGTAGCACCTCTACCTTTGATCAAGGATTCTACTATGGGGCGGACCGATCGCCAGGCAGTTCGCCTTGACAGCATGGAGCGCTCAAGACAGACTCTTGGCTTGTGTGAGGTCTGCCGGGAAGATAATGACCTCGGAGGATTTATTAGGCATGAATGTTGCCATGCATTCTGACTTGGCTTTCCTTGGCGACTCTTTAGAGAAGCAGGTCCCTATTACAGATAGCTCAACTTCGTTTCAAGATAAGGAATCTGAAGGAGGGGAATCTGGGACTCCGAGTAGGGAGGACATCAAAGGAAGATCACGAATCCTTCGAGACAGGAAATCCTGAAGAGGCCTCGAGCTGGCATGAATGGAGCTTTGGGAAAGCCATAGGTACTTGTGCTCGTGTTTTCATTGGACATGTGCTTCTCTTTGTTCGCTGCAAGGACTCCAACAACTCCAATGCTCAAGAGGCTTTGGGTCCGCTGCAAGGACTCCAACAGCTCCAATGCTCGGGAGGCTTTGCATCGTGCCAAGTTCAAGTTCCACCTTTCATACAAGTAATTTCTTAGAAAAGATGCCATTCTCTTTGGATAGGGTTCACCCCTTCTATGTATTTTATCTTTATGGGCCGTAGCCAATTATTTTTGAGAATAGGGTTCTCCTATGTGCTCAAGGTTTCCTTTCAAGATCTTTTAACTTGGGGGTAAAATTGAAGAACTCGAGGGATATATCTCGAAGTGTTAACTCGGGACATCCTCTCGGACTGGCCGCTCGGGTTAATGTAGTATAGGTAGAGTATCATATTAATGTAATAACACCTTTTTGATGTAACCTCTAGCCAATAGACTTTGTCTTGGTTTACCTCGAGATGATTCACGTTCGAACTTGTTCAAATTGTTTAGCCCGTAGGCTTCAATCAAATACTTTTTTCAAGTATTTTATCTCGAGTTCTGATCTTTCTTTATTTTAATCAAAGTGATTGACATTTGAATTTTTTTTATCCAAACAACCTTTGTTATATAAGCGTCAATCGTATACCTTTTTCAAGATACTACTTATGAGTAGCAATCTAGGTTATACTTAAGATAATATTCCCCTTATTAGAAAAGGAATTATGACTGCTTAAAATAAAGGTAAAGATAGATGTAAATGAAGTATATATATCTTATTAACCTCGTAGCTTAGAGTTAAAATTAAAGGATATAAGTCATTGACTGTTCTACTCGAGCTTAAAAACAAGATGCAGACGTGCTACTTTATTTGAGATTGCATCGGACTGTCCTTAGCCATGCAGCAGGTCTTATCTTCCATGGTACCTTCGCAAGTTTACCACATTCCATCTTCTTGGTATGGGTTCCCCCTTTTACGGTTTCTAAGAGGTAGCTTCCTCCTGGATACATGAACTCCCAACTGTAAGGTGAAGCCCTGACGAACATGACACTTTGGAGTTCATGTATCCAATTGCCTTTGCACCTTATAGTCTTTCTTTGATGCCGCTTACAATTGTGGATTGGTGACCTCTACTTGGCCATTGGCTTGATGATGATACATCGAGGTTACCTTTTGTTGAATTTCATAATCTTCGCACCACTTCTTGAAGGGGTTATTAGCGAACTGAGGTCCGTTGTCAGTGACTATGTATCTAGAGATTCCATAGTCATTATGGAAAAGTTAATGACTGTATTTCCGATCATGTATCAAGGCTTCAGCTTCCACCCGCTTGATAATTATCAATGGCAACAAGGCTGTTTTTAAAGTTTCCTGTGGTTGTGGGGAAAGGTCCCATGAGATCTATTCCCCATCTGGCGAAAGGCCAAGACTCTTGAATAGTAATCATGTTTTCATGTGGGACATGAATCATTTTAGTATATTTTTGGCACTGGTGGGAAGCTTGGATGTGCTTCAGGGAGTCTTCCAACATAGTGGGCCAATAATATCCCATTTGTAGGAGCTTTCGAGAAACTGTAAGCGGGCCTTGGTGGCTTCGACAAACACCTCCGTGTACTTCCCGAATGAGGAATTCTCCATCAGATGGTCCAACACATTTGAGGAGTAGTTGTATATATCCCTTTTTGTATAACCTGCTTTCATGTATGACGTACTTCGGGGCCTTCAGTCGAATTTTGTGAGCTAAAGCCTTTTCCTCTAGAAGGTTTCCATTTTGCAAGCATTCTTAGTGTTGAAGACTTAAAGGGTTTTGACTATCAAGCAAGACACTTAAACGTGTATTGACTTAAACGGGTTTTGACTATCTCGATGTATCGACGCATGTTCTTGGAACTTTGGTTGAAGCGTCTTGCTCCAGCTGAAGCAATGCAGATGGTCCAAGAAGTACATGCATGTAGTGTTTGTAAATATGGTAAAAAGAAGAAAATATCCCATGGGACAGTCTACAGGGACACAAGCTAACGCTAAATTCCTGCATAATACAATAAATCCTATTTCTACCCCCAAGACCCAAACTAATGGTCGTATAGGGGAAATTATATACAAACCCAAAAAATACATACTCGGGTAAAACAAATGAGTCTAAAGTCAAGAGAGTGTGCCTGGGGTGAGAAAAAACTCATTACCCTAACCCATAAAACAATCCGCTTCTACCTCCAACACGAGAGGCCTTCCAAAAATGCCAGCCGCAGAGATTTAACGGCAGTGAGCTGCAAGTCCAAAGTGGATGGACCTATATGTGCAACCAGTATAAACTTGCCCATCCGTAAATGCAAACCCAATCCTAGTATGTCACCCACCAAGAGTGTTCATTGGCGCAATCTGTGGGGACGATTTGATCGACAATCACCCATGCAGCTCATATCGTTGATCGAAAGGCAATGTACGGATCTCGATCATCGACGTGACTGTTTTCATGAAGATGAACGTCGGCGGCGCTGCCCGGCATGAGGTTAGTGACGCAAGGGGCACTTGGCGCCCGTCGTGAAGCGAGATCTCTGGATCTCTTCAAGCAGCCCACAACGCCAGAGCTCTTCTCATCGTTGATGCCCCCTTTCTTTTGGGCACACGCTTAGGAAAAAAGAGTCGCCAATTTGAGATCCTTTGATGGAGGGGTAAAGAGGTTGATCCTCGTGCGAAGTGTGACACCGGCAACCCTCGCCATGCAGCGTAAGGTTGGTGATGCCAGAATCATCAAATCATTGATGGCCTTTTTTTGGGCAGACGCAAGAGGAGAAATTTCTCCTCAAGCCGGGATCCTTTGAGGAACGAGAGATGACGAATTTGATTCAACAAGTCGATGGATTTCAACAAGTCGAGGCTATTCAACAAGTCGACTGAAGTCCCAAAGTCACGTGCAACACGAAGCCACTATATAATGTGATGGATGCAACCACGTGAGCTTAGGACAACGTGAAGTCCTCAACATGCATGAGTTAAGTGAACTCAAAAAGGTTGTTGAGGCACCCCGAGTGCACCAATGCATGCGAGCATACTGACTGCTCCAGGTTAGTAACATTTCTACATATGTGCTAACAAGAAGCAAGCTCGATTCAGTCTTGTTCTTTTTTTCTTTTTAGGGTATTGCGTATAGAATCATAAAAAAGAAAACGAAGTAAGGACAATAAATGACAATAATTAGAAAAGAATAAACCTTTGTGACATAAGGCTAGTTACTTAGATTTAGATTGAAAAGAATAGATAGATTGATCTCATCATGGTGGAAAAAGCCAAGTCTCATGGTGCATCTCGCACTATGGTGAACCAATTCTCCATGGCTAAGAGAAGCCAAAAATCAAGGTGCATCTCGCACCAAGGTGAACGAACTCACCATGGCGAAGAAAAGCCAATTCTCATGGTGCAGCTCACATCATGGTGAACGAACTCACCATGGGTAAGAGAAGCCAAGTATCAAGGTGCATCTCGCACCAAGGTGTGAATGAACTCACCATTGCGAAGAAAAACCAAGTCTCGTGGTGCATCTCGCACGATTGTGATCGAACTCACCATGGCTAAGAAGAGCCAAGGATCAGGGTGCGTCTCACACCAAGGTGAACAAACTCAGCATGGCGAAGAAAAGCCAAGTCTCATGGTGCATCTCGCACCAAGGTGAAAGAACTCACCATGGCGAAGAAAATCCAAGTCGCATGGTGTATCTTGCACCATGGTGAACGAACTCACCATGGCGAAGAAAAACCAAGTCTCATGGTGCACTTTGCACCAAGGTGAACGAACTCATCATGGCGAAAAAAAACCGAGTATTATGGTGCATCCCGCACCATGGTGAACGAATTCACCATGACTAAGAGAAGCCAAACATCAAGATGCATCTCGCACCAAGGTGAATGACACGGTCCGTATTTCTGTAGGTGTACACAAGCGAAAACCTACAGAAGTAGAAAGGGTGAGCTCAGGCGGGTGGTTTTTCGTCGGTACCCGCTCCGACGCTCAAGTAAGGTATCTATTCTAGAGAGAGAATATGTGTGTGTGTGTGTTCAGCAAATAAGAGAGTCTATCTTGAGGTGTAGGTAGGTCGAGGTATATATACCTGTAGGAGTTTATCTCTGGTGTACGCTACTCCACTGGTTTATCCTTTGTATTCGCTCGTACTCCTCACGTGGAGAATCGTCCTATTGGATCCGCTCACATGGGGAGTCACGTGCTGTTGTACAATGCGTGGGCCGTGAGCAGGTTGAAGGTAGTGGAGTACTGGTATGGGCCTGTTTAGCCCATATCCTATCAAGTTCCCCTAGTCATGTCAATGGTTCTATCATGGTGCAGAACTAGAACCTGTCGACCCTGAGCGTCGTTTTGTCTTGTAGGTGTTTCTTGCCTAGTTGGCGTCGATTTCATCTTGTAGGCGTTTCTTACCTTGTGGATGCCAACTTCGTGATGCAGGTTGGATTAATAAAATATATGTTGTTTGATCAAGGATTCATACGAGGTCGAATTCGAGGACGAATTCTGTCAAACCCCGTGAGAATGATGCAGATGAGATTGGGCTTGATAATATGGAGCATTGGAATTGCAAGAAGTAAGGCCCATTATCAATTTATTAGCAAATTGAAAAAAGTTTAACTCGTTTCCATATGGATTCTGGTTAATTTCCATATTTATAATTAGTATTCTAAATAGGATTAAGAAAATATTTACATGTTTTGTAATAGAATAGAATTTGTGAGCTCTTATAAATAGGGCATCAAACCATTGTAATAGATAGTTTTTTTCTGATTTGATATAAAAGTGTGTTGAGAGTTTTCTCTTTCGAGAGATGAGTTTTAAACCTAAATTCTAGATATTCTTTGAGTATATAGATTTGGAAGGCGTTTTCGACCTAGGTATTCGCAGAATTAAATAGGTTGATTTCATTGGGTTACTTTGGTTACGTTTGTTATAAGTTTCCGCTACATCAGTTGGTATCAAGAGTTTGGTTTGTTTTTGGGGAATCATACCACCAAGAACACGACCTAAGGGGATGATTATTCAAAGGGATTATGCAATGGAGTACTATCCAGGTGATGATGATTGGTTAAGAAGTAATATATTCAAATCAACGTGTACCATCAAAGGATTCGTGTGCAAATTTGTCATTGATGCGGGTAGTTGCGACAACATTGTGTCAGAAGAAGTTGTAAAGAGATTGGGGTTCATAGTAGAAAAACATCCAAGACCTTATAAGTTGGGTTGGATTGAAAACATAAAACATATTGAGGTACATCAACGAGCCCTTGTTCCCTTCTCGATTGGATCGAAGTACAAGGACCAGGTTTGGTGTGATGTTGTCCCCATGGATTCTTGTCAATTGATACTTGGGAGACCATGGCAATTTGATCGAGAAGTGGTGCATGAAGGAAGATCCAATATTTATAGTTTTAGGTTTGAAGATGTCATGATTGTTTTAAGACCCCAGAAACCTCAAAAACATATTTGTTCTTCCAGTAAGGAAACTGAGACCACATCCGTACAATCTCATGTTGATGATGATGATGATGACAATATTGATGATGATAATGACGATGTTGATGATGATGATATTGACAATATTGATGATGATAATGACGATGTTGATGATGATGATGACGAAGTTGATGATGATGATGCTGATGAGGATGATATATATTCAGCTCCTCCAATATTTGATACTTATGATGATGAAGAACCATCAGTATTTGATATTGATGTTAATCATGTCATTGATGTCAAGATTGGTGAAATTGATTATGAGGAACATCTTCATATTCATGTGTTTGATATCCATCACGAGCAACATGAAGTCATGGCAGACCAATTGATTGATTCTTACATTACACTTGAGGAAATTGTTGAGTACCAACAGTCATATTCTAAACATTTGTGGAATGATCAATTGTTGAAGAAAGCTGAATTTGTCTATAGTACAAAATCGTTTGCTAGTTCTACATGTTTCCGATCTGTAGTGAAAATATTCGTATTGTTTGAAGAAGGAGGACTAAGGAGTCGAATTCGTGGATGAATTCTGTCAAACCCCGGGAGAATGATGCAAGTTGGATTAATAAAATATATGTTGTTTGATCAAGGATTCATACGAGGTCGAATTCGAGGACGAATTCTGTCAAACCCCGTGAGAATGATGCAGATGAGATTGGGCTTGATAATATGGAGCATTGGAATTGCAAGAAGTAAGGCCCATTATCAATTTATTAGCAAATTGGAAAAAGTTTAACTCGTTTCCATATGGATTCTGGTAAATTTCCATATTTATAATTAGTATTCTAAATAGGATTAAGAAAATATTTACATGTTTTGTAATAGAATAGAATTTGTGAGCTCTTATAAATAGGGCATCAAACCATTGTAATAGATAGTTTTTTTCTGATTTGATATAAAAGTGTGTTGAGAGTTTTCTCTTTCGAGAGATGAGTTTTAAACCTAAATTCTAGATATTCTTTGAGTATATAGATTTGGAAGGCGTTTTCGACCTAGGTATTCGCAGAATTAAATAGGTTGATTTCATTGGGTTACTTTGGTTACGTTTGTTTTAAGCTTCCGCTACATCACTTTGTCAGGTAGGCATCTTTGGCCTTGTTGGTATTATCCGTCTTGTTGACATTTTTCTCTTTTTCGGCGGTTGATCTTCTTGCACGCCATCATTATGTTTGGCGGGTCCAAGAAGGGTTGCATCTGTTCCAAGAAAGGGTATCATTGATTAACACGACTTCTCATAATTTTTCATTGATGAGATGCGTCTTTCCATTCTAAAAAGTCACGTTTTTTTTTGCCTATTTAATCTGCCATCTTCAGATTTTCATTTTTCACGTCCTCTCTTTTCTGTCAAATCATTATCTTATCTTTTTTCTATCTTCTTTCTCCAGCCATGAAATGCGCTATGGAAACCCGATTTTATAATGTGATGGAGGGGAGTTTTCTCTTCTTCGTCGCCGCTTTGAGCCCGTGGCCTCTGCTGGAAGCAATGCGCTACTCCCAGCCGAGGAGTATCCGGACGAAGTGAGCCTTTCTGACTGTTTTGTTCTATCGACCGCTGATGTGTCGGCCAATCAGATCCCGGAGTGGTTCTGTATAGTGTACCTGGAGTGGTTCGACCAGCGCGGGCTGCACTACTCGCTATCTCCCTTCTTCTAGTCTATGATGAGGTTTTACGAACTGGGTTTCTCTCGATCCGGAACCTTGTGGGCTTCGAGATCATGTGTCGGATCCTGTTCACGACCTTTATTCACCCATGCAAGGAGTCGCCGAGCTGGTACTATTTGAAGAACTGGGATGGCCAGAAGGTTGTGACCGAGTTACCAACTCGGGTGGATTGGACCTGAAAGTTTGTCTTCGTTGATAAGATATGGACCATAAAAACATGGCCCATACCAGTCCACGACCTTCTACCAGACCAAGGGCCATACCAATCCACGACCTTCAACCTGTTCAAGGCACATGCATAGTTCAACCACACGTGACTCCCCATGTGAGGAGCACGAGCGCATGCACATGGTAAGCCAGTTAAATAGCACACACCAGAGAGAAACTCATATAGGTATATACAGAGCCATCCCTTGGCCTGTGCCATACGTGCGGTCGCACCGGGCCCCCAAATTTGAGGGCCTCAATTTTTTATATTATTTTATATTTTGTTATATATTTGAAGTTTAATCGGAAAGAATTTATAGAAATTTAAATAGAATTGAGAAAGTATTTAAATTGGAGAAAAATTTAGAGTTTTAAATTTTTATATTATGTATATATCCGTTAAAAAGCTGAAGTATAATTGGAAAGTTTTTTAAAAAGTTCAAAAAAATCGAGAAAAATTGAATTGGAGAAAAATTAAAGACAACAATTATTATTTTTGCACTAGGCCCCGAATATTACAGGGACTGCCCTGGGTATATACACCTCAACCTACCCTCACCTCAAGGTACATTCACTCAGAACACATACATATTCTCTCTCTAGAATAACTCCTTTACTTGAGCGTCAGAGTGGGTACCGGCGAGAAGCCGGTCACCCGAGCTCACAACTTCTACTTGTGTAGGTGTTCGCTAGAGCAAGCCGATCGACCAAAAAAAGCAGATTGTATCATTCGTCAAGACCTCTGTGGTTTTCGGGGACAACCCGGGTGTCTTCTTACCAGGCCTTGTCGCAATCGCACCAGGTCACCTGATGAGGGGGAGATGATCCCACTTAGGGCTGCTTTCGACCTGCTATGGGCTAATCCCGCCCCCTTCCACTTGCTATGCAACCAAGTCCAATCTTCAAGAATCTGGGATGTCTCATCTCCCCATGGGTAGCGTGAAAGTAAAGAGGCCTTCAGTGGCAGGTTGGTATCTCAAAAAAGCCTTTTTTTTCTTTTGATTTTTTTTATTGTTGCATGATCTTGTCGTTTTACTATTTTATTTATTCATCTAGTAGCCCAAGTCCTCTGGTTGAGCTTCTTTCCCTTGGGCGATCTAATTGCCGACCATCTTGTCTGCACCAAGGCCTGTGTAGAGGGAGTGGGAGTGCCGCCGCTGCAAGTAGCGAGGAGGTGATCGACTTGACTGCCGAAACTTCTTCCAAAGGGAAGAAACGTCAACTGTCTACCTCTTGTGAGGCTAGCTCTAGCAGTAGGAGTTCGCGCATTAAGATGGAAGAAGCGTTATAGGCTGTGGCAGATCAAATTTCTACCACTAACCTCATTGAGGTTCTTCGCCAGGAGCGGCGTAATGTTGTTCTGGGAAGAATCCTGAGCCTATTCTTTTTTCTGAAGAGAAGAAACCCGAGCCTATCCTTGCTTCCGAGTCGCAGGTCTCCTCTTCATCCTCTCTGCGCCAACTCTTGTTACGGTCCATTCCTGAGAGATATATGCAGACCTGGCGCGAGGACCCACTTGTCAACCTGTCTGGGGTGAGAGGTCTCGGGGATAAGCTGGCCGCTTCTGCTTTGGAGGTATTTGATACTTCTTCTGTCATTTTTTCATGAAACCTTTGATTTTTTTATGGCTTGTTCTTTTATTTCTGGTGTAGAGCATGTGTGCTCCTGTTGCTGTCCAATCCTGAGAAAGACAGTCTGGAGGTGACTTCAGCAACGCCAAGGAGCGGCCAACAGTGCCTAGATCAGCTAGATGGCCAAGGAGAAGGACGTTGCCTTTGCACAACTCCAATCTGACAAGGAGAGCTTGCTTGAATCCAAGCATGTTCTCAACGAGGAGATGGCCAAGCTCTCTTACTAGAATAAGGAGCTGACCAGCAAGTTGGAGGCGATGGAGGTTGCCAACTAGGGTCTGGCGGGCAAGGTTTCTGTCCTCGACGGGGATTTGGAGCTAGAGCGCGGTGTAAGTGCCTCTATTCTCAGCAACTGGAGCTGCGCGAAGAATGCATCCAGGAGCATCTCAGGGTGAGGACTTGGCTCCGGGATGGTGGCTTTGGCCACATTCACTCTCTAGTGGACCAGAGTCCGGTCACGAAGCGCTATATTGATGAGTCCTTGACCGAGGCTGACCACATCATGACCACCGTTTCTGATGATGGTGAGATGCGAGCCTAACTTGCCTTTATCTTACGACTTAGGCTTTAGAAACTTTTTTTGTCATTTTTGTTGTTATTTTGGATGAGGGCTTCTTTTTGAAGCCAGATGCACCTCTTCTGGTTTCGTTTTTCTCAATTTGTTGAACTTGTCAGCAACACTATTTTGTTGTTGTTGCAGTATAATCAAGAAAACAAGAAGAAAGACAAGTACCAGATGACTGGTTTGTGTCAGCACATAATATATCCAAAAACACTTTTCATTGCATTGGACTTAAAAAAACTGGGAAATACAAAAGTAACCACTCATCACCCTCAAGATCATCTTGCATACTCTAATGAGAAGCTTGACCTTTGTTGGGGGTTCTTTCATTGACTAGGCTCCATCGAAATCTGATGGATGTCCGGAACCGCGCTTGATCACGAACCTAACTCACGAACTGACCTGCAAGACAAAGCTCTGGGGTGGCCCAGGGGTAGACACTTCAATGCTTAAGTCAGTGACATCTTTGAGAAGCTTATAAGCATAAGGCGTAGTGTGTGAGTAAGATAACGAATGGAGAGGTCTACCAAACCTTTGTATTTATAGAGTTCCACTCCGTAGATCGGCAATGTTTGTAATAGAGTAAGAATACAACTCTTATGGTGATAATAGTTATATTCTCATAATTAGAGGAAGTGCATTCCTTGTAGGACATTCAGAATATACGCGTTCCTTATAAGGATTTGGGCCTGATGGACCCGTGTCCATCTCCCGTGTATCTCGAGCCCCTGACCCTTCTCGGGCCCTGGTCCGAGTCTGAATGAAGCCCAAAGTGCGAACCAAGGACTTATCAGTAGCCCCAAGGTAGATCTTCAGAATCTTGAGGTCTCCTATTGAAGGCATTGTGGGAGGCTTATTACTCGAGGGTAAGGCCAATAACTTGAGGAGATAACTCGGGGCATCCTCTCGGACTGACCACTCGGACTGACCACTCGGACTGACTCTTCTGAATATCTATCTTTAAGTTGTTTTGCATTCCATCGGGACACGTGGACGACTGAGTTTGATTCCTTTTCCAATCTAAAAGCAGAATACACGTGTCGTGTATTCATTCGGTGGCGCTGGTGGTTTGTTCCCCCATCTCTCCACTTGCTTGCATCGGAACACGGATCAAGGTAATTATCTGCTTTAATGCAGTTTAATTTTGGGTTATATCTCCCGAATATTTGTTTTTGTTACTCACTTTAATCTTTTCATCCAAGTGCAAAGGACACTCTTCATCTGATTCTTCCGAAACCCCAATTTTTTGTTCAGCTCCATCAGTAAGTCTTCGAATTTTTAACTTCTACTATTGTCTGTATTTTGTATTCCTTTATTCTACTGCATTCCCCCATCCCCTCTATGATCATGTCAAGTAGTAGCAAAATGAATTTCATCCCTCAACATGATGATAGAGTGGATGATAATATCGCGACCGAGGAAACTAGCTCCAATGACCATCGTCGGGCTGAGATAGCCAGTGGGAAATGACCTGTAGAGCCGAAGAAGAAACATACGGGTCTAGGAAAAAACTGGGATGTCATTATGGCGGCGCTACAGCCCCAGATTGAGAGGGATGCTGCTTGGAAATTACATCCACCAGATGAGGAGGGTTGCAGCAAAGTGTTAGTGAAAGAAAAAGGAGCTCGAGAGGCTGCCCAGGAATTTATCGCTGACTGCCGGTATTCCATCCTGTCGGATTGTGATCTCATGTACGCAGAGGATGGTGTGTGCGTCCCGGATTTGGTTACTCCAAACCGAGGGGTAATTTTTGGGATGTTCATAGAGCATGGCCTAGCCTTTCCGTTTTCCCCCCTTGTTTAGCAGGTTTCTGGATCATTATCAAGTGCATCCAGGCCAGCTGCACTCCTATGTAATAGTGGTAATCATGGCGTTAATCACTTGGTGTGTTGGAGAGGACATACACCCAAGCTTTGAGTTGTTCTGAAACTTTATAAGATGGCGGTAACCAAGAATTTAGTAACATTAACGCCTCAGAGTGGAAGGCCCTTTGAGCTCTTTTTTCTAAGAGCGAGGAGTGGAACAAGGTAAGGGAACCTTTGATCGGACCAAATATCCCGTGCCTAACTAGAATTCAAGTATCATGAGCGAGTCGAAAATGACTTCAGGGTTCCCACTCGTCTGGCCCATGTCGTGTCGAAACTCGTTGGAGAAGGAATAAAGCTCGAGGTTGGTAAGTGGGTGTCGGGTAGTCATCAGAAAGGTTGGATGTATCCGATTGAAACCTTTAAATGGTTAGATCTGACTCCGGGGTGAACCGTTGAAAATGATAGTTATTTGAAGAGTGAGTACTTCGACCAACCCAAGGACGGGTTTGTAATCGAATAGTACTAGTCTACTCTATTGGATAGGGAGGATACCGAAGCAGCTCGTAGGGCCGCTCGGGCCTTAAGGTTCGCGGGGGAGCGGGATGCTCGAGAGAAGGACCAATCACTTTCCAAGGGGCTCTTGGAAACCTCGAAGGAGAAAGGGCTCGTGTTTATGGCGGATGCCCAATATGCCTTCAAGAGGTTACAACAGGGTCCAAGAGAGCTTTCTCCCATTGTTGAGCCAATAGCCTGAGACCCTTCCGATGAGGAGGAGAAGGATGAAGTTTTAGTCAGAGCTTCGAGAAAGAAGGATAAGCCTACTTCTCCATGTCCAGATCCCATGGAGGAGTATTTGACTATGATGTTTGGAGAAGAGGATGAGACTCTTGTAACTCCTTCTCACAATGAAGAGATCCCGGCCAACAATAGCCTTTCTTATATATATATATGTGTGTGTGTGTTTTGTTTGTAGTTTTCCTTCTACCTCTGATCTATTGACCTTTCTGATGTGCAGTGATTTCCCCCAGCGTTCGAAAGATTGATACCGCACAAGGTTTGGCTGAGCTATCTCAACAGCGCCTGGATAGAAGCAAAAAAAAAGAGGAGGAGGAGGCCAAAAAGCAGCAACATCAGCAGCTCCAATCTTCCTCAGAGGGGTTGAGGCCCTAGATAGCAGGGAATGAGAACCCTAAGCGGCAAAAATTCTAACTCGACCCTTTAGGAAGGTTCGAGGAGTATGTTTCTCAACCTGCTGGGACCAATCTGATGTGTCCTGGGCCTGAGAAATTTCAAGAGTTTTCAGAGATTCAGGTATGTGAGCTCGGATTAATTAGATATCCTTCCATATAGGTATGGTCTGGTTCTGACAACTTGTGGTTACTATAGGTGTTGGCTGACTCCCATTGTGAGGTCGCGGCAGTAGCGGGTCGACTGATGCGTATGTATGAATTAGTCAAGGTGATTCACTCTCGATGCCAGTCTCTACGTAGAATCCAAAAATATATTATCATACAGTAATATTATTATTCCTGAAGGGAACTAAAAGAGTTATTGTTCCGGCAAATATAAATATTAATATATTAGCACTAACGACGTCGTTCAGAATCAACGCCACCACAAGGCTATCACTAATCCACCATATTTTGACATTCCTTCCTTTTATTGGATTATTTCGGCGCCGACAATAATGGACTCCTTTTCTACACACATGGAGTTTATTCGGCATTAATTATTTTACTTCCTTTTTTAATTTTCATTATGAGTTGGCCTATTTTTCAATTTTCATACAATTTCTTTGTATTCTACACATATAAAATATTGCATTTATATATTAATGACAAGAATGGTCAGGCCACACAAGGTGCGGCCATGGCCCAATTTACATGTCTATAATGATCATTATAATATTTTAGCTTAATTTCGATTTTAATTTGTTTGATAGTATTGTAATGATCTTGTATTGCGTAGTATCATGTTAACCATATAACATTCAATTTAGTTTGAAGTTAAATGTCTGCATTTTTGTGGAGTATGAAGGAGAAGAGTTAGAAGTATAAATTCAACCTTAGAGCCTCCATAGATTGACTCTTTTGAAGATATTTAACGCTTTAGTTACTCTTTTAAAATCTACTATGCATAATAATTTAAACTTATCAATCATGCACTTATTCAGCTTTTTTTAATCAGTTAAACTATGTATAATTAGATTAGAGAAGATGCTTAATTTATGTTATACTTTTTTTAATCATAATTTATATGTTATACTAAAGTTGCACGTTTTATTAACATTCGCGTGATCCACCTAGTAATATAAGGATGAAAGTTTTGATCATGCAAATGTAAATTCACTATTATCATTAATGAAATGTTACATGCATGATATGTAAAAATAAAAATAGACTCCCGCCGATGTTTAAATGATCATGTTTCATTTATGCATAATCCATTCGAAGGTGGATCGTGTTTTCTATACAAAAAAAATCTATTCTATAAAGTATAATTGACAAAGAATCCTCCTTATGATGTAGTTCTTTCAAACTCACTGAGACGGTATCATTGCTCTTTTTTCCTGAATCTTGCATATACATGATCAATTGATATTCCGTGTTTTAGTTGATTAGAGCTTAAAGTTATGATCATCATGGTTTGTGAAAAAGGGAATATCTCCTCTAATCTCGGAATTTGTTTAACATGTCCATTTTTGTGGAGTCTCTTGACCTCTGAACCACTGTCTGAAGCATCTACCAACCAAATAAGAGTTAACCTAAAACTAATTAGAATACAAATAGTTTAGCCCTGGTCAATGTAAGTCTAAACAATCATTGACAAATTAAAGGAACACGATTTAAAATTCAAATCTGAAATCCCTTGGCTCACACGATGGAAAGCAATGCAGATTAGTAACCATCATATAAAAAGTTGAACATGAGCCCTACATTTACTTATCATGCTTTTGCAATATGTGTGGTATTTTAAAACCTATTCATTGTATATAACTTGGGAGAAAAAATAATAAGTTTAAACCAAAAAACCCACATTCGAATGGCTTTATGTGGCAATGAAATCCCAATGGTAGAGACAACTGAAACCACCTGCATATTGAAAGAACATATCATATTAATGGGCACAAATAGTTTCTTCAACCAGAGGCAAGAAACTAAAATGACCTGTACAAATTGGTTTCTTCATTCATATTGAAGACATGTATAACAATATCATAATAATTTAAAAATAAATCTATGCAGTTAGAAAATATCATAAAATTTTTACCTTTAATCTAATTGGCATAAGGAACTGTGCTTCCTAGCATGTATCAAATCCGGTTATTAACCTTGAAGTGTTTTGGCACAATATAAATAGTTGTAATTCCTCATGACTGCCTTCACACTGCAATTATACACACACAACATCTTAATGAACAATATAAGGGTGGTTGTACCTTTGGCTTCTCTAACTGAACAATATAACCTGAAAACTGATCGAACACAAAATTAAAGGCATAAATCAATGGAAAATTCTAATAAAGGGCGTAATAAGAGTTGAAATTCCACCAAAAGGCATAAAACTTTAGATATTCCTATTTAGGGCATTGAATTAGTTTTAAGACATTTTTACCCTTTATTAATTATTTTCAATTTACTTCATTTTTTCTACATGCTAAATTCTTGAACTACCTTCTCCGTCTTCGTGATAACCTGATAGCACCAACAGTGCTGGAACTCCTCCACCAAGCAATCGGCCTGAACATGACATAGCCTCGTCTGAGCTACACCTTCACATCTTCCCTGAGCTTAATCGAGGAGGCCATCTCCAAATGGGCGGTCCACCAGCTGAACATGGACAAAGAAACCCTAAGACAAAGCTGCACAATCCTCAAAATCGAGGCTTTTCATTTTATTATACAGAAGGAGCAGAGTTCTGATCAGCAAGAACAACGCGATCCATGTCTACAGAAAAGGCGCGGTGGATATAATCCTCCCAATGTGCTCACATTACTACGAATCAACCAGAATTGTCAATGTTATCAATGTCATCACGCGATCTTCGTTAGAGCAGATTGTGAAGGGAATGGAAGAAAGTGGGCTCATATGCATTGCTTTTGCACATAGGAAAACCTCAATAGAAGAGTATTTCAACTTCTCTAGTCAAAAACTAACTTTGTTAGGGATAGTTGGCATCAAGAACCCTGTCTATCAAGCGTTCGACAAGTGGTGAAAGACTGTCAGAAAGCTGGAATAGCCTTCAAACTCCTCACCGGAGACAACCTTTCCACTGCAACATTCTCAGCCTTACGTGGTGTCTTATTACTCAAGCACGAAATCCAGCCAGGTATAGTTCTTGAAGGAAAAGAATTCAGAGAATTCTCCCAAGAAGAAAGAATTGAGAGAGTAAATGAAATTAGGGTTTTAGCAAAAGCCACTCCTTCAGACACACTCCTCATGGTAGAAACCCTAAAAATGAGCGCAAACGTGGTTGCATACTTAGGCGGCCCCGCGGCAGTTTAGGCGACGCGCTGGCGGTACAAGAATCCAACGTCGGAATATGCTTCGGGACTAAAACCGGGGTGGAAATCCTCAAGGCATGTTCTGACATTGTGATCATGAAAAAGTCATTCGTTTTGATCATCGAGATCCTGAAATGGGGACAAGGATTCTACGACAGCATCCAAACCACACTAAGTTTCTCCTGACTGCGACTTTCGTCGACCTCGTGGTGGATTTTGTGATGACGATATTTCCATGACGGAGAATGCAGTTCAAGAATTTAGCATATAGATAAAATTAAATAAATTGAAAATAAAATAAAGGGTAACATTGTCTTAAAACTAATTCAATGCCCTAAATAGGCATATCTAAAGTTTTATACTTTTAGTGGGAATTTCAACTCTTATGACGTCCTTTATGAGAATTTTTCCTAAATTAATTAGCTAGACTAATTCTCGTAAAAGAATACACCAAAATTATGGCGTTTTCACGGGTCAAAATGAAACTGAACTAAGGCACACTAAAACGAACATATACCTTATCATCGGTCATTGCAAAGGCGTAGACATGACACCATGTCATACTTTCTTGATGTTGGTTTCTTATATAGCCAATCCCAGAAAGAACTTGTGAGGAAATACATTAAAGAAACGGTAGAAGAAGAAGTGATTGATTGAATATGGAAACTGAAGAAGAATAATACATGAGATTAAAGGCATCGACTTAATAAAAAAAAAGGAAGAGGCGGGATTAAGGTTAAACGCAATCGAAATTAAAGGAGAAGAATATTTGGAGGATTAATGGCATTGAATTGATTGTTGAAAGCTGAGGGGTTTAAGAGAATTGGAAAAGGCAAGGTTATAAATTAAGGCAGAAAATTAAACGGGTGTGCCTGAATATGATGTGTAACTGAGTTGGCAGTTGAGGTGTCTGGTCATTTGTCAAGCATGGAGGATGGTTTTGCTAAAAATGATTGTTTTCTTATATATATGATATGGATACAATATGCTTACGATAAATATGTTGTTTTGCATAAATATATTAATTAATAGTATGAATATATTTATATTTTGTACTAGAAAACTTATTTGCATGGAAGGTCCTATTTGTCTGAACTTATTTCAAAGGAACTGAACTGAATTAAACTGAACTGAATTGAATTAAATTAAATTAAACTGAACTGAGTCGAACTAAAGTAAAAGTAAAAGTTAATGTATTGAAAAATAAAATCACCATGTCTAAACTTACCGAAATTAATGTATAAAATTAATATATTTAAAAATGGGCCTAATTACTAATTTGGGCTCAAACATAAAGGGTAAATCATTATCTTACCATAAGATCACACCTTACTTTTTTACTGAAGTGTTATACACAATCCAGTATTTTACTCAACGTAGTCTAAAATACCATTGAAATTACCGGTACTTTACTCAGTGTAAATCAAAGTACCATTGAACCTACAATACCGCTACCTGAATTTTGCTATGTTTTTCAAATGAACCTAATAAGTGAGGATAATATCGTAAATTCATACCGTATTTTCGAACTACAAGAGTAAAATATCGAACTGCGTATAACAACCACATTTTTAAAAGTAAATAGTTAAAATTTACACATTTTATAAAATTAAAATCTTTTTAAGATACTCCAAGCATAGCCTACAACGTGCTGCCGAACCATGCTAGTTATTATATAACAGTACAAATTAATGGTCAAACTCGAGCAAAAAAAATTGCCCAAGTCAACGTTTCATTCGAATAGAAACGGAGAGAGTAATAGCATCTCCAATGGTGTTGTTTTGGACTGACTTGGCAAATTTTAAAAAATTATAGCAGTACTGCTTACCATTGTTTTTGCGTTCACGTACGCTGCTTGGAACAAGCTGTTGCTTGCGGGAGCAGACCTGCTTGAGATCGCACGCATTAAAGGCCATTAAATGTTTCATTACAGAGAGTATATATCACTTGTTATATAATTTGAACGTGTTGTTCAATCCACATGCTACATATTTTAATGAACATATTTTTATAGAAAATTATGTTCAAACTTCGAATTATGTTTTACTTGTAAATAATTATCATTATTATATATAGGATATATATAAATTACATATCAAAATTACATACAATTAATTATGCAAAAGGAATTTATATGTTTGAGTAATCATCATTATTGATAATATAAATGGAAAATATTGATTTTAATTATGATTAAATCAACTTCGATTCATATTCAATTCGAAAGAATTATCTTTTTCTTTATAATTAAAAACTTATCTCATATGCATTTTTATTATTCTTTTGTACTATCTTAATCTATCTGTTTAGAATTAGCAGCCGGTAAGAAGGATAGTCAACATTAGAAAAAAAATTAAAATTAAAATTTATGATATTGATTCGATTAGTTTTTACTAAATTTTATTGTTTAATTTATTTTATTAGTATATTATTACATTTTATTATATAATTATTTCAATTAAATATGATTCATTTTTAAAATGAAATTTTTATTCAAAATTTAAATACACGTGAGCCCAATCAAGCTACATGTGTGTTGTAGCTTATCATTAAAGTAACAAGTAGCTTGTCAAGCTACTAGCTTCAGAAAATGACATGGCACCTAAATCTACACCATCATATTGCTTACCACTGAAGATGCTCTAAGCATCTCCAATGCTAAGAGCATCTCCAATGCTAAGTTTCTAACTGAGAAAGTCAAATCCACGTCATATTGATTGTGTCTCAAGCTAAAAAATTCCTCCAATGCAAGAGTCAATTAAAGCACCAATATGACGTGGCTTTCTTCTTTTTTTGAAGCCCCAACTAGACTTGCAAGATATAGAGACCCAATTTGCCACTTGCAATTCTCTCTCTCATCATTCACCCAATAAATAAACTCCACATGTCAAATTTAATTCACCTCTCTCATTCATTCATCTAATTTACTTTAGCATTGGAGAGGAAAATTTTAGAATGACCCTCTATAAAATTGGTATTGATTACATCATATAGAAGATCCATTCAAAATATGCCATGTGGAGCAATTGACGCTCAAAAGTGACGCTTGAATTGGAGATGCTCTAAGCGTCTCCAATACTAGGCTCATAATTGGGAAAAGTCAAATCCACGTCATATTGATTGTGGCTCAAGTTAAAAAATTTCTCCAATGCAAGAGTCAATTAAAGGATCAATATGACGTGGTTTTTTTTTTTGAAGCCCCAACTAGACTTGCAAGATATAGAGGCCCAATTTGCCACTTGCAAGTCTCTCTCTCATCCATTCACCAAATAAATGAACTCCACATGTCAAATTTAATTCAACTCTCTCATTCATTCATTCTAATTTACTTTAGCACTGGAGAGGAAAATTTTAGAATGACCCTCTATAAAATTGGTATTGATTACATCATATGGAAGCTCATTTCAAAATGTGTCATGTGGAGCAATTGACACCCAAAGGTGAGATTTGCATTGGAGATGCTCTAAGCCTCTATTTGAAAAAAGTGCAAATCCACGTCATATTAGGTGTGGTTCAAGTTAAAAAATTCTCCAATGCAAGCATCAATTCATATAAGGGGAGGAGGAAGACAGAGAGAGAAGCAAGGGGCCACAGTGGGGAGTGACAGAGTGAATTTGTTTTTTCTTTTATATTTGTTTAACAGAGTGGATATGTCTTTTGTTTATTTGAGTGCCAGGGAGAATTAGGTAGTAACCCACGATTAGCCTTCGGGTTCATAAAATACTACTACTATAGAGGTCTTAATCATCATAGAAAGACCCAAAAGACAAAAGAAGAGACACGTTAACATGATTGAAAATGCAGTGGTCGGAGATGGGTGAAAGGAGTTGCATTTCGGAGATGGAGTCCAAAATGGATCATTACGAGATCATGGAGCAGATTGGGAGAGGCGCTTTTGGGGCTGCCATTCTGGTCAATCATAAGATTGAGAAACACAAGTAGGCGCAACTCTTCTTTCTTTCCATTATACAGTTTGATTAATCTTGTTTGGGTTTGTTGATGTTTCAAATTCATTCTTAGATATGTCTTAAAAAAGATTCGATTAGCTCGGCAAACAGAGCGTTGCCGGCGATCTGCTCATCAAGAGGTACGCCAATGTTCATCCATTTCAGGTTGATTTCGAAAATGTCAACAGCATTGTTTACTGGATTCTGTAGATGGCCTTAATAGCAAGAATTCAGCACCCATATATTGTTCAGTTTAAGGAAGCCTGGGTGGAGAAGGTGAGGGTTATTAATTTTATTATTTTTTCATTTACTATCTGGCTACAGTTCTTATATTCACATACTTGAGCGTTTTCTTCTAACTTTAGGGCTGCTATGTCTGCATAGTCACTGGCTACTGTGAAGGAGGTGACATGTAAGTTCATAGTTTCAAAATTCCTGATAGCTAATATGGGGTTTCCATTCTAATTTTAATTTTTTTATTCCCAGGGCTGAGCTAATGAAAAAATGTAATGGCCAATACTTCCCGGAAGAGGTACTCCCCAACCCCTCTTTTTTATCTTCACGTATATCTGTATCCTGCAAGTTTCAGTGACTTAGTCCAAACTGGGGCTTTACTATTGGTTGTCTGTGTGATACAGAAATTGTTGAAGTGGTTTACTCAACTACTATTGGCTGTTGACTATCTGCATTCCAATTCTGTCCTGCATAGGGACCTTAAAGTATGTATGCTAGATGATGTTTGGACTGCTTAAAATTGTTTTGGGATCATTTCTTGACTTGATATTCTCTTCTACAGTGCTCCAACATTTTCCTTACAAAGGATCAACAAATTCGTCTTGGTGAGTTTTGCTTTTCAACTGAAATGTTCAGCTTCTGTGAGACTTGATTGTGATTGTTTCCGTTGCAAACTGCCAATTCTAATCAGGGGATTTTGGACTTGCTAAAACTTTGAAGGCAGATGACCTGGCTTCCTCAGTATGTTTCATGGTCTTTTATTTTTATTACGGTGCATGGTCAAAGTTATAATTTCAGCTGCCATGTCATGCTCGCGAGATACCACATATTTCTGAAATAATTTCATTTTTTCTACTGGGAATAATTTGGAAAGAGAATATTACCCAATGCATGTAATATTCCTTTGTACTGTTAAACTGACTAATGAATGTTGAAATGACATTTCTACTTGTTTCATTCAATGTATGCCTATTTACATATGAATGAAAGGCACATGCTTCTCTGCATACATACAGGTAGTTGGAACTCCGAACTACATGTGTCCTGAACTTCTTGCAGATATTCCTTATGGTTTCAAGTCTGATATATGGTCTCTTGGTAAATACACTTAACTTATGTAGTTACTAACTTACTATCATGTCTTCAGGTTTACATACATTCTTTTATAATCTGATGAATTTTCTTCCATAATATTTTCATTGTTTCTGCTGAACAAACAGGTTGTTGTATGTATGAAATGGCTGCTCATCGTCCTGCATTCAAAGCTTTTGTAAGTAAATCTGTTGTTGAGAAAGCAAGCATCTCCTGTTTAGTGGTTCTGTGTAGATAGAAATCATAGAATCTGAAGCCCTTTCTGGCTTGAATTCTGTAAAGATTGTACTTTCCTATCAGGCTATAACATTTATTGAGGTCCTTGTATCAGCTTGATACTCATTCAACTGACTTCCTGTTCCTTTTTCACCTTTTCTATGCTGGTAATGTCAGTGGCCTTTATGTTCTCCCATGGTGAATGCTGACAAATTGAAGATATTGGTTGTAGTCATGAAATTCATCAGGATTGTAACTTAACAATTGATTTTTATTTTCTTTCCAAACTGTTCAAAACCATAAATGTTTACAAAAAGATTGAAATATCCAATCTGAAAACTATGTCAGTACTAGTGAGATATATCCATTCTTTTTTTCAGAAGCTTTCTCGCTGACTAGTTGGAAAACAAGAATTTCTCTGCTCCCTGTTTCCTCTGAGTCAAAGACTCTACTTCTCTAACAATAACTTAGATTTATGCAATGCATTTAGTTTATGTTCTGATTTCTTCTTATTTTGCTATGTTCCAGGATATGGCAGGACTAATAAGTAAGATTAACAGATCATCAATGGGTCCTTTACCGTCCTGTTACTCTCCATCCTTGTAAGTTTATCCTGATATTTGCTGAAGCTTTGATCATGCAGTGAATTAGGAATGTTCTTGTGCTACCTAATAAAGTGGTCATCCGTTTTACTAGTGCATCAAAATCCTTTGCCTTTTTCAGCTGATGACATAACTTATTTCCTTTACTTCTTACAAATCCTCTTTATGCCCTATGTTCTTTCTATAACGCAATGTACATGTGCTCACCACACTTGTACATGATTGTCAATTTGTTGTTGTCCAGTATTACCGTTTCCCGATTGTTCATGACCGTAAAATTTTACAAAAAGATGACTACATTTATCTTGGTAACCGTGCAATTTTACTTGGCATCGTTTTCATCCCACGTCTTTTATTATTAGTATTAAAATTTCTTTTTGGTAAGGTACCCCTTTTCAAGTTATTATTGTTGTTGTACGAGAGCTTACATGTCAACAACCACAACCCAACATCTGAATTCACAATAACTACATATATAATGTCTTGTAAACACGTGGAAAGAGTAAAATTTATGGTTTCCTTTTACATGATTAAGTTAATTGTACTACAGTACTAGTAGAAAATTAATGAGAGCGTCTGCAGAATGTCAAACAATAGATAATTGTTTTGAAGATTTACAAATATAAGTTGGTTTGTTATCTTTTGAATGTGAATTTTTCAAAATCAGATCATTTCCAATTAAGAGGCTAATAGTAAAAAAACAACGGAAAATTTGAAAAGCTTTGTTTTGTTTATTATTTCGTCAAACAAGTTTCACTATTAGACTTCATCAGTATGATACATATTGGTGCCATCTTTTTCGATTAATTTATCACTATTAAACCCCTAGCCAAATGGCATGGAGATTGAATATGACATAATTATGAGAAGTGCTGCTTTGTTTGGCCCTTTCGACCATCCACATGAACAAAGTTTTGGTTTATTTTTCACTTGCGCACAAGTCATATTAGTTTATTTCAACCAGAAATTTGTATTCCAGGAATTTCAATGACATTTGACATTGTCTTAATCAGGAAATTGCTTATCAAGGGCATGCTAAGAAAGAATCCCGAGCACCGGCCAAGTGTAATTTTCTCTACAACTAATTTCGTTTAGTATAATTTCATTCCTGGAGGGTATATGACAATTTTGGTATAATCAATTTTACAGGCGTCTGAAGTTTTGAAGCATCCATGCCTACAATCTTATGTTGACCTATACCGCCCATCTTTTATTCATCCTCCTCAGAAACTTATCAACTCTCGAAGGAATATGGCTGAGAACCGAAGTAGCAGCAGTTCATGTAGTGATATAAGTTTAAAGTCGAGTGAGAGAAACATCCAGGTTTTGGCGTATGATTGTGAGAAGGGAACAAGGGAAGCTGATGTGAGTTCTCTCGATGATGATTCTTCTGGGAAATTGCATTTAGGTGATGAATCATGTGTGACTGAAGTTTGCATGCTAGAGGACACAGGCAAATCTAAAGTAGTTCCAGTCAAGCATCCGAAGATGATAAAAAACATTATGATGGCTCTTAAAGAAGGAAAAGCACGAGAGAACAGTTCTCCCATGAGAAGCAAGGGTACACAAAGAAGCAATGTGGAAGCATCTCCCAAGATCCCTAGAGCTATTATTCCATGTGAGTTGCCATCCCCTATCCCTGTCAAGGCTGGCATGGAATCTAGGCGTCCTTTAAAACATCAGGTAATTTTTATATTTGCAGGTTGATGTTAGCAGCATGCCAGTTGCTCAAATTATTGAAATTTATTTTACAGTTGCCCGTTTCTGACTCAACTCCGAAGACCAAACCAAGACATGCTGTGAAGGATACTGTTGAAGGTGGAATTCTTCAGAGCCAAAGACAAAGAACCCCCCCAGCCCTAGCCAGGAGAGCATCCTTTCCTGGGCGTACAAAACAAGTGGGGATTCCTCAAAATGCTAATCCGGTGTCCAGTGATTTGCATACTCATGTTTCTGGGGGCACTAATCCAAAATGTTGCATTACTGCAGTGGAAGCAACTAATGGAGTCTTAGCAGAGAGCAGTGAATCCAATTTCCGTTCCTTGTTAATTCAGGAAGCATGTGAGATATGCGTTGATGCAACTGCTGACTTAAGAGAGCAAGGAACTCCGCTGAATGTTAAAGATGAAATTACATATAAACAAGATATGGAGTTTGATGCAAAATCCACGATGCCCTCTCAACCAGCAGAGAAAGCCTCGGTGATGTTGTTAAATGACAGGACTGGGATGTCAGCTCCAGCATCAACCGGGGATGATAAGTTCATTCATCCCTTACCTTCAAACCAAAATAATCTGCTGTCAGATATTGGTCTTCAGAAAAATGTGATTGTCGAAAAAGGTGCTGGTAATCATCTTCCTCCAGCGTTTGATGATGTCATTCATGTCATCCGGCATAGCAGCTTTCATGTAGGGAGTGATCAGCCAGCGATTGAATCAAATGTTAACCACATAAAAGATGATCTCGACATTAAAAGCCCGGAGATGCAGATTCCAGATTTGGACAATGCAAATATTAAAAAGGATACTGTACCATTACATTTACATTCAGCGGCAATAGAAGCCGAGGAGGAAGCAGTATCTCCGGCAAAGGAAGTTATGAATGTCAAGTCATTTCGGCAAAGGGCAGAAGCACTTGAAGGGTTATTAGAATTATCTGCAGATTTGCTCCAACACAACAGACTTGAAGAGCTTTCTGTTGTTCTCAAGCCATTTGGAAAGGATAAGGTATCTCCAAGGGAGACGGCCATCTGGTTGGCAAAGAGCCTTAAAGGAATGATGCTTGAAGATGCTGGGCGAAGTTCGCAATCTTCCTAGTTAATCATCTGCACACTGTACATAGTGGCTATAGATTCCAAAAACAAACACTCTTTTCTACAAGAGCTTTACTGCTATAGTATCAAATCCATCAAATATACACCAAATCCATCCAATATAGTCCGGTTGATACTAGTCTAGACATTTTCTATTTCCTGCTATCACAAACTATTTACTAGTATTTATTTTTGTTCGCATTTGAATCTTCTATTATTGCGTCGATTCACATTCTAATATATTTTCTACATTTATTTCAAGTTTGATATAACATATAAAAAGACGTTGGTATCATTAGCTAACATATTTCATATCAAGAGTACATAATTTTGCGGAGTACTTTAGAAACTTTTCGGGATAAATACTCTTCTACATTAACTAGGTTGGTTGGACCGCACGTTGTGCGGTATATCTGAATGTAATTAAATACAAATCCTATTTAAAAGTGTAAGCACAACCCTTTATATGTATAAAATAAATGGGAATAATAGTTTAAATACTTGAAAGTTCAATTCAAAAGTGTCATTTGTAAATATTTCGATGGTGTCGGGCTAATTTAATTACATCTAGATTTTTGGTAACATAAGATTATAAAATTTACTGTCATGAAAATAGCCCGACAAGCACCTTGACGGTTCTTAATATTTTTGGCAGACGCACTCAGGATTATTTAGTTGAGAATAATCAGAAACTCATCCTCAGTAGCAGCGCCATGCCTGATTGCGACGGTTTTATCCCCCTCTGGTTCTTCTAAAAATCAACCTTATTGAGATTTCCCGAAATTTAAATAATAAGTCGGGTTATAAATAAATTGTAATTAATTTACAATATTAATTAAAAATGACAATACATATTAAATATAGTTTGATGATGTACCACTTCGTCTTTTTAAAAAAAAAAAAATTAAACCACCATGGGTCGGGGGAATTTATTTGGCACCCCAAACCAAAATAAGGCAATAGCCAATAGTTTATTACATGGGATTTTACCCTTAGAAGTTTATAAAAACTTCTCAAAAAATTGCTAGATAGCTAAGTGACATCATGAGTTTGTTCATGTGGATTAAATCTTAAAGGGGAGCGGTTTAGTGATCGAGTAAACAAATACCGAATCACAATTTTGTCACCCTTTGATTTAACCTCACAGTACATGTCATGAGTCAGTCTATTTACAAGTAGCCCAAAAAAACCATTAAATGGTTCAAAAAATGGCTGGAGCTGGTCAATATTTTGTCAGCTGATAAAAATACTTCTAGAGATCTTCTGTGGGTGGAGACACCTTTGTTGGCTGGCCTGAGCAGCTTTACTGGAGCAATTAAACTGTTCTTCTTCTGCATGGAAAAGAACAAGTGAGTCTGTTCTAAATATTTACGAGGCTCTGATGTTAGCCAAGCCAATCTTGTCCAAAGCAATTAGCCCTCTCAGTTCTTGTGGGGCATTATGCAACTCTAAACTAGCTGTCTGTTGCTGTGACAATGAGATTCTTGCTAAGTAATCTGCAGGTCTGTTTGCCTCTCTATATGAATGACAGATTTTAGCATGAGATGGCATTATGTCCCTAATTTCATTACACAGTGTGAAAAAATTCCAATCACAAGCAAAGGGATTGTGTGAACCAGTCACTGCCTGCCTATACAGTCAGACTCAATTATATAGTCATGCAAATTAAGCTCCTCAACAGTCAAGATTCCTTTCTTAATAGCAATCAATTCTGCATGTAATGGAGATACACTCTGTGTATAAAACATTTTCATAATCAGTACTGACCCTTTATGGTCTCTAACAACAATTCCAGTACCACTTCCCCCATTTTTATAAGATGCATCAACATTGATTTTATAGCCATAATCTGGGGGATACCATTTTATAATCTTAATCATTAAAGGCCTCTTATTCTTGATGAAAGGTAAAAATTTGGCACAGATCAAGAATTGATTTTTTTCTTTATTCCCAGATAAAGGCTTAGCAGTAAAAATTAGGGAAGTATATTTAATGATTTTTCCACATATTTCTGTTGTAGAGAATTTTTGCTCATCATATATAAGCTTGTTTCTTCTAATCCATAATTGCCAGAAGGTGACCATCATTGAAGTTCTGATCACCTCTGTATGAATTTTAGATAAGCCTGAATATGATAGGTAAAAACTCAATCTACTGTTTGAGTTTCTGAACAGTGGAACATGCATCAATAATTTAGCATGCATTTCATTCCATATCTGCAAGCTACTGCTACACTCATTAAAATAGTGATTTAAAGTGTCAGAAGTGGAGTAGCAAAATAAGCATTTGGAAGAGATTTTGAAGCCAATTTTAATGAGTATATCATCAAAAGGTAGAAAATCATTTTTCATCTTCCATAAAAATATGGCTATCTTTTTAGGAGTTCTTGATCTCCAAACCTGGTGAAAAATGGGGTTTTTGGTGCCTGTCCCTCTGATTGCTTTACCACTTCGTCTTCAAAGATGTATTTCTGTGTTTTTGAAGATGGATTGATTTTGCTGGAAATAGGTGCATGCGTATTTCTCTTTCACTGTTATTGTTCGAACCCAGGGTCTATCTGCATAGGATAAATCATGGATTTTCCTCTCATTGCAGTTACAAAATATGCAGAATGGTGAATTGATCATCATCATTGCAGAAAGGTATAAAATATGTGTGCTGCGGTAATAATGAATTTGTGGTTTATTGTGATTCGATATGTGAAAGTATTAATGAAACTATTAATATTTATACTTTGAGAATGCATGTGTGTTATTTAGATGCATTAATATATGTTGTGAATATTTTTGAAGATTGTTACACATACAGTTAAACCTCGATAAATGAATACAGTTGGGACCATCATAAAAATATTCATTTAGCGAGGTTATTCATCTATCGATAAATGAATAAATTATTCATTTAGACAGTGTTGAAGAAATTATATTAGTATTAGATGAATTGTATACATATGTGTACTAAGTACAAAAATGTGCAGTGCATTATATTTAAAACTACTAAGATACATGGTATGCATTGTATGGAATATCTAGAGTTTAAGAAAATGTGTTTAACCTAAATTTCAAACTAAGGTATGTATATGAACTAAGTACATATCAAGCAATGATCACCTTACGAAACTACTTTCTAGCAATGATCAATCACCTTACAAAACTACTTTCTACAACACGAGCAGAATACTCCCGAAATTTTGTTTGCGCTAGGAAAAATCAAGGATGGGATGAATTTTGGTGGGAAAAAGAGCAAAAAACTATACACCTTTTTTATAAGAGAATGTTTTATTGTATGAACATTATTGAATGAAAATCAATCTTTTTAATATATACATAACTTATGAAATGTGGTGATTATTCATTTATATTTACATAGGGTCTTTAAGGATTTTTTAAAAAATATTCATTAATGCATTTAGCGAGATTATTCATTTGCATACTCACTTGCAGTCCAAGAACAAAGTCAATACTTAAATCCGCAACGTCAAATCTATTTTTGAAAATAAAAAGTGAATAAAGTCCGCAACGTCTTGGGCAGTCCAAGAACAAAGTCAATACTTAAATCCTGCCAAGGTGCATGTGGCACTGGTAAAGGTGTATAAAGCCCAGCGTTGCTCTTGCTTCCTTTGCTAAGTTGACAAACTCGGCACCTAGCAACCACCCTGCCTACATCCTTCTTTAAACCTGGCCAATTGAAATGATCTTCCACCAAAGCAATGGTCTTATCACGCCCAAAATGTCCAGCTGCTCCTCCTCCGTGTAATTCTCGAATCAAAAACTCTCTAATGGAAGTATCGGGTATACAAAGTCTGGTATGCTTGAAGAGATACCCATCATGGACTAGAAAAAGTAGGATATTGTGCTTCATCTCCCTTCAAAAATCCTTCATATATCATCTTAAAGTCCTTGCAAGCAACATAATCTTTTTTGAGAGTATCAAAGCCAATCGCATGCACGGCCATGGATGTAAGTATGTGATGGACTCGACTGAGAGCATCAGCTACCTTGTTCTCAACTCCTGCCTTGTGCTTGATGACAAAGTTGTATTGTTGCAAAAACGAAACCCACTTCCCATGTTTGTGAGTTAACTTCTTCTGCGAGTTAATATACTTCAGTGCCTCATGGTCTGAATATAAGACAAAATCCTTGTAGATGAGATAGTGATGCCAATGGCGAAGGGACTGAATGACAACATAGAATTCTTTATCATAAGTTGAATACTTTTGCTTGGCTTCATTCAACTTCTCACTGAAATAAGCTACTGGATGACCTTCTTGGCTCAGAACTCCACCAATCCCAACATGGGAAGCATCACAAGCGATCTCAAAAACCTTTGAAAAATCCGGCAGTCGCAGGACTAAGGACTCAGTCATTCTCTTCTTGAGGTCTTCAAAAGCTTTACTGGCAGAGCTATCCAAACGAAATTCACCTTTCTTCAAACAATTTGTGATGGGAGCTATAATAGTGCTAAATCCCTTGACAAACCGTTTGTAAAAGCTTGCCAATCCATAAAAACTCCGGACTTCGCGTATAGAAGTAGGTACCGGCCAGTCAGGTATTGCTCGTACTTTATCTGGGTCAACTTCAAGACCGCGATCAGAAACAACAAACCCCAGAAAACCACACTTGGTGTCAAGAAGCTGCATTTTCCCAGATTCACATACAGCTTCTCTCTACGAAGAGCCCGAAATACTTGGTAAAGATGATCAATGTGCTCCTCCCTGCTCTTGCTATATATCAAGATATCATCAAAATAGACCACCAGAAATTTGCTAATAAAGGGCTGTAAAACATGAGTCATGACCTTCATAAAGGTGCTTGGTGCATTAGAAAGACCAAAAGGCATAACCAACCATTCGTATAGCCCGTCCTTCGTCTTGAAAGTTGTTTTCCATTCATCCTAAGGCTTAATTCGGACTTGATAATAGCCTTTCCTCAAATCATTTTTTTGAGAAAATGGTCGCACCAGCCATCATATCCAACATGTCATCTAGTCTTGGAATTGGAAATCGATATTTGACAGTAATCTTGTTGATAGCTCGACTGTCGACACACATACGCCATGTCACATCTTTCTTAGGTGTTAACAAAGCGGGAACTGCACATGGACTCATACTTACTTGAATGGAACCCTTCTTCATTAATTCATCAGTTTGATTTTTTAATTCAGCCGATTCCGTTGGATTCATCCGGTAAGCTGGCAAGTTAGGTAGTTGAGAACCCGGAACGAAATCAAAAGCATGTTGAATGTTACGCATGAGAGGTAATCCACTAGGTAAGTCATCCGGAATCATGTCGGAGAAGGTCTTTAACAGATCCTGAATTTCTGGAGCTTCTGTGGACATGTTGAACATGATCGTATGCTTTAACTCCTTGAGCATTAAAACAATCACGACTCCCTCCTTCTGACACTCTCGCTCATGTGGCTTCTTCTCAAGAATTTGGATAACTTTCTTTCCTCTTCCTACTTCTTCAATCTTCGCCTTCCCGTCCTTTGCACTTGTAGGCTTTATAAGTGTGCGCATAGCCTCGGGATTCAAAGGCTTCAAAACGATGTGCTCGTTATTGTAATCAAAGGAGTAGGTGTTATCGTAACCATCATGCTTCACTTTTCTGTCATAAAGCCATGGTCGACCTAAAAGGATATGCGTAACTTTCATAGGGAGAACATCGCACCAAACAGAGTCGGAATATATCCCTTTCTTCAGTTGTACCAAACATCTTTAGTTGACGGGAATGGTGGTTTCATTGATCCAGGCTACTTTGTACAATTCGGGGTGAGGTTCGGTAGGCAGGCTAAGCCTGTCAACGGTAGATTCTGAAACCACATTCGTAGTGCTTCCACCATCAATAATAAATTTCATGTAGTCCTTTCCACAGTTTACCGTTGTCTCAAAAACTGACGTACGTTTCCAAACGTCCGGATCAGCTCTTGGGGTGTTAAGTATACGTCTAGTAAGATTCAAAGTCTCGTATCCCCTTTCTCCATCGCTGTAAACTTCGCCATTATCTTCATCATCATCATATTCAATGTTCTCATCTAAAAATGGTAACCATGGTTCTAGAAGGTTTATTTTAAGTATGTTTTATTTATTTCCTTTTAGATTTAGGTCATTATTATTATAGGAAAATAGAGGAAATCTTAATCCTCTTTAGATTTACTTTTCCTAAAGGGAACTAGAATAGTTATTGCTCCGGTCAATAAATAAATTAATAATAAGCATTAAAAAGGATGAAACTACGTAGTTTTGACCTAAGGCCGCCACATAACCACCGCAAATTCACCATATTCCGGTGCCTACCATTTTTATATATTCTTATTTTTCCTTTTAGTTTTAAATATTCCATTTTCACTCTGATTTCTTTCTTAATTAATAGTCAGGAACATAATATTAATTATTAGATATTTCCTTACTTAAAACTTTATAATTTATTAACTTAATATCTATCATTCAATATTTCAATCACCATTTGATTATTTACCTTGCCAATTTTCAAGTGTGGTTATATTATTATGTTTTCATACGTAGGCCTTGTGGGATATTTCATTTGAATACCGAATTTAATAATTCTGAAAATTTGATTGTTAGCCACATATAATTGGAATTTATGGATATTACCTTCCCCATTATTCTAACGGCATTCCTTTAAGTTAAATAATACATCTACATATGAACTATATAATATATATTAATACATTTAAAAAGTGGAAAACAAACATCGTCATCAATATATAAATGAAAACCAACGTTATTAATATATTAAACAAAAATCATAAAAACTAGCGTGAAAAATATTATAAAAATATTTTTAATAATTATAAAAATCTTATAAATGAAAAGATATATTATATTTTTTTGTAATATTAGCGTGAAAAAAAATAGTGCGGAGGTTTAATGCTAGGTTAATTATTAGTTTTTTTTGTGTGACGAGTGAACTAGATCGACTTTGCAGAGAACTGCTCACTCGCCTGAATTATCCATGTCTTCCCAACCTTCAGTTTCGTTTGATTTGCAGGTTTCGTTTCAGTACCTTAGTTGGAGGTTTGGGGTTTCACGTTATACTAATAGGATCGATCCGTTGATTGTGTTTTTATTTTACATGGCTTTTGAAAGTCCTGAGACTCTTCGAGATGGTGATCAGGAGAAAGTTTGTAATTATTATGAATTATGACACCTTTGATTCTAATAGAGAGAGAGAGAGAGAGTACGTAACGTATTTTGGCACATTACTCTCAAAACAAATACTGAGTTATACATATTCCAATCGATCTAAATACTTGTGCTTTTGCAGCTGTCATGCGATGTCTTATATAATTATGGGGGTTTACTTGATATTCGAGGATGACAAACGGAAAAGCAAAATAATGTGAAGAAATAAACAACGAATTTTTGTCCTAACAAGTTTTTTGTCGGGTAATTCGAAGTAAATCTTCATGTCTCTTTGTTCATACCAGTCCCGCTGCATAGCTTGAATATAATCACACGGTCTGGTAAGCTTCCATCTTCCCCTCTTACAGTTGTTTGTTGCAATTTATAGGTTTTGGCATACAAAAAGCTAACCTTAAAGCTTTTAGAATTGTGAACAGAATTGGGCATTTTCCCCTTAAAACGTGTACTTATAAAAATATTTATCTATTAACTTAATATTAAATAATTTTCTTACATTTTGATCTAAAATATTATTTATAATAATTACATTTGATGGATAACCTGGCAATTACGATATATCGACAATTTCATAATCTTTTGAAATTTGCCACTATAATTTTGTTAATTATCTCTTAAACAGTTTTTCTTTAAACACACTTCATCCTCATCTTCATAAGTTTGTTCATAATATTTACATTAAAAAGATTAAATATATCGTGCAACGCACGATGATATTAGCTAGTCTTAGGTAATATATATTGTAATCTCCTATGGAGAATTATTCAGACAATTGATATATAAAATTCTTTGCGACAAAAATCGTAAATCTTCAAGTGCAAGCGACTCAAACTTACCCGACAGATGCGACGTTTGACGGACCCTGAAGCGTGACGCGACGGTTTGCATCTAATTTACAAGTTCCGGCGTTTCTTTACGTTAGCTCTTCACCGCGTTTGCAACCCTAGGATCCGTTTAACAACCCACGCTACACGTTCTGCATCATTTTGGTATCAAGAGCTCGGTCGAACATGATGAACTCGAAGTGGCCACATATTCATGAACCCCCAGATGGTAGATTTGTCCCTCGAATATTTGAAGACATAGCGAGTTTTGAACAAGGAAGCATGACAGTCGTAGAATATATGAACAAGTTTGAAGAATTGAAGGTTCATTGCAGAGTTCATGAGGGCGAAGAGATGGCTTTGGCTAGATTCAAGTCAGGCCTTAAGCCAGAGATCCGCAATTGTATAATACCTCACCCAGTTGGTACTGTCAATGAAGCCTTTCAACTAGCTCTTCAATTTGAGAAGAGTCTGCGGCTTCATTCTTTCAAAAAGGTGAACACTACACGGGAAGGAATTGGAAAGAGGTTCACACTGCCGAAGAGTTTCAATAAAACTGCAATTACTGAGTCCCAAGTTGAATCACCAAGTGTTGATGAACGAGAGAAAGAAGATGAGTCTTTGTTGAATCTTAGCAAAAGGATCTTTAGTGGCCCGTCAACAATTTTCCAGACTACAGTGAATTGTGGGAAGGAATACCGAAAACTCACCATTGATGGAAGTAGCAGTACTAATATGGTTTCAGAAACTACAATTGGGAGACTTGAACTATCAACTGAACCACATCCTGAACCATACAAAATTGCTTGGATGGATAATACTTCTATTCTGGTAAACAAGAGATGTTTGGTACACTTGAAGAAGGGTAGATATTCAGATTCAGTTTGGTGTGATGTTGTGTCTACGAGGGTTACTCATATTCTCTTAGGTCGTCCTTGGATAAATGATCGGAATGTTTCACATGATGGTCATGCCAACACATACTCTTTTAACTTCAACATTGAGCACATTATTTTAAAGTGTTTGAGTCCGGAAGGTTTGCAGAAATTCGTAAAACCAACAAGCGCTAAGGTAATGACTGAGAAAGTTGAAGAAAGCGAGGAAGATACAAAGTGCAATCAAACTTTAGAGAATGTAAACGATACAGAGCATACTGAAGAGGATGAGCAGTATAGTCAAACCCTTGAACAAGTTAAAGTGGTTGAAGAGGATGGGAAGTGCATGCCAATATTTGAGAAGACACCTGACAAAGAGGCTTTCAAGAGTGAAGAAATTGTGGCAGAAGAGACAAACGTTGAAAGATCAGCTACTAATTCAGTTCCAGAAGTTCAAATTTTTCTTGGTCAGGAAATATCATGTGTGCGATCTATCGGAAAGGTTCATAAGCCAAATTGCTTGAAGCAAAGGAAATACAAACTCACTATATCTGCATTTAGGTCTTTTGGAGAAGTTTTGAAGATTACCAAAACTCAAGTGAAACATTTTCCAAAGTTGCCTAAGGTAGTTTCTGCAGTATCGCATGGTGGAAGTAGGGATGTGTTACGTATCCAAAAAATTCCAAAATTAGTACATGGCCAGAAATATCTTGTTCGTTGGAAGTATCTCGTTCGATGGAAGGGACATCCACGTGAAGAATGTTCAAGGTATACAGATTTGGAGCCTTCTGAGATGACTTATGATTTTAACTCGCCGGGAGTCAAGTTTTTCAAGCTGGCGAGAATGATGAGGAATGAGAACTGACTATTTTTAAATTATTCATATAATCTAAAAATGGTAACAATGGTTCTAGAAGGTTTATTTTAAGTATGTTTTATTTTTTTCCTTTTAAATTTAGGACATTATTATTATAGGAAAATAGAGGAAATCTTAATCCTCTTTAGATTTACTTTTCTTAGGTAATATATATTGTAATATCCTATGGAGAATTATTCAGACAATTGATATATAAAATTCTTGGCGACAAAAATCGTAAATCTTCAAGTGCGAGCGACTCAAACTTACCCGACAGATGCTACGTTTGACGGACCCTGAAGCGTGACGTGGAAGGACAATATCGTTACTTTTTTATAAGTTTCCAGTCGATTATACATTTTTTCTACATCCATCAACTACCATTTAACCAGTTATTCACCACGTTCGAACCCTAGGATCCGTTACGTAAATCCCGCGCTATTCGTCCTGCATCAGACATGGTCCAGAAGGATTATATTATATCTAATGACTTCAGATGTAATTTGGAATGTTGTACTAGTTATGACCTGTTTGTCAGAGTTTTTCTGTAAAACAGTTCAGTTCAGTTCAGTATTTTTTTATTTTTTTCAGTTTCAGTTCAGTATTTTTTTATTTTTTTCAGTTTAGTTCAGTATATTTATATCTTTTCAGTTCAGTTCAATATATTTATAATTTTTCAGTTCAGTTCAATATTTTTATATTTTTTCAGTTTAGTTCAGTTCAGAAAAATATTTTTATATTCAGTTCAGTTTATATTCAGTTTAATTTGATCCAGTTCAATTCAGTTCATTTAATTTGGTTATGAAAAAATGTGATTTGATGAATTTCAATTTCATTCAGCCGTATAATTACCATGTTCGATACCTTCAATTATAATTCGGTTCAATTAGTGTTTATTAGATGAATACAATTTTAGCCGTTGAACCACCAGTACACCATGGTAGAACCACCGCCGGAGCGCGGCGGACCTGCCAAAACACACAGTTTCCTCAAAGCTCTTACCTCCAAACCACCCCCCTTGTCATCCACCCTCACTTCTGACCCTTCAATCTACCCAATTACAGAGTATAAGGGGAAAATTGCTTGCATCATTACCCCAGAAGAAGTAGCAAAGCTTTCCGACCACTATAGTAATGCACTCATCGGCAAATTTGCCAGACTAAAACCGTCGATGGAGTATTTACACGAGGCATTCAAATCAATCGACTTCATAGGGTGATACCAACTGGGCTCTATCGATCACAAACACGTGCTCATCCGCTTTGAGGAGGCGGAGGACTACCAGCGTTGCTGGATGAAGACTCAGTGGGCGCTCAAAGGTCCGATCATGAAGATTTTTAAATGGACGGCAAACTTTTCCCCGGAGACAGAAACCTCAATTATTCTGATCGGGGTGACCATTCATGATATCCCACTATTCTGGTACAACACAGCGATGCTCGAGATGATTGGAAACAGCATTGGAAAGTTCATCAAGATGGATCTAGCTACCTCTACGCACAAGGCCGTCGGCGGTGAAGTTATGTATTGAAATCGATCTACTGTCCAAGGCACACACTTCCATTGCTCTCATAACATCTCTGAATGGTGACATTGCTGACTTTCCCATTGAGTATGAATGTTTGCCTCACTACTGGAAACATTGTCATAAGCTTGGACATGAGATCACCAGCTGTATGATCCTCCACCCTGATCTCGAACCTCTTCCCTACCCTGTCAGACCACATAATAAACCCCACCATCCACTGCCTACATCCAATAGCAAAATCCCTCCCAACCCTGTGCAGCTTAGACCTGAATCACAGGCTGGTTCTTCAGGTGTTACTGCTCAAGAGAAAGCAGCTGTGATAAATAGCCAATACAAAAACAAAGGCCATCCCACCACAAAGATTCCAGAACCTGAAATGAGGTACATAAAAAAGGTGACAGTCAGTGAGCCTATAGCCATGGATACTTCTGAGCCACAGCCAAAGGATTCCAGTGCTATAAAAATGTGGCAGTCACTAAGCCTATAGCCATGGATACTTCTGACAAGGTGTCTCAGCCAAATGATTCCAGTGCTCCAAAAAATGACTCTAATGACAAGGCAGAATCCACATCTGAGGCTGCTACAATCACTCACCTTCCAGGGACTACTCCATCACAAGCTATGGATATTCACTCTGATTCTGATCCTGAAGTCCCAGTCATCAACTTGGAGGACTCTGTGTCATCACAACAATCCTTAGACAATCCCAAAGACAAAGAATGGTCTACACCTGTTAGGCCAAAAGCCTTTGCCAAAGATGATATAAAGATTCACACTGGTAAGCTTCCTGTTTCCCCTGACAATCCCTTTACTTCTAATAGGTTTTCTTTTTACTCTCAGCCAAGGAAAACAGGGAATAGGTTTCTACCATTAATACATGAAGTTGAAGAACTGGAGGATTCTGAGTTACAAGCTCCTTCAGGGAAACAGGTTAGCCCCCCCACCAGTCTTGATGAGGTAGAAAATCAAGTTGCTATAAATGACAGTGTTTCCAGTACTTCTGTGTCTGATCAGAATAAGGTCACCTCTTATTTTACTCAGATAAATAAAGTAATCACTAGAACAACCACAAAAAGCATTAAAGCACGTAAACAATGATTAGTACAACCATAGGAATAAATGTGTTGGTCTGGAACATAAGGGGAATGGAAACCTCTATGATAAGGCTGCAAAGGCTTATTATAGTCCATAAAATGGATGGTCTATGTATTATTGTACCATAGCATGACATGTCTGAGTGTGATAGTTACAGAAGAAAACTTAATTTTTTTCACTGTGCATATGCCTCAAATTGCAAAATCTGGCTATTTTGGAAATTCATAACCAATTCTTTCAAGTACAGATAACAAGTCATACACTTAATGAGTCCATTGACTCTTTTTTTGTATATGGCCTGAGATCTAGGAATGAAAGAAGAGAATTATGGTCTGATTTAGTAGCAATGAATCTTTTTGAGTCTGTTTTAATTGGGGATTTTAATGCAATGTCTTCCATAAATGAGTACAGGGGTCCTGCAAACCCTAGTCCTTCCAGCATTAGTGATTTTAGTAGCTTCATTAGCTCCAGTGCTCTATATGAGATACATACAGTTGGTAATTTTTATACCTGGACTAATGGTAGGAATAGAGATGGGAGAAAATATTTGACTGTGGAAAGATTAGATAGAGGATTGTGTACTTATAATTGGCTGCAAAAATTTCCCCATTCCTCTATACAGGTATTAGGTAAACTAACTTCTGACCGCTGTCCACTGCTCCTTAAGATTGGTAGTAATACTCCTTCTGTAAATTTTAATGTTTGATACAAATTTTTGGAGAATATTTTTCAAAAAAGGCTAGCTCACTCTATCAAATTCTTTCATCAAATCAAGTTTAAAGATACAATTTGGATCTCTACCTTTTTGATGTAAGAATCTGAACATTTCCTTTAAATAGATGACATTATCAGAAATGTCTCTATTTTGGAGGAAGGCTGACTGGTTTGGGGAAATCAATTTAGGCATCAAACATTAAAATTTCCTTCAGATTGGTAGTAATACTCCTTCTGAGTCTTACAGTGGCTGAATTCATTGCTCACAAACATACTGCCCTTCCTTTCATTCAGCCTTTACTGTCACCCAATCTCATCCATATCCTTCTAAATGCTACCACCTTTCCTCACAGACAAAATCAACTTATCTGGAAAGCAGACAACATGGGAAATTTTACTTAGTCTGCTTACTTGGCTCTGAGATCTCCAACCCAGTCCCTACCTGTCCTAGCACATATCTGGTCACTACACATTCCAAAAAAAACTATCTGTATTTATGTGGAGGCTTTTAAATGCAATTTTACCCTTTGATGATGTGCTAGCACAATTTGGTTTCAATCTTCCTTCTAAATGCCTTTTTTGCAACCAGGCTAACTCACTTCAGCATTTCTTTTCTAAATGCCAAATTTCTGTCAGCCTATGGAGGCAGATGCACATCATCTGTGCCTCTTCATATATTGATAGTGAGTCTCTCTGGGATAGATTAGCCTCAAACTGGTCTTTTACTGGCTTATCTCCACTACACACGTTTCTAAACCATGCTGGCCCTATTTTTGTTTGCTGGCTCTTGTGGAAGGCCAGAAACACTTATATTCATGAAAATACCCCCCAGCCTTGAATACCTCACAAAAAATCTCAAAATCCACATTTATGAATCCCTCATTTCCAAACCTTTATATATTTCCAGGGAAATAGACTATGATCTTGCTGCAACAGGATATGTACCTCCTATCAGAAAACCACCCAAGCCAACTATTTCAAAATTTTTGAGGCTTAAACCTGTTCAGGGAGTAAAAGTGAATGTGGATGCCTCTTGGAATCTCAGTGCTTATCAGAAATTGTTCAGGGGCCTTTTTACAGGTCTCTGGATTCTACACTAACTCTTCATCCCCTCTTCATGCAGAGATTATAGCTATTCAGGCAGGGATTAGAAGTGCACTCCAGTTTAATGGCATCTGTACTATTGAACCAGACTTCAAGATTGCAGTTGATATGATCAACCACCCTCATAGGAGCTACTGGACACTCTTCAATCTGGTAGATTCAATCTCTCAGCTGCTGGGATTTCATGCTCTCATACATACTCCCAGAGAGGCAAACCAGACTGCAGATAGGCTTGCTAAACACTGTAGGGAACATTTGATTCAACAGAACTTTGTTTGGACTGAGCTGCCAAATAATGTTCAGGGCCTGATGATACTGGATGCAACAAATACTCCATCCCTCAGAATCTCTGACTGAAGACTACAAGAGTCACTGTCCAGTACCAGCTCTCTTTGCCATGCTTTCTCTTCACCAAGCTTACAGGCCAGGGCCTTTTGTTACTTAAAAAGTTATATTTTTTCGTCACCTTTATGTATATACCATCTTTTCAGTTTAGGTTTAAACCTCTCGAGCGTCAGAATTGCTCTTTGTCATTGACATTGGCTAAAATGATTCCTGAGATCTTTTTTCCTCTTTCTGAAAGGTGAGGGTGTTTATTCACCTATATTTTTGGCCTTTTCTAAAGGCATGTAACAAACTCAGCCAATTTATTGACATTTTTTGGTATGGGGTGCCCAATAAATCCCCCTCACTCTATCTAGAGTGATATTTATTTTAAAAAAAAGTAAATGCGATTTGATGATATATAGTTGCATTAAGTCAATATTTCAATACATCACACTTTATTTTGTTTCATTTCTATTCAATTATGTACGGTTAAGCTCATTTTATTTGTCAATAATGAATTTTTTACTATATTTATTTTTTTCAATTCAGTTTAAATAAATATATATTCTTTTTCAGTTCAGTATATTTATATTTTTTTCATTTCATATTTATATTTTTTCAGTTTAGTTTATTATTTTATATATTTTTTAGTTAAGTTCGATATTTTTAAATTTTTTTCAGTTCATTCAGTATTTTTAAATTTTTTCAGTTCAGTTCAGTATTATTTTTTCAATTTAGTTTAATACTTTTAAATTTTTTTCATTTCAATTCAGTATTTATTTTTATCTTTTTCTGTTCAGTTCAGCGAGAAATAAACTCTAATAAGCAGGGCCTTAATAATATATTGAATTACAGAATTAGTGTTTTCAAAAAAAAAGAAAAGCTGAGTTGGCAAGCCACCATTAGCTAGATTCGCGTGGAAGTTGCTCTCTCTGACTCTCTCTGTCTCTGGAAAAAGGTAAAAAAAGGAGAAAGGACCGGGGGTTTGCTAAATCAAGAAGAGGATGGCGGTGAGGGCGACGGTGGCGCGGTTCCCGGAGAACCATGAAGGGCTGGAATTGTGCGGGGTTCCATGGGGCGTTACAGTGACGCCATTTGCCAGCAAGGACGAGAACGGGAACACCCCGGCGTACGGATCCGACGGCGACTTGCTGCCCCGATGCGAGAATTGCTGGGCATACTACAACACCTTATGCGAGCAAGAACAGTGGGCCTGGACTTGTGCTCTCTGCGGTACCCTCAATGGTTTATCCTCTCAGGCCATCACTCGCTACTCCACTTCCCACTCCTGCCCGGAAACCATGTCTTCCTTCGTCGACCTCGAACTCCCATGTATTCTCCAACTCCCCTGTTTCCGGTGCTTTTCTCTTAATTCTTATTCTTATTTCTGTTCATCATCGACCTGACTCAATTCTGTATTCAGTAGAAGAGTCTGAAGAAATGCGGCCCACTCCTGTTTACGTCGCCGCCGTTGATCTTTCATGTAAGGCCCCTGCTTTATACCTCATTCTATTCTCTACAGACCACTGATGGCTTTCCTTGTGCAGCCTCGGAAGAGTTTCTTGAACTCATCAAAAGTGCTCTTTTAGCTGCTTTGGAAGGTTAGTAGTGCTCTTTTTTCTTTCTCATGGCCTAGCCATTCTCTTTGATATCATCAAGTTATTTATTTTTGCAGCTCTTGGGCCGGGGTCCCTCTTTGGTCTAGCTACATTTAGCCACAAAGTTGGTCTATATGATGTGCAAGGTGCCGTCCCAGTGGTGAAAAATGTGTTCATTCCCCCAGAATCAGAGGGGAGTCTACCCATTGACCTTGAGGATGTCATGCCATTGTCTTCTTTTTTGGCTCCGGTATGTTCATTTACAAATTGTTTGCAGTGACGTTCTACGTTTGAATTAATGAAGAACAGCATTTTCTGAAGGTCGTAGCTTTAATCTTTTTAACATTTTCGCAGGTTGATTCTTGCAAGGACCGTATCGCTTCTGCTTTGGAATCCCTAAGACCAACAAATTCATGGGAGAGAACTACAGCTGCCGGTCAAGGATTAGATGGGGTTTTGCTTGGTGGTCGAGGTTTTGGAGTAGCGATGGAAGCTCTTTTGAATTATCTTGGATCAGAATATGGGAATACATTTGCCTTAGGTACCTCCAGTTCTTCTTGATGAGCAGCCAAATATTGTCCCTCATTAGCTCTTCCCTGGTTATTCTAATTTTTTGTTCACTAAATGTAGGAAGAATCTTTAGCTTTCTATCTGGACCACCTGATTATGGTGCTGGACAACTTGACACAAGAAGGTACGGTGAGCAATATGCCAGTAAAGGAGAGGATGCTGACCGTGCTTTACTTCCAGAGCAGACACCTTTCTACAAAGATTTGGTACTTAGGCTGAATTATTTTTGTGAATTGAACTTCTACTGTTTGATTTGGATAACCATTTATCTACATTTTTCAGGCTGCTGTTGCTGTTCAAGCAGGTGTTTGTGTGGACATATTTGCTGTTACAAATGAGTACACAGACCTGGCATCATTAAAATTTCTAAGTATTGAAAGTGGTGGCTCACTCTTTCTCTATGCAAATACAGACAATTCAACGCTTCCTCAGGACATGTGAGTAGTTTAACCCTTGAAGGACTTAAATGATATATAAAATGGATGTTGTGCAACTCAGTTTTAGTAAAAAAGAGTATTATAAATTAAAAATTACGCAAGCTTACTAAATTCACTAGCTAGTTAAATGTGAAGTTTGTAATGCAACTTTATTTTTGCAGGTACCGCATGTTAAGTCGTCCCTATGCTTTTAACTGTGTGCTTAGATTGAGGACATCCTCTGAGTTTAAAGTTGGACATTCTGTAAGTATTCTGTTCTAAATAAAACTTTATGCAGCATCTGCATTAGTCTGTATGTCTGACACATCAATGTTCTCTCTGCAGTATGGTCATTTCTTCCCAGATCCGCAGTATGAAAACGTGCAGCATATCATCTGTTGTGATTCATTTGGCACATATGCATATGATTTTGACTTTGAAAGTGAATTTGGATTTTCCAGGTCAGAGAAATATTTCCCTGATCATTCATTGCCTTGTAAATATTAATGACCTACCTAACTTCTAAATGACAACTATAAAGTACCTGTCTTTTTATAATTCACTTTGATAATCTTGTGCATAATAGAAGTTTCCATACTAAAGTTTCTCTGTATATATATTTTCTTGAGCCGGTAGTCAAACAAGGCTGATGTTATAATGTTTAACTTAATACCTGTTTTCCCATATGATCTTAATGCCGAGGGTGTTTTTTGATAGACACACGTCAGAACTCCCTGTGCTGCAAATTGCGTTTCAGTACACTGTTGTAGTTCCCCCAGAGGAATTGTCAAACTCTTCTTTATCTCCTACTAGCAGGTATGCTCTCAGTCTTACTAATGAAAGCTTTACCTATCTGTTGTGGTAACCTTATGGCTCCTTCCATAATCAGTGTAGCCACTACCGTTGTATTATATCTTTTACTTTTTAGAGCATTAATATCTATGAGCAACTTTTCACCGCCCAAGTTTCAGCTGCTATCTTACCTACCTATTTATGATCAATAGTCAATACATCTTTTACTTTTTGAGTGTATTGTGGCCATTACTAATGCAGAAACAAGCATTCCTTGAAGAGAAGACTAAGGATACGCACTTTGCAACTTGGGACTGCTCATAATATTAATGAAATTTATGATAGTGTTGATCCAGAAGTGGTATTGTCTATACTTGTTCACAAGGTATAACTTCATCATCCCATTCAGTCGTGTATTATACATGCTGTTCTTGTTACATATAGGAAAAATGGGAAAAGACTATTGTTACACTTAAATAAAATAAAATATGTTGAATATGCTTACCTATTCCTATCTACCAGTTTGGCAGACTTCTTAGTGGCATTATTAAATTTATCAAAAAAGAAAGAAAAGAAGAGGCACCATGATTCATAAGTTCATGATGTTTTGTAAATTGGTTGATTGGACGTCATCTTCCCTCAAAAAGAAGATCACAAGTACCTTAGTTATACTCTCTTTGCACTTTCGCATTCAGTCAAAAGCTTAGTGGAACAATGTTTGAATTTAAATTCTTAGTGTGGAAGAATTCAAAAATCATTTATTTGATGATGATAAGGGCATATCTGGTGAATATAAAACTTAGGGTTGATGCAATACATTCCTTTCATTCGAATGTTCAGCATTTTCAAGGTATAGTTGCGAGTATATGTTAATGTTTCAGGTTATACTGGCTTCATTGGAGGAAGGAGTTCGAGAGGGCAGAGTGTTGCTTCAGGATTGGCTTGTCATACTAACAGCTCAATACAATGATGCTTACAAGCTTATCCACTTTGAGCGTGGCAGTTCAGGTGCCCATCTTGATGCCACTTTCTCCCAATGTCCTCAGCTGATGCTTCTACCACGTTTAGTCTTTGCTTTGCTGCGAAATCCTCTCCTCCGCCTACATGAAGAAGGTGTTCATCCAGATTACCGTATATACCTACAATGTCTATTCAGGTAAGCGGATCAGCTTTACCGTGGGATCAGGCAAAAATAGTTAATTATGCAGTCAGTACCCTCAGGGCTTTTAATTGTTGGACTGTGTTTCTAGGACTATTTTTTACTTCAGATTGGTACTGTTTGATTGAGAGTAGTGCAAGTATTATCAGTTTTTTATGTGATCTTGTTCAGGGTATTAAAATTCTTCTTTTTTGTGTTTGATTTTTTGGCTAGCTTCTTCGTGCATTAGTTACATATGAATTATGTTATTATCTGAAATCAGTGGTCAAGGTCTACATACTGAATTATATGAAGAAACAATTTAGAGTCCCTCACATGTTAGTTTCTTGGCATCATTCTGACATTATACTTTCACATAATAATTCAGTGTGTTGGAAAATTTGATACAGTGCATTGGAACCCTCGTCTCTGCACCGAGCTATCTACCCAATGTTGGCATCATATGCTACTCCGGATAAGCCAGCTTTTCCCCGCCATTCCTTGAGTCGTGCTGCACTCATTACTAGCGGCAGTCCTATATTTTTCCTTGATGCCTTCACAACCCTGATTGTATTTTATTCTTCTATAGCAGAACCTACACTTCCTTTCCCTCCACCACAAGACTGTAAGTCAAATGCCCCGTTTTTGTTTGTGTTTTCTTGGAACATTTTTAATTTCTTTAAGATTGTGTTGGAATAGAAAGGATTCCCCTTTCCTCTTAAGTCTTAACCATCTGGTCTCATCTCTTACCAGGCTTGTTGAGAAATACCATAAATAAGTTGAAGCAAGAGCGGAGCATTACTCCTAAGCTCATGTTTATCAGGGAAGGGCAAGCTGATTCCCCCATATTTGAAAATTTTCTTATAGAAGAACAAGATGTCGAAGGAAGCGGCTTCTCTAATGTCATGGGCTTTGTTTCCTTCCTGGAAGAGATAAGTCAGAGTGTGCTGGAATATCTGGCATAGTTAAAGTAAATATAAATCGTGTTACCCGCTCAAATTAGGACTGAATGGCGTACAAATTACAACAGAAGGAGAATATGTGGGGTTTAGAAGGAGAAAATGTATTGGACATTTGAGCGGGCTTATTCCATGTGGACGTGTTTAGAGTGCATGTTTTCCAGATCATGTTTAGTAATTTGGACCTCATTGGAAAGGTAGGCTTGTTAGGGATTCTAGCACATCTTTTGGATCTCTTCGGTACTTTGTTGAATGAATTTTGTTGAATGAATTTTGTTTTGATCCCGTATACGGTGTATTGTCATAAAGAAAATTGCTTGGCCTTTTATACCGTCTTGCTTTGCCTATAATGCTTTTATGGTGCAAGGTAATGAAGTGACCATCTTTTTTTTCTTTTTTTTTTTTAAATTGACACCACTCCATTGTGGGGTGATTTAAATTAGGCTCACCACACCCTAAAGGATCCAAAAGGATAATTGGATAGTTATTATAAACATATCAATCTAATAACTGCTTCTTAGAGAGCTAATGGAAGTGTGAGAGCATGATACCAAAAACGGAAAGTCTTGACTACTTACGAACCAACGAGCAATTTAGCGAATCGTTTAGACGAAACTCGACTTAGCCAATTAGAAGAAGATTGTCAAGTCTTTGTATCAAACTCTACTCTTAAGAAGTACATGAATGTTACATCCCTATTTGACCATCCTGACAAGGAGCCCTGTGAGTATGTTGATACAAGTTGAAGCATTGCTTCTACTAGGTAGTAGTGGATAGTTGCCCAGCATTTCAGATGCTTCCATGGAGGATTCATCCACAGCTCCACCCGAGCATGGGTCTTCTGAGCATGCAGCATAAGAAAGAAGCAGTAACATTTTAGGCTGGGAATTTCTATTGAGTCTACTGCAATTAATCCAAGTAATGGTGCTGGAGCATCAACAAGGCTGAGTTCCCCAGACAGTCCTAGAGAGGAGGATCTTTTTGAAAGGTAATCTGCTACAGAGTTCCCCTCCCTGAGGATATGAGTTGTGCAGAGATGTAATCCAAGTGAATGCAAGTCATGTAATAAACCTAGATTTTCCCAACTTGAAGAAATAAGGTGATTATCCCTTTGACTGCTAAGAGGCTATCTGTCTCTAAAACAAAAGGCTGATGTAGTTGATCTAACTTTTTTTTTTTTGATCTAACTTCAAATCCTAATTGAATTGCAATTATTTCAGCCCTAAGTGTGGAGTTAGTGGAGACATTTTTCATTTGCATAGTTATAACAGACCCTAAGTTGTCCCTCACCACAACACCTATTCCACACTGACCTTGACAGAAGGATGCATTAGTATTGATTTTCAAGCCCAGAGCAGGTGGAATCCATCTAACAATTCTAAAAGGACTTTGGTCTCTTTTGTGCTACTAGAGTACCTAAGATAAAAACTCAGTATATGCTTTGCTGATTGGAAAACAGGTTTTGGTATGGAAAATACTGAATGCACATACTGCACCATTGACATATTAAATTCACATTCATTAAAGAAATGGTCAATTGTATCAGTATGATCACAATGTATGTACTTTGATGGCAGGTTAAATCCCACAGAGGAAAGTACATAATCAAAGGGGAGAAAATGGTTATATAGTCTCCATATAAACACACAGATTTTGGGAGGCACTTTCTTAATCCATACCTGCTTGATAATTGGATCTTGAGAATTTGTAATTCTGTGTGTATTATATGCAGCTTTAACTGTGAAGTTGTCATCCTATGCAGGCTTCCATATTAAAGTATCTGCACGCTCATGAGATAGTGAAAAACCCTGCAAAAATTGAAATGAAATGGTAGCCACAACTGGCTCCAACAAGTTAAGGTATAGAGCTTGTTAGCACAAAACTAGGCAATTGAAATATTGGGAAAAGGCCAGCCTGAGTCTGAGTCTAATTGATAGCATAAAGCACCATTTCCCATCCAATTGGAAGTCAGGAATGGTGATGTCCATGTTCCTACAATAATTCTAGAATTGTTGTTAGCAAATTCTGTGACCTTACAAATCCCCCTCCAAGTGTGAGAGGATCTATATGAAACTGGGAGTGACCATAAGAATGATGACCATATAGTATTATTGATCAGAAGTTTCCACCACATTTTGCAAGAAAATGCCTGAACAGTGGCTCCCCAGTTGGCACAACCATTTTGATCCAGTTTCTCCATATTTTCCTCTTGTTCAAAAGGGATCCCTTTACGTCAACCCCGGAGGGCGTCCACCTCCCTATGATGTGGCCTATTTTGATTGGTCTTATTAATGACGTTGTTTGACTTGATAATATGTGGCATGTCCAGTTGGACAATGTGGGCCTCAATTTTTTTCACCTTGATGGGTAAAGCCTCAATGTTTACCCAATGTTTAACTCCTTGTTTAACTCCCTGATTGGTCGTGTTTAACACCACCGACACTATCTATTCACCCATATATTAATGCCTCGTTCTCCGGCCTCCAAATAAACCGCTTTACCCATATCTCTACCCAGCTCCGGCCGGCACTACCCCGTATTCCAACGACCTATATCTCCACCCAGCTCCGGCACTGGCCTGTATTCCGGTGTCCCATATCTCCACCCAGCCCGGGCAACACAACCCTTCACAGGTAAACATCATAATATCAGTTGGTGTGACCTTATCTTTGGTTTATGTATCACTATGTATTGGGGTTTAGGGTATCAATTGGTAAAGCAATGATGGTTATGACTCTGTTGTAGAATCTATTGGGGGCCTGATTAATTATCAGAAATTATAACGTTACTGATGCCGGTTGGGGGATATCACCTGATGGTGACTGGGGGATGCAGGACATGAATTCGAACGTTCAGTATGGAGAGACAGAAGACGACATAACTGTTGTTGAGATAATCAATGCGTGTACCACCAATATGTTGAGGAACCAAACAGTGGAGGTATCGAAGTCCTTGTAGTTGAAGACGAAGGTGGCAGTGCTGATGGCAGTGCTGATGCTGATGACGCTTCTGACGCCGGTGGGCAAAATCCGGATGAAACCGTCCTTCGGGATTCTGTTGGTGATACCGATTACGATAATGATGCTTACGTAATAGAGGAAGTGAACGAAGAAGGGGAAGTGGTGTTGAGGTATGTGCCGGACCTCGAGGGAGATAACACCGAGCGTAATGTCGGAAGGGTGAGTTTCTTGCCAAGATGAATATGTATGCTCAATCAAACGGCTTCACGATATTTATAAGGGATCCTGTCAAGGGTAAAAGGCCAAAAAAGGTTGGCGAAGGAAATGATGGAGAAGAACAGGAGGTCGGAGAAACCGATGGAAGGTTCATTACTGATTTGGCCAGGAAGTACAAGAACCATGTGAAGTTGAGAGTGAAATGCAGTAAGGCTGGTGTGTACACAACGCGCAACCCTGACTCACATTTCAAAGGAACATCCCGGAAGACAGATTGCCTGTAACACCCCAGAAATATGATCCCTTTTCATTCGGGAAAAATATGCTTAAATAAAATCTATTTGGGGTATTACTAATATTTTAATTAAATTAAGGGTCTAAGTAAATAACTTTATTATAAATATATGAAATTCTTGTACAATCTTTCATTCAATTCCTATCACCAAATTGACGATGAAATATATGCTTACGCCCGCACTCTTGGATGGTCGTTTAATGGTCACCCGTAATTAACGGATTTGACTAATTCAGATCTGAAAAGAAATGTTTAGATAAGGGGTGAGTCACAACCCGCTCAGTGATAACTTTTTCATTTATCAAGACCTTAACAATCGGCACTTTTACACATAGTTCAAATAACCAATAAAGAGACAAATAAAACAATTTCATTTATTTAGATGCAAAACATGTATCAATAAAAATTTAATAAATTAAGGATACACATTTCAATTGTTTTATCAAGATGACACCAAGAATAATAACCCATATTTGTACTTTCGAAATCAGACAAGAAATCATTTAACAAGCAATCAACTCATACTTATATTTTAACAATCAATCAAGAATTTCATTTATGAAGCAGACAAGTAATCAACCATATACTTCAAGCACAAGCAATTAGGTGGCCGCGCCAACACGCCAGGTGGCTTAAAAGTCCAAGTATGATATCTCGAGAATATCGACCCAATCAGACCTAACAGCGATCAGGCCCAACGCCGACCTCACCACTTCGGTTAATCCAATAGGGGTGGGATCCCAGAACAGTACTACCGGGCACACAGTACCCCCAGGTAGTTTAAAGTTCAACACGCAAATCAAGTACCACCGGACACACAGTACCCCTAGATGGTTTATCACACAAACAAGTACTACCGGACACACAGTACCCTAGATAGTTTATCACGCAAACAAGCAAGTCAAGTACTACCGGGCACACAGTACCCCAGGTAGTTTATCACGCAAGCAAGTCTACTGGGCACATAGTACCCAGGTAGTTATCACGCAAGTAACAAGTAAGAAAGTCCATGTGGAAACAATTCAGTCAAGCAGTTCGATAACATGCACTCTAGTTCAGTCAATCGATTCAGTCCATTTAATCAGTTCGGTAACATGCATTAAAGTCAAGAAGTTCGGTTACATGCATTTCAGTCAAATAATTCAATTAAAATCAATCAATTCAGTAACATGCATTTCAATATAGTCAGTTATCAATAACCCAAGCGATCAAGTACAATATAATTTAGTTTCACTTTCTTTACATTTACAAACAAAATCATGCATTATATTTCCATTAGAAAAACAAACATTTATTTTATAAACAGTTACCCGGAATTTTCATTAAATTAGTTAGTAAACTGGTCTTAGTGTAAAACCTAAATAAATATAGATTATTTTACCCTAAGTAGAAACACTTCAAGAAATAACAAGAGTTTAACATGTCAAGAGAACATTTCAAGCACATTACTTTTCTCTTCTCCACATAGATCCATGCTTTTAAAACACATACACATAATTTCCTAAGACTAATTTCTAGAAAATCATATTTAACACCATTCAAAACTTTCTCTACAATTAACAAAATTGTGAATACAAGAACTAAACATTGTTATTCTTGGCCCATTCACAAAAGACTCCGGAACTTAAAAATAAATGTATAGATCGACACTTGCAAGTACTTTTTGAAAAGGGATTGAAAAACGATAAAATTCTCACCTCGTATAAATCATCAAATTCTACAAAGCATGCAAATCGACCCTTCCACCAAGATCCACAACTTTTACTAGGATTGCTCTTTTGAACCGGCAATTTACACTCTCATTGTATGTTTTCAGATTGAAAAGGTTCAAGAGGAAACTTGTTGAAACTGGGTGTTTACTAATGGTAGGGGTTCAACATAAGATGAGGTTTCTTGGGCAGTTTTAAGCATGTTACTAGGCGCCTGCAGCCTCTAGCTATACTAAGCAAAGGTATGAAAAGTTTTGGACAATTTGTTGAATTTAAAAGTTGATCAAAGGTGCCTTTATATAGTCATGAGCAATGGATGTGGTTAATGATTAGTTTAATGATAATTACAGAATTCAAAGTAAATGGTGACTTATGGTTTTCCTATAATCAGTTTCTTCCATCAAATGTTTAAAAATTCCTTTGTTATATTATATCTTCCTCACATTTCAAAATAACTCCTTACACCGTTAACATATTTTAAATAGGGGTAATGACTCCAATATCACACTTAAATACATTATTAACAAATATTATTTATATACATGTATAAGAAAATGAATTCAGACTTTCACATACGCAAACATATGCATGCTATATTTTATTATTTTAAATGGTCATAAATTTATAGATATAATTTTAAATAAATTATTATTATTATGTTACCAATATTAATATACATGTGTCTTTTCCAATTTTAAAGCCTTATATATGCACAAAAAGTTTTGTTTCTTAGTCTTGATGATAATAATTATTCATCAAACTACTCTCTTCATTTCTCCCTCAACTAATTCAACGGTTTCATGCCTTTCTATTTTCTAAAACTTAATTAATATTAAATACTCCTTGTTTTATCACAAATAAATATAATTTTATTAAAAGTGAGATAATAGTTTTAATTCCAAAATTTCATATTTTATTTTACATAATTGTAAATTTACCCTTGTAATTATTGTTTATAATATTTACGCATAGAAAATAATATCTAAAAATTATGGGGTCTCACCTTGCCGTTGGAAGGTTAACGCGTGTAGGTCGCCTGCCTCTGGGACACGCTGGAAGATAACAATGCTGGCGGACGAACACAACCACGGGCTGGACCCTAAATTGTCTAGATTCCTACCAAAGTACAGAATAATCTCAGTTGCAGAGCAGAACAAGGCACTTGAAATGCACAGAGGTGGCATTGGCTGCTCAAAGATATACGGGCTGCTCGCTAAAGCCTATAAGACGAACGAAGAAGTTCCCTTCTGTGATCGGGACCTTCTGGACTTTTTAAATTTCTCAGCAGGGGAGAGACTTGCGGGTGGTGATTTTGCAAAAATGGAGGCTTATTTCAAGAAAACGAGCGAAGAGTGTCCCGGGTTTTTTTACGAGTTCGAGGTTGATGAACACAATCAGTTGAAGAGTGTATTATGGGCGGATGCTAGATGCAGACAAGCTTTCGTTGACCTTGGTGATGTTGTGTCGTTCGACACGACTTTTCTGGCGAATCGATATAAGTTTCCTCTAGTATTATTCTCCCGTGTCGATCATAACGAGAAGACCATTCTGCTTGAGTGCGCATTACTTAGGTCGGAGCATGTATCGAGCTTTGAATGGCTGTTCAAAACCTTTATAAAATGCATGGGAAAGGCACCAGAGCGCATCCTAACAGACCAATGCATTAAAATTGGTTAGTTGTCTTCTATGTTTAATCCAAAGCAGTCAATTATTTAAAGTTTTGGTAGTGATTACGGTTTCCCGTTACCATGAATTCCTGAATTGATATGACTTGTAGTGAACAACCACTGCTTGTGTTGCCTAGTGTATAAAGTGAGTAGCATATAAGATGATATTGTGTGATGCAGTCCTTACACGACGGTTTGTTAAAATTGTTAGTTTGCAAAAGGTCACCCGTTGGTTTGTTGTCGGTTGTTTTTTCGGGAGACTGAGACGTGCATATTTTCTAAACTGGTAGCCAATTCACTTCAAAAATATTTTTTGTAATTTGTTTGTAGTGTAATGTATGACGATAAAAAAACCGCTTACTGTTATTCATTCTTGATGTTGTTCCTTGTTGTTAATTATAGGGAATGCCGTTAAGTTAGAGTTCCCCGGCATTAGTCACAGGTGGTGTTTGTGGCACATGAAACAAAATGCTCAGAAGCATCTTGGAATGAAAAAGACCCGGCATCAGCTCAATTGGAGCACATGTTGTTGAACACATATACGGTGGAAGACTTTGAGGCTGAATGGGCATCCTGGGCAAGTGAGCATGGGCTAGGTGAGAAGAAGGATGATTGGGTGATGAGAGCGTACGAAGATAGGGTGAGGTGGGTACCTATTTACTTCCAATCCAGTTTCTGGGCAGGTATGTCCAGCACGCAGAGGATCGAAGGGATGAATCGATTCTTGAAATATTTTGTGAACGTGAACACTCATCTAGTAAGATTCATGGAGGAGTATGGCGGTGCAGTATGTATATAAGTGGACGTCGAGGATAGCTCACGCAGGCGTGGGAAGGACAAGTCATCGTGTAAGAAGGATGATCACCCCTTCGAGGATTATTTCGAAAAATATACTCCCGTGGCCAGTTTTTGAAAGTCCAGTCTGAGATGAGCTTATTGAGTCACAATTCTGCAATTGTTGTGACAGACGACAACGTGAAATGCGTGGAGTATAAAGTTGTGGTTAAAACTTTTAGTCCGGGATGGACAAGGCGCAGTGAATTCACGGTGTTTATGGATAGGACCACCAATGAAGCAAAGTGCCAGTGCCAGATGTATGAGTTCTCAGGTATAATATGCAGTCACATGCTTCGTGTGTATTGGGAGGAGGACATAAGCAGCGTACCAGAAAGTTGTATTTGCCGGAGGTGGCGTAAGGACATACCCAGGTTATACGAAAGCACGCCTTATCCCAAGGCCTCTATTACACCTACGGTTTGCAAAGACATGGAGAGGTTTAATGAACTACAGAAGGCTGTCCAGGACATCAGCGTGATGGTGATGTACGACGAAGCGCTACACAAACAAACGCTGGAGAGACTACAGGGAATTCAGTCTGAACTGAAGCAAGGTATGGGTGATGTAGAAGTCGACCCGGGATTCGGTGTCGGCACTGTCGGGACACGTTACAGGGCTGCAGCTAATGCAAGGAAAGCTAAGAACAGGGAGGCGGAGGAGCCGGTTAATGTTTAAGGAGACCCGGACCTAGAGCAGGTGAAGGATCCATTTGACAAGAGAGGTTTCGGGCGTGGTGCGGCGAAGAGGAAATTGACGTTTGGCGAGAAGAAGAAGGGGAAATGGGGGAAGCCGAAGAGGGGCACTGGGAAGGACACACCCGAAAATACTCCTACGAGTACTCCACAGAAAGATGTTGAGGTATGTTTGCACTCTCACCTCTTGTATGAATGCTTGTCAAGTGGTAGGTAGTTTTGAATTGCTAATGTTGATATGAATCCTTGTTGGCAGACTGTATTCTGCAGAGATTGGGAGTCGTCTGGCGTCAACTGGAGCCCATGAATCAAAGTGTCTGGGACGGGGAAAGTGCAGGTCGCTGCAAATCCGTTCAGCTGATTGGGACACGATGATGTTTTGGTCTAATCGGAGGATGCTCGCACGTGTTGAAGTGAAATCAGTCGTTCACAACGCTGTGTCAAGACTTTACATTCGTTTTCCTGTACAAGTACTGTGGTAATGTCGAGCGGGATCAGGATGAAGCTATATAATGAGAAACTTCGCCTAACCTGGCTTGATATCTATTTTGTGATTTGTGTTTGAACCTGTACGACCCATTTTAGGACGTTGATTTATGTATCGCGGTGTCGTTATGAATGGGACGTGAACTAAACACTAGGGTGTCTTATTGTTAATGTGATATCCTTCATCTGATGAATAATTTTTAAAAATCATTGAGACAGACCGACTTAGCTACATGATGGTTCAACGCGAGCATATATAAGTTCTGAAATAAATATGACATGCAGAGCTAGTGTTATATAAATCATATCCATTGTAATGCACCAGAACACGTTGTCCTCGCGTCAAAATGGCAGTGGAAGTACGGAATACAGGAAATGTTCATTATTATATAGCCGCGTCAAAATGCGGTGGAAGTACGACATACATAAACTGTTCATAGTTTACAGCTGCATGCGAGATATCTAAATTAATCCAAGTTAGTTTGAAAGCTTGTGGCAGATGAAGCTTGTGACCGCCTGCTTGACCGCATCAGATTAGTTGTTGGTTCGGCTCAGCACGAGTTCCGAGCAGAAGGATGCCCTGCACTTCGCCAGATCCAGCACCTATCAGTCATACAGATCATAGCAACGACGTTAAATTCGGCAAAGATGCATGTTTTCTCGGTGAGTCGAAGTATTTATTCATTGTTACCTGTCGGAAATCCGAATGTATGTTCTCATCTGCTCCGCCACTGAAGTTTTTCATGGCAAACATGATCAGCAGACCTGCTTCACACAATGGCAAGGCCGGCAATTTCATGTTGGGGCGTACGGTGATCAGACGGAATTTACGAATCTCCAAACCTTCAGGTTAGCCATGCTGCTCGAGGAAGATCCCCAGCTCCGCCCTCTGGAATAAGAACATGTATTAGTAAATTATATGGTTGATGGTGGTAGTGCGAATAATAGTAGCAATTTTGAAGAGATCGGCCACTGTATCGTACAAATCATCAAAACTTACGAGAAGTTAACTTACAAGCTTACGCGGTGCCTCCTTCCAATCTTCCTTGTGGAACCAGTGGCTCGAATATATGCAATACATGCACTTCTTAGCACGGTTCAGGACCAGAAGAAATCGGAAAAGACCCGTTCGAACTGGCATGATGATCTGGTTGGGGCAGTGCAATGAAGAACCATTACAATGCTAATTTATAGCAGGATCTTTGAGTGCATATGTAATTGAAAATTTATGCTGGCTGTGCAATCAAAACCACCATATCTTACCACAATGGCATCGCTGAGTTTTATTGGGCAAGATTGAATCCATTCGGTCCAGATTACGCGCCCCGTATCTACTCGGCTGTCGCTAGTGGGCTGAAAGAATGTGGAATGTTAAAATTATGTGTGTCAAACATGTTATTATGTTGTTTCGAATTAATGAATGCATATTTGTGTGCTAACCAGGTTGATGAGGTCCAGACACAGGCTAGCCCGAGGCATTTCATCCTTACCACCGCCATTAAGAGCTCTTGCCCAGCACCTGATTACATCATCGATGACATCAGCCCCAGGCGCGAAGCAGGAAAAATGGCCTCTTGTCAAGTGAAGGACGCCATCTTCATAAGGCAACTCAACCCTGTACAAGTGGATAGAGAACTAAGTGAAGGAATATAATTGAATAGAGTGAATGGAGAACTAATTTTACTAAACAGACAAACGTTGTGAACAAGTTTAAATCCCATTATAACACCGAATGCAGCATTGAAGTTGTCGTGGTGATTGTAAGTAGGTAGTTTAGTCAGAACACATGGCGGTTTTTACCAAACATTATCATAATTCTCAATCAGCCGGTGTTGAATGACACAGTATGAAATAGGATGGTGTTAATGTGATGACAAAACAAACCTCATCGCAGTAGAGACTGTCTCTGAAATGCAGTAGTCCGACATTTGAAGCACACGTGTAGGTAGAGAAGTGCAAGCCAAGTAGAGTTTCTTGACAAGATCAGAGTGGTAACTGTCCAACCCCTGAGTCCACCCCTGAGTCCACGTAGCTGGCTGGAAATCGCCGAGAGCCGATGCATCCTGTTTCACGAGGAACCGGCGTAGAGTGAAGAATGAAATCTAACATTTCAAAGCAAAATAAAGTGGTGGATGGTCCCCAAGTTGCGTAGAAGAAAACATATGCTTGTGTGTGTACGATGCCATACATTCAAACAAAAGGGATAAGGTAAAAGGTGAACCCTCTTAGGTTTTGCATCTGAATCAGCTATATTACTCAACACACAGTACGGCCTAGATTCTCTGAAAGTTTTGAAGGTAAAGCAAACGAAATCAGTTTAGTACGCCCTAGATTCTAACATTTGTAAAATGCCGCGTCAACACCAAAGCTGGGAGGCCCCAACCAAAAGTAAGATTTAGCTTGAACGAATCAGTTGTGTTCAAAAAAGAACAAAACCAGAAAACAATGTTTCGTTTGTTCAGAAATTCCAGCTAGGAAAATTTGTTAACCAATTATGACAAATAGTGTATGAATAAAGGGAAAATAGAAAATATCAGTTTCACTTGGGACTGCAACACATATACAACACAAATAATGGCAACCATGTAATAGCTTACCACTACGCATCCAATGGATCAACCTCCGCCACGTTAGCCGCATCCAAGGGTTCAACCTCTGTCACGTTAGCATATGCAAGGTCGATGAGGCCTTCATATGCATCCCATTCATCTCCCTTCTGTTTGGATGGAAAAAACAAAGAAATCACCACATCAACATTAGGTAGTTATATTATGACTTATTGAATGACGGAAAAAACATAACGCCGAGATCCCATTGGATTGTGTAACTAAGCATCTGTGAGGGGAAAGGAGAAAGAAATATAATTTGGATGATATTGGAATAAATTACCGCCTCACTGCCGGATGTTGTGTCAGAATCACTCGAGTCTCATTCTTGTTTTATCTTTCCGGATGAGGCACCAGTCCCAAGATCCAGACCTTCTACTTTAATGTTACAGGCACAATGGGAGGATGACTCATTAAATAATAGTTATTACACACACATGTACACAAAGAATAAGATAGACACGGCAATAATTAGGACATATAAACTGATAATATAGTCAAAAATAATCCGTTTCCTTTCGTACTCAGACATCTATGTCAGCCTAACATTCGTATTTAATTAGGGCTAGATCACTTAATGTTAGTGGGTATAACACTGGTACAACACTTAGATCTGCTAAGCCTCATCTTAATCAGGGCGTGCATGTATAAACTCTACATGTTCCTTGTTCCGGCTGCGGGTTTGAGCATCGCGCCATCGCTGAAACCAGCGTCGCGGGTTTCATGATTGGTTGGCGGTGGGCTGATCATACTGATTTGGTGGTAGGGTTTAGATGAAGATTGAGGTCAGAGACGACAGAAGAAGAGGAAAACCAGAGAAGAGAATTTGAAGTTTGAGAGTTGATGTTGGGGAAAATGTTAGATCTAGGTATATATATCCCACGTAACTGGCTTTACCGTGATTGGTCTAGAGAGCGGTACTCCATTAATTACTATTTTCCTTTTTAATTTTAATTAATTCGCAGGTTAGACGGTACAAATGTACACTTAAAGAAGTCTTTTAACATCCCCTCAGAGTTCTTTTACCACTTTCAAGTTACAAAATATTCCATTTCCTCCGTAATTATCGGTAAGTTTCACACCCCCCCATATGTTATTTTTCCATATCGAATAGTTAATTTCCCAATTTGTCATCATCATCATTCTTTAAATTAAATGACATTGACGAATACTAAGAAAATAAGTAGTGTTTTTTAAATTCAACATCATCACTCTTGATAGAATCTAAGCAAATTCAACAATGGTATGATGTTTAATTTCCACACATCATTAAATAATAATGACAAAAATAAACCTTGAAAATGTTCACAATAATCGAATAATTAAATTGGGGAGTGCTTTTTAAGTAAGAAGTAGTAGCTATCTAATAAGGAGTGGTCCTTAAAAATCAACAATGGTAAAAAATAAGTTATTAGGAAAAGTTGGTTTAAGGAGCTCTATTGGAGATGCCCTAACAATTTTATGCTAATGTTTTATACTTGTTAGGCATACATTCTTTTGTTAATTCAAATCACAATTTTCATTGTTTGATTACAAAATGGGTGCTGATTAGCAAGAGATTTAATCGTTATTATTTATATACAATCTTAAAATAAATACGTACGTGACTTCAGAATTAGTACATTTTGTGAATTTGGAGCTTTTTATAAATTAAATACTGCCTTTTGAATAAATTTTGATTGATTGTAATTATTTTATAGTAATGTCACATTAAATATGAATTTATATGGTAAATAAATTTGAGGGCGACAGAAATAGTGCATGTAGCATTTAAGTTTGGATACACCATAGTATCTATGTCTATATTGGCTACACCAATATGGATAATCTCAAAAATAGAAAAACTATGGGAACCAAAAACAAGACAAATATAGAATATGACTTTAATCACCTTAGTTTGAAGAAAAGTTTAGTAAATCGTGTTTCTCAATGGTCTAAACACTATGCCCACACACGTTGCCTTTAGACATTTATTTTCAAAATCACACTTTATTTTTAGTAGGGAAAAAAATAGGCCCCTTATTTTGCTATTTTGAACTATGTTGGGGAGTCAAGCAAGGAAGTTAATTGCTTCCTTATTTGCCCATTATATGGGCAAATAACACTACCAAACTTTAATCTAGAACAGCGCAGGTGAAGTAAACCCTAAGTGCATAATACAAATGCAACAAAACAAAACAAATGAAAAAAATCTGTAAATGAGTATAACAACAAAAAAACCAAACGAAGTTTAAAAAAAACACATGCAACAATCTGAAGAAACTTAAACAACGCCAGCAGATCAACTTTAAAGTTTAATCTGACCCAGATGCACGGTGACGCTTCCTGGACGACTCCTCAGGTTGTGCCTCGACTTCTTCCCCTCCCTGGTATAATCATGAAAACACAATAAGATGTAAGTAGATCAAACTATATTGTAGACAGTATATAGATGAAAATTAAAATAGCACGCACAGTGATTAACAAAAACTTCGTCCATGAATATAAGAAAAAATACACTAACCCGCATTCGTCTCAAGGGCTGAACCACCTTGTCTTGGTGTGAAATAATTTCATATTTCAGTACGCGACTTCTTGGACATCAAAAAGAAACGCCAACACATGTTATATATTTATATTGCATGGCTTGCCTAAATTGGAAGAATCGGCCGATTGTAAAATAAAAACAACATGTCAACGGCCAAGAAGTGATACCTTTGTGATGCTTGTTAAAGTCTTCCAGGTCCGAATCCTGAGCCATGCAACCGTACAGATCACTCTTCCAAGTTTGGCCCAGAGCATCCCAGGCATGCCTATCCTTTGAGCGACCAGCAAACTGCTTGGACAAACGGTCAGCATCAACATAGCCCGCCACGGTGGGTCTGCTGATTCCGCGGTGACCGGAAGGACCATAGGCGTGACTGGATTTGATTGGATGGTATTCCCGGTACTGATCCAGCAGATCCTTGTTCCCCATGCCAATCCACTGCCATTTACATAAATTACCACCACGATAAGAATAATAATAAAGGCAAGTTCAACTGGTGCTATATTTTTTCCTAAAATAGGGAATAGGGAATAAAATTATGTATGCTCTTATATTTTTTCACTCATTCAAACAAATCAGAATCTTAAGCAATTTTATTCACGCATCCCACTCATCCGTCGCTTGCTTTTCTTTTTTGTTTCTATAATTCTAATTATTTTTGTAAATCTTATCCTACAATTGTAGATGCTCAATTTACCATGAATAGAATGTTTTGTCCATATTTGTGAAATGTGGCATGAATATAGATCCAATCTTGTTTTATCATCCAAATTTCTTATTTGCAAAACAGTATAGCAAATCTGTTGGAAGTCTGAAACTCTAAAATATGTCTAAAAATAGCCTCATTTTGTATTTAACAAAAATCTGTTGGACTTGCCCTTAAGAAATACCTAATATGTCACATCATACATCATGAAGCTAGATACTAGCAGTGGAGGCATAATGGAACTATGTAAAAATATTTTCTTCCCATCTGGGCCCTTGTTGCACAGTGTGTTCATCACAATGACAGTTGGGGGCCAAGCTATCTCCATGTCCAGTGCCTCATCTATTTCATGGGGTAGGGGCAACTCCTCCTCATCACCAGGAGCATCTGAGATGGTGTTGGGGAAAACCTTATCCATCTCCCTTGACATCTTCCTGTGAAGACTGATCCTCACGTTTCTCGCTGTTTTGGCATGGTGACTTAGTGAATGGATAGATCTGAACCGTTTAGAGCCGCCGGTACAATTTTTGCAAACCGGACAGGGTAAACTGAGCACAGTCGACCGCAGTTGGTCAGGAGTCATGACTTCGATTGAGCTCATGAGCCGTTTGATGTTCTCCGTGATCAGCACGACGGAGGAGTCTGAGTCTGAACCGTAATCGGAACTGGCATCAGAATCGTTGCCAGAATGATGGCTTCCACTTGAAAGATCATCGAACATCTCATTTCCGAATCCAGCCATTCTCTCGAAGCAGCAATTATGATTTGAAAATGGAAAGAAATGAATGGAGCAACAGTTGGAAGATGTCAGTGTCCTTTTAGAAGCCGCAGTATGATTATCTAAAATGTGGCTGTTATGATTCCTAATGATCTGAAAAATCAAATAGAAGATAACTGGAAGATGGAGGGGTGAGGGGACAGAACGTTATATCCAGGCGTTCTTTGTAACTGTTATTAACTGCAACATTGGAATGGACGTGACTTGTCTTGGGTACGGCGCGTCATTAACTGCATTAATTTTCGAACTTAATTAGACAGATAATACCTATGGAAACAATGGTGCAAATACTGTAGTTTTTTTAAGATGCCATACTACAACATACCAGTTAACATATTTAGATTTGGCCGTAATTACGTACGTAAACTTGATTATTATAATGAAATAAATTACAATGAGGTAAAATAAATCAATCACATGAAAAAATATCGTACCGTACTGAAAAGTATGACTGAGTTACTACAATGTTAGTATTAAAAAATAAAAATGAAAGGCCGTATATTGTAGTATTATAATTAGTGTGTTTTGAATGGACACGAGGCAAGTAAATTACCCATCATTATAAACATTTAAAGGTACAATTTTTTACTTTAAAGTCATTACACTTAAAAAATGATCCATGTTTTATTGTGTAACAGAGGTCAGAAGAATTACACTTATTCCTTCCAGCAGTAGATAGAATATCAGTCATCTGTTAAGAAATCACAAAGCACCTATGTACATAGTTATTACGATTATGAAACATGCTCCGACGCATTTTAACTGACGGAAGTAGAATTTAAAGCTTTCCATTTTGTGTTGGTAGTTCCCCACATCTTATTATGTTAATGAGTTTATATAGCTAGTAGCAAATTCGTCTAATTTCTTTTGTCAATCGTGTGTTTATTTAGATTTTCAGATGTTCCCCACACTGCCACATTGGCTTTGTCAATTTTACATGGCTGGATCAGAAAATTCAAACTCCAGCCACAGTAACTAAATTGATATTAAAAAAAAAGGAAATATGGATTCATTTGAAGTACAAAGTAGATGCATTGATCATAGTATATTCAATCTTATCAAGGCTGATTTTTATTGAAAACGGAAATTAATTGGTTTGAAATAAAATACATAGAACCACAAGAAAAGATTACTAATAAGTTGGGCGACCGGAACCTTGTCTGTTTGTAGCACGTGCAATGTCACAAAACATTAGGGAAAATCCATAATGTGGTCCAAAATACTGAAAAAATACATATATGGTGCAAAATGATCTTCATTAATGTCCACCTCAGACAACTGTATTGACAGATTTTCCTTCCAGGAAAGCTGGGATCCGGTCAAACATTGCCTTCCTCTTTGAGTTGGAATCTGACAACAGAATGAAGCACATGTACGAAAGTCGCAGCTTCAACCTTTTGGCGTCCTGCAACCCGCACAATGAAGATTAATTCCATGTATTTGAGCATGTTATTAATAATCCACACCTTATTCACTTTAGCAATGAAAATTTAGGGCCCAAATTTTACCACATTCAATCTGATGCTGTCCAGCATGGTTTTCGAACCACATAAATGCTCCATCAGGTACATAACACACACACCCCTATCCGTATACAACAACTCATTTCTCCACACGGGCTTGAGTACCTCGAAAGCAAAATCACGGTAGGCCTCAACAACATGCTTGTACTTACTTAACTCAAGCAGCCACCTGAAACACGTCCCCTATACAACAATAACAAGTATGGGTTTGTTATATTTACAAGCTAGACCCCCCCAACTCAAAATAATTAATGTTTACTTACGATTGCACCCCCCAACTTCTCAAGCTCTTGGTCTTCTTCCGTTGACCTTTTAGTGTCGATCAGTTGGACTTGATTCGCCGAGAAGTTCATCACTACAAGGTAGTAATTGTCCTTGTACAGGATGGGTATGTACACCTACGTACATACGTCTTATTCAGTATACAGTATAGCCAAAATAATTAGTGTCAGGAAGTTCAAGCAAGATGGATGCACATAAACTTACAAAAACTGCACTAGGGATGTCAAGCTCACATTCTTGCAACCAGGTCAACCACTCATCTACCACCTGAATAGGGTTGAAGCTATCTTCATCCTGCAAACTTAACAAATCACAAACCACATTCACAAATGAACTAAAAAAAAGCACACATTGTCTTAAGCAGGTTACCATCCGTACTGCGTGCAGGCATATTCTAGGGGTCCATTTATTGGAATCCCAGAAACTATTCAACAACATGGCAAATACATTCACCACCTCCAGCACGACATTTCTGTAGCGATCCAACATACGCAACTCATACCCGGACAGCTCCATTCTGAACATCGCCTCTTCTCCTCCCCTTGCAAACAGAATCTCACTGCCATGACACAAACATAGACAACTAGGTGGTTAGAGATCAATGATCTAATAAAAAATCAATTTAGCAATGTAATACAAAATTATACGAAAAGCTGGTAATACAGACTGACGAGGGTGGTTCAGTCCTAAGCAATAATCAGCACCATCTTGCATTGCTCGAAGTTGTGGCTAATTCTGCACAGACTCTGTAAATAGTGTGAATTATAGGTAGGAGGGTAGTTGAAGGTCCAAGTAGTCCACAGACGGTCCACTGATGCCATCGTTGCCGGACGAGGACTAGACGAGCTGTCGGAGGGAGTGTCGTTTGGCTCAGCACACCCAAGTGCATTGATTCGCTTGCTCTTGCTCTTGGACACCTGGGACTCACTCCCTGAAGACCCGGCCCGCCCAGCTGAGCTTGGCTCAATTCCAGCCTTCTGCTTGGCAACCAGAAACAGAAGAAGCTGAACCACGAGGTCGTACTTGTAACCTATGCCCTCAGCCGCCACCCGGCGCAGCACATCAGGGCGATATTTCTGCAAATAATCATGTTATATATTAACATCATAACAAAGCCTTTATCGCGATTAAAATCATTCAAACATCATGGGGATGGCCAAATAATCTATGTAATCCTTATCAAACATTGTTGTGATACTTATTTAGCGATGCATAATTATTTGAGCGTAATTGAATGGGAAAATGTTGGACACATACATTGTTGCACGCATGCAATTCAGTATTACATTTCCAAATAAAAATAGAGGTTGTATTGGATGTTTAAAATCATTAACATCCAACTGTTGGTACATAACTAAACCTAAATTTATAATAACCGATTATTTCGGAGTTGTATACCATTCATAAGGAATTTAAATAAAGTCAACCAGATCTAAAATCAAATGTTAGTTTAAATTGCCTACCATTTCATAGTTGAGCATGTCTTCTACATCGATGCGCTCCTTCATGGCACACGTCATTTCCTCATGCTGCGCGAACGACAACAGCAACTACATATCTATTACTTGGAGAACAACCGAATGTGGGAAAACATTTGGGTTTAATTCAGTTTGTATTCAGTAACGTTACCCTCTTCCCGGCACGGTGCCAATCCTCTTCCGCCTGTATGCGAAGGAGCCTTATGCCAAGGTACTCATGCAGCCAATGGTCCGCTTTGGAGTTAACCCCTGTGGAAAGTAAAACAACATGAAGTTTGGTATAACAAATCCCACAAAGATTATGTATGGCATAATCTGTGCGGGCTTGCCATAAAGTTACTACCTGTTACTACAGTTTCTTCTCTGGATCTCATCGTGCCGGCAATGGGGAATGGAAAAGTAAGTGCGGATCGGATAATATTTTCCGACGGAAACGATGTGGACATGACCTCGCATCTTGGCTTTTTATATTCCAAGGCAGACCTACTGTATTGGGAAGTGTGAAATTCTAATTTAATGCTTGTCCAACGGAATCAAAATATTAGGCAAGATGCGATGTAAATCTGAAGTCAAGTTTTGTATAATCCACCATTTTTTGTAAGTCCATGTTTTGCGTAGCAAAACATACCCTAGGTTTTACCTTAAAATCACCTATTTTACACAGTTTAGTGTTTCTGCAAAAAGACAAAGACGAAACAAGGTTTTCGTAATTAACTTCCAAAATTCATTCCAACAAAGCAAGTTTAGTGTGTTTTAGACTTACAAAATAGCAAACCAACTAAACAAATCTTTAGCAAATCCAGACTTACATGAATGTCAAACAAAATCTCATACTCTCAAAACTCCAAATCATAGACCATAATCCCATATTAAAAATGTTGGTTGATTAAACTAAACTCGCAACAACTAGTGCCTTTAATTTAAACCAGTTTTGTTTAAAAACAAATTCATAATATTTCAATTCAATTTAGATTCTAAATAAATTGAATCTCATACACGTCATAACCGTTTATTTACTACGAATACATTACTGGTTAAATTAAGTATGTATGTTTTAGTTAGTTCATAAAAATACTATAACAATATTTTGAGTGAATACATCAATTGCTGCTTTGATTCACTTTATGTTAGTTTTGTATACCAAAACATTGAATCTAACATCCTTGTTGGTAGACAATTTTTTAGTATGCTATTATTTAACTGAATAGCTTTATGGTATGCTTTAAAAGGTTTATTCTTCATAAATTTTAACAGAGCATTTCATACTCGTGCAAACGCAGTAACACATCAAAATTTTAGATCTTTGATAGAAGAAGAATGCATTGAGGATTTGAAACGGTTAGCTTCATGGGAAAACTAAATTAAAAGCATTCAATATTCTTCCCGTCATTCAAGAATAATATGGAATTTGGGGACTCGTAGAAACATTAAAGCAATTAAACTGGAATAGTGAAAAAATTCCAAAAACTCAATGTATGTAAATTAGAAGTTACGATAGGCTGAGAAATGGTTTATGTGAAGATGAATTTTTTGTATGTTGTCTTGGTTAGTCTGATAATTTTTTATACAGCGTGACAAAACAGGTCTCGTTCATTAGATTTCTTTTATTTGGTATATACGGAAATTTGAATAATTCAATCGTATCTGATTATGTTTGCAAACTTTTGCTCACAATTCGCTTTTTGTAAAATGTACGTTTCTCACAATAAAACAAAAATTGTTTTAGGGTAAATTAGAAATATCCTGACAAAAACGTCTTCTAGGCAATAATTAAATTGTTTGAATATGTTACCACCCTATTTAACAATTTATGTAAAAAACACACTAAACTTTCAGTACATATGTTGCATAGAAGAATTTGCGCGAATTAAATATTTAAAAAACCGAATTAATTATCCAAAAGACTAACCAAAACTAGGGACCATAGTCCCTAGTCCATTGTACCGAATTCAAAATAATCAAAATCAGTTTGAAATGACAAGAGGGATTGCGACTAAACACGGGCCTTCTTAGCAGAACGAGCCGTGGGCGTGCCGTCGGAAGGAGGGTCTCTCGATTCGGTCGATGGGGAAGAATCTGAGCGGAACCTGAGAGGCGGTTCATTACCCCTCGGGGCCCCGGCCTGACCAGTACGGGGTGGCACAATTCCAGCCTTCTCCTTATTAACCAGGAACTGAAGAAGTTTTCAGATCAGGTCAACATGATCACGACTCAGTTTCTCTTCATCCACACGGTACAAGACGTCAACACGATTATCCGGTACTCAATAATCATTTTATACATTAACGGATCTGTTACAGGCCTAATATCGACTAATTCAACCTTGCGTTCATTCAATTAGCCTCATGTTCGAAAGATACTATCGTGATCATAGATCTCCTACAGATTGAATCATATTAATGATATATGTACATCGAGGGTAGGTCATCAGCAGCAACAACAAATTCAGATATGGAATTACACGGTTGCTGAAGAAAAATAATTCAACGGGGCAAACATTATTGTGATACTTATTTATAAAATGACAACCTTTAGTTTATCATGCTCTGTTCATTTGTGGCACATATTTTATTGTAGTTAACCAGATATACACACACAACTTCCAATTTTAAACACAGGCGGGGGTGGATTTTTTATTGTCAAAACAACCAACATTTGTTATTACACTACACATAAAAGTTTCGGAATAGTTCTGGATTAAAAAACATGTAAAAATTAATTTCAATAAATGAACAGAGACTGGAATCAAAGTCGCGGTATAGAGGGCCTACCAGTTCATACTGGAGCATGTCTGAAACGTTCAGGCGCTCAATCCGGGCACACTCCAATTCCTGAACCTGATCGAGGTGCGTGGAGAAGATAGTTAGATGTTTAGATGAACAAACTAATTATTAATGCAATCAGTACATGTAGATAATTAGTTACCGGCCCACTGTTAACGAGCCTATCCTCCTCCTGCAGACAGTTCATGAGCTTCTGGCCGAGAAGCCGATGCAACCACGTGTTGTCGCCTAAGGCCGTACTAGCCGACGCTGAACAACATCAAAAGTTATGTTAGAGAGACGACAAATCATAGAACCGCACATTATAAACAAAGTCAAGTGATTCAGCTACCTTTCCCCTTGTTCTTCACGACACTAATGTTGACGCGCACCATGCTGGCTGGAAAGTATGTGGCTGAGTTGTTTGTTTAAATTGCGAAGGATTTATTTTCTAATGGAAATGAAAGGTTCTAACTCATGAGGATGGTTGTATTTGTACGTTGATGGCAAAATAATAGTAAATGCGCGTGGGCTGGATTACAAAGGTCAATAATTTTGGAAATCGATCCTAATTAAAGCCGATGTCGGGAGTTAAACAATTATAATGCACAATCATATATATTGGAATGTACATTTTTTAATATTAAAATGCACTTTGGGGTACGTACCTCGGATGCATGGTATAATTTGTGAATAATAATATTGTAATTCGTAATGAGTTATTTTTATAAAATATATTTTTTATAATTTTATATTATTTTTTTTAAAATTAAAACCACTGTTAGGTGGGGTGATATTTATTAGGTTCACCAAGCCTAAAAAACCCCTTAGGGAAAAATATTCCAAATTGTTACAATACAATGTATCAATTGAGAATGTATAAAATAAAATATTGATACCCATGTCTAACTCCCACAAGCAATTTAGAGATCGCTATGCGAAGCTCAACTCTGCCGATGGGAGGACACGCTACTTGCAAACATGTTAGGGATCACTATGCGAAGCCCAAATTTGTCGACAAGCACGGGGTACAATAAAATATTTTCTAATCTGTTCTAGCTAGACATACAGACTTTTTGCTTTATGAATCCAGATTTAGAAGCTTGATCCACTCTAGTTGTTTCCAGTGATGTTGCAGCTACTTCTTTTTGCATTGTTGAGATCTTGTTCAGGCCTGGCGCCTGCAATGAACATCAAATAACATTAGCAGAAACTGAAATATAATACATTTAAGCTCTTATATATGGTACCTCTCTACTATCTAAGGCTACAAGACCCTTAATAATATTAGGTAGTGTCATATTTGTAAAAATTGCATTCCTTCTTTCTTTACTAGCTAGGTTAGCTAATGCATCAGCAACAGAATTAGCTTCCCTATAAATATGTGTAAAAGACAGAGAGGAGAACTCACTTGTTATTGCTAGGATTCCTCTGATGTATGGCTCAATCTTCCAAGGTATTTTGAAATCTTTTCTAATGATTCGAAGTAAAACTTGAGAATCTATCTCCACTTGAAGGTGCTCCAGTCCTTCCAAATATGCCATTTGAAGTCCCTCTAGCAATGCTAAAGTTTCTGCTTCCAAACTGGTTTTCTGCTGCAAGTAAATAGCCTTAGCTTTGAGTACCTATGACCTAATCACCATACCAGCACCCGCATGTCCTGGATTCCCCAAAGATGACCCATCTGTATTCAGCTTAAAAGGAGATGTCGGTAATCTCCATATTACTAACTGAATATGTCTGCTCACCATGGGAGCCACTGGTGCTAGTTGAACCAAATCAGAGTAGATGTTGCTTGCTTCTGAATACTTCCACTTAAGTTTATTAATTCCAATGATGCTTTGTATCAGAAACATTACATTTTGCTTCATCCTTTGAACACTTGGAATCACATTATCATAAACATAAGCTGTTCTACTGCACCATATCACCCAGTTAATAATAAAAGGTAATATTTTCACAAGTATCTTGTGCAACTCATATTTCACATGTATAGTCCAATAGTACAGACATCTATCCCATAGACTATTAAAAGTCTCTGGTGTCAAGTCTAATTGAGTACGAAAGTGATTCCATAACCTTTGTATAACTGGACATTCATGAAACACATGTTCCAGCTCATCAGATGAGTTCTTACAGAAGCAACAAATAGAAACAATATTTATATGTTGTTCCTGCAACACATCTGAAACTGGGAGTAATCTGTTTAGCATTTTCCAATTAAATACAGATATTTTCCTTGGCACATACTTCCACCACATATATTTATAGGAACTAATAATCATTCTCTTAGGTCTAAGTAATTCATATGCAGTATTTGTAGAGAAAAGACCATCAGTTTCAAGTTTCCATATCATATAATCCCTATAATCATCAAAAATAGCAAAATCCTTTGCTAATAAATCAATAATGTGTTGAGGAAATCCATGTACCATTTCTGTAATAAGCTGTTGTTGGTTAAAGAAGAATTCTCTTACAGTTAATTCTGGATGAATAATCAAAAGATCTTCATTCCAGAATTTTAAAAGCATACCAACCTTGAGCCAGTTGGCTTCCCAGAATGAGACTTCTCCTGCACCAATCTGAATCAGAGTATTTTGCTGTGCAATATCATCAACCTCTTTGTATCTTTGCCATGTTTTAGATCTCATTTTACATTCTGGCAGTGACCACATAAAAGAGGACCAGAGAGATCCTCCCTTTTGTAGTTTCCACCAGATTTTTAAAGAGAATGTATCAACTAGAACATGCAAATTCCTAATTCCCAGTCCATTTTCTAAGTATGGATAGCACATATTTGTCCAAGATTTCCAGACCTTATTTTGACCATATTCTGAATTTTCCCAAAAGAACTTTGCCAACAGAACATGCAATTTATCAACAACCCCTTTAGTAGGTTTAATAACAGTAAGTATATGCAAAGGGATAGCAGACAGAACATGCTTTGCTAATATGAGTCTACCCGCTTGATTCAAACATTTATTTTGCCAAGAAAAAAGTTTCGATAAAATAGTGTCAAAAATCGGCTTAAAATAAGAATGTTTCTTTCTTCCTATATAAATTGGACACCCTAGGTATTTAAATGGAAAAAAACCTTTGGGTATGCCTGTAATATCAGAAACAATTCTATGATAGGCCTGTGGTGCTTTATTGGATAGAAAATATGATGATTTGTCTATGTTGATTTTCTGTCCAGACACTATTTCATATTTGCTTAAAAATTCCATTAGATTTTCTAGACTATTTTTATTAGCCCTAAGAAAAACCATAGTATCATCAGCAAAACTCAAACTTGTTATTTTCCTAGCTGTATGTGGCAGCTTATACAAATTAATTTTAGCAGTATTATATAGAAAACTTAGGGATCTTGTAAAAGCTTCTGTGAGAATTATAAACAGATATGGAGATAATGGGTCTCCCTGTTTTATCCCTCTTGATGCTTTAAAAAATCCAAAAGGCTTTCCATTTACTAAAATCGAAAAAGTTGCTGCTTTTATATTGCCCATAATGTTTGAAACTAGGTTTCTATTAAATCAAAATTTTAGAAGCAGTTTAGTTAAGAAACTCCATGAGACTCTATCGAATGCCTTTAACATGTCAAGTTTTAAGAAAATATTAAAACCCCCTGTTTTATTATTGACATACTCAGTTAATTCATGCATGAGAAGTATATTATCTGCCAATTCTCTTTCCCTGAACAAATGCAGATTGTTCAGGAGAGATCAGTAAAGGCATTATGGGCTTCATTCTTTCTGTGTAAACTCTTGAAAAATTTTTATTGAGGAAATTAGACAAGCTTATGGGTCTGAAATCTGAAAAAGTAGTGTTCACTTGTCTTTTTGGTATTAGGGTAATAAAAGTAGCAGATATTGCCCTAGGAATTGGTACCCCTAATAGAAATTCATTTACTGCCTTAACTAGATCATCTTCAATTATATCCCAGCAGTGTTTATAAAATGTACCTGAAAAGCCATCAGGCCCTGGTGCCGATTCACCATCCATTGAGAAAACCAGCTTCTTTAAGTCCTGTTTTTCCACTTGCTTCATAATCTCCTTGTTCATATCATCAGTGATCAGCTCTGGAATATGTTGCAATAATTGATCTACAATATTCTCATCAACATTCAAGCCATCATTAGATAACAAATTCTGATAAAAGCTAACTGCCTCAGATCCAATATCATCTGGATTAGTAATCCAGTCATTATTAGAGTTCTTGATCGAGGCTATTCTTTGTCTGGCATGTTTCGCTTTAACAGTAGAATGAAAAAATTTTGTGTTTAGATCGCCTTCAGCCAACCATTTTAATCTAGCTTTCTGTTTCCAGAAAGTTTCCTCTCTTAACAATGCTATGGTCATTTCAGCTGGAGCCAAGTGAAGTTCAGTTCTACTATTTCCCGTATTTACTATCTGATGATTTAATTCCTTCTGTAAAACTTTTTCCTCTGCTAATCTCACATTATCCTGAATGTTACCAAAGATTTCTTTGTTCCATTTTCTTAATCTAGTCTTTAGCCTTCTAAGTTTAACAGAGAAATTCATCATCCCATATAATCCTGTGTTAACTGCCCAGTCCTCCCTTACCACATCAATAAAATTATCATGGGATATCCAACAGTTTTGAAATTTAAAAGCCTTTGGGATATTTTGTAAACCATGATTTTCAAGTTTAATTAGAAGAGGGGAATGATCTGAGTTCAGTCTAGACTTTACTCTTATACTACTATTTGGGAACAGATTCTGAAAAGATTGAGTTATTAAGCCTCTGTCTAACCTTTCCCATACAATACATATATTTCCTGATCTCATTCTTCTATTTCCAGTCCAAGTGAATAAATTACCAGATGTTGGGATTTCAATCAAATTATTATCATTTATAAATTCATTGAATTCCAACATTGAATCTAGATTTGGTGAAGATTGGCCTATATATTCACTTGCATATCTAACCGTATTGAAGTCACCCACAAATAAAGTTGATAGAGTACTATGTGTTTGTAATTCAGCCCATAATTCTCTTCTAACTACTGTATTATGCCTAGCATAAATAAAACAAGCATGCCACATAGTATCTAATGATGCATGTCTAATGTCTGCTCTTATAAATTGATCATGAGTAGCAGCAATTGTGATTCTGTAATCATCATCCCATAAGATCCAAATTTTCTTTCTAGAATGTGCATGAAAATTCTTGTAACCTAGTCTATATGCAACTGATGGAAGATGAGTACTATTTAAAAAAGGTTCCAGTATTACAAATAATCCAATTTTAATTTTCCTTTTTATATTTAAAACTCTAGCATGTGTGCTAAAATTTTTAATACCTCTAGCATTCCAAACACATAAGTTTATACTTAACATAATTAAACTAATGAGATCGAATCAATTTTGGACCTAGTAGTCACTGTCTTCTGTGTACTGGAGTAATCTTTCCTAACCCTTTTTTTCTTAACTGTTTGATCAGGCACATCAGTTAATGTAGAAGATAATAACTTATCAAATCTATTTTTATCTTCTAAAAAAGGTTCTAACAGAAAATCCCCTTCAGCATCCTTAGCTCTTTTTTCTTGTGACCATTGTAAATTAGGCAAAGCAGGCATGCTATTTATCATATCTTGCTCTTCTAAGGATAGAGAGGAGTTCATACCTGTACTTACCATCAGACTTGATATATCAGCTTCTGATCTGTGTTCTAACTTTTCCAAGTTTGGTTCTTGAATTTCTTGATACTCCTCCATATTATTGCTAATATTTTGTTGAGATTCTTCATTTGAAATTCAATTTTTCATCTCCTCTTTGTCCATATTTTTAATGCACTCCTTTTGCGCCTCTTTATCCTTTGAACTAGTTCCTTCATCTGAGATAGTCTCATTTAAATCATTAGCTTCAGAAGAGCCAGTGTTTGAATCACTGGCATCCTTCAATAACAGATTATTAATATCTGTTTCACATCCATCATCAATAGAATCTGTATCAACTGTTATAGTCTGAGTAATTACCTTTTTCTTACCAACATGAACAATATTGGTTACTGGTTCTTTTGTATCATGTACAGTGGCTTGTATCTCTTGTATCTCAGAGGATTGCTTTTCCTTATCTGCTTACTTCTTTTCTCTCCATACAAGATTACCTGTACCTGCATCCACAAGACCTCTCTTTTCCAAGGAGATATTTCTAACACTTGGTACATCCTTAGTTAAATCAATTTGAGTTTCCTCTTTTTCCTTATTAGATAATCCAGATGCAGAAGCAATGTTTGCAAAATTTTCTATCAAAGTAGGCTTCCAAGGATTACTGTGTTTAGGTCTATTTTCACTTTGACAGCTATCACTGTGATGACCAAGTTTCAGGCATTTTTGACAATAAAATGGCAGGCTTTCATACTCGATTTTTGGCCAATATCCTATATTTCTAAAGCTTAGCCATATTCTATCAACTAAAGGCTTTGTAATATCCAGTTCTACACAGACTTTAGCAACATGGGGTCTGGTTTTATTCAAAGTAGCTTGGTCAATCTTAACTGGTAAACCTATGAGATTACCTATAGACATAATAGCATGTTCATCAAAAAATTGCCTTTTTAAACCGTATAAAGCAATCCATACCGGCACAATTGGGGAATCTGCATTCGGATCGAAGTCGGGGCTCCACTTAGTGATTCTGATAGAGTATGAACCAAAGCTCCAAACTTTGTGCATCCAGCATCTATAGTAGTCCTCTGCAAGATCAAAATGGATTAGAACCTGTTTGTTATCTAGTAAATAGATCTCAGATTTTCCGATGAAACCAGCCGTCTGAAAATCCTTCCGGAGCTTATCCAATCTGGGTCTAGCCCTAAGAAACCTCCCCACAAGAGTATGTTTCAAAGGCTCTTCCAGGAAATCACATTCCTCATCGGAAAAATGAAGGCCCGGTTCCCCGAGATGGTCGACTCTCGGCTTTGGATTGAAGGCGGCTCCGATCGGAATCGAAATCCTATTCACTGGTACAGTGTTTTTCGCCACCGCCTGTGCATAGGATACCACAGGAGGGGCTTGATTCAAGGTTGCAGGCTCCGCCATCGCGGCGGCGCCGGAGAGAAGAGTAGTTTAGGGCTTGATCGGAATCGCAAAAATCGCCAGAGCAGTCGGGTCGGGTCAAAAATATCTCCTCATCATTATGGAGTAAGTAATGTCGAATATGAAATGTTATTGTAAGTTCATTATTTGTTTGTTCGTTATTATTTGGATTTATTGAATATATTGTTTTAAAAATAAAATATCATCCTAAAGGGAACTATTTTTTTTTAAAATTAAGACCACTCAAGGAGTGGAGGGATGTTTATTAGGCTCCCTAAACCTTAAAAAAGACCATATAGGCCATGATTTTTTCACTGCCAAAAGGCAGTTACAACATGGAAGAGCCATAGGCTCTTGAAGCATAGTAATGCTTCCAAAAGGGGATAAAAGAATAAGGGGGCAAAGCCTCTCCCTGAAGTATCTATGAATCCACCAAAACCAAGTTTGAAGCCTATTATAGAATTGCGTAGCAAAACTCAGAGCGGCACCAAAGTTGAGATGGGGGAAAAATAGATACATCTAGCAAAACATCAGAAACACTATACAAGACTAAAGTTTTCTGAGAGCAAAAGTAGTATGTGACAGTGGATGGATTCCTCCTCAGCAGCAGCATCAAGCTATCCAGATCCAGTTGATATTTGCTCCATACTGTTGGTGAAGCCATATCTGCAATATTATACATATCAGTAGCATCCATTCTGAGCAATTCTAAGAGACGGTGTTCCCCATTTGTCAAGATGTAACAAACCTTGTATCTGTGTAGGGAGTTCTGGATACAGTATAGCAGAATTCAGATGATGAGTGTATCCATGCTTTGCAAGTGCATCTGCAACTGTATTCCCTTGCCTTTTTGTGTGTACTATATTAGTTATCCTTCTCAAAGACAGAGCTAACTGATATATTTTCTAAGGAGCTGCTAAAGGATTACTGATAGCTTTAATGGCCAGTAGGCAGACTGATTCTAGAGTAAATGTAGAAGAGAGGTGACTCCCCAGTAAATCTCCTTTCTCTATGGCCATCATTTCAGCCTGAAGGGGTGATGAAACAGATATATATCCACTATATGCTGAGATAAAATTACCATCACAGTTTCTGATAACAATACCAATCCCTGCATGGTTAGTGTGATGCCAAGAAGCATCTACATTAATTTTTAGACCAGACAGTGGTTTTAACCACTTGATAGAAGCAATGGATGGTTGAGGGGGTCTTGTATGTAGAGGTAGGAAACCAAGACTACATAGATCCCTGTCAAATTCAGAAATGGCTGGGAGAGGTCTGACAGTGTATGTAGTAAAAACAAAATCTCTGATTTGTTTTTTCATCTGAACTGGATTGGGAGAGATGTTTTCATAAAGATAGGAATTTCTGACCTTCCAAAGGCTCCAACAAATAATACCGGGGATAGTGGAAAAAAGGTTAGAGTGTAATCTAGTTGATCCATGATATGACCAATAGAAAGAAAGTCTATCCCAAAGTGTGGGGAAGCCATTGTCAGAAATTCCCACCATAGAATGAAACAAAGACCACATGGTAGTTGCCAGACTACATTCACTGAAATAGTGTTCCAGTGAGTCACAATTGAGGCAAAAAGGACACTTAGAAGGCAAGTGAAAGCCTATTCTTACCAATACATCTAGAAAGGGGAGGAATCCATTGATCAACTTCCAGAGAAATATGCTCACTTTTTTCTGGATCCTTTTGTTCCATAGTTGAGACAGTGACTGAGCAACTGGTCTGGAGTGTGCCACAACATTGTATGTATCTTTGAAAGTAAAATCTCTAGTGATACTGGGAATCCATATCAACCTGTCATCTCTGTCAGAGAAACATTCTATGTTCTGCACTTGAGTAAAGATGTCAGTAGGCAAAGAAGATAGTTCTTGAATATAAATTGCCTTATTTTGACAGAATAGTTGGACGGTGCAATCTATAGGTATCTGGGAATTTTCTGGATCAAGGAAATCACTTAAAGGACCAAAAGAGGACCAATTAGATGACCAGAAACTACACTTGCCATCCCAACCATTACAGTGGAAAGAGTTTCTGAAATGGCATTGACATAGCTAATTCTTTTCCAGGTAGGGGAGGTTTTGTAAGATGGAGGAAGAGCCCAGATAAATTGTGACCATAGAGTATTACCAGACTGGAATTTCCACCACAATTTAATAGAGCATGTTTTAATAATAGTGTGGATGGATCTTATACCAAGACCATTTTGGCTTTTAGGATAGCACAGATCCGACCATTTTTTCCAAACTTTTTTGGGTTTAAGTTCTGTCTCCCCCCCAAAAAATAAGAACAGTGCTTTTTCCAATCTTTTGATTACAGCCAGAGGGGGTTTAAGCACACTCCATACATGTTGAGGAACTGAATAAATGCAAGAGTTGATCAGAGTAAGCTTACCTCCTGTTGACAGCCAAATAGTCTTCCAATTAGACAACCTATTTTCAATTCTCTCACTACTGGAGAGAGGCAGCCGCGACGGCGGTAATCGGACGGTCTCACGGCGGGTGGACCCGACGTTACTGGGAACGCCGTCCATCGGTGTCCCAGTTTTGCGCGGCGAAAGGACCCGCCGTGGACTATTTTCGAGTTCGAACAGTCTTGACTTCATGTTTACGATTCGTAAGGGGTTTTATGTGCAAGATTGGTCTTCGAAACGACCCAAAACTTACGAGTAGAAAACATGATAGTTTAGAAATCGAAAGTAATGGACACCCAACATTTTCGACATCTGAGGCAGTGGTTGGAATGAGTAATGTTTACTCATTTACTTTCGATGTCTGAAACATCGGGTTTCATGTCGGGTAATTGTGGTTGATTTTAGGTAGTGATTTACGAAAGCGAAATAAATGCATTGAATTACAGTAATGCATGCCTTTTAAGATTCGTAACATTTATGTTTGCAAATACTTTAGAAGTCGAAAACCTTGAGAGATGAAACGTTTACGACTAGTAATACAGATGGATTAAAGTTTGAAATTACTGTGAATAGGGTGAAATGTAGGGGATGTCAACTCTCTAGGGTTTAGTATGCAGGTCCATTTTCGAGTTCGAAATTCCACCAGTAATATCTTGATAGGGCGTTACATAGGGTAATGTTGTATACATTCTTACGACATCGAATCTAGCATTCTTTGTAGCTATGTTTACTATTAGAAAGGATGGTGTTTTGTGATTTAGTATTTCACGTGATCGGATGCAGAGTAGGGGATGGCTCTGTAAAGTGTGGTTGCATGATCAAAAACTTTTGAAGACGTAAGTTGTGACGATGTCAGATTTTTGATATCTTAAATGTAAAGGAAATTAGTTTTGGAAATGATTCTGCTTTAGGGTACATATTCTAGTGGCCTATGAAGGCAAATTTAGTGCATTTCTAAAACGAGAAACTTGAATCTGTAAAATATGGTCAGAAATTTACGTGCATATCGTTTCACATGCGTCAAAAGCCTATACGGCGATATCCAAACTCCAAAATCTGAGTTAACATTCTTAGAATGATGAAAAATAGAACAAATTTAGGTAGAAATATATGTAACATGTGGAGGGCATCATACCCGCCTATAGGCATTGTTGATAAGATCTTGCTTTGACACGTAGGAGCCGTAAGTCCTAATCCTCCCGAGATGCTCACCACGACCCAAACTCTCACTTAGGATATCATATCCCGCCTTGGATGGTTTAAATACGCCCTTCTCGTCGTTCTCCAAGTTTGAACCCTAGTCATTATAATGAAAATAATACAGAGGTCATTGATAACTTGCTACAAAAGAGGTAAATGTATTTGCCATACAACCGCCAATTGAAACCAGATAAACTTACAAGATCCCTTAAGAAGGTTGTCATTTCCTCCTTGTCTCCATGTCCACCATCCTTCTTCTCCCGTGCCTTGAGATAGAGTTCAAAATTCTTAATATCGTCCACATGCATGGGTAGGGTAGAATTCCTTGCCTCGGCGTCGGGCATTCCATCTGTAATTTTCTGTTGGATTTTTCGTGCTCTATCGTCCCTCACGAACCTCTCCACCGCTAAAGGCATGCCGCCACGACTCATTCGATGTGGCAATGTGTTGGCTTGAGCGTTCCTGCTTTTATTCGCATGTGTACCCTAACATGAAGTGTCGTTGCACACTAGTTCATAAGTATAGCATTATCATCACATTTTAAAACAAGCATTACAATTTGTGTAGATATTGTAGTTGTAGAGTTGACTTACATCGTCAAAATAGCCTTTGGCATACTTCTTGAAGAACTCCCAACTCTGCTCGGGAATGGTGGTATATATGAGTCTAGGGTTCAAGTGCTTCTTCACTCCAAAGACATAGTCTCGCGCTAGCATAGCACGAAAATCTCTTGCAATCTTCCCTAATCTTTGCATAGTTTTATCTTGGAGAAGTTCCATGTTGGGTGCATCGATGAGAAATGGTCGCTTCGACATACAAAAACATAAATGTGGTTAGTTTAATTAATACAATGACGTACTTATTAAGTTGTGTGTGCATAATCATACAAAGTATAAGTCATAGAGGCACATAATATTGTGTGAGTATTGAAAGTCACTTACCATGCATTCCTCTACAAGCCTTTCTTTCATAGGATGAGGAACTAGACGCCAATCGTTGTACTTGATATCAATTTGAGTTCGGGCCATCTTTCCTACCCAACTTGCCCACTTGCTTCTTTCTTTTGATATTGGCTCGCCAACCTGGTTGAATTCCATGGGTGTAAGAATACCTTTCTTCATGCGTATTGCAAGCTCGTGACAATAAATCTGTGGTTGTAAGTTGCCTTCACCTTGGTCTCCCACAAGAGGCGTCCTTCTTCTTTTGACCGGCTTTTTTGTTAGCTTCTTCTTTTGGGGAGCCATGTTATACCTTAGACATGAGATAGACGTTAGACTTAATGTAAGGCAATGTCATACCAAGTCAAATATATATAATATCATATCGATCCTCTTCCCTAACATAGGTTTATACATGCATGGGTAGATAAAACATAGGGTTACAACTTAATCAAGTGAATCAAAGGCACCATAAATGCTCTATCATAATCATGCCTAGGGTTTAGAAAGATGTGTGTTTGTATTTAATGTTTGGTTAGGGTTTTAGGGTTTCAACTAATACTTTCTCAAAGTAAGCTAAATTTCTATTGATATAACATTCAAAATAACTACTTGATATGGGCATTTGATATAGTATAACTACTTTCAAATAACATTCAAAATTGCTATGGGCATTTGATATAGAAAGCCTACTTTCAAAATCAGATTCATTCCATACAAAATCACCAAATGCAAGAGAGATATACTAAGTGTTTATGTGAAACCCTCATTGAAATTTCTACATAAACAAATCAACACATCGTTCATGCAAACACAACAATAATTAAAACCTCACCCAATGACTTGATATGGTAGATGATCAAGAAAAGTGGTAGAGATTCTGATTTTGAGGATGATTAAGCAGTAGATCTAGAAATTTGGAAGAGAAAAATGAGGGTAGAGTAGTGGTGTGGTGGAGCAGTGAAAAAATATGAGGGAAATAAGTATTGAGTATTCTCACTTCAATATAAATACAGTGCTGAAATTTGATGTGCAGATCATTTTCGATTTCGAAAGAGTATGGAAACATGACAAAATATGAGGGTTTTCGAAATCGACCTTATACGTGAAGACTGTTACTTAATAAAGATTGATTTAATTTCCTCTATCATATTTTCGTCATCTAAAAGACCGCCAAAACAACGACCTATTTCTCTAGGGGTTTCAGAAATCGAAATTGCAACAGGGTGGATATTATAACTTCCTTTCTTTGGCACCTCTTCAGATAAATTGAACACGAATCAGGGTACATCAAATTAGAAGAGCAAAACCTAACCTTGTTTTCAAACATCAGATCGGCTCATGGCACGGATGAAGCAGATCTCGGGCCACCGCCAGAGTGATCGTGATACGGCAACTCCCACAAAGCAACTGGCGTCGCGCCGATTGAAGGAACCTGTGATCCGGCATCCAGCTAGCCGGAAAAGAGCTGGCGGTGTGATCAACAAAGTTCCATCTCCCCCTACTGATTCAGAGGAGTCCAGCGATGATGAGGACGTCGGAGCTGCGATGGCGTGGAGGGTTAGGCAGACAGTTGCGGTTAAGAGTAAGGGAAAGAAGAAGGTGGATGAGCCCGAATCAGAGGAATCTAGCGAGGAGGAATCAGAGGAATCTAGCGAGGAAGATGATGAAAAGGAATTACAGAGTGAGGAAAATAAAGAGGGAAGGAATGAGGAAGATGATGAGGAATCACATAGCGAGGGAGAGGATGAGGAAGATGCTGAATTAGAGGAAGAAGAAGAGGATGATGAGGTTGTTTCTCAAAAGGTGGCTAAAAAGGGAAAAGCTGCTAAGAAGGTGCCAGCCGACGACGACCTGCTTCGCCCGAGGGTGCCAGCTCAAAGATACAGGGCACCTACGCCTAGTAAGAAAGGCCCTGATGATAACAAGAGCTACTTCTTCGGTGATGTGACGGAGGAACGATACATCAAGCAGATTCGCAGACCCTTAACCCAGACAAAGGTGTTGAAGCTGAGCTCCAAAATTGGTAAAACTCTTGAATATGTGCTTGATTACTTTAAGCCTTCTCATTTAGACAAGTTGATTACACTGGATGATCCAGTATACCCAGACGCGGTTAGACAGTTTTATGCAAACTTAGGTCGTAGTTCGAGTCAGTCGGAATGTTCTAAGGTAGCAGGTGTGATAATTCCAGTGACCAAATACACTGTTAATGATGCATTGGGAGTGCCTTGGACTAGTCGCCGAATCTTGGTCGGGGAAAGTCTAGGTGTGGTGTATGACAACTACTTTGATCACAAGTGGCCCGATCCGTCTGATGAGCAACCAATAGATCCCGTGGAACTAGGTTTGGAGTATTTCCATACTGAACCTCCCGCTGGCGAAGGAGCGGGGAAGGCAGTGAAATATGACATAGAGCACTTGTCTAGCGAGCACCGCCTCGTGTTTGAGTGGATTTGTGGTAATGTGCTTCCGACGGGTGGACATGCGTGCGAGCCAACAATAGCGACGTGCATGATGTTCCACTACGTCGTTCGTGGTTTGCTGGTTAATCCCGGGCACGCTGTTGTTGAGTACATGAAGAAGTCGGCTCACCACACCTCTAAACAGTTCCCCTATGGCTCATTGATCACGAAGCTGATGAAGACTCATGGCTTTGTACCTGTCGACGCTCCCCTAATGAATAAGCTGTATGATGAGAAATGGATCCAAAAGTGCCATCTAGAGCTTGACCTGGAGACAAACAAGTTCAAAAAGAAGCCAGTGGGTGATGGCGCTGCTACAAGAATGGCCAAGCGGAAAAGGGACGCTGAGGACGAGCTTGCCCCATCAATACCTGAACGTAAGTATACGTTCTCATGTTCCAATTTCAAATTGTTGTTGAAATAAGATGAATTGATTAAATTTAATGTCGCAGGTATGAAGCTGAAAAAAATGATGGGTAAATTAATGCGCATGTGGAACTGCTTTGATGATCAGCTACAAAAGCAAGAGGAGGAACTGGAAGAAGTTGTGAAGATGCAGGACAAGATCATCGACGAGTTCAAACTGGACATTGTCGTGTCCCCGGGTCCTGAGCCAGACTTTGGAGATGTCCCTCAATCTAGCGACGATGATGAGCCTTCTGCAAACAAGGAGCCTGTTACGCAGGGTGGGGATAAGTCGAGCATTCCTGACTCCCAAGCTAGTGCCGCGGCGGTAGTTGGTGAAGATGAGCCCTAGGCGATTGCAGGAGAGACCGGCACAATTGGTCCAAATAATGCCTCGCGTGCTTGGAATGCACTGAACTAATGATGGCCGAATTAAATTTTGTTCCTTTTCAAACAATGAGTGAATTTGGTGGTTTTATTCATATTTGTAACCGGATGTTGCTGTTTTTATTCATTTATGTTGCTATATTCCCATAATTTGAAGTGATTAGTTTAATTTGTTTTCAACTGGTGAAATTAGTTTCATTTAGTTTCATATGTCTTTAGTATAACTAGAGGTAAAATGATTACTTCATTGTTATAACTTCATTGTTAATGTTAGCCTGAAACCATAATATGAACTGTTTTCGAGTTCTTATACCTCTACATTAAGGACATTTACGAAATAGAAAACTTAATGATGTATATTCGAAATCGCAAAGCATACACAATACAAATTCCTTTAAGAACCCTAAACCCTAAACCCATCCCCAGAACCCTAAACCCTAAACCCACACCGAGGGTCGCAATAGTAATTCAACTAGAGAGAAATTGAATTACTATGAATCATTTTGGTATCCATGAAAGGTATGTGTAGCACGGGAAATCGGCTAAGAAGCCATTGAGAAGTTCGACATTTAGAACTGTAGGGTAATATTGGTTTACTGCTACGCTAAATGATTTTTATATTAAACGGAAATATTCTATATTACATTTTACATATGCCATTCATTAACTTTTGTTATAATTCGCTCTCTATACTCATGACAGTTTAATCTGTCAAATTTTCTACTTGATACTTCTTGGTCGTACTTATGTTCTCCAACATATATACACGTACTAACGATTTCTGTGTATATACATTTTGGTCGGCTTAATATAGCCTTAATATATGCAGCATATTATTGGAACCTGTATCATTTTAATCAATTTCACCCGTTTTCTAGTATCACTTTACGACAAACTGAAATGCGACTCCACTGAATGAACTCGATCAAAATCAAGAAATAAATTTTCATCGTTCATTTAAAGTACTACATGTATATCATGTAATACTATATTACAACCATGTATATTATCATATTCTATTTTATTTAAGAACGATGCATCACTAAGCATAAAACGCTCAATAAAAATTAAGATAATAGTAGCAATTCATAAAAAGATGTTAACTTTAGATGGATAAAATATAGTCAAAGATCAATAATTTCGATACTGTAACAATAAATGATTTATTGTCACTACTAAACATGTGATTTTATCTTCTTTTAGAAATCAAAAATAGTAGCAATTCATTTTTGAAATACTAGCCGCAGACCCACACTTTTGAAAACCCTAAACCCACTTGAACTCTTTTTTTAGATTTCGGAAATCAAATGACATATTTATTTTTGGTCCAAAAACTCTTGTTTTGGTCACAATAGCTAAGTCTTGAAGGTTAATCATCATTTGAACACAGTTTGGTTAAACTATGACGTTGGCGAGATGCTCACCCTGAAAGTTAAATGATTGACTTACCTTACATGCATCAGTACTAGTTACATTCGTGTCCTATTAGTGATACCTATGTAATGTCAGTTTTTTTGAAGCGGTTGGATCTCTGATCTCTACTGCAAGCATTATATTTTATCGATATTGTTGCAAGTATTACGTATCTTCCTACCATACTCAGCTAACGTACGTTACTCAAGTAAGCACACTACTACACTTATATTACAGTTGCGTGAATGCATGGAAGATTTGTATTCTTTACGTGCTGGATTACTCGTACATAAGCTCAAAGATCGGCGATGGAACATAACACAACTCTGTTTAATATTGACTGTAAATTCATTAAAAGATAAATGGAAATTCATAAAAAGATGTTAACTTTCGATGGATAAACTATAGTGAAAAATCAATAATTTCGATGGCTTAAAACTATATGATTTATTTTCACTACTTAACATGTGATTTTATCTTCTTTTAGAAATCGAAAATAGTAGCAATTCATTTTATAAATACTAGATGCAGACACACACTTTTGAAAACCCTAAACCCATTTGAACTCTGTTTTCAGATTTCGAAAATAAATGTAGTTCAACTTGATGGAAAGATACTTTCGAGTTCGGAAACTGTTCTACAGTTTGACTTTAAATTCTTAAATAATTAGAATTAGGATCACAATTGCATATCCTTTCGAATTAGAAAACATGATAGGGTCATTTTCACATTGTTTTCGATTGGAATAAAGAGTACATTCAAAATTCATTTAATATCCGAGTTTGGAAAGCCGGCTTTATATATAACTACAAGTAAACCAAGAACATAAACCCCAAAAACCCAAGCGTTCAAAAATTCCCAAATCAGAAAACCCTAAGCCCCCAAATCAACATCTCGCAAAACCCTAAGCCCCACAAATATCAACCTTCGACTTCGGGAAGATGGCACCGACCAAGTCCACGACGGCGAGGTCACGGCCAAAAAATCCGTTCAAAAGGAAGCTGATGGTTCGCAGAGGCAGAGAAGGGTATGATTCAAAACTGTTTTATGATTCAGAATGCCATGATAGATATGTTAAGTATTACCTAGAGGGCAAGTTGTTGGATCCATATGCTGTTGATCCTAGTAAGGTAGATGAGTTAGGGTTTGGGGAGTTAGTTGGTTTGATGAACATCCAGCAGGTTGGGGAGTTGATGGTGAATGATGCGCCAGCTTACTTGCATGAAAGCTGTCAATTTTATGCAAATCTTACTGAGAATGATGGGTCATTGTATAAAACGATGGTTAATGGCCACGGATTTGAGGTTAGCTGGTGGATTTTGAATGAGTTGGTAGGCTGCTCTTATAAGAATGCATAAGATATAGAGAATAGCAGCGGTGATGCTCCTCTGAATGTGTACAATGCAAATGGATGGTTGGGCCCTGGATTTACACTACCTGGTGGTGTGGATAGACAAGCATGTACGTCTGCCTACTTTGGAAGACCTGTCGGTGATAAAGAGGCCGCACATGTGTACAACCCGAAATGCATGACTCTGGCACATCGAGTTTTGTATGACTACGTTCATAGAATTCTAGTTCCTTCTCCAAAGAATGTGAGCGAACCAACAAGCACCACTACTATCTTGTTCTACTATGTTGTTCTCGGGCGAAAAATCAACCCAAGCCATACAATATTGAAGCACATGGTGAATCAGATGGGAGTGACCAAACAGTATTGGAATATCCCTTACGGCGGTTTGATAACCAAGCTCCTCCTGAAGATGAAGCCGGACTTTAAGTTTCACAGCCCTCCCGTTCCCTGCAGAATTTACGGGCTTCAGTACTTCCAGAATCGAGGATATGACTTGGTGGATGGTGCTTGGATCACAAAGGTCATCCCGGTCAAGAACAAGCGTGCAAAAGGTAACGCAGGTAAGAATCTTTTTCTGTTTTTAGTTTTCTTGTGATTGAATAGGTTTGATGAGGTTATTACTAACTAGTTTTTGTTTAATGTCTCGTCGCAGTGATGACCGATGCGGAACTGTATTCATTGGCGGAGCGGATGTATGGCAATGCTAAGGACAACACTAGTCGTATAATGGGAACGAGGAAGAAGATCTTTCATGCAAAGAAGAAGATGTCCGCCATGGAAAGGTCGCTGTCAAGTCGTGGATTCGATCTTGACTTCCCTTGAGGTCTCCGATTACCGATTGCAAGGAATGTTAGCAAGTAGTGCTAGTGTACAGTTTTGCAGGCTTTTGTTTTTGGCCAATGTAAACTAGTCGTAATGTCCCTAGGGCTAGATCGCAATCTTTTGAAACTCTTGCGATAATTGGCAAAAGTGTGCCGAAACTGTACTTTTGAATTAACCATGAATATTAAATCCTATACATCCTTGCATCTCAATCTCTTCAATTTTAGGTTGCACCAAAAAATAAAAGGCCATTTTACTAGTTATTTGTCTTCCAAGTTCTTGTCAGGGAGCATGACTTATTTTTTTTGCTTATTACCTATGTCTTTCGAACTCGTAAATACTTGAAAATACTACACTTTCGAACTCGTAAAGAGTAGCCCTCATTTGATTTTTTAAACTCATGTTTCGGGTGGCATCTAGGGTATTCTTCTATTCAGAATTTGTTGCAAAAGTTCAATAACTAGGATACATTCGAATCGAAAAATGTAGTTGTACACAGGTTTTAGAATTCGAAAATAAGTGGTACCAAAGTGACCGTTTTCCTATAATTTAAAAATTGCAGTTTGATTTGTTTCGATTTCGAAATAAGGAAGCATGTGACTTTACAAATCAAGTATGTGACCTTTCTTGTAGAAAATCTCCTTTAGTACTAATGCCTGTAAGTTCGAGTGCGAAACTATAACAACATTCAAAAATACATCCACGTCATCACAATATGGTACCTTACTTTCGGACTCGACAGTTGTGTTTCATACTTTTTGAATTCTTAAACAACACACATTTAACATGAAAGATGGTACTAACAAGTGTCAATCATTTTTCTAATCTTAAACTTGACTTTCTTCAGTTTTCGATTTCTAAACCTTTGTTTGGTACCTTTGTTTCTAAGCTTAAAAGTTCACCCACACCTACACACCTCAAATTCATCAACACTCCACTACACTCATCTTCATTACGAAATCGAACATTGGGTCACACGGCGTATTCTACATTTACGCTGTCCAAAATTTCTAACAACTTACCCGAGCCATTTTCGAATTCGAAAAGTGTGGTTGCCGCCGTTTTGCTCCCACCGCCGTGCACCGGCGATGTCTCCAAAGACAATTCCAGTAGTGTCTGGATTAGTGGCAAAAAGTGAAAAATCAAAGCTCTGCCAGAGAAAATTGGTACACCAAGATAGGTAAATGGCATGTGTCCCTGTTTCATTCCCAGAATCTCCTTAACCTGTCTCAGTTTGAAATTAGATGCATGTCTGCCCAAGAAAAAATCAGATTTCTCATAATTTATTTTTTGACCTGTTAAGCCTTGATCTTAATCAGATTAGATTTTTTGGCTTTAAGAAAAATGATTGTATCATCAACATAACTTAAATGAGAAATAGGAGAAGGACTTTTGGGAATATCAAAATATTCAATTTTTCCAGTGGAATATACATATGACAGGCTTCTTGTAAAGCACTCAGAAAAGATATTAAATAAAAATGGGGAGAGAGGGTCACCCTGTTTAATTCCTCTTGTTGGTCTAAAAAAGCCATTTGGCTTACCATTGATTAAAACAGAGAAGTGAGCATCCCTAAGATTTTTCATAATACTATGCAAAAATTTACCATGAAAAAACCAAAATGCATAAGTATGGTGTTTAAGTAGCCCCAACTAACTCTGTCAAAAGCCTTCATAAGGTCCAGTTTTATTATGCAATTAGGGGTTCTATTTTTTCTATCCAAAAATCTAACAAGCTCTTTAACATACAGTACATTATCTGAGATGTCTCTGTTGTGTAAAAATGCTGATTGATTAGGGGATATGATTGTTTCCATAAGTGGTTTCAATCTCTCCATAAGAATTTTTTAATAGATTTTATTTATACAATTAGAGAGACTGATGGGCCTAAAATCAGAAAAAGAGGAAATAACAGGTTTTTTGGGAATTAGAGTGATCCAGGTGGCTGCTATTCCAACTGGGATCTGAGAGGAACTCATAAAATCATGTACAGCTATAAGTAAGTCCTCCTTAATTATCTCCCAACTTTTTGTAAAATTTCTTGAAGAGTATCTGTCTGGACCTGGACTGCTGTTTTTATTAAGATTAAAAACAGTAGTTTTCAGTTCTTCCATTGTTACTGGTTGGATAAGACTAACATTATCTTCATCAGTGATTAATTTAGGAATTTGGCTCAAGAAATGGTCATGAAAAAAGGCCATTTAGATTGCTCACAGGCTCAGACAATAAATCTGTGAAGAAATGAACAGCTTCAGTTTGTATCTCAGAGATGTTATCTAACCAAATTCCATCTGCATTCTGAATCTTAGTAATACTAAGACCACTATGTTTTCCCTTAACTGTATTATGGAAAAACTTTGTGTTTTCATCTCTCTCTTTGAGCCACTTAACTCTGGACTTTTGTTTCCAGAATTTGTGTTGCTCTTTGAGGGCTCTGAGATGGATTGCCTTGAGTTTTTTCAGCTGAATTAACTCATGAACAGAGTTATTAGCATCATACAGAATTTCTTGCAATCTTAGAGCTTCAGCAGCTTTTGACACATTAGAATCTATATTGCCAAAAACAGACTTGTTCAGCTCTTGATAGTAATTTTGAGCCTTTGCAGTTTGAGAAAAAATCTCAACATGCCAGTGTCAGGTAAGGGGACATTCCAGTCATTATGAATTAATGAAAGGAACTCATCCCTGAAACTAAATGATCTAGGTGATGATGGGATGCTACTACCTACAGTAAATAACATTGGTGCATGATCAGAAGTACCCCTATTAAGAATCTGAATGGAAGATGTTGGGAATTTTAATAACCAATTCTGACTGGCTAATCCTCTATCTAGTTTTTCAGTAGTTGCATGCATTGACCAGTTATTAGACCAGGTAAATAAATTACCTATAGTATTAATATCTAACAGTGCAGATGAAGATATAAAATGATTAAAATCTAGCATGCTTTTATTACAAGGCTGTGCAGGACCCTTATATGCAAAAGGTGATTTTATTGTATTAAAATCACCAATTAAAAAGGAATCAGATAAATTCCTAGCAGATAAAGCATTCCATAAGAATTCTCTACCAGGGACAATTCTAAGCCCATAGATAAATATACCCTCCATAGAAGAGTTCAATCTAAGGCTAAAGATATCCACAACTAAAAACTGTAAATGATCCTGTTTAAGAGTTATGGTCAGATTATTGTTCCACATAAGCCAAATTTTTCCACTCTGGGAGTAGATAGAGTTAGCAAAATGTAACTTTCTTCTGAATATATCACACTTATGGTTCTTATGCATAGGTTCAATTATGCATAAAAGGTCCAATTTGTGTTCTTGCACAAGGTCATGGAGTCTTTCTATTGAAGTTCTCATACCCCTAATATTCCAGACTAGGTATCTAATTTTCATAGTGTTGTATGACATTTAAAACTTATCTCTGGAGCTTTTTGACCTAGTAAGAACTTTATTAGGTGATGGGATTTTGGTTAGCTTTTTTGGAGTGAACTCCGTTTAATTTGAGTGAAAAAAGTAGCCAATTTAGATTTATCAGCAACCAGAGTTGAGGATGAACCAGAAGACAATTGTTGATCAGTCAAAGAATTAGGAGTAGGGGTTGCAGTGGGTACCTGAGAGGAAGAAACCACATTGTTATCATCCTCTGATGATTCAGTTGAGCTAGATATCATATTCAGAAGCATCATCCTTTTCTTTTGGTCCATTTTCCAAGTCCAAAAGTGGCAGAAACCTGTTTCCTGAAGCTCCTTGAGAAAAAGTAAATTTGTTAGGAGATACAGAAAATTCAAAATGGTGAGCTTGCTTACCAGTGCCAATTACAAGGTCATCCTTGGCATATATAGGATGTATAGAGGCTTGAGGGGTGAGGGAGGTTAGTGGAGAGGTCTGAGTAGCAGTTATGATAGTGACAAACTGGGATGAGTTGGAGGTAGTATCTGTAGAGGAAAGGGATTGAGTGAGGGATGGCTGAAGAGGCTGAGAGTGAATAGGTGAGGGGATGGATGTATTTTTTTTGTTTCTGTTTATTTTTGTGGAGGGGGGCATTGAGGTTGTCTGCCTCATTATCTTGAAGGATTGGAGCAATGGGGAGGGCAGCCTCTTTATCTTTAGTGGAGGGAGAATAGCCAGAAGGTCCTGCATTATCATAGGCTGGGGCTTGATCAGTGGCAAGGTTTTTGGTCTGCTTATCCTTAGCAATACACTAGTGGAAAACAACAGAACTCTCGGCGGGCAAATGAGGGATATAAGGCGGAAATGCCCGCCGTAACTAGTCACGCCGTATATCGAAACTCGGCGTTTTTTAACCGCCGCAAATGATTTTAGAAGTCGAAAATCCGATAGATTGCTGTTTCAGATAGTGTAAATGCAAGTAACCCAGATACAACATATTTGGTTTACGACATCTGAAACAATAGATTCAGAAATCAGATTAGTGTTAGAAGCAACAAAACTAATACATGTGGGATATCGTATATGTAATAGAACAACTTTCCGACGCCGGAGGAAATAGGACGGAAAATCACATTCAGAGTTCGAAAATCCAATAGAACAAGATAATTAAGATGTCGGAATCCTATTCGGGGAACAACAATTTACGCTAGCTAATATTTAATAGTTTCATCCAACAGATTGATCATCATTAACCAATTTATGAATTATTAACACTATTAGATTGCAAATAAAAAAATTCAAAATTAGAATAATAAAAATATTCATTTACAATAAAATTTGTACTTTCTACTCCTACCTCTACCTCTACCTCTACTTCTACATCTACTTCTACTTCTACATCTACTTCTACTTCAAAAAAAATTGTCTACCTACACTCTTCAACTAAAAAATTCTAACTATAAAACAAAATTTGTTCAAGGTGAACTACCTCTCATGTCATCATCACTTCATGCCAAGGTAATCTTCATGAACCTACACAAGTAAATTAAGCAACATATTCAAGAACATAAATTATATAAATTTAGGTTTTCAGGCCTAGAGTTGTATAGAAAGTCCTTAAAAAATGCAGAATACTAAGATTAGTATTTGAAAGATTATGAGCATAGGGGTTATTGAAAGTTACTGAACTGTTGTATCATGGAAATATACTTCATGTATCAGTCCATTTAATCACCTCTATGCTGGTAGCAACAACAAATTCGAGCAAACACATTTCACCAAAGAAGAAGCTCATTCAAGAATGCAGTGTAAATGGTTACCTGAAAAGGCAATCAAACTATCCTCTTAATAATAGCATCATCAGTAAAAAAGATCACTAGGGTAGGTAAAACAGGCAGATCCCTTTACACTATCCAGCTATAAAGCATAAAAGAGTGTCAAACTATAACAACAGCAGCAAAGCCATAGAACCATCCCAAAAAGAAAAACTGACAATAAACCTAAAACTAATCAAAATAACACCTTGAACTCAACATTCACAGAACAAAAAATGCCAAATGCACAACATATAATCACCTGGCACGAAATCAGAAAACCGAACAATCTAGAAAATTTACGGTACAAAAGAATCAAACTAAAGATATGATTCAGCACTTCAGACAAAATTATCCCACCAAAACCTTTTTCCAACCAAATGAAACACCATTCCTACACATCTGATCAAACCCCTCCCAAAACCCCAACAAGCAGAAACGAATTAACGATCACCTCAAACAAAAGCAACCTTTCAAGCAACTTCCAAGATCCAATAAAAACAGCAAAAACAAAACTTCTGATCAACATTCAACAGTCAACAAATTACAGTACATATTAGCCAAAAAGTCTCCACCTTTACACGATCCCAACAGAAAACAAGCATTAAAAACACCATCCTCAGCCTCAATCCCAAAACCAAAAAAATCCCATTTTTACAACCAATCAAAACTCACTCAATTCTGACTCAATTCATACAGAGAAAAAGATAGGCATAAGCTCCGAGCCGCTGCACAGCGTCTCCAACGTACTGGACATCCCAAACTAGACAATATAGTTCGATTAATTTTCATTTCAAGTTTTGGAAAGCGAAATACAGAGGGATGGGATGGAACTTACGAGAACGCTGAAGCCGGTGACGTTTGAAAAAGATGTGGCGATTGAGACGCCGGAGAGCTGAAGCTCGCCGAGATGGCCTGAATCGGAGAGCCCAGGACGGGCCTGAATCGGAGAGCCCAGGCCGGGCCTGAATCGGAGAGCCCAGGCCGGGCCTGAATCGTGAGCTAGTGGGGATGCCGCGGCTCCGACGAGTCTCCGGCCTGTGCAGCAACTCGCTGGGGATGCTCAACTACGACCATTTCGGGGAGAAAACCGAGTCTTGGGGCCCGCCGAGGACGGAGCGTGACGGGTTCTGGGAGCGGGTTGACGGGTCGTCGGACGGGTATAGGAATGGAGGCCAGCGCGGATGTCTACCTGGATCGAAGAACACCAGTTCTCTGTAATGGAGGGAATGGCGTCGGGGCAGAGAGATGGGGTTGGGGGAATGATGCAGACTGAGAGAGGCTATGGGGGATAAGGTTTTCTTTATATATGTGAAGCATCATCGGCTGAGATTAAATGAAGTAAATTAATTGACGGATCAGATCATGCGAAATAAAATTTCTTTTAAAAATCCTAAATTAAAAATTTTATTTTAAAATATGTGGATTTAAGAACTAAATAAATATATGAATTTAAAAGTAATTTCGACGTCGTAACTTCAACCTTACACGGCGTAATTTTCGAACCATCATATTTATACAACGTGTTTCAGATACCACTGTTAATTGTTTTTCTTTTTCTTTATGATTAATTAAGTTCATTGTGCTTAGTTTATAAATAAAGTCAATGTATCATTTTGAAAATTAGCAATACACATTTTAGTTAAATTAAATAAAGTCACCAACGCCCCAATAAAGAGGTAACCCAAACCGTCGGGCCGTTATTACGGCATTCAAGGCATATATCAATAGTTATATATTCAGTTTAGTCAATATTTATAGAAATCAAGCAATGTATTATGTACTCCAACAATGTTTTTAGTGTTTATAGAAAGTCCAACAATGTTGTTTTTTAGCAATGTCCAACAATGTTACATTCTTTAATTTAGTTTATTTAGTACTTAATTACCCTTATACTTAGTTTAGTTAGTGTTTATGGAGGGTAAAGTAATCAAAGTTATAGTCTTAGTAGTGTTTCTCAGAATCTTGATACTGAAGTTATCACTACAAGTACCTTTTATTGAGCTAATACCAAAGTAAATTTACATGAAAGTTGTATTATACATAATTATTTTAACGTAAGAATAAAAAAACCATGTTTGACAGTCAAACTTTGATGTTTTATGACATTTTTCAAGTTTTTACTGAACGAAACGTATATAACATTGCTATATCATTGACATTACGTTAAAAGATATCACTAACACTTAAATAAACTTAACTTCATTTAGAAATGGAAATAAATTGATCACAATATTGGTGGAAATATGTCTCTAAAGTATATATACTTAAGTAACAAGTTTTAGTCTTAGTACTGCTTCTCAGGTTCATGATACTAAAATTCTCACTACACGTACCTTTCATTTTGCTAATACCAAAGTATATTTACATGAAAAGTGTATTATACATAATAAAATTAACATAATCATCAAAAATTTCAGGTTTAAGAGTCAAAATTTGATGTTTTATGATTTTTTCATATTTATAAAATGTTTCTATTAGGTTTAAGAAACTCCAAACTTGATAGGTGACTAAACTATTGGTAATAAAACCCAGTAAATCTAATCTATTTAGGGGGTTTACTTTCTATTCGGTGAATGCGACTTCTAACTTTTCAATGAACTTCGCAACCTTTCAAAGTGTAGATATCGAAACGTAGGATAGAAAACTAAACTATTGAATTTCATCTGTCGAAAACATCATATGTGTTTTTAAGAACTCGAATCTATAACAGGTACACAGATTACTACTGATAATGAGATATCTTAATACAAACAGATTCATCAAAATACAAACTATCCTAAAATCTACATCGCAATAGTAAACCATGCTCTCGAGTTGAATGTTGTTTAGTTAATGAACGAAATAAGTTTGGTCTAATTTTTTAAAACTCATAATTGCCGACGGGTTTGAGAATTCGTAAACCTAATAGGTAGACAAACTATCAACAAACCACATTCTTAATATGAACCGGTTATGTCCGTCCCGCGATATTCATTTAATTATAAATTCACTTAATTTTATAACCCCAACCTTTTCAGTTTAAGAAATCGTTCATGCCATAGTTTCTTCTCCACTTAATTGCCGACGCATTTTAGAACTCTGAATTCGAATATATTACTAATATATCAGACTCACCCTGTCGTAAACTCAATCCCGGGGGCAACAATTTTCAATTTCATTTATTTTTAAAGTCGCCGACATTAATTTCAACAAATATGACCGTTAACGACATCGCACATCCAGCAGATGAATTACCCTTTTGTGAAGTAGATAACGTAAACCTAATAGATCCATTTTAGCGTTCTGAATGTCAATCGGGTAAAAGTACATTTTACAAACTCACATACTATTGGTCCATTTCAGAATTCTGAAATCTCAATCGAATGGCACTTTCATATTTCCGCCGTTTTTAAATTTCAAAACGCCAATCTATTGGGTTTGAGAACTCGTAAATACGGTAGAATGGCGTTTAGGCATTTTTTACGCGTTACCGCCGCTATTTAGTGCCTGATTTGGCTTGTTTTCCACTAGTGATAGCTTGAGGGGCTGGAGCATCATCACTTTTCTTAGCCTTAGCTGGAGCCTGTTTGGTAGAGTTTGCCTGAGTCTTCTTCCCAACATCAGAGGTTGGCCTCAATTTCTGAGTCTTGCGCAATTCAGGATGGAGGAAACCACAAGCAGAGTCTTGGTGACCTATCATTGAACAGTGGTGGCAGTAACTAGGAACTTCTTCATATTCAATGGGGAATCTTTCAATGTTGCCATCCTCTATGCCTAATTTGATATGGGGCTGTAGTTTCTTTCCAAGGTCTATTTCTTCACACAGCTTAATAACATTTGGCCTAGTGAGAGCTAAGGTTGCAGCATCCATCTTAATGAAAGTCCCAATTTCATCCCCAATACACTTAATCATTGTATGGTTGAAATAGAAAAAGGGTACCTTTTTAATTGTGACCCAAACTGGCACAATGGATGATTCAGCTTCAGGACTAAAATCCAAGGTCCATTTTATCACCTTCATCTGTGACCCTGCAAGATTCCAGTAACCCTTGAGCCAGCAGGGCCGGTAATCTTCAAGGTTTTCGAACCTAATCAGAATGTGTCGAAAGTCTATAGAGCCTATCTGATACTTCTCAGTGAAATCTGCTGATCGGAAAGCCTCATGGAGTCTGTCCATCGACGGTTTCCCTCTCGAAAATTTTCCGATAAGGGCATTTGTGTAATGGCAGGCGAGGGTTTCTGCTTGTTGTCTGGTAACGATACATGCAATTTCTCCCTATGTTGATTAATGGGTGTTATTTCTGGGTTATCAGGAAGGGAGGTAGCTAGTGGAGGGGATCGATTAGATAGGGCCTGAGCAAAGCTCCTCCCAGTAGCAAGGCCACCCCGCGGTGGCGGTGGCGCCGCCATGGCACTGGGGGGAATAAAGCCGTTACCTATCCGTTGTGGTCGGAAAAGGTGATAACAATGTAAAGAAAAGAGTCGTTATGTTGATTCCGATGAAAAGGTGAGAAAAGAGAGGAGAGAGATCAGAGCATTGATGGAGAGAGAGGATAGCGTTTTTGATGAATAATAGTTTATCCTAAAGGGAACTAGAATAGTTATTGCTCCGGTCACTAAATTAATTAATAAAAAGCATTAAAAAGCATTACACTACGTAGTTTTGATGAAAACCACCACATAACCACCGCAAGTTCACCATATTCCGGCGCCTACCATTTTTTTATATTCCTTTTTTTTGTTTCTTTTTAATTAAAAGAGTTTTGATTGAAATTAAATATATACATTCATTTTTAAACTTTATAAAATTATTTGATTGGATATTTTAGGATACTCAGCGCACTAATCAATATTCTGTTACAATTCCTAAAATTCATTACTAATTTTAAAAATATTAATATAATGTACAAAATTATAAAATGTGAAAGTATCATTATTATTTTATGTATCACTAACCAAATATAAATTCTCTTAAAATATCAAAAAATCACTACTAACCTAAAAGTATTTTTAAGATGTGCCAAATTATAAATAGAAACTTACTTATATCTCATAATCATTGTTTTTATAAAACTAATCAAATATACATTGTTAAAAAATCCAAGATTCATTACTAACTTAAAAATATTAATTTGATGTACCAAATTATAAATGGATATGATTACCTCTTTGAAAAAATATAACAATTTACTATTGCTCTTATTTTTATAAACACATATTTAAAAGAGGTAACAACAGTAACATATGGAAAAACGTCTAACGGTAACACATACTTATGGATCATTCACTTTCGAAAAACATACACTCATTAAATCAAAATCTCTTACAAATTTATTTGTTTTCTATTATGAAACTAAAACTTATAAGTTCTGCATTACATGCTATTATTTTACACGATTCATTGTGTGGTACCATTTTGGTATGTTTAACTTATATTTTCAATAGGTTAGCTTCTACGCTATGTAAAGATGGAGAAAAATAGCTTGATCGATTTCATTTACTCTTATGCAAATAGTATATAATCCGAGATTTAATTTAAAATTTACAAGTGTTTCAAATTGCACAAGTAGATTTTCAAGTATTAATATCTATGTAGAAACCGTGTATTATTAAAATGTTTGATTGATTTTGTAATAATAAATTGGTCTGTTTGAACTAAAATATATTGAAATAAATTCAACTAAATTAATTGCATGCATGATAAAAATCCAATCCAATTAAATCTACTATTCAAGTTCATACATAAAATTTAATTTACACTTTGTGCCAAATTAAATTTTCAAATAAAAGTGTTCATAATATACCGCACAACGTGAGGTCCAACAAGCTAGTTGGATGAGTATATATTATTAGAGCAAGTCCAACAGTTTCTCTATTCACATTCTCCATAATAGGGAAACAAATCCCATATTCCCCATTTTTTTTTTGCCTCAATTCCAACAGTTCCTCCATTTTGCATTGCCTAAAATTTATGAACATTTAATACTACATATTTATTCAATTGTATTCTATTTTAAAATCATATATTCAATAATAATGAACTTAAAGTACACGTTACAATAACATTTCATATTTGACATTACTTCCTCCTAATATAAAATTATAAAAATGTGTTTTGTAAAAATAACACATTACGAATTACAATATTATTAATTTTATAACGTATTATGAATAATTAGACTCATCTCTTTTCAATTATTTATTACAAGAAATACAATGTTTGCAAAACAAAAAAATTGATTTAGTTTAAACGTTATGACTTATAAACAAAAGTCAAAATAAATATATTTATGAATTTAAAATTTAGTAAATTTATATTGGAAAATAGATTATTAAATATCAATACATATGCATGTAAAAATAGTCATATGAGATCAACATCAGAATCGTTTTTATTCATATTTTTAGAATATGTATTTTTTTAAAAACTTAATTGTAATTATTTTAAGATATTATCGTTTTAAATTATTGAAGAGAAAAAATTAATGAATAAAATAATTAAAAACTTTCCGATAAGTATTAAATGTTGGTTCTCCAAAAACTTTTTCTCATTCTCCAAATTTGGGGAATCAAATATTCTCTCTCTTCAATTTCCCATTATGGAGAATGGGATGGAGAATGATAAGTCCATGGTTCGTATTCGGGCCTCATTAATACTCAGACCAGGGCCCGAGAAGGGTCGTGGGCTCGAGATACGCGGAGGGTGGATCCACAGGTCCATCAATCCTAATCCTTATAAGGAATGCGTATATTATGAATGTTCTACAAGGAATATATATCCTCTCAAAGATGGTAATACAGCCATCCTAAACATGGTAACACAACCATGTCCGAAATATACTTCTATTATACATGGTAATACAACTACTATTCCCATAAGAGTTGTATTCATACCATAAATACTTATCTTGGTGATCTACGGATTGTAGCCATATAAATACCCTAAAGGTTTGGTAGACCTCTCTATCTAATCTCATACTTTACGCCTTAAGCAAATATACTGACTTGAGCGTCAAAGTGTCTATGCCCGGGACACCCGGGGCCTTTGTCTTGCAGATCAGTTCAAGAGCCTGGTTCGTCATCGAAGTGTTGCTTTCCGGCATACATCAATTTGGCACGCCCAGTGGGACATCTCACACTCAATTGACGACGTCGCCGAACCTTGTCTCTGATCTGGTCTAGCGCATCTGAAGAAGCAACTTCCTATACAACATGTCTGAAGCCGAGCAACCCAGACGAAGCGCCCGAGTACTAGGGTAAAATCCAGAGGAGAATCCAGAAGCAGAGCAACCCCCCAAGGACGAGGACGAGGACGAGGACGCGGTCGACCCGGAGGATCTCGTACGCGCTCTACTTCTGAACCACCATCAGGCCATACCGTGGGGGCAGGAAACTCCAACATTCCAAACTCTTTCGGTCCGAATCCTGTCGTATCCGGAACACCCCTCTCCGGTCCAAATCCTGTTGCATCGGGAGTGCCACCTTCTGGATCGAATCATGTTGGATCTGAAGCACCGAACTCGGGACAAAGAGTTTCGATCCAGACTGACATGAACTACAGTGAACACGTCAACAACCTAGACGGCCTTGACCAAGAGAATGGGTTTGGATATAACGGACCTGAATTGATCTTTACAGCTAAAGAACAAGCACAAAGAGATCGGAAAATCCTCGCAGAAAAACAGCAGAAGGAGGAAAGACAAAGACGTCTTAGGGAAACCTTAAGCCAGACTGTACGAAATAACCCGCTAGGCTCTGAGCCACCTTATATCAACCTTGACTCGGACACCCCTCCGAGAATGATCCCTGAAGATGCCCGAGCGTTGATGAGGAACTTACATTCCCAATATCCTGATTTCATTGGTCAACAACTCAGTGCACAGACGCATGAAGCCCCCAACCGAGTGTCTGTCTCAGGAGCTCAAACTACACCACCTGCTGATTCTACTAAACAGCGGAGACTCCTCAATAATTTATCTAAGGATCTGCCGCCTTATAATACTCAGAGCAGTCTGCCACCACCTCCTAACACTGCCTGAGGGTATTTCTTCTATGTTGTGTATGATATTGTCGTCCACTTTATATCATATTTTCTGATACTAACTCCATTCCTTTTACGTGTAGTGGGTGTTTCTAAGACCGACAAGGCATTGAATATGTTGGCTCAGATGGTCAAGTCAAGAAAGCAGAAAGATCATCATGACAAGAAGAGGGATGCTGAAGCCTCGGGGAATTCCATAGGTGCTTCTACTAAGTCTCCCAAAAGAGCTAGGATCGAGCTCGAACCGTTGGGGGGGTTCGAGAAGTATGTTATGCCTCCTCCTCCAGAAGCCATGGACGAGATTACTCCGGAATGTCTTGAAGCGAACCAGGTATGCTTAACTTTGATCATAACTTGATAACATACGTCATTGTCTAATTTTTTTGCTCTTCTCCACAGTCTCTGAATCATATGAAACACTTGTATAAATAAACTACAAGTGTATTGTTAAATCCTACATAGGACCACCCGCGATTATCTGAAACAAGGTTGTAGCTCACTCCCAGGACAATTCTTTGTTTCATCCATGAAAACAGATTCAGTCCATGGATGAATCGAAGAAGTATCCTGGGAGTGAGCTACAACCTTTTTCAGAATATCGCGGGTGGTCCTATGAAAACCTGGTTTGCTGGTGCTCGATGAAGGCCACACACCTCGCACTGAGTTTGCTTTGTTTGTGTTATGTGGCTGAATGCTTTGGAGTGTCTGTGGTATTTGAAGAGGAAGAATGCACACCATTAAGTTTTGTTATAAGTGTGGCATAAATGTTTTGTCGGGGGATTAAACTAACCGGTCAAACGAATTGAACAGACAGTCCCTTTAATGTGAAGGCGCACCATGGGGGGATATGAAGGTTGTTCTGAGGGAACAAAAAGGTCAAGCATGGTGGTTAGAACATTCAAAGTGGGCTGTGTTTGATAGTGTTGTCTGCCTAAAGTGCCCTGAACACAGAAAACCATATAATTGGAGGTGGGATTGGGTTCAAGCGGGGCAAATGGGAAGGAGTATTGACAGTCTTTTTCCTTTTTTAATTTGTTTCCTTTTCATTTTTAAAAGTAAAGCACGCACGATTATTTTGAAGCTCGAGTAAGCCTTGAACTCCAAGTACTGAACACCCCTTCCGAGGTGCATCATGAGAACCTCCGAAGATGTTAGCGGCATTTCATTCCGCCACGTGATTGGAAGGAGAAGTTCGAAGCTGCCCGTGTAGAAAACAGCGGCGCTGGGTACGAACCTGGGGACGCGGTCCATGTAGGATTTACCTGGAAGCTGGAGTATGCGGATGGGATCCGATGGAAATTCGTGAATGATTCTGTAGCTTTCCATTGGTGGCTATGGAATGATTGCTAACCGCTATGTAGAAGCTATAAAGGACTGGAGATGATAAATGATTTTGGATGCACTGTGTGGACTGGGAAGATAATGGTGATTCAGATTCGGGGAGCCCGCCGTAAATGTCATGTCGTGTGTCAATGGCCCTGTTCTAGTCAAAGTGGTTTTCCCAATAAGAGGAAAAAAAATAAAGATGCTGGGGCGTAGCCATGATTTCCCCGAGTAGGGTGGCGATTTACGTCAAAATTTTTGTCGAGCATACTTACAATAATTCAAAAAAAAATTATACACATAATGATGCATATATTTGAATTTTGAAATGCACATAGGGTACCTATCCCGGATGTATGATATAATTTGTGATCAAGAATATGTGAATAACTGGATAGAAAATCTGATGCTATTTCATATTGGACCTAAAACAGGTATCCTTGTGCAAAGTGGGCCAGATAGGTGTATTTAGCAATTGGGGTATTGACTTGGGGGAAGTTGGGTAATTAAAGACAAACCACGTCTTTCACAAAAAACCTTGGTTGAATTGGGTGTCCTTTGAAGTACTCCCTCCTCATCGTCTTCGAATCCCCGTTTACATACAACCCGCTGCCTGCAGGCCATGTTCCGTTCGGCGATCCAACAAGTCTCAAGGTAATACGAATCCCTCCAAGGGTCGTTTTTTACGTCAATTTGCATCCTGATTTGATATGAGCTGTAACTTTTGGGTTATAATCCATTTTCCGACGGGGATTTAGGAGGCCATGTTGATACAATCAACTTATGTAATGGAAACCATATTGTAAGTCATTGGGTGTATGCATAAATGCATGTCTTAACATTTTTCCCACATTATGAAACGATTGAATAGGTGATGGCCCGCCGTACATGTAATCCCGATTGGTCGAGCATGTTGATTGAGATTATAGATCGGATAGCGACTAGATTAGAAGTGGTCCAGGATTTTAAGGAGTTCAGAGGTGTTTGTACCTCGTGGCGTGCCGCAGTTAAGGAGGAGCAGTATGCTCATGGAAAGTTGTTTGGTAAGCTCCCGGTGCTTCTCAAGGCTGAGGTGGACAGCGAACATGACGAGCGTGAACTGTATAGCTTAGTGGAGAAGAAGGTCGTTGGGAAAATAAAACTCCCAGAAGCAAAGGGTAAAAGATGCTTCAATGTGAGATTTGGCTGGATTTTAACTTACGCACCTTCAGGTATGTGTCACACATAGCTGTGCCTGTGTGAATTCCCAACAACGACTGTGCAGTAAAATTTGGTGTGTTGTAATTTGTATTGTTCGTTACTGAATTTAAGAAAGTCTAGTCCGGCGGATTCTAACTCTAGCTATGAAACATCCACTTTTGTTAAGGTGATTAAAAAGACAACGTGATCGTCGCTGTTAGTTTCTCCCTTAGTAGTTACTGTGATGATGTTTGCTGTCAGTGGTGGTTAAACCTCGATGCTTGGCTTATGTGATTTCAGGTGGAGAGGTTATGTTGTTGAAGCGTGTGTCTAGACAAAGGCCCATCCAACTCCCCAACATCAAAGGCTTCCCTGGATACAGCTTATTTGTGCTTGTTGAGGAATCCCGCTACATTGAATGGGCAGCGCTGTCAGCCGATCCCTCGACGACAAACACCTTTGCCTTGATGCTAGCGGTTAACTTCAACACTGGATAATGGCGGAATGGAGATGATGGCTGGATTAGGACATTAACGTGCGAACAAAACCTGAATATATGTCGATACCATAGAGTGATGTACGCGCTGGACCTTGTAGGTTGCATCTGGGTGATTAATCCAGCCGGACCTAATTCAAGACTGGCAATGACAGTCAACATAGAACTGATGCGTGACATGGCCTCGATATATATGGTGGAATCAACAACATTCGAGTTGTTGCTGATTAGAAGAATATCAGAAGATGGGTCCACTACTTGTCATTCCAAGTGTTCCAGGTAGATCTACCACAGAAACAATGCAGACAGAGGAATGACCTGAATGGGGATGCTAATTTCTTAGGCGATAACGCTCCATTTTCTATCGCGACTGCTGAATATCCAGGCGTGCTCAAGCCTGATTGCATTTATTTCACTGATGATTTCACTGATAACAATGAGTGGGCTACTAAGAAGCGCGGGGAGGACATGGGAATATATAATATTCAGCTGCCTAAAGACCAGGCTATTGAAATATTTGAAGTTGAATCACGTAGCTTCCTCTGCCCACCTCTTTGGATATGTTTCGCAGAATGATGAAGATATCTCTTTTCTTTAGGCATGTAAGCCTTAATGTAAGACCCAACAGATTTTTCAATTTAGATGTCCGTCACTTTAGGAGGTGTTGGCAACTTGTTGGTTTGTGACATATGAGTGCGTTAAAATGTCCGGATTTATGGACTTGTCCTTCTTTCGTTTGTTAGTTCCTATGATGTGTTTAGGTCAGAAATTTTTTCCATTGCAACTAATACAAAAAACATGTCACTGGCCAACACAACTAATCAGCTTATAAAATAATAGGTCATCCAGGTGAGAAGACGGTTTAGGCGTGCTTCACGACTTACGCATGAAATTGTACGAATTAAAACAAAGTAGACTAAAGAAAAAGCCAATGGCGAGGGTTCAGAAGCATGTAAATTCATTACATTTAGAGCAATCGTCACATACTATAAACAACTGTCTGAACTCGGGTCCCACCAGAGTTTCCTTGCGTACTGCTTGACCTCTTCGTTTGGGAGGATTAGCTTCCGAGATTTAAGGTCAAAACGTAATCGTCACCTTGATTACCTGGCTTTGCTAGATGTTGCGATGGGATCCAACAATGCTGGCACATTAGTATAAGCGTTTTCTAACCCGGGTGTTCACCTGCATTGGAAGTCAATCAGCCGAACGCTCTCCATGGTTGAGTCTTTTCAAAAAATTAGTTTATATACGTTTACTTTTGTATCAACTCTCGTGTTATCTAGTTTCCAACAGAGTACTCAGCATTACCTCCGATAGGGAGAGCTTGACATTGGGCACAGGTGAAGCTGGATTGTAACTCTCCATCACGTGCATTACCGTCACCCCACAGTCGACGTTCTCACGACTAAAACTCCAGCAGGGATGCCACAAATGAACTTTGAATACAGGCAGCAACATCTTCCGATCGTCTCCCATTTTATCGAGCAGTTTCCACAGCCAGCCCAGCTTCATAGGAATGAATCAAACGATAAGCGACTAAAATACATGTAACTCAACAAAAAGGTTGTTTGCTTTGTAAGTAAGTGAGAGCTTCGTTCACATACTACCTTCTGCTCCATTCTCTCCCAATGGGGTTGTTCTTCCCAGAAGATCGTGTCGACACAAACCAGTTTTCGATCAAGGAAATTGATCACAAACACGGCACAGTGGAGGCCTATCATCACCGGGACGAAAATCTGGAGACAATAGGAAGATATATCAGCTGGCTAGAGTTTAACATGGCTCCATGTCAACATGAAATAGGTGTCAAGTGGGTTTTACCACATCCGGCTGAGGCATAGCAGCTCGAGATTTGAAAGCTAGTTTACAGGAGATCCAGTGATCAATCTGATCGCTGTCAGATCCAATACCGTTCTGACATAATGAGCAATGTTAGCTGGTTTATTCAGTATTTGTGTCATATCTTTTCATTCCCAAAATCGGGATGGCTGGCAATACTGAGCGGCACCCACTATTGAAAAATATTACTGCATCGAGTGGAAAAAGTATTTTTTACCCATAATCCAGTTGGGGTCTGTTTTAGATGCAAGCGCAATATTCAGATGGAAAGTTACTGGAAGAAAATGACGGCTATGGACTAAGTTGCCCAGTACCGACAACACTTACAATGGCAACAACATCAAGGCACGGTCTCTTTAAACCTCCTTCAGCGCTCCAATTTCCCATAAGTACTCTAGCCCAAGCGTTGATAACCTGCGGTGCAATTGGAACATGTAATTCAAGTGTGCTTAGATCACTCCTGAATGTAATGAATCCATCCGAATCCTGGTAAAGGGCCTCATTGTGACTCGTTCAACATCACACAACCATGAATGAGCATTTACAAAAGACATACATAACAATGACGTTCACAAAGGTAGTAGATAAGCGGAAATGAAATGTTAGTTTCACCTCTATTTCAGGTTTCCATGCTTTGATACGTTGTAATCCGCAATCTCTTGATAGGACCGGGGCAGGTTTTCAGTGCAAAACGTGTACCTGCAACATAGCTTTGACAGAAAGATATCGGAGCTGTTACAGCGTATGGCGTTGAGAAATGTAAATGAATACAATGCATCTTCTTTTGGGGGCCTAGAATTACGCATTTCAACGTCTTTGCCATCCTGCTTGGAGTTTATTGCACCTCTTATGACAACCAACCGTTTGATGACATCAGTTAATGCATCAGTCAAGGTTCTTGGCGGACCTTTGCGGGGGAAGTACACATCTGTATCTAGGTCTTCAAACTTCTCCAGAGGCAGACTCGCCACATGGTTGGACGTGACCACCAGCAAGTTCCTCGCTAACTTTGCTATGGATCTATCATTAACCTGTGGCAAAATTTATAATCTCACCATTATGTATTGTTTTAATGTTTGGCAGGAATATTACAAGGTTATGGCAGCGAACATGGATATTTGAAATAAGAGCATGTATGTATATTTGTGTAATTATAAACCTGCATCGTGTTACAGATACTTAAGCAAAACGACTTCAAGGATCACATAACATTTTTTAGGTCAGCGACATTAATAAACATTTTTTACCCTGGCAGCCATAATTAATAGTGTCTTAATCAATTCATCCAAACAGGCCTACAATATGTTACTATTTTGATGTATGCCAGACACCAACACTTCGACGACGAACCAGGCTCTCGAACTGATCTGCAAAACAAAGCCCCCGGTGTCCCGAGGGTAGACACTCCTGATAAGTCCATGGTTCGTATTCGAGCCTCATTCATACTCGGACCAGGGCCCGAGAAGGGTTTTGGGCTCGAGATACGCGGAAGGTGGATCAATAGGTCCATAAATCCTAATCCTTATAAGGAATGCGTATATTATGAATGTTCTACAAGGAATATACATCTTCTCAAAGATGGTAATACAGCTATCCTAAACATGGTAACACAATCATGTCCGAAATATACTTCTATTTTACATGGTAATACAACTTCTATTCCCATAAGAGTTGTATTCATACCATAAATACATATCATGGTGATCTACGGATTGTAGCCATATAAATACCCTAAAGGTTCGGTAGACCTCTCCATCTAATCTCATACTTTACGCCTTAAGCAAATCAATAGTTGCCTCACGGGCGAATTCCTTACAAGCTCATAAAATGGTAATTATTAATGAGAAAAGCAGAAAGAGACATATCATGTCATTCCCATTTAGGTCCGATTCGGAGATGTCGGAGAAGCGAAATATACGAGATCACAGAATACTCATCCGAGCCGCAGGAACATGTACATACCCGTTTGGATTTCGTTTATTGGTGTTGGTGCTTCCCCCTGTTGCACCCCTTATGAAACCAGTCGAAAGCAGCCTTTGGTACTTAATTAAGATTCCCGGGTATTCGACTTCAAATACCCACGGATTCGCCGTTTGCTTACTAGCTTGATATAATTCAGAATATACCAGTTTTCTCTCACCTCCTACGAGTCGTCCGGCGGAAAAGACTTGATGAATGGAGTAAAAGAACTTGGGATCGTCGTCAGAGTCTTTCTTTCGAGGGTGGCCAATGTGCGGGCCGTGTGCCCCTTTCATTATTTAGCAAAAGGGCAACTGACTTGAGCGTCGGAGTGTCTATCCCCGGGATACCCGGGGCCTTTGTTTTGCAGATCAGTTCGTGAGCGGAGTTCGTGATCAAGCGCGGTTCGTAGACATCCATCAATTTGGCACGCCTAGTGGGACCCGCAGGCTAATCTTGATCTATACGACCTTCTAACTCATGGCTGATCCGGCTGAAAACTTTCGTGGGAGTACGCGAATCTGTTTCTCGGCCTCGACAGGAGTAAGAAGCATCAATAACGACGAGATAAGCCACGCCAGCAACCATGGAGCAGGAAGGAGCATTAATGGTGTGCATCGATCGGCGCAAGAATCCTCTCCCTGAGAGTGAGAGAACAAAAGATCTCGCTTAGACGGAACTGTTACTTCTCAAAATGGGTAGAGGTTGAAGCCTTAACCAACATAACTGGCAAGACAGTTATCAACTTTTGGTGGAAGAATATCGTGTGTCGCTATGGCATCTAGAGATACATAGTGACCGACAATGGAGCACAATTTGCTAATGACCCCTTCAAGAAATGGTGTACGGAGTACGGCATACACCAGAAGCTCACCTCGGTATACCATCCAGAAGCAAATGGCCAAGTAGAGGTTACGAACCGTACCTTGGTAAGCGGTATCAAGAAGCGCCTCGAAGGAGCTAAAGGAAACTGGATCAAAGAAATACCAAGCGTGATCTGGACCCATAGAACCACACCAGTCACAACAACAGGAGAAACTCCTTATAGCTTAGTCTATGGGTCCGAAGCGGTCATCCCCATGGAGATTGGGGTCCCCTCAGCCCGTACTTCTCAACCAGATGATGAAGATGGCACTGCCAATGAAGAACACCTTCGTCTCGACCTTGACCTCCTAGAGGAGAAGAGAGAAAATGCTACAATCCACGAGGCCAAGGTAGAGGAAAGAGTCAAGTGCTACCATGATAGAAGAGTCCGCTTAGCTACTTTCGTTAAAGGACACCTTGTCATGAGGTTAAATGAAAAAAGCAAGAAAGAAGTGGAAGGGAAGGTAGCCCCGTAAATGGAAGGTAATTCAGGATACTTAGCTTTAATAAGCCTCAGTAAATCTCCCGATGTTACTATCTTCTCGGAGGGATCCAATGCATCCAAAAACTCGGCCCCAGGATCCAGCGTTTAGTAGTCAGAGCAGAAAGCTTATCAGCAGCATCTGGATGAGAAAAGATTTCCTTCATCACCTTCACCTCTTCCTCGGATTGGCATAGTTGCAGGACGCCACCCAAGATCTCATGCAGCTCAGAGGAATAGAATAAATCTCCATACTCCTCCCTATGGATCTGAAACTCGGGGCTACAAGCAACGAAGGCACTCCAAAACTTTAGGAGTCGTTTGGACTCCTCTGGGTCCTTCTCCGCAGCTTGATTTTGTGACAGCTCCTCTACAATATCTCGATAAGTCTCCAGCTCCTTTTCCTAGAATTTCCTCGCCAACAGCAGGTCCTCTTTCTCGGCCTCCAGCTGTTTTACCCTGGCTTCCAGTTGAGTCACCTCCGACGGAGCTCGAACAGGAGGAATAGGTGCAGCAGACTCGGTTGTCAGAGTCAAAAGGGCAACCTCCATCTCCTCCTTCTTTGCCCTGAAGGCCCGGCACTTGGCATGTAACTCCATTACAGAATCAGACAAGTACCGGATCACATCATTAGCTCGACATCCCACCGTGGACAGATCCGCCATCAACTGTAAAAGTGGAAGACATATAAAAACCTGATATCTGAGAAACTCGTATAGCAGAATGGGAGAGATAATTACCTCAGCGACAAAAGGATACTTCTTAGAAGACCTCCGAGAAGCCTGACCATCCTCTTCCTTTGGGCAGTTCAGATAATACTTCAGTTTTTTCAGAGAAGTATCTCCAGATACCACAAGCACAAGGTCAGATTCATCATCATCTGAGGATTCCCTAGCTTCCGTTTCCATCTCCTCTACCTCCTCATCCATGGCCTGGAGATTGGCCTTCCCTTTCTTGATCTTTTTCTTTGGAGGAGAGGCTGTATACATAAGGAAGAGCGTAAATACGCTAGGTAAAAGAAATATATCAGACAACTATGCTGTTTTGAAACAAAAATTACCTGACGAACATTGACTTGAAGAAGATTCACCCTGATTTCGGAGTGACTTCCTAGAAGTCCGTTTCCTGGCCTTCTTCTCATCTCCCCGGATTTTATCAGGGAGGGTCCAATCTCGATCCTTTTTCGGGAAACTAGACGTGGATTTGGACCGTGGAACATCTAACAGATAAGAATAGGTGATAGCGGGCCACTGCCACACCGAGCCATGAGCCCCCCGCACAAATCCTCCCTCTTGGAAGACAATCTTCTCCTTCACGAGCTTCTCAGCAATGCCCTTCAAATGAACAGGCATCTCAAAGACATCAAGAGGCACAGCGTCCTTCGGCTTCGGATTCCAGTCAGGAACCTCATATTTTGTTCGATCAAAGGTTAGCGGAATGTCCTCCCACTTGCCGCTATTGTCAGGAAAAGTGAAGACCTTACCCTTTCGAGGAGTAAGGGTAATGTGCTCGCGCTCCTTGAAACAGAACAGCTTGAATAAGCTCCTAAACAGACCCAGGCTTGGCTCATCGCCCTTCCGGGAGCACCAGGAAATAAAAGCCATCATTGTCACCACCACATTGGAGTGAATCTGATAAGGGTGAAGCCGATGATGCTGAAAAAACTGTGAAAACACAAGAGGAAAGGGAAAACTCAAACCCTGTTTCAAGAACCTGCCATATACTACCCCTCGAGTGGGGCTCACAAGATCTTTGACCAGAGTGGTCTTGTCCTCGAGCCTCAAATCAGACTCGATGGGGCACGACAACCTGCATGACTTCAAAAATTGCAGTGTATTTTCGTCGACCACCTTGGTGACATCATTCACACCTTTGGTGGCCGGAACCCGTTTATCAACTTGGGGCTCCGCATTAGGGTCTATCTCTGATCTGGAAGCACCGTCATCTACCACCACAGCTACCGCCTGCAGCGGTGTAGCGATGGTAACCTCCATCAGTTCCCCAGACTCAACCTCTAGGAATAGAGTCCGCAAGTCACGAGCCACAGGAACATTCTCTCCATTGACGGAGGGAATGTTAGAGTTTGCTGACGACATGGCAATACAGAGAATGGGGGGAAAAGTTTATGAGAAGAAGACGATGAAGAAAGACAAGAATTTAGTTGGGAATTTTTGCAGAGATGGAAAGGCAAAATACTTGGATGAAGATTGATGATAAACACAAGGAAAATTACTTGGTTATATAACCAGTAATTAGCATGCATTTAAGTGGAGTAATTACCTCGACTCGGGAATTAGAAGGTTGGTTCTCCCTACTGCCAGAAGATACAATAAATGAAGACCACGTGTCAGTTCCCTCAGAATTCAAGAAGGCAGATTCAGATCCAACCGTCCACATGTCCTGATGGAATACGAAAGAACTTGAAGCTAGATATTCAGAAGGGTAAGCCCGAGAGGACAGTCCTAGAAGGAATATTACCATCTTGGAGAGGATGTATATTCCTTGTAGAACATCCATAATATACGCATTTCTTATAAGGATTAGGATTGATGGACCTATGGATCCATCCTCCGCGTATCTCGAGCCCACGACCCTTCTCGGGCCTTGGTCCGAGTATGAAAGAGGTCCAAATACGAACCATGGACTTATCAGTAGACCCAAGGTAGTTCTTCAGAATATAGAGTACTCTATCTCAAAGATTGAAGGAGAGACCTGCTTCTCGAGGGAAGACCAATAACTCGAGGGAGAATAACTCAGGGTGTTAAGCTCGGGGTGTCCTTCTAGGACTGTCCTTTCAGGCTTGTCCTTCTGAATATCTAGCTTAAAGTTCTTTCGTATTCCATCAGGACACGTGGACGGTTGGATCTAGATCTGTCTTCTTGAATTCCGAAGAGACTGACACGTGGCCTTGATTCATTGTATCTTCTGGCGGTGAGGAGGACCAACCTTCCAATTGCCTGTATCGTTTCGCGAGTCGAGGTAATTACTCCACTTAAATGTGTGCTAATTACTGGCTATATAACCAAGTAATTTTCTTTGTGTTTATCATCAATCTTCATCCAAGTATTCTGCATTTCCACTTTCAGAAAGAGTTCTTCAAATTTGTCCTCTTTTCTCCATATATATATTAACTTCCCCCCATTATCTATATTGCCATGTCTTCTGCAAATTCCAGTATTCCTTCTGGCAATGTAGAGAATGTTGTTGAAGGAAGAGCCCCAGCTGCTCGTGACTTGAGTAGCTTGTTCTTAGAGGTTGAGTCTGGGGAGTTGATGGAGGTTACTATGGCGACGCCGCTACAGGCTGTGACAGCAGTGGTGGACGACGGTGCCTCAGGGTCGAATCCGGACCCAAATATGGAGCCCCAAGTTGAAAAACGGATTCCAGCTTCTGATGATACGTGGAGCATCACCAAGGTGGTCAATGAAAAGACGCTAAAGTATCTGCGGTCCTGCAGGCTATCATATACTCTTGATGCTGGCTTGAAGTTCGAGGATGAAGAAGTCCCAACTGAAAATCTGGTGAGCCCCACTCGAAGGGTACTTTATGGGAGGTTTTTGCAACAGGGGATAAGTTTTCCTTTTCCCCCTTTATTTCATGAGTTCTTGCAACATCATCGACTGCATCCAAGCCAAATTCACTACAATGTGATGGTGTTAATCATGACTGTGATATCCTGGTGTGCTCGGAGGAACTACGAACCAAGCCTGGATTTATTCAGGAGTCTATACAAGTTATTCTCTTTTGAGAATTATGAGTACATTACCCTCACCCCGAGGAAGAGGAAACCCATCACGTTTCCTGATAACAGTGGTGTGTGGGAGGCCGACCGTTTCACTTTCGACCGAAGCAAGTACGAGGTCCCTGACTTGCATCCCAAGCCTAAGTATGCTATAGCTCGTGACAGGGTTTTCATCATTCCTGATCACTTAAAGGACATCGTCGGGGAGCTCCTAAAGGAGGACATTACCCTTCAAAAAGGGGATTTTGTTCTGGGCGCACTTACTCGTACCTGTTGAAAATTCCTCGGTCGAAATCTACCTCCAGCTTTTTGAAGCATGATCGGAACTGGGCCCTCCCTGATAAAATCCAGGGAAGAAAGAAGAAGGCCAAGAAAGGAGGTCCGAGAAAATCTCCTCGGAATCAGGGTGAATCCTCTTCTAGTCTGTCTTCTTCGGGTAGCTCTTCAAGTCATATACTGTGGTTATATACCATGTTTTTTCTGTGTCATACACTGAGGTTTATCTTTATATATAGCGTCTCCCCCAAGGAAAAAGGTCAAGAAGGGGAAGGTCGTTCTCCAAGTCATAGATGAGGAAGCGGAGGAGTCCGAAGAGATGGAACCGGAGGTTGGGAGGTCCTCAGATGATGATGAATCTAACCTTGAGCTGGTGATCTCTGAAGATGCTTCTCAAAAGAAATTGAAGTATTATCTAAGCTTCCCAAAGGAAGAGGATAGTCAGGCTTCTCGGAGGTCTTCTAAGAAGTATCCCTTTGTCGCTGAGGTTATCTTTCACGTCACATTATACAAATTTTTCAGATGCCAGGTCTTAATATGTCTTCGATCTTATAGCTGATGGTGGATCTATCCACGCTGCGGTGTCAAGCTAATGATGGATCCGGAACTTGTCGGATTCTGTGATTGAATTACATGTCAAGTGCCGGTCCTTCAGGGCAAAGAAGGAGGAGATGGAGGCTGCCCTCTTGACTGTGACAACTAAGCCTATCACGCCTACTCTTCCCGTTCAGGCTTCATTGGATGTGACTCAACTGGAAACCAGGGTGAAGCAGCTGGAGGCCGAGAATAAGGACCTGATGTCGGCGAAGAAGTCTCAGGAGAAAGAGCTGGAGGTTTATCATGGTATTGTGGAGGAGCTGTCACAAAATCGAGCTGCGGAGAAGGACTCGGAGGAGCCTAAACGACTCCTTAAGCTTTGGGGCACCTTTATTGCTAGCAGCCCCGAGTTTAATAGCCATAGAGAGGAGCATGGGGATTTATTCCATTCCTCCGAGCAGCATGAGATCTTGGATCAAGTTCTGCAACTATGTCAATCCGAGAAGGAGGTGGAGGGGATGAAGGAAATCTTCTCTCATCCAGATGCTGCTGATAAGCTCTCTGCTCTCTGACTGCTAAACGCTGGGTCCCTGGGACAAAATTTTTGGATGCACTGGATCCCTCCGAGAAGATAACTACAGAAGGAGATTTACTGAGGCTTATTAAAGCTAAGTATCCTGAATTATCTTCTCTTGACGAGGTGATTTCTAGTGCTTCCATTAATAAGGTGGATTAATCTTGGCATCTTCTCGTCGCTTCAAGGCCTGAAATCCTTTGCACATGGACCTCGGTCTCATGATTTACTGGAAAGGAGCTTCTGTCTCGAAGCTGAGATACTCCGGGATCATTTCTTCGCAGTTGTCCACGATGAACACTCTGCAATCTTGATGTTATTGGGCTTATTCCTCGGGCCTTTAATGTCATAGCGTGCAGAAATGTTGACAATAGCCCATCTTTCAAGTGCCACTCCTGGTGAAGTTCTAGGAAACCCTATTGGGCATATTTAGAAGTGTCATATTCTGATGTAATATATCAAAATTCGAGGTTTTTCCTCTATGTGCCCTTTTGAGGGACTTTTAGAAGTATCATATTCTGATGTAATATCACCTTTGATATGAACTATTTGTGTTCGAGGTTTTTCCTCTATGTATCCCTTTGGGAATTTTAGAAGTATCATATTCTGATGTAATAACACATTTGATATGAACTATTTGTGTTCGAGGTTTTTCCTCTATGTATCCCTTTGGAAATTTTAGAAGTATCATATTCTGATGTAATAACACCTTTGATATGAACTATTTGTGTTCGAGGTTTTTCCTCTATGTATCCCTTTGGGAATTTTAGAAGTATCATATTCTGATGTAATAACACTTTTGATATGAATTTTAACTTCTGTTTTTGAGGTTTGTCCTCTTTATGTTGAGATGATTGATTTTCGAGCACGTCTGCCCTTTTAGTCTATAGACCTCAATCAAGTACTTTTTGAAGTACTTCATCTCGAACCTATCTCTTTCCTTCAAAACGATTGGTAGTTGAATATTGGATCCAAGCAAGTTATAAGTTGACCAATCATATACTTTATAAAGTATATTGTTTTGAATAGCAATCAATGTTATACATAAGACAACAATCCTCTTTTTAGAAGAGGAATTTAAGATTGTTTTTTTACAAAGATAGGTATAAAAATATCATGACTTCAATCTAAGTTCATAACTTTAAGAATAGAAGTAAAGTAAATATTGGGTTTGAGTTTGAGTACCCGTTTGTGCTAAAGCATACTTGTCTCGGACCTTGATCGGGCTTCTCTGACGTTCTTGATAGTCTCGAACCTTTGTGAGGCTCTCCCTTGAGTTTTTATCTTCCGTGATACTTTCGTAAGTTAATCACATTCCATCTTCGTTGTATGGGTTCCCCCTTCATTGTTTCCAAGAGGTAGCTTCCCCTTGATGGGATTCTAGGACTCGATATGGACCTTCCCAGTTCGGGGCTATTTTCCCTTCCACTTCCTTCTTGCTTTTTTCGTTTAACCTCATTACAAGGTCTCCTTTAACGAAGGTGGCCAAGCGGACTCTTCTATCATGGTAGCGCTTGACTCTTTCTTTCACCTTGGCCTCGTGTATAGTAGCATTTGCTCTCTTCTTCTCTAGGAGGTCAAGGTTGAGACGAAGGTTTTACTCGTTGGCAGTGCCATCTTCGTCTTCTGGTTGAGAAGTACGGGCAAAGGGGATTCTAATCTCAATGGGGATGACCGCCTCGGACCCATAAACTAAGCTATAAGGAGTATTTACTGTTGCTGTAGTTGGTGTGGTTCTATGGGTCCAGATCACACTTGGTAGTTCTTTGATCCAGCTTCCTTTAGCTCCTTCGAGGCGCTTCTTGATGTCGCTTACCAAGGTTCGGTTAACTTCTACTTGGCCATTAGCTTCTGGATGATATACCGAGGTGAGCTTCTGATTATGCCGTACTTCGTACATCATTTCTTGAAGGGGTCATTAGAAAATTGTGCTCCATTATCAGTCACTATGTATCTTGGGATGCCATAGCGACATACAATATTCTTCCAGCAGAAGTTGATAACTGTCTTGCCAGTTATGTTGGTCAAGGCTTCAGCTTCCACCCACTTCGAGAAGTAACTGATGGCCACAATGAGGTACCTGAAGTTACCAGGGACCGTAGGAAAGGGTCCGACGAGATCCATACCCCATCAGACAAATGGCCAGGATTCTTGGATGGTAATCATATTCTCCTGTGGCACATGAACCATCTTAGCAAATCTCTGACACTGGTGACAAGAATCGATATATCTTTTGGCGTCTAGTAGCATCGTAGGCCAGAAATAACCCATATGTAGGAGCTTTCGGATAACGGTGCGTGCACCTTGGTGACTACCACAAACTCCTTCATGTGCTTCTTGTACTAAGTGTTCAACATCAGAAGGCCCAACACACTTGAGTAAAGGTTGGAGGTACCCTTTCTTATATAAGATACCTTCGTGGATGACATAATTGGGAGCTTTAACTCGGACTTTCCGTGCCAGTTGCTTGTTCTCGGGAAGGGTTCTCGTTTGGAGGTATTCAATGTAGGGATTCATCCATGTGTCTGAGATGTCAACAGCCATGATGCTAGTTTCTTCGTAACTCCTTGAGAAGATCTTATTTTTGAGGTCCGAGGAGGCAAGTTTGCTAAGTGCATCAGCCTTGTGGTTGCCTTCTCGGGGAATATGATTCAGTTCGTAATGTCGAAATTGATTTAGAAGAGGTTTAACTATCTCGAGGTACTTGTGGAGACAGTACTCTCGGGTCTCGTATTCGTCTTTGACCTGTTGAACCACGATCTGTGAATCACTGAAGATCTCGAAGTTTTTAACTTCCAGGTCTTTAGCCAGTTTTAGTCTGGTAATGAGGGCTTCATAATCTGCTTCATTGTTGGTGGCTCGGAAATCGAAATGGAGAACATAAGGATGATCCTTTCCCTCAAGGCTGGTCATTAAAACTCTAGCACCACTTCCCCCTGAGTTGGAGGATCTATCGACATATAACCGCCATCTTCCTCGAAGTGAAACACCATAGGTTGTTCGAGATCGGGGTCGGGGACCAGATCTCCTAGGATAGTGTTGACGGATAACCGTGATCATGCAAGAACGCGCCACTCCTTGATCTCCTTTGATTGAAGCTACTCCTTGCGGTGTCAGAAATTTCAGCATCAGATGATAGGGAGACCATACAGCATTAGCTTGGCACACCCAAGGTCTGCCAAGGATAATGTTGAAGGGTGTGACGGTGTCGACTACCACAAATGTGCGGTAGAGGGTCAGGCTCTTTGTCCCATCTGCTACTGTGACTGAGAGTGTGATTTCCCCGAGAGGTATTACGGGATTTTCGATGAACCCCGAGATCGGACCCGTAGGTTTGAGGTCGTCCTTGGTAAATTCTAATTTCTGGAAGCAATCTTGGAACATTAATTCTACCCCACTCCCGTCATCTATGAAGACTTTTTTTACCAGAGAATCTTGTATGGTTGCTGAGATGATGAGAGGGTCAGAATGAGGCATCTGATTTGATACGGCATCCGCATCCGAGAAAGTAATGGTTTCCTCATGGCGAAGCCTCTTGTTGACTGGCTCAGTATGTGGTATGGCCCGCACACTATCCTTCAGCTTAGTCAAGGAAATTGCTTCTCCAGTATAGCCATTGATGCCGTTGATGACCCGGTAGGCTCCATTTGGTGGAGGTGGAGGAGGATCTTGAGGATTGTTGCCTCCGCCGCCCTGGTTGTAAATAAATTCAACACCACGCCAAATAATTACATTTTATTTGAGCGTGTACTTGAGTGCTTCAGATCAATGCTAACTTAGGTAAGCGTTGTTGATTAGGATTTTATTAGCTTGTAGCTATCCATCAATCACCTTAATCGAGGAATATAAATATCCACGACACTTTTGCGGGAAAATTGGAGGGACTTTCTTTATTTTTTGTGAGAAAATTAGTAGTATAAATACACCAACAATGTTGAGTTCGTTGACACAGTCAGTAAAATCTTATCCACGAATTATCAAAAAACACAATGGTAAACACTAGGTCATCAGCTCAACCCTTGTATGCTCTTGCTGATTCACCTAACAAGAAAAAATTGCTGGTGTCGGTGGTCCGTAAAACACCGGCGAAGGAAAGGTCCGTCAACATGCAGTCGGATTTTCGTTCCTTGAAGCGTGACTTGACCTGTAAACATACAAGACTGTCCCTGTCCCCGAAGAAGAAAGCGGCATCGACGTCCTCCTCAACCGTCCCCGGTCGTTGCGCAGGAACCTCGTGTGGGTGTCGCACAACAATACCGGAGGAGGGGAAGCCACCGGTCCCACCCCCGCCTCCTCAACAGCCACCCCTGACTGCCGGTCTAGCCGGTTCCCACCTTGGTGACCTCATCGACGTGTCGATGCTGGCAATGGAGTTGGTGAGAACATACGCTGACAAGGTAATGAGCAATATGCTTGACATGCTTGACTTACCAACCCCTACCTTAAACTTGATCTTCAAGGAAGCAATACAAACCAATTGGGTTGAACAGGGAACCATTGACAGGTTTGACATCAGGAAGGACGGGACGTTCGAACAGGCCATCGGCTTGGTGGAAAAAGGTAAAGTGAGCGAGAAAAATTTGAAGGGGTTCTCGTGGGTCCCGAGTTACCCGCTCGTCTATAGGCTTCAGCATGTTAGCGAGTTCGACGCCGGCGTCTAGATGAACTATGTTAGCTGTGTATTTTGTCCCCCTGTCTGGGTTTTTGTATGCTCATGCATCATACAAATCCTTTTGCCGTTCCAAACGGGGAGGAACGGGGCATTAGCTAGGCAACCTTCATATTGCTTTAGACCATGTATCTGTGTTGTTGTTGTTCTCTTAGTTTGGTTGTTGGATGCCTAGGTTTTATTTTATTTTTGAAGAAGTGTGTACTGGCCGTTTCACGATATAAATTATGCTTCATATCGTTAGTGTCTTCTCCGGTTTCTGGAATAAATATCTGATATCAAACGACCGAGTTCTATGATGCAGCTCCTAAAAACCCGAGATTTCACAGATGCTGGTGGAAATAATGTTGTCTTGCTTCATGTATGGAAGGAAACAAATGTTCTTGAATTCAGTGTCTTTATTTTTTCCTCCCACTGTAAATGATAATTATCGTTTTTAAAAATCAACGTTTGTTATGCTTGTAATAACAGTGCATTGGGATATTCGCAAATCACTTATCAAACTCAAATCTTCTCATTCGATCTTGAATACAGCACCAAGTACATCAAGAAAATTTGACGTTGATTAAGTAAAACTTAATTACATTAAGTTGGAATATCAAGGCTAATTGTTGTACTCTTCTCCTCGATGGTTGCTAGCAGCATGATGCCGTCAAGCTCGTCGGCGAGAAGTTCCAGGGGCGGATCAGATACTACAGTCTGCTTCAGCGCGCTGCCGGCACCCCCCTCACAAGGCGCTTGAAAAGATCTTTCACTTCCATCTTAAACCTCTGATGTCTTTGGGTCAATCCAGCGTATAGATAACTCATTCCATCTGTGGTCATTTCTACTTCAGGAGTCACGACCGGTCGCTCGGTACCGGGTTTGGGACGTTTACAAGTTCCCGCTGCCGTCGCCTTCGGAGTCCGTTTTGCAAGTGGAGTTGTAGCCTTGGCCGGTGGTGTCACCGTTGTAGAAGGCAGTGTATTTGCAACGGCGGGTGGGGTTGTTGCGCCGAGCGTGGGTGGTAAATGACATGTGTGCGACAGTGACCGTCGTGCTGTCGGTTGCTTTGGAACACTCGGTGGTGTTGCGGAGTTGTTTACTACCGGCATTGGAAGACCTGCTGGAGGATTGTTGACGGTCGCGGTATGGGAAGGTGGTGTGTTGCGGCGGCGTTTGGAAAACCAGACCGCGGTTTCTTAGAAAGTGGTGCGGACTCTGGTGGATTGGACACGGGTGACGCTGCTGGAGCTGGTGGTGCTACGGCTTTTGTGCCTGGGCCGGTCGGGGTGTGCCAAAGGTTGGTGGAAAGTATGTCGGTTGAGGGGGTGGAGATCTGGTGAGGGGTGGAGGCTTAACGGGATCGGGTGCGGGTTTCTTCGACTTACTCGCCGGCATGGCTCAGCCTGAACAGTTGGGCTCTGTGGCAGCGCTGCATTCCGCTTGGATCTTCTCAGACCACCAACCATTGACTCTGACGACTTTGACATTGCGAAAAAAGCATAGATGAGTGACGTGGAAAGATAACCCTTGGAAGACGGGGGGTATATAAACAATTTCGTATTCACATCAAAGATAACCAACATTTATAAGGCAAAAAAAATAACGCATGAATGCCAAAGGTTTTCGTCAAAATCTGTGATGACCATTTGCTTTTTTTTTAATATGATTCATTGTTACTGCTCCCGATCGATTTGATTTATTCCCCAATTAAATTTATTAACCACGAAACAAATCAGGGTATTAGGCCCTTCAAATCCAGATTATGCAAACTGACTACCACGTGGAGTTTTGGACACCATCAAAATGACATCAAAACAAGCCCCTTTATTCCGTGTAATTTCTTTTATTTCAGTATTTGTTAGGGTTTAATGGTTGTCTATAATTAAGCATCATTCACTCATTGTAAATTAACTCAAGAAATACATAAACATATCTTTCACTTCCTTCATCCAACTTGAAATCTTTTCGTCTATTCTGCTTGAAATCATTCCATCCGAACCGATCCAATTCAAGGCTCTCTTCAGCGCAACCCATTACGTTGGTGTAATGATGATCAATTGATACTAGCCGTGGAGAGAGGATGCTAAACAAAGAATCAAAGTTACTTATTTAGGAATTGACCGTAGAAATCACATTCACACTTTAAAGATTCATATCTTGATCACCGTAGCTCGTTTTTGGTCATGTTTTACACTTTAATAATCCTAGAACACTGGTCTACTCTTTAGAACAAGAATTGATCGATTTGGCTAAGAACTTAGGAAGAAACGAAATTTTAAAGTTCTACATTTATCCCTAATGACTGTTTCTAGCTTTAAAAATTCATATCTTGATCAACGTAACTTGGTTTTGGCCAAGTTTTACACTTTAATAATCTTAGAACACGGATCTACAATTTAGAAATAAGAATTTATCAATTTGGCCAAGAACCGATCATGAAACGGAATTTTAAAGTCCTGCATGTTTTTCTCAATGACTGTTCTCTTGCAGCAGTCGATCAGAACCTGAACGTTAAGCTCTGAACACCGTCACTTCAGTCACTATTTCCCCACATACTTGCGATCTTCTCTCGTTGCTCGAAGTGAAGTTTTTTAGGTAATTTAGTCTCTAAATTGGTGTATGAATATTGAATAGCACTGCCTCATTAATTAGATCGATCATGAACTGAACTGGTTGAATTTGGTTTTGCTTTTGGGTATTCAGAAAGGCTCTGTTAGATGTTAGATGCTTCAGGAGGAGGAAAAGTTGACAATGACTCTGGTAAATTCTTAAATTCTAAATTCACTTTTTTAAAATTTAAAGTTTTGTACTTTTATATGAAATATGCTAGTGAATATTTCTGCATGATATATGGTGTTTCTGTGAAATGTACGAGCACTTTATTTGTACTGTGTATGTGAACTGTACATGCATTGTGCGTGTACTCTTTGTGCAGTTTCACGTGTATGGATATAGTTGTTAAATATACAAATCACTATGTAATGTTATGTATTTTGTGTTGTTTAGAATACACATTTGGCACGAGGAGTTCTACATCTGCACATTTTTAGCAGTCCGCAATTTATATTAGTCACAACATGATATTTTTATACATAAAATATTTTCTAATTCTACACTGTTTCTTGGTGCACATTCTTGCGCTAAATTGACTTTGAAAGTTAACCAACTTTTTCTACAGTTCTAGCATTTTTTAATTATATTGACGAAGTAGTAGAAGAGGGTACTTTGGACATTGTCTTTGATGAATCAAGTCAACGCATGCTTGAAAAACTTCAAAACATATTTTTACGGTGGGCTAAATAAAAAAAATTCTGAAACGGGCCCATTACTTGAACCCACAATTCAAACGTGTCATGGGGAGGTTGTCACCCCCAGCTAAAAAGATACCGAAAGCTCCAATGTGATTTCTATCGTTAATTATTACTATTCTTCTTTAATCAGCTAATAATATCTTCTAGTCTTCTACAAAAGTTACTTGTTTTACAATATCACATCATACATAATAAATGCATTATGTCAATCACGAAAGTGAATCAGTGCAAATTCGATTTTCACACATAAATTTGCAACACACAAACATATAAAAATGGCACAACATAAGTCATGACTGTGCCGTAATAACTCCAAATGAAATGGTCTTAATATGACTGCAGTAATCCCGTGCAAATTACAATTATGGGTATTCCCATTTTACGCAACATTGTGGTGTATCAAATTTGCCACACCACAAACGCACCGTAGTATTATCAATGATTTAACATTTGCGATCATTTGTAATGGACATCAAATTGGCTGATGGCGTATTCCAACCACGCCCCCTTGTGTGATGTAAGAGGAGAGACATCGTTCCTCATCTCATTCTCATACCAAATAAAATACATTTGTTTAGACTTTCTCGGAAAATAAATTTCAGAAGGCATGGTAGAAACAAACCGCCCGTCAGCTAGAAAGAAAATACTCGAAGAGAAGATTGCAAATCTGAGAGTTAAAACTTTCGAAGGTTATTTCCTGCGACGGGGTCCTTGTTTTTCATTAACTCATGTTTCTGCCGATGATGTAGTACTGCTTGTGATCGTTTCGCTTTCTGATGATGTTGTGTGCATGTGATTATTATCAGAAATCGATGCCATTGTTAAACATTTCCATATCGAAAATAACAGATGGATTGAGAATTGCCGGCTTCTTCAAACAGTCACTCCGGAACATGATTCGTCAAAGACGGAGTTCATGCAAAGATCTCGGTGCAACGAGGTTAGATTAACTGACATCCTTAATGTTTGCAGTCAATGCTGCTTCCATGAACATTATTTTGATTTCAGAGTAAGATTGAAGAAATCTGTGATGAAATCATGGCTACAATGGACGCCATAGTTACAGATTTGCTCCAGTGTCATGATCTGTACGAGTCCCATGTCGGTGACAGGGACGAGCCCAACAGCGGTGTCCAAAACATGGGTGTAAGCGTTAGTCTAAGCCAGTACTATCAGATCCCAGACCTGTAGATTGCGAAAGGTCCAATTAATACGGACCTTGGCTTGGGTGTTCTAGCTTCTCATTTTCCGACTCTTTAATCCCACGGATGGACTGCGGTTTTTCTAGTGACTTTTTACTTTGTATTTGTATTTAACTATATTTGTATTTTGTAGTTGTATTTGTACTTGTGCAATTGTTTTGAGCTAATTTTTCATTGGCCAACAAAACTCGTTAATAACATAGTGTAGTTTCAATTATTTGAGTTAAACATGTGTTATGGTTTAGTTTGAATTAAGATACTGAACAAAGGACAAAGGCAAAAATTAAGGTTTATATTAACGTAAGTGTATCTATCTGTAATTTATTATATTTTGTAATTCTTATTTTCCATACATTTTCATTAATTATTATTTCAAGGAAAATGTGTTTGAAAAATAGCTACAACCCCAAACATACTCTGAAAGATAAGCGGAACATTCAAATTAAAGGTTTTACTGGTGGTAAATAAATAACTTGTTTCTCTCCCAAACATCGACGTGCATCACTAATTCACTAGTAAATTTGTTATCATCTTTCCACACGGTGCAGAAGGTATTTAATGTTGGCCTACTGTCAAATAAGTAACTAGGTATGCAGACTCGCACCCCCATCACTACATTAGGTATGCAGACTTCCACATGCATGTGCTGGAAGCCTGGAACAGTAACCTGGATGGGACTTCACTGCAGCAAAAGGATGTTAGGCGTATCTTTTACGTGAATATTTTTCTGGAAACAAAGCTTCCACTGCAGGTATAAGTACGCCGATGTGTCGTTGAGGGTTGAGGGCGTCAGTGTGAATGCAGTTTCAAGTGGAGATGTTGCACCAAGTGGATTTATTAACATAATCAAAGATCGTTACCACCATAAGCAACTAATTCGTTAACATAATAGTACCACCGTCAGCTTGAAAAAAACTGAACCGTGTGGCATTTTAAGCTCAACGTGACAAACAGATTTTCAGTGTGTCGCAACTCCCACTAAAAATTATTGTGGCACAAATCCACCGACAAATTACCAATGTTGAAATATTTATCATTTTGATTTGCAAATATATTTTTTGGATTATCTCTTGCCAAATTCGACAAAATTCGTAACTAACACTTAAAGTCAATGAGTCTATCAAATTACTATAACGTATATACCATGTGATTGAATATTCTCTTTGTCGTGAGTAGCGATGTTTTGGGTTTATGACACGCAGTACAAGAAATTTGTAGAGCATCTCCGACAAATCTCAATATATTTTATGCACACTTCTATACACGTTTGTGTTACTACTATTATTACATACTATTTATTGTCCAAACCATAACACTCTGTTTTACCCAGTACATAATATCCTTAGTTTGGTTAGTTTGTGTACATTATTATGTCTATTACCTTCTTTTACTTAGATTTTCATGCATTTGTAATATTAAAACAATTGTTGAAAAAATAAGGCCCATAGATTTAATAAAAAATAGTTATTGTATTAATAATTTATGCGGATACATAATTTAATGTCTTTACACTTCAAAAGATTACAATTTTTAACTAGTGAAATATCAAGATAAGTTTTTGAATCTTTTTACCTATAAACTGAAACACTAGTGCCAAAACTAATTACTAAAATACACTAAATGGATAGACAAATTTATAATATCATCCACTGAATTAATGCGGGTATAGCAGCACGGGGCCTCCCTTCTAATAGTTATTACAGTAATCAATATGTTGAAACATTCAAGTAAGTATTAAAAATGTATGTAAATAACACGAGGGCGTCGCAGACATCATTCGACACTTGTACACCCTTTTCAACCCAATAGGGTGAAGTCTGAGTTTGATTCAATACCAACCTGATTCATGCCCATTTGTGTAACACTGCATCTACCATCACTTATTCATTCAATACCACATCAATTCCCACTCTAGTTGCTAGGATTACAAGCTGCCATACCTGATTCATGACAATTTTTGTAAAGGATGTTGTTCCTTCTCTGCTTCCGAGACACCATATAGCAATTACTGGAGGGGAGTATGAAACCCAACTAGTCCGTTTCAGTCTTCTCTGAGCAATTACAACAAGGAAACAACTCCCCCATCATTGATAGCCCCCAATATCTCCTAAATGCTCGGACTCTGCATTATCAGGACTCTGCAGGTACCCAATCAATTTTCCCCCAAAATATATATCGTGATAAAATCATAATTCAGAAGATAATACGGGGTGGAAGAGCTTTCGCCTATGTACTCACATCTGCAATCCAAACCGACCTGACGTACCACCGACGCCCCTGGAACACCTCAGCCCAATCAGTTGTACGACGGGAGATGTGTATCAACCGCAAACTTGTTGCGAGGGAAGAGGTTGGAAGGTGATGTTTAATTGCCAGCACGGTGACGACATCATTCGACACTTCTCCCCGACCGCTGCAACATTCCACCATACACCGGCGACCGGAAACATTATTTTGTCGACCCGTGAGTGAACGACGTCGTCTCCCTAAATCAGTCATTAACAACCGTGGGATTTACCTGGCCATCAATAGAGTTTTCAACTGAAGAGAGTAAAAATGTTTGACAAGGTGCCACATCATCAGACGCGGCCCACAACACTCCACAACACTCCTACGTGGAGAGAGGAGGTCGTCCACTTCCACGGTGTGCGTGCACATTCTGGTTCAAAAGTGGACTCTCCCCAGAAAAACCTAGCTGCCATTATCTCCATTCTTTTTATGACAGCTTTTGGAGGCTCTAGGACTGAGAATAGTAGGGTGGGAATTGAGAGAAATGCATGGTTTAGAAGTATAAGTTTTCTTGCCATAGACAATCACATATTCTTCCAATTCATTATTGTCTTTTCTAATCTCTCTATCATAGGCTGGTAATAAATGATCTTGTTTCTACTTGTGAACACAGGAACTCCAAGATACGGGTGTGTGTGGATTGGAAGATTTGGAGGATTTGGATTTGGTTTTAGGATTTTGAGAATCTGGACTTGAAATTCGGATTTTGAGAATCTGAGATTTCAAATCTTTGTTTTATATAGATTTTGATTTTGAATTGAATTTCTTAAATAAAATTGAAAATCAATACTGAATGAATTGTTGAAGTGGAATTTTTATATTTTGAATTAATACGCCAGTCTCAGCCTAATCTGTACATGTTACTTTTCACACTATTCAACATACAATTTTGACCAACAATATCCTTATGAATTTATATTATTGGAAAATCAAAATTTGATTTTTGAATATCATTTTGCGATTAATCTAACGATACCAAAATATTATAATATAATTATTGATTATACATCTATATAAATAAGCGGTCAAAATTTAATAATAAATAGTGTCAAAAAGTCAGAGTGCACATTCATGTGAGACGGAGGTAGTACATTTTTGTGTAATAGGCATGACCAATGGTTTTTAAATATGACAGTACATGACAAAAGGTTCTGGATCGGCAAATGGGAGAGGGAGGTTGACTTTTGTTATAATGTGATACTACCTCCGTCTCACTTGAATCCGCACTCTGACTTTTTAACACAATTTAGATTTAAATTTTGACCGCGTATTAAATAGATATATATTCATTAATATTATCATATTTTTTTACCGTATATTTAAATAGATATATATTCATTACTATTATTATATTTGGTATCGTTAAATCAATCGCAACATATAATATTCAAATATCAAATTTTAATTTCCCAATAATATAAATAATTAAAGATATCATCGGTCAAAGATGTATGTTGGATAGTGTGAAAAATTACTGTGCAGATTAGGCTGAAACATAGATTATTACTCAATAAAAAACTACAAGTGGGCTAAAACTGGATTTAAGATCTGGATTTGTAATCTTCGGATACTGAACAAGGATTTGTGTAAGATTGGTTTTGAAATCTTAAAATCCAAATCGTAAAACTTGCCACACAAGATCCAATTTTCATACCAGTTACTATCCTAATTCTCCTCACCATGGCTATAGGTGTTTGTGAATTTAAGTAGACCTCGGACTTCTTGTAATTCAACTTCTGACCAGAGACAGCCTCATATGCCTTTAAGAACCTGATAAGCCTTTTCAAATTCTTCCTGGTAGCATTCAGAAACAGGGATGTATCATCTGCATACATCAGATGAGACACAGGTTCTACCCCTCTTGGTATCTTGAAGCTTTGAAGAAACTGAATTTCCAGGAGGTTTTTAATTCCTCTGAAAAATGCTTCTGAAACCAGGTTGTAGGGAAAGGGTGAGAGTGGATCACCTTGCTTGATCCCTCTATTAAACTTGAAGAATCATGTAGTAATTTCGTTAATAATCACAGAAAACCAAGCTGAGGCTACATTCTGTGCTATTAGCTTTACCACTTTTCCATGGAATCCAAATTTCAGTAAAACTATATTTAAGAAATCCTAGGATACCCTATCAAATGCCTTTTCCATGTCCAGTTTCACAATAATATTGTGATGCTTTGGATTCTTGTTCAACAGCCTTACCATTTCTTGCATCATTATTGTGTTATCTGCAATGTCTTTCCCTTTTTGGAATGCAGATTGTTCTTTGGACATTAATCTTGGCATGATTGGTTTTTAACCTCTCCATTAGCAGCTTTGAGAACACCTTATTCAGGAAATTGGATAAACTAATGGGCCTAAAGTCTGCAAATGTGCTAGGTGTAGGGACTTTTGGAATTAGGGCCAGCCATGTGCTTGTTATTGCTCTAGGTTGTAGATTTCCCTCCCTAAAGTCCATAGCTGTTGCCATTAGGTCTGTCTTGATGATCTCCCAACAATGAGTGAAGAAGAAGCCTGAGTATCCATCAGCTCCTGGTGCCCCATCTTTGTTGAGGTCATGAACTGCAAATTTGAGTTCTTCATACTCAAATGGTCTAAGCAGCCTCTCATTGTCCTCATGGGTAACTAGTCTTTGAATGCATTTCTTGAAATGTTACATGTATTGACCAGAGATGTCAATCTCATTAGGACTTAACAAGTTTTTTAAAAAATGTACCCCTTACTCTTGTATCTGCACTGGATCAGAGGTCCACTGTCCATGCTTATCCCTGATCTTATTGATCTGGCTCTTACATCTTCTTTCTCTGACAGCATGGTGGAAGAACTTAGTGTTTGCATCTCCATCTTTTAGCTACCTAAGCTTAGCTTTAAGTTTCCAGAGTGCATTTTCTCTTTGTGTGCCCTAGTTAGGAGTGCTCTGTGCCTATTTAGCTCAATCAAATCTTGGTCTTCACCAGTGTTTTGATAAGAAATCTCTAGCTTGGAAACTCTCCCCTCAGCTTTCTTGATATTATTATGCACATCACCAAACTTTTCTTTGTTCCACTCTTTTAGCACTGGTTTCAGCCTTTTCAGTTTGGAGACCATTCTACTCATGCCCTCCTCTGCACAGTCTGTCTCTTAGCTACCTCTAACCAGTGCCATTAAATCCTCCCTCTGTGTCCACATATTCTAAAACCTGAAAGGTTTATGGAACAATCATCACAGAACTCTGGATAGATAGTACTAGAGGGTTATGATCATATGCTAGTCTACTAGGCACCTGTATAGAGGAGTGTGGAAATAGGTAATGCCACTCTGAATCATACATTCCCCTATCAATTCTTTGCAGAAGCAGGTCATCCTTCTTTCTATTGTTGGTCCATGTAAAATGGTTACAACAGTGGGGATATTTAGTAATCCTAGGTTGTTAATCATAGATGAGAACTCCCTAATACTTCCTAAAGGTGGTTTCTTTTTCACTCTCCTCTCTCTTACTGAAGCAACATTATTAAAGTCTCCGATGTATATGGTTGAGGCTTTGGGTAATCCTTGTAGGTCAGACCATAGATCCCTCAGTATTTTAGTTAGTGCAGCCAGTGCCGGCCCTAAGTATTTTAGGGCCTGAGGCGATGTAACAAAATAGGGCCCCCAATATTAAAAAATATAACTAATTTTATTACTATTTAAAAAAAATACAATATTTAAAAATACAATGCAATATTTTAATTAACTAGTTCAACTTTACTTGTTTTCTTAGAAGCAAATTCACCAATCAAATTTTTATAATCAAGTTCTGTAACTAATTCATGTTCAATAGAAAATGTAGCTAATCCACTCAATATATCAAACCCGACAAACAAATATAGCATAAGCATTCAAAAAATGTCTGATAGCACATATGACATATCTCCTATCATTTTTATTCTCTAGTCTCTAAAAAAAGACATCATGTATACTAATGCATAATGTATATATTAAAGTAATAAAACACAAACTTTGCACATCAAATCACACACGTACACCGCACACACATGACACACACACAACCTTTTACATATATAATATTTATACTCAAGTTCAATACCAATTAAAATTATTCAATCAAATCAAGATTAACAAAAAAACACATTAGCACAATTGCACAAAAGTAAAAAATGTTTGCCCATCTCATAATTGATCTTATATATATTAGATATATTGAAATTGAGATTTTGGGTGTTTACCTCAATAGAAGAATAAAGATAATTTGAGCACGATTTACATAAAGACGATCGAAAAGTAAAGAATAAAAATGGTCTCCATCCAGATTTCGAAAGATGAAGCCTTCTGCATGAGTGAAGAACCCTTTTTTCCTTTTTATATTTTTTAAGTATTAAATTCATTTTTTATAAAAAAAGATTTTGAATGGCTGTTTTTTGTTTTAAAATGGGCCCAAATAAGCCTTGGATTTTAATTAAAAACAAGCCCAAATACTGATTTTTTAATATATAATCAGTTGTAAATTTTAAAAAAAATTGGGCCTAAAAAATTATTTGAATTTTCGGGTCTGAGGCACAGGCCACATTGGCCTCACTATTGGGCCGGCTCTGACTGCAGCATACACATAAACAAAACTACATGCAATATTAGAAATGGAATCAGATATAGATACATGAAAGAATTGATCAGATTGTGATAGCACATTGATACTAAATTTTGAGTTCCATAAGAGCCAAATTTTAGCATCATTGGCACAAACAACATTTTGAATATTGAGTTGAAACTGTAAACTGATAATGTCTGTTTATCATGACAAGGCTCAATTAAACATACAATATAAATTTTATGTAGTATTATTAGGGATTTCAGCCTTTCCATAGACTTTGAATACCCCCTAATGTTCCATACTAATATATTTCCTATGGCTTTATAGACCATTAGAAATATTTTTTGTTTTGAGGGAGGTTCTCAACTACTTATCAATGATGACCCCTCCAGTAAAGTGTTGTCTTTTCCTTCTCCCACTAGGTTCATTACTCTCCCCATGCTGCACATTTTCTATTATGCTCAAAGGAGATATAGATAGTGGGGTACCTGGTTCCAGAACTTCCTCCATTTGTTGATCAGTAGTCCTCCAGTCTGGTTCACTTTGTGCCTCTTCATATTCAGAGCCTTCTTCTTCCTGTTCCTGTAAGACTTTAAATGAATTTGATATCGGTACGAGTTGACTTTTTGCACTGGGCGAAAGTAGCGACTTTGGCGATTCCTCTCTGTAAACCCTTTCACCCACTACCGTCCGGCGCCACCGTGATGGCGGTGCCATCGCAACCCGATCTCCCCAAACTGATCTCAACCCCACCCACCACTTATGCACAAATCCTCAATCCCCACTCTGCCACATCCGATCTGGTTGTTCATACGAACAGATTGGAAGCTAGGCCTCCATTCAATCCAAAACCCCGATTTAAACCATTTGGGGGAACCAGGCATCGTCTTTTCCGATGAGAAGTGCGATAAACTGGAAGCCCCATTAAAATACACCTTGGTTGGCAGTTTTGAGAGAACAAGGCCACAACTAGAACGGCTTCGCCGTGATTTCCAAACGGCTAGTTTGGTATTTAGCTTGTTGACAATCGACATGTGTTTATTCATTTTGAAACTGCAGATGATTTCTATAGGTGCTGATGCACAAGGTATGGAGCTTCGGGTTTTACTCAATCCGGATCACTAAATGGAGCCCCGACTTCAATCCAAATGCAGAGTCTCCTGTAGTTCCGGTATGGATCTGTATGTATGGTTTGCCCCTACAATTATTTGATGAACGTGCCATGTTATCCCTAGATAGTTTAATTGGCCATCCTGTGAAAGTGGATAGAGCAACACTTGATAGAACTAGACCTCATGTGGCCAAAGTTTGTGTTGAAGTTGATGTCTCTAAGCCATTACTTGTGGGTCCAATATAGAAATAAGGGGTTCTGGCAATATATTGAATATGAGGGTATACCACATTACTGTCAAAATTGCTCTAGTTCAGGTCATCTTGCTGATTCATGCACTACTTATCCATCTGCTAAAATGAAAACTAATTATTGGAGACCTATGCCAGATAGTTCAGTTATTAGCAAACCAGCACATAAGGATACTGTGGCTGAAGCTATCGAAACTAACCATCAGCTTAAGCATACCTCCTTGGAAAACACAGGTCCTTTTGCAGGTACAAACAGGTTTAAATGGAAAAGCAAGGACAATGGAAACAAGGCTTCTGGAGTTGAGGACAAAAAGCCTACTCAACAGGCTTCTGGGAATAAGGGAGTTCATCTAAAAAATACTTTTGCTGCTCTTGAACAGGAAGAGCCAGACACATAAGAACTTTTGCAGCAAGAAGAAAAATCTGAATCTCCAAGTTCTGAAGAACAACATATTCATATCTCCAATGATTTTTCCACTGGGGAAAAAGACAGAGATAATACTAACATCGTTATTGAAGAAGATGCAGGTACAAGTAACAATTCAGATGGAATTTCACTAGACAAGCAAGGTTTGGAATTTAGCAGCCCTCAAGGTAAGTTCCCTGTCTCTCAAAGTATGCCTAACAGTCCTAAATCCTTTGAAAGGATAGATGTTAATGGGGGATTTTATTATAGAGCCCCTTATACAATCTCAGAAGAGATTAACCAAAATCCTAGCTAATAATTCCCAATCTGAGTCAGTTTTGGAGGGAGGTGTAGTGAAAAGAACATATACTTAAAAAGACTACATCAAATTTCAAAAAACAGTTACCACCAGATCCCATATTGTCCCTTCAAAAGATGTTTAAATATGTCTAGTTTCAATATTTGTGTTTGGAATGTTAGGGGGATTAGGAGTGAAAGGGCTCAAACTAGGGTGAAGCATATCAAAAGAAATCATCATATAGCATTATTTGTTTTGATTGAAACTATGCTTAAGTCTTATCAGATTAGTTCTGTAGGTTTTAAAATTGGTTACAAACAATTTTTTGTAGAACCTAGAGATAAAATTTGGCTTATGTGGGATGATTCATACACACTCACAATCAAGCACATGCATGACCAGTTTATATGTGTTGATCTGAACTATCTGCCTTTATCTGTTTCTTTTTCTGCTGCATTTGTGTGTGGTAGACACACTAGGCTAGATAGAGAGCCCCTTTGGTATGAATTAAGTGCTTTAAATAATAATGCACTAATGATTGCTGGAGATTTTAATGTGGTACGAGAATCTAGTGAATATTTAGGTAGGTCATCCCCCAGTCATAGTAGCATGATGGATTTTAACAATTTTATAGAAGAAAATGACTTGATTGAACCACCTACAACAGGGAATCTATTTACTTGGTTTGGTGTTAGGCGTAATGGTAATGTTTGGCAAAGGCTGGACAGGGTCTTAGTCAACAATCAGTTCATAGAGTCAATCCCAAACATCAAAGTAAGAACAAAATCTAGAGCACCATCTGATCAATCTCCACTCTTAACTTTAGAGACTTAAACATTTCAATCTGGTCCTGAACCCTTCAGGTTCCAGAACTGTTGGCTCACACATGATTCTTTTATGAGTGTTGTAGCTAATAACTGGAACTTACCATGTGATGTTTATGGAATGTTGAGATTTTCTGTAAAACTTAGAAGGCCAAATTTGAAACTGAAGAGTGGAATAAAGAGATTTTTGGGAATGTTCATGATAGAGTTCAATTGCTTGAAAATGTGGTTGATAAAAAAAAGATGAAATATCAATCAAATGATACTGAAGTTAACAGAGTTGAGCTCCATAAAGCTCAGGCTGATTTAACTTTGGCTATTCATAGACAAGAATTTTTTTCAAACAAAAATCAAGAGTCAAATGGCTAGACATGGCCAGACGGACGGGAGATACTATCCATGGAAATCGACGAGGGATACTTGAAAGCACGTGATCTATCAGTCTTCAATTTAAGAATCCTAGCGCTTGGCTAAGGATCTAATCAGAGTCAAACTTGGATTTTTAAAAAACCTTCCTTTGATTAGCCGGAGGGAATTTCAGAGGGAATTTCATTGGACAAGCAAGGTTTGGAATTTAGCAGCCCTCAAGGTAAGTTCCCTGTCTCTCAAAGTATGCCTAACAGTCCTAAATCCTTTGAAAGGATAGATGTTAATGGGGGATTTTATTATAAAGCCCCTTATACAGTCTCAGAAGAGATTAACCAAAATCCTAGCTAATAATTCCCAATTTGAGTCAGTTTTGGAGGGAGGTGTAGTGAAAAGAACATATACTAAAAAAGACTACACCAAATTTCAAAAAACAGTTACCACCAGATCCCATATTGTCCCTTCAAAAGATGTTTAAATATGTCTAGTTTCAATATTTGTGTTTGGAATGTTAGGGGGATTAGGAGTGAAAGGGCTCAAACTAGGGTGAAGCATATCAAAAGAAATCATCATATAGCATTATTTGTTTTGATTGAAACTATGCTTAAGTCTTATCAGATTAGTTCTGTAGGTTTTAAACTTGGTTACAAACAATTTTTTGTAGAACCTAGAGATAAAATTTGGCTTATGTGGGATGATTCATACACACTCACAATCAAGCACATGCATGACCAGTTTATATGTGTTGATCTGAACTATCTGCCTTTATCTGTTTCTTTTTCTGCTGCATTTGTGTGTGGTAGACACACTAGGCTAGATAGAGAGCCCCTTTGGTATGAATTAAGTGCTTTAAATAATAATGCACTAATGATTGCTGGAGATTTTAATGTGGTAAGAGAATCTAGTGAATATTTACGTAGGTCATCCCCCAGTCATAGTAGCATGATGGATTTTAACAATTTTATAGAAGAAAATGACTTGATTGAACCACCTACAACAGGGAATCTATTTACTTGGTTTGGTGTTAGGCGTAATGGTAATGTTTGGCAAAGGCTGGACAGGGTCTTAGTCAACAATCAGTTCATAGAGTCAATCCCAAACATCAAAGTAAGAACAAAATCTAGAGCACCATCTGATCAATCTCCACTCTTAATTACTTTAGAGACTTAAACATTTCAATCTGGTCCTGAACCCTTCAGGTTCCAGAACTGTTGGCTCACACATGATTCTTTTATGAATGTTGTAGCTAATAACTGGAACTTACCATGTGATGTTTATGGAATGTTGAGATTTTCTGTAAAACTTAGAAGGCCAAATCTGAAACTGAAGAGTGGAATAAAGAGATTTTTGGGAATGTTCATGATAGAGTTCAGTTGCTTGAAAATGTGGTTGATAAAAAAGAGATGAAATATCAATCAAATGATACTGAAGTTAAAAGAGTTGAGCTCTATAAAGCTTAGGCTGATTTAACTTTGGCTATTCATAGACAAGAATTTTTTTTCAAATAAAAATCAAGAGTCAAATGGCTAGAGCATGTGATTCAAACTCAATTTTTTTCCATGCTTCCATCAAATCAAAGCATGTGAGACAAAACATTGTTTCCATCAGAAACTCCAATAATGAACTTTTAACAAATCCAGAGACCATAAGCACTGAAGCTATATCTTTTCTCTCTGATCTGTTAACTGAGGATATTCAAGATCAAAACTCCAATGACTCTGACCTCCTTCTGAACAATATTACATCCTCTATCACTATGGAAAACAATATTGAGCTTATAAAATTATCTGATACCGAAGAAATAAAAAAGATTGTATTTGGTATGGATGGGGATTCAGCCCCAGGTCCTGATGGATTTTCAGGAAAGTTTTACACTACTTGTTGGGATATAATAAGCCCCGACTTGATCAATGCAGTAAATGAATTTCTAATGGGAATTGCAATACCTCAGGCCATTACTGCAACTAGTGCTTATCCCCAAGAAACCAGTGGTCAATAAATTCTCAGATTTCAGACCAATCAGTTTCAAACTTCCTCAATACACTAGTGGAGGATGGAAGCCGCCACGGCGGTACTGGGCAGGAGCCACGGCGGTCGGACCCGCCGTTACTGGAAGCGCCGTCCATCGGCGTTCCAGTTTTGCATGGCGAAAGGACCCGCCGTGCACTATTTTCGAGTTCAAAAAATCTAGACCTCATGTTTACAATTCGTAAGCTGTTTTATGTGCAAGATTGATCCCCGAAACGACCCAAAACTTACGAGTAGAAAACCTCATAGTTTAGAACTCGAAAGTTATTGACACCCAACATTTTCGACATCTGATGTGGTAGTTGGAATGCATATATTTACGATTCGTAATGTTTACTCATTTACTTTCGACGTCTGAAACATCGGGTTTCATGTCGGGTGATTGTGGTTGATTTTAGGTAGTGATTTACGAAAGCGAAATAACTGCGTTGAATTACAGTAATGCATGCCATTTAAGATTCGTAACATTTGTGTTTGCAAATACTTTAGAAATCGAAAATCTTGAGAGATGAAATGTTTACGATTCGTAATATAGATGGATTAAAGTTTGAAATAACTGTGAATAGGGTGAAATGTAGGTGATGTCAACTCTCTAGGGTTTATTTTGCAGGTACATTTTCGAGTTCGAAATTCCACCAGTAATTTCTTGATAGGGCGTTACATAGGTTAACGTTGTATACATTCTTACGACATCGAATCTAGCATTCTTTGTAGCTATGTTTACTAATAGAAATGATGGTGTTTTGTGATTTAGTATTTTACGTGATCGGATGCGGAGTAGGGGATGACTCTGTAAAGTGTGGTTGCATGATCAAAAACGTTCGAAGATGTAAGTTGTTACGATGTCAGATTTTCGAGATCTTAAATGTAAAGGAAATAGTTTTGGAAATGATTATGTTTTAGGGTAAATATTCTAGTAGCCTATGAAAGGCAAATTTAGTGCATTTCTAAAACGAGAAACTTGAATCTGTAAAATATGGTCACATGCGTCAAAAGCCTATATGGCGATATCCAAACACCAAAATCTGAGTTAACATTATTAGAATGATGAAAAATAGAACAAATTTGTAGCAATATAGGTAACATGTCTAGGGCATCATACCCGCCTATAGGCATTGTTGATAAGATCTTACTTTGACACATAGGAGCCGCAAGTCCTAATCCTCCCGGGATGCTCACCACGACCCAAACTCTCACTTATGATGTCATACGCCCTTCTCGGTGTTCTCCATGTTTGAACCCTAGTCATTATAATGAAAATAACATAGAGGTCATTGATAACTTGCTACAAAAGAGGTAAAATGTATTTGCCATACAACCGCCAATAGAAACCAGATAAACTTACAAGATCCCTTAAGAAGGTTGCCATTTCCTCCTTGTCTCCATATCCACCATCCTTCTTCTCTCGTGCCTTGAGATAGAGTTCAAAATTCTTAATATCGTCCACATGCTTGGGTAGGGTAGAATCCCTTGCCTCGGCCTCGGGCATTCCATCTGCAATTTTCTCTTGGATTCTTCATTCTCTATCGTCCCTCACGAACCTCTCCACCGCTAAAGGCATGCCACCGCGACTCATTCGATGTGGCAATTTGTTGGCTTGGGCATTTCTTCTTTTATTCGCATGTGTACCCTAATATGAAATGTCGTGCACACTAGTTAATAAGTATAGCATTATCATCACATTTTAGAACAAGCATTACAATTTGTGTATATATTGTAATTTTAGAGTTGACTTACATTGTCAAAATAGCCTTTGGCATACTTCTTGAAGAACTCCCAACTTTGCTCGGGAATGGTGGTATATATGAGTCTAGGGTTCAAGTGTTTCTTCACTCCAAAGACATAGTCTCGCGCTAGCGTAGCACGAAAATCTCTTGCAATCTTCCCTAATCTTTGCACAGTCTTTTCTTGGAGAAGTTCCATATTGGGTGCATCGATGAGAAATAGTCGCTTCGACATACAAAAACATAAATGTGGTTGGGTTAATTAATGCAACGACGTACTGATTAATTTGTTTGTGCAGAATCATACAAAGTACAAGTCATAGAGGCACATAATATTGTGTGAGTATTGAAAGTCACTAACCATGCATTCCTCGACAAGCCTTTCTTTCATTGGTGAGGAACTAGACGCCAATCATTGTACTTGATATCAATTTGAGTTCGGGCCGTCTTTCCTACCCAACTTGCCCACTTGCTTTTTTCTTTTGAGATTGGCTCGCCAACTTTGTTGAATTCCATGGTGTTAGAATACCTTTCTTCATGCATTGCACAAGCTCGTGATAATAAATCTGTGGTTGCAAGTTGTCGTCACCTTGGTCTTCCACAGGAGGCGTCCTTGTTCTTTTCACGGGCTTTTTTGTTAGCTTCTTCTTTTGGGGAGCCATGTTATACCTTAGACATGAGATAGACGTTAGAATTAATGTAAGGCAATGTCATACCAAGTAAAAATACATATATATGAAATCATATCGATACTCTTCCCTAACATAGGTTTATACATGGGTAGATAAAACATAGGGTTAAAACTTAATTAAGTGAGTCAAAGGCACCATAAATGCTCTATCATTATCATGCCTAGGGTTTAGAACGATGTGTGTATGTATTTAATGTTTGGTTTGGGTTTTAGAGTTTCAACTTATAGTTTCTCAAAGTAAGCTAAATTGCTATTTCATCATTTTATAAGTTTGATTATCCCAACAATACTAATCACACAAACATGCCTCCAAGCGAGGTAAACGAAAGGAGTCTAAGACTCTAAGGTAAAGTTAAAATGCAAGTTCACATATATAAAACTAATGGGCATTTGATATAGAATAACTACTTTCAAAATCAGATTCATTCCATAAAGAATCACCAAATGCAAGAGAGATTTACTAAGTGTTTATGTGAAACCTTCATTGAAATTTCTGCATAAACAAATCAACACATCGTTCATGCAAACAAAACAATAATTAAAACCTCACCCAATGAATTGATATGGTAGATGATCAAGAAAGTAGGTAGAGATTCTGATTTTGAGGATGATTAAGCTGTAGATCAAGAAATTTGGAAGAGAAAAATGAGGGTAGAGTAGTGGAAAAATATGAGGGAAATAAGTATTGTGTATTCCCACTTCAATATAAATAGAATTCTGAAGTTTGACCGGCTTATTATTTACGAAGTCGAAAATGTAAGGACAAATGAAAATATAAGAGGGTTTAAGAAATCGAACTTACAAGTCATTACTATTTCTTATTAAAGTATGATTTTTTCCTCTATCATACTTTCGAAGGATGAAATACTGCCAAGAGAACGTCCTATTTGTTCTAGTGTTTAAGAATTCGATACTAAAATAGGGTGGACTTTCTAACTTGTTTTGAAATCGAACATTATGACATCCTCTTCAGATGAATTTGACACGACTCAGGGTACATTTTAGAGTATTGTACTGGTCGGGAGAAACTTCTATCAAATAGGCTTCTCATTCGCAAGAAGGAATGATTAAACGTTTTTCGATTTCGTAACTGGTTTACTAAAACTGTTACCTCCCCGATTAGGTAGTCGGATATCCCTCTTTTTGATTTGTGAATGAAGGTAAAAATCAGATAATAATACTTATAGAAAACATATGTGAAGACCAGTTTTAGAACTCGAAAACAGTTTGAACTTAGTATGATGAAAGTTTGTGACTTCTTATATTTTTTTTACTGTACACAATTACGATTTCGAGACTGATCATGAATTATTCATGTTCATACGAATTCGCAAACCACACACATTACAGATTCACCTCAAAACCCTAAACCCTAAACCCACCCCCTTGGGCCGCAATATTTAAAACACTCGTGTAAATATCAAGAGAATTTTAATTACTCAAATTCATTTTGGTATCCATGAAAAGCATGTATAGCACGAGAAATCGTCTTAGAAGCCTTTTACAAGTTCGATATCTAAATCTGTTGGGTAATTTTGGTTTAGGGCTACGATAAATGGTTCTTATATTAAACGGATATATTCGACGTTATATTTTACAGTCAACCTTTAATTAGCTTTTGTTATAATTCTCTCTACATACTCAGGTAGGTTAATATTTCAAATTTTGAAGTTGCGACTTCTTGGTCGTACTTATGTTCTCTAGTATATATATGTACTAACTGTTTCTGTATGTATATGCATATTGGTTGCCTTAACGTGTGATCTGATATGATTCCGGTTCTGCCGACCTACATGATTGTTCATCAATATTTTCGGTACCTAGCTATGTCATTTGCAATGAATTTCACTCGTTTTCTAGTCTCCCTTTACTACAAAGAGAATCGCGACTGAACTGCATGAACTCGATCCAATCGATAAATAAGCTTTATCGTTCATTGAAATTACTATAATTCGCTTTATATGCACAGGTAGGTTAATGTGTCAAATTTTATACTTCCGACTTCTTGGTCGTACTTATGTTCTATAGCATATATATGTTCTGACGATTCCTGTGTATATGCATATTGGTTGCCTTATTGATGCCTTAATAAATGTAGCATATTGTTGGTACCTATGTCATTTTTATTGAATTTCACCTGTTTTCTTGTCTCCCTTTACGACAAAGAGAAATGTGACTGCATGAACTCAACCCAATCGAGAAATAAATTTCATCGTTTATTGAAAGTACTATATGTATATGTTGTAATACTATATTACAACCGCATATATTATCATTTCATTGTATTTCATTTCATTCATATTCTATTTTATTTAAGAACGATGCAACACTAAGCATGATAAGCGCAATAAAAATTAATATAAATACATTAGCAAATTTTTCGACATCTAAAAGTAAGAGGAATATGTGACATTCCGACTTCTCAACTTTTAAATTGAACGTCACATTTTACGACTTCTTTTACTTCTAGATTGTAGACATTTACGATTTCCTAGACTGATACTTACTTATTGATGTATATTCGACATCGCAAACCACACACACACTAGAAATTCATCTCAAAACCCTAAACCCTAAACCCACCCCCTTGGGTTGCAATATTAACATATCGAGAGAATTTTAATTACTCGAATTCATTTTGGTATCCATTCAAAACATGTGTAGCACGAGAAATCGGCTAAGAAGCCATTGACAAGTTCGACATCTAGAATGTAGGGTAATTTTGGTTTGGTGCTACCTAAATGATTTTTATTTTAACGGAAATATTCTACATTATATTTTGCATATGACATTAATTGGCATTTGTTATAACTCGCTCTATATACACAGGTAGGTTAACATGTCAAAAATTCTACTTCCGACTTCTTGGTTGTACTTATGTTCTCTAGCATATATATGTACTAACGATTCCTGTGTTTGACAAGAGTTGATAACGATGGCCTTAATATTGATGCCTTAATATATGTGCCTTATTATTAATGCCTTAATATATGTAGCATATTATTGGTACCTATGTCATTTGTATTGAATTTCACCTGTTTTCTCGTCTCCCTTTACAACAAAAGAGAAATGCGACTGCATGAACTCGATCAAATCGAGAAATATATTTCAGCGTTTATTGAATGTACTATATGTATATGTTGTAATACTATATTACAATCGCGCATATTATCATTTCATTATATTTAATTTCATTCATATTCTATTTTATTTAAGAACGATGCACCACTAAGCATGAAAAGCACAATAAAAATTAATAATAAATAAATTAGCAAATTTTCGACATCTAAAAGTAAGAGGAATATGTGACATTTTGAGTTCTCAACTTTTAAATTGAACGTCACATTTTGCGACTTCTTATACTTCTAGATTGTAGACATTTAATATTTTGTAGACTAATACTTACTTATTGATGTATATTCTCGTCTCCCTTTACGACAAAGAGAAATGTCGACTGCATGAACTCGATCCAATCAAGAAATAATTTCATCATTTATTGAAAGTACTATATGTATATGTTGTAATACTATATTTCAACCATGTATATTATCATTTCATTATATACATACCTTCACACATCAGCTTCCAAACTATGGTGTTGAATCAAGGAACTCCTAAGATCAAAACAAATGTTAGCAACATTTCAAAACATTGAGCCCGTCATTCCATTTTAGTACATAAAACACACTTTTCAAATTCGAAAACTACATACATGTACCATTCTATCCACTTTCCTACTACGTAAACACTACTAATACTCATTTTCGAGATCTAAAAGTTGAAGGCCTACAGTTTACCAAACCAGCAATGTTTTTTCGAAATCGTAAAGAGGGTGTACTAAAATATTACATCTACGTCATCACAAAATGGTCCTTTGTTTTCGATTTCGGAACTTTTGAGACATTACTTTCGATTCGTAAAACATCACACATTTAACTTGAAACATGGTACTATCATGTGTCATTCATTTTTCTATTCGTAAACTTGTTCTACTCGTGTTTTCGATTTCGAATGAAGTGTTTGGTTCATGTTTTTCTAATCTTAAACTTGTTCTACTCGTGTTTTCGATTTCAAATGAAGTGTTTGGTTCATGTTTTTCTAATCTTAAAATTAGACCTTTAACTGAACACCTGAAATTGTTTAAATACTCTACTTCAACCATTTTGTTTTCGATATCGGAAATTGTATCACACGGCGTATCTTTGATTTACGCCGTGTGAAATTTCTAACTACTCACCCGACCTATTTTCGAATTCGAAAACTTTGGCGGCCAGCGTTTGGGACGGACCGCCGTGCAACGGCGACGTCTCCGATGACATTTCCAGTAGTGATAAGATTTTCACTAAATTCTATACAGAGAGGTTGAAGCCCTTAATTAATAGCTTAATCTCACCTGAACAGTCTGCTTTTGTTCAGGGGAGGGAGCTAGCAGATAATGTTCTTCTAATGAGTGAATTAACTGATTTTCTGCATAATAGAACTGGGGGGTCTAATATTTTTTTCAAGATGGATATGATAAAGGCTTTTGATAGAGTATCCTGGTCTTTTCTGAAAAGATTCTTGATAAAATTTGGATTTCACACACTTTTTGTTAACAACATTATGGGCAACATGAATGCAGCTAAGTTCTCAGTTATTGTGAATGGACAGCCAAGAGGATTTTTTAAATCTTCCAGAGGTATAAAACAAGGAGATCTCCATTTTTGTTAATATTACTTACAGAGGTTTTCTCAAAAAATCTCGTCTTGCTGTTTAATCAATCAATGATAGACTAAAAGTTGCCACATTCTTCACAAAAGATCACACACTTGAATTTTGCTGATGATACTGTGGTTTTTTTTAAAGCAAACATAATGAGCTTGAACAATCTGAGAAGGTTCCTTATTTGTTATGAAAATGCAACTGGTTAAAAAATTAATCTTGAAAAATCTGCATTTTACATAACTAAATATGCTAGTTCAGCAACTAAATCTCCGGTCTCTGATATTTCTGGAATCAATGAGGGTACACTCCCATTCACATGTCTGGGATGTTCAATATATAGTGGCAAGACTAAACACTCATATTTTCAGTCAATACATGATAAAATAGCATCTAGATTGTCTTTATGGAAAAATAAATGGCTAAATCAGGCTGGAAGATTGATTCTTATTAAACATGTCCTCTCTGCAATACCATTACATATCTTAACTGTGATAAAACCTACTAAAGGGGTTATAGAAAAATTACATGTCTTGTTCTCTAAATTTCTTTGGCGATCTAATGAATCGGGACAGAAACGGGAGTGGAGGGCATGGAAAAATATATGTTATCCATTCAGTGAAATGGGTTGGGAGTGAAAGACCTTAATTTAACAATCAGATGCTTCTCCATGAAGCTCTGGTGGAAACTGCAACTTGCTTGTGGGCTAGTTTCATGTGGACTTTACCTGATTATATGAAGAAATCTAAAACATGGAGAAGAATTAAAGAAGTTAAAATGATAGCATCACAATACACTAAAGTTATGATTGGGAAGGGAGAAATCTCTTTCTGGAATGCCAACTGGGTAGGGGTGAGGCTCTTGTTGACCTATGGGATGAATTAAGGGAGATTCCCAGTCAGATGAGGCTCTTGTTTTACATCTCACAGTCATTGTGGGATTTGATTTACTACTATTGGAACTTACGGCACCATCTCAGATGAGAATGGCTAGACTTTTGTCAGTTACTGTTCTGTGGTATATTTGGTGTGCTAGAGTAGCTTATATATATATATATATATATATATATATGATAATATAGCACCACAGAAAAAAATTGATAGTGAATCAGGTGAAGGACATGCTCAATGATATTAAACGAGTTCATGGAAACTCTTGGAATAAATCCAGAGCGGGAATGTCTGGTTTGCAGAGAAGGACAGTCCAATGGAACCTACCTGAGAGGGGTTTTATTAAAATTAATATGGACGAGTCATTCTTTTGGAATGGCAAAAGTGGAGCTGGTGTTGTGTGCAGGGATCATAAAGGAAAGGTGTTGTACGCCAAAGCATGCTCACTACAAGCTACGGACTGTTTAGAGGCAGAGGCTGTTGCAATGGCACTGGGAATGGAAGCTGCCTTTTTTCAAGGATACAAGAGGGTTATCATGGAAACAGACTCACTAGTTTTGCTAAAGATCATTCGCAGGGAGTATAGAGTACCATGGAAACTATTGAACACAATTCGGAATATTCGGGCATTAGCAGGTTATTTCTCAGTTTCTTACTCTCATATTTTAAGAGAATCTAATGCAGTTGCAGATTCACTGTCTAAGCTGGCGAATGAACCTAATCAAGTCTTGATTTTTAATGATCAGAGTCTACCTTTAAACATAAAAGGGCTTGTAGCTATGGACAGTAGAGAGTGTCCCTATATTATTGCTAGATAATTTTGCTAGAGCTTGGATACTACTATTTTTTTGGTTTTCTTATTCAGATGGCATTGATGGACGGAACACAACTTCAACATGGACTTTGGTGCTTGGAGAGCATGGATCTGGAGCATGGAGCTGATACTGAAACATACAAAGTGGACCATGGTACTTGGAGATCATGGAGCAGGGGTATGGAGCTAATACTGAAACACACAAAGTGGATCTGGGATATGACATATACTGGATACATTGAAATTCAAACTAATGATGTCTGGATTGTAATAGACTAGGCTATCATTCTCTTTGTTAATTATGCAATAGAGTGCTTATTCCTTATATTTTCCCCGTACTCGTCGGCAGAGTTGGGTATCGCTTAGTGAACCCTAATATGCTTGCGAGTTATGAGTCTTTTCATCGGCAAAATTGGAAACCGCTTAGGCGTGCCCTAACCTGCTTGTGAAAATTGACATGGGAAAAGTATAGGGGGGTCCTTTTCTCAAGCCCCGTGCTTGTTAGTAGAGTTGGGTATTGCATAGCAAACCCTAATATGCTTGCAAGTATTGAGTCAATTCATCGGCAGAATTGGGTATCGCTCTGGTGTGACCTAACATGCTTGTGGATTTTGACATGGATGCAGCAAAGGATCTCTCATAGATGATTAAACTTTCAATTATTGAATTGTAAAGTACTTGCCTACATAGGCCTTTTATGGTGTAGTGAGCCTAATAAATTTCACTCCACTTATTTAAATTGGAAACCGCTTAGGCGTGCCCTAACCTGCTTGTGAAAATTGACATGGGAAAAGTATAGGGGGGGTCCTTTTCTCAAGCCCCGTGCTTGTCAGTAGAGTTGGGTATTGCATAGCAAACCCTAATATGCTTGCAAGTATTGAGTAAATTCATCGGCAGAATTGGGTATCGCTCTGGTGTGACCTAACATGCTTGTGGATTTTGACATGGATGCAGCAAAGGATCTCTCATAGATGATTAAACTTTCAATTATTGAATTGTAAAGTACTTGCCTACATAGGCCTTTTATGGTGTAGTGAGCCTAATAAATTTCACTCCACTTATTTAAGTGGTTTTAACTTAAAAAAACAGAATTTGATATCTGCACTATTTTGTAAGGCACGGTCAATTGGTTGTGCATTAGTCTTTGTTTCAATTTCCATTCTTTCAGATTGCTAAACTGAAGGTCATCAAAGGAGACGAAAGGTACATAAGAAGGCTTTTTAAGGCCTTTAAACAAGTTGATAGGTTCTATGACTTCTGATGTGATCAAAGTAAGATGCACATAAGAGTTTGAAGGATACTGCATCAACTCTGGGCACACCTCAGTAACAGGGACCCCATTTATTAGAGGGTTCTCAGCTTGAATGTGCACATCATTCTGTTTTTCTTGAGGTGTGAGGCCTGATGAGCTAACCTGCTTGTGAAAATTGACATGGGAAAAGTATAGGGATGGGGGGTCCTTTTCTCAAGCCCCGCGCTTGTCGGCAGAGTTGTGTATTGCATAGAAAACCCTAATATGCTTGCAAGTATTGAGTCAATTCATTGGCAGAACTGGGTATCGCTCTGGCGTGACCTAACATGCTTGTGAATTTTTACATGGGTGCGGCAAAGGATCTCTCATAGATGATTAAACTTTCAAATATTGAATTGTAAAGTACTTGCCTACATAGGCCTTTTATGGTGTAGTGAGCCTAATAAATTTCACTCCACTTATTTAAGTGGTTTTAACTTAAAAAAACAGAATTTGATATCTGCACTATTTTGTAAGGCACAGTCAATTGGTTGTGCATTAGTCTTTGTTTCAATTTCCATTCTTTCAGATTGCTAAACTGAAGGTCATCAAAGGAGACGAAAGGTACATAAGAAGGCTTTTTAAGGCCTTTAAACAAGTTGATAGGTTCTATGACTTCTGATGTGATCAAAGTAAGATGCACATAAGAGTTTGAAGGATACTGCATCAACTCTAGGCACACCTAAGTAACAGGGACCCCATTTGTGAGAGGGTTCTCAGCTCGAATGTGCACATCATTCTGTTTTTCTTGAGGTGTGAGGCCTGATGAGATAGAGTGTTTCTTAGGTTGGACCTGCTTCCATTTGTGCCCTGGTTGAGCATGGTGGCGGCTCTTGAACTTTTTTGGAGCAGGATTCCTGTTGGTAGTGGCCCGAGGAGCATGAGGTCTCCTTCCTCTTAGCTCTGGGTGTAAGATCATACACTCTGTCTCAACATGCCCAATCTTGTGGGAGTGGTTACAATATTGTGGGATTTCATCATATTCAATTCCACATTCCACATGATTGCTTACAGTACTAACTATAATAGAAGACTACAATTCATTCAACAAGTCAATTTCGACGCAAAACTTAATGGCAGAAGGTCAGGATAGAGTGATGGTTGCTAGATCGATCTTGAGGAATGCCCCGATTTGATTACCCATATCCTCGATGGCAGAGAATTGTAGAATTGGACTGGTGGGTTCTGAATGGTAGCCCAGATTGGTACTATTGAGGATTCCTTATTGGAGGTGAAGTCCGGCATCCACTTGAGTACACGCATGCCGACTCCGTTGATGTGACAGACCGAGCGAGACCAAATCCTCTGGTAATCATCCTTGAGCTCTAGCCTAATTAACAAATGTCGATGGTCTAGGGATCTGATCTGAAACCTGCCGGATAGCCCCATCGCCTGAAAAGCATTTTTGATGATATCCATGGTGGGCTTGGCGTTCCTGAATTTGCCGATTAAGGCATTCTGGTAATGGGAAGAAAATGTTGCAATTGCTTCCTCGGAGTAAAGGCAGGCGATTTTCCCTTCTAAACTGGTTGCTATGGGTTTAATCTCAGGGTTTGACGGTAGGGATGTGAAAAGGGGCTGACTTTTTGGGGTCAATGATTGCGAATAGGACTTTCCGGCGGTGGCGCCGGTGGGTATTGGCGATGGAACCGCCATAAATCTAGCCGTTTCCAGCCGTTGGAGGCACTGATACGGGATCTGAGAGATATAGAAAGTAGAGAGAAGGAGGAGCTTTTCCTAGAGAATGAAAGTCAATAGGTGTAAAAACATCTAAAAGACTAAATTCCAAAAAATGACCCTAACATTGGTAGAAATGTCAATTTTAGGACCCAACATTCAAAAGTGTCAATATTTGGTACCCAACATTATGAAAATGTCAAATTTAGGACCCAACATTCAAATTGGTCAATATTGGTACCCAACATTCTGAAAATGTACTATTTTTGGACTTTCATAAAATTCACATGTTATATCTATTAATTTCAAGGGTATTTTTGTCATTTTCCTCTACAGAATATCCAGGAGTATATCAATGTCCAAAATGTACACCACCATTGGCGCATCTTATAGTTAGACGAGACCTGAATTCATAGATTTGAATTTTTGGCAAACGTTTCATTTTCGTCTTGATGGATAGGATAAAGATGTGGGTAAAAAATGGTACTGTTACTATGCTCCGGTAGTGACGAGGTAATGCGGGGACATGGCTAGCGGTGGAGTTACAAAGAGAGTTAGTCGAAAATGTCAATTGGGATTTTCGGGAAAGATGAGATGGGTGATTTTGGTGGATTTATAAATTTTAATCTTTTATTTATTATGCAAATTACCAAAATGCCCTTGAAATTAATAGATCTAACAGGTGAATTTTATGAAAGTCCAAAAATTGACATTTTCAGAATGTTGGGTACCAAATATTGATCATTTTGAATGTTGGGTCCTAAAATTGACATTCTCAGAATGTTGTGTACCAAATATTGACACTTTTGAATGTTGGGTCCTAAAATTGACATTTCTACCAATGTTAGGGTCATTTTTTAGAATTTAGTCTAAAACCTTACACAAACCAACCAGTGAGCATGTAAAACCTACCTTGAGTTTGCGAAAACACAACTTCATGATCTTCCACACGAGTCATTTTCTTTCAATTACCAGTTGCAAAGAACTGAAGTGTTGAACAGACTGTCATAGTTGGTTAAATTTTAACAGGAAGAGAGCCCTTCGATCGAAAAAAGAACAATGTGCATGGCCTGTTGTTTTGGACCTTAATTAAGCGAGAGTGGTAGAGGGTGTCCATCATTATGCGACAATACCATTCTTTCTGTTCTTAATAATGGATCACTACTCTTTTGCCATTCCTATAACTGTTTGATGTTTCTCTTCATCCAGATTGATGAAGAGGCTCCAAATTATAATATACTTGACTTATAGGAAAATGTATGATCGTCTAAGTACCGGCTTCTACTGGGTGCCAGTGACGATAAAAAAATGATGAGGAGAATACCGGACAAGCAATTGGCAAGTACAGCTAGCATGATCGGTGTGTTGAGGCGTGCGACGAGTGCCACAAGCAGAAGCAGTAGAGCTTGGAAGACAGAAGTCACGACAATACAGCTTTAATCAAACAACAAACAAACCCTTAGTAAACTTCTAAAAACGATCCGACCTTGAACTCTCATGTCTGATGACATTTCTCAACTTTTCTCTTCTGTTAGTGTGTTTTCGTGTGATCGCTTGGGCTGCCATGGCTTCACCCGATCTTCATCACCTTCTAAAATACGAAGAGGGACAGGATTAAGCTGCTGCTCATCCTATTGTGTCCTAAGCTTCTGTTTGTTCGGATCCTTTCACTCCTGATTCTTGAGTTAGCCTACAGTACTCACAAGCTCAGGTCTAACATTGTTGGTTCAATCTGCAAGGCTAGGAACATCATGATATATGCTTCCCCTCTGTCATGGTAATCAGTCTCTCTCTTCTTGATTGTTTTGTTTCCATGTATAATGATTGATCGTGTTGGCATTTTTTATTGAATATGTTGACATTGTAATAGTTTTAGCGAGATTCGACTTGTAGTAGATGGAATATTGGAGTTCAATATGCTAGGTTAGAAGGAGTTTTGGTTAGTGTAGGATGATATGAATTAGTATTATGATGTTGCATTTTTTATTTTTAATATTTTTAATTATTTAGCAATTTTCTATTTTATTGTCCATTTATTTGTATCATTTCAATAAAATAAATCAAAAAATTGGTTTCACCATGGGAGCGGGAAACCGAAATTTCAGTCAAATTGGGATATTCAAAATTTTTAATTCTTAATTTTTTTATTTTTTTAAATATTTGAACTTCTCAACGCTTTTACGATCCACTGAAAGGGTTTGATCTGAGTAACCATTGCTAAGTCACCATTGCCAACGTGTAACTAGAGGGTTCCCCCATTTGGTGTTTCAGCGCCTCTTACCATAGCCTTGCACCGTCCACTTAGAAAGCGCTACTGTAAGTAACTTTAAGTATTCTCCAATACTATATAGCCCGGATCATGATATATGTAATGCGTAAATGACATACCGGATTGTCAAATCCTCTATATTCATCAAGAAGAGCTATACCAATTGAAGTCGATCTTTAGTCGCACAAATGGTCCGACCTCTGATGGTATCCACAGAACTCGACAATTGGAACAGTCAGTTTAACGTGCCAGCTCTATTCATCCAAAAATAACTGTATAGAACTGATTTCTAAAATTGTTGTACTTCAACTCATATTTAGATGAACCTGACTGTGGTTATTTATAACCATTGAGAAGCAGAGACTTAATGCTGAATTCGTTACCATGAATTCGTAATGTCAAACGTTACAAGTCCTTATTCAATTGCCTATTAACCTTCATGAATAAATAACATTATTAATCTATTATACCCAATAACTTGTTCTATTATGTGTGACCCTTCAGGTTCCTAAACACTTAGCAATAAATATTTAATTAGAAATTACATTGGATTAAGCCCATAATCCAACAAACTCCCACTTGGACTAAAGATAATATCTAGTCGTGGTATTTCTAATATTGATCAAATTAACAACCTAATTTATCATCATATTTATAGATCAAGATTGGCCTCTAGCCAGGCATCATGACCACCCAAATATTTAGAAATAAGTCAAATGATCAACTTCATCTATTCATGAATCAGATTCCATGTAATAAATATCATTTCACCATACTATATATATCCTTTATCAGTACAAGAGTAAGGTATCGTGCCAACTCTTTAAAGTACTGATGTTTTCTTGCTTCATAATTCCACCCCATCTAAATAAAATTAGAACTTTTCTAACTTTATTAAACCGTTTGCAAACATTTTGAGTTGATATTCCAACAAGTGGCCATCTCTAGGATATACTCTCCCACTGGAGTGGTGAATCCTATATCTATCATTTATAAAAAGATAACCATTTTTAAGAAAACATACCTCTCTATCTGACATGTGGCATGCCATATCATCTGCCACCTCATCTCCACCTCAACCTCTTGGCCCAACCCAATTATTTCTAGACCTCTCATCTACCAAAACAATCTTTTAGTTGAAACTACTCCTCATCTTCATTTTCAATAAAAACTACTCTAATTAATCAGTTTTCTAATTTCATATTATTAATTAGATTTTATTCTTCCTCTTCTTCAGTTTATTTTCCTTTCTTGCCATTTAATTCTTTCTCCTTTCAGTCATCAAGTTGCACTGGGCTGCACAATCTGAGTGAGTATGACCAATCTTTGTGTTCACGACACTGAGTTTGTTGTAACATCTTTTCTAATTTTTGTGTGTATTTTCTATTTTTTTAATCTCAAACCCTTTCAATTTTCTAAATGCATCACTCACCTCCTCGGCTCCCTTCTCTTCTATCTTCTTCTTTTTTTTGATGAATCAAATTATCATTATATCACCAAAACCAGTACAAAATTTAGACCTTCACTCCCAGTCTATTACAAAATCTCAACCTTATACTAGGTGCAAAAAACAGTATTTAATCACTAGCCAAAACTCCCCGAGACCATTGTAGCTCATTCTGAATCCCCTTTCCCACTTCTAGAGCCAATAGAGATCTGTGTTGGAAAATTCTACAATTTCTTTTTTCCCACACATGGTAAAGTGCTGCAACTTGACAAAACAGCTTGTGCACCTGGCCTGTCCTACACCAATGTAGTAACCTTCTCCTCAGTGCCCTCAATGATCTAACCTACTGAAGGCCTAGTGTTAAGCGAACATTGTTGCAAAATGAACACTTAACAAATAGGTGATGTGCAGTTTCATCCTCCACACCACAAAGACAACATTTTGGTTGTTCCTGTAGAATGTTGACCTTTTGGAGTCGGTCAACTATGGCCAGTCTACCTCTCAAGAGCAGCCATAAGAAGAATTTGTGCTTTGGGAGTAACTTGGTATGCCAAACCAGTTTAGCCCAGTTGTCCTCATCTTCTGCCCTTTTCAGTTAATTGTAAGATGCAGTAATTAAGAAGCCTCCCCTTCTCTTTGTGCATTGCTGCAACCTATCAAAGATGACATCTTTCAGTCTAACCAGTAACTTCCAGATCCAGCTTTGACCAGTTGAAGCTTTATAGGTGCTAAAAGGGGAGTTCTTTAGATTGAAAGCTTGAAGCCATCTGATCCAAAGTATATCCTTTTTTGCTGAATTTCCCAGACATGTTTGCAAAGAGAGGCTAGGTTCCATAAGGATGGATCCTTGATTCCCATACCACCAAATCTCTTGTCTCTGCAAAGTGTGCTCCAAGCAGCAGGAGTGAAATACCTGTTGTTTAGGTCCTTTCCCCATAAAAAGGCTCTGCAAAGTTTCTCCACCTCATCATGTATATCTTCTGGAATTTTGAGTACATCGGACCAATAGCTAGTTAGACTCAGCAATAGTGTAATGATCACATGGACATTTCCAGCATGAGATAGGTGCCCGTTCCTCCATCCTGCTACTTTAGCCCTGATTTTATCGAGTAAAACATCACTGGTAGCCTTGTCCCATCTACATGTTGTGAGAGGCAATCCTAAATATTTCAGAGGGAGCTCACCCCTTGAGACGTTTAACATAGCAGCCAGCATGTCCTTCTCACCTTCATCCATAATGGAGAAAAAAGCTACTGTCTTCTGCTCATTGATGCCTAGGCCAATAGTGTTCTTAAACTCTTCTAAGCAGCTGAGAATGTCCTTCATAGACTGGGTATTCGCACCACAAAAAATAAGTAGGTCATCAGCAAAAATGAGACTTTGAATGCCCAGTTTTTCACATTTATGATGATACTGGATTTGTTTGGAAGCATATCTAGATTCAAGCATCCTTGTTAGATATTCCATGCCAATGACAAACAGTAAAGGGGAGAGAGGGTCACCTTGCTTTACCCCTTTTTACCCTTGAATGAAGGTGTATAACCTCCATTGATAGAAATGCAGAAGGTAGAGGTGAGGACACATTTCTTGAGCCATTGTAGGTAGAGACTTGGGAATTTCAAAGCTGCAAGCCAGGCAAAAAGGAAATCCCAGCTCAAATTGTCAAAAGCCTGCCTGATATCAATTTGTAGCATGCAGCTTGGTCTCATAGTGCTGCTGTTGTATTTCTGAATCAGCCCCTGTATAAGAAGCACATAGTGTTCTATTTGCCTCCCTTTAACAAAGGCACCTTGGTTCAGACCTACCACTGAGTGAAGCACTTCTCCTAGCCTAGTACAAAGAATCTTAGCCATCATTTTATAAAGCACTGAGCAGCATGTAGTATGCCTAAGATCTGATGCCGTTTGGGGCATGGGGCATTTGGGGATCAAAGCAAGCACTGTCTGGCTAAAATCAGCCGCCATGCTATCCCCAGCAAAGAATCTTTTATAACTCTGATGATTGCAGGTCCAGTGATATCCCATGTCTGCTTGAAAAACAGGCTAGTGTAACCATCTTGACCTGGGCTTTTGGATTAGCCAATACTCCTCAAAGCTGCATGAACCTTTTCATTAGTGACATCTTTGATTAAGCAAGCTTGTTGACTCACACTAAGTGTTCCTCCCAACTTTACATACTCAGGATTTAGTCTCCTCTGCATTCAAAAAGCAGTGCGGAATGTAGTCTGGTGGGATTAATAAGAATGAGCCCGGAAAGTAGAGCCACATGCATTTGTAAGATTGAAAATCAAAGAAAAAATTGAAGATTGTGGCTTCGTGAGTATTGAACTGAAAAGAAAACTAAAATGAGACTGTAGGAGAATGGCTGGAAATAGATCATGGAGATGGAGGCGGTCGGTTTGATCAACTTTAAAAAGATAGTTCGCGGGCATAAAAACTAGCGTAATCAAGAAAACGAGAATAAAAGTGAAACTTTAATTAATAATCCATGTGCTTCTTCAACATTTCAGAATTTGATTTACATTTTGAACAAAAAAAACTAACTCTTAAAACAAGACATATCTTTAAAAAGTTAATAAGTATATCTGGCTAGCATAATCAAGAAAATATACATGAAAAAAAAGTGAAACTTTGATTAATAATCCATGTACCTGAGCTCCAGCAAGCTTGTTATCCCAGCTAAACCATATAGGGTTCTCGAAATTACCGAATTCTTCACCATTATCCCCGGTGACATATTCAAAGTAGGATTTATCCTTTATAGCATGGTAAAGCCAGCTGGCAGCCCACTGGAGCTCATCGCCAGATACTGTCGAGTTGTAATATGTCTGAATCTCAGAAATGCTCTCGTTGTAAGAACCTCTGTGTTTTTCTGCAAAAGTGAAGACGTGTTTTACATGCTTCAGAAGCAGGCCTGAATACGCTTAGTTTGAGATTTTGAGAGACCAGTGATGCAGACGCTAGAGATGTTGCTGTTTCAGCTACAACCTCAGTCCCATGTGCACAAACATTAACCTGGATCGGTGTTCTGGGCCCTGTTATGTCCTCTGGCCGATCCCAACATTTATGGTCCACATCAGGATCACCAACCTGAACAAGCATCAAATGATCATACCTAGTATTATTACAGATTTTGATAAATTAACGACACCCTGCTATCTTGACCTTATCAGTAGATCAATTCAGTGGCCTTAAATGTGATGCAAATTACCTGAATGTACAAAACATTGTCTTCTGGATAGGCATTGACAAGAAAGTACGTGATCCATTTAAGCGAGTCATGTGCTAGCTCGAGTTGATTCACTGCTTTCATCTGATTGCCATATTCGAGAATGGCCCACATGACAGGACTGTGACGGTGAAGGCCGTTGGGAACCCAAACTTCATGTGATCCCCATCATCATACATTCCTTTTGATAGGTCTAGATTGGCTGGATGTCCATCTTTAAGAGTTGAGTCTCCTCTCCAAGATATCTTGTTATCCACCAGCTTCCAAGCTGCAAATCCACAGCAAAAATAAGACTCATAACAAAGATCAAGCTAGTAAAGATATCATTATAATTTTCAAAACTAAATGTAAAGAGGAATGATAAAATAAATTTGCTAATCATTTGTTTCCTAAGGCATATTGTGAAGTAATAGCTCAACAGAATCGACAGAAATGAGTCGATTCAAATGACTTAGAAATCTATTACAACAACCATAACGTCAATCACAAATTCAAACGCGTTGGAGGTAGAAGCGAATTGTTTAATGGGCTGGGGTAGTGAGTTTGTTCTCACCCCTAACCATACTCTCTTGACTTTAGCCTCATTTTTTTACACGAGTATGTATTTTTTGGGTGGTATATTATTTCCCCTATGCGACCATTAGTTTGGGTCTTGGGGTAGAATTAGGATTTATTGTATTATACAGGGATTTAGCATCAGCTTCTGTCACCGTAGACTGTCCCACGGGATCATTTCTTCTTTTTTACCATATTACCTTTAAATCACAAATTCAAAATGAATCAAGGCATTTAGAGTTAATGCAATTCTTTACTGTTATAAATCTCAAGGAGATTCTTGTAATCTAAATCCTAAAGACAAAAGCTCCTCTAATTTACATGGATGACCTTAGACAACATGGATTTATGCCCTGAGTTAGGGAATGTCCGCCATGCTTAGAATGACCATAAACTAATATGGATACACAAAACCTGTAAAAACCAAAACTATATCGATGGAACTATATGTATTGAGGTTCTAACTGAATCTATTTTGTTGACAACAAGAGATTATATTCTATTTCTTTATCACAACTCAGAAGAATAAGAAAACTGCAGCCACGGCTGCAAAAAAACAGCAACAACTTAAGCAGTAACAACATAAAACTTTTGTAGCATTAACATTAGAAGGCAACAACAAACAAGAACTAGCAAGAGTATCAACAGAATAAATTAGCTTAGCAGCGACAACAACTCAGCATCAGCAGAAAACAGTTGCAGAAATACATGGCTTAAAATTAGAACCAGCAAACTCATAAAGGCGGTAACAGTAAGAGGATGATGTCAGCATGTTCAGGCCGACTCAACAAAAAAAAAGAGAGTAGCAAGACAGAATGACATTTATATGCTTACAATATTTTCAGAAAATTTCCAAACATTCCGCAGAAGGAAACATACAAAGAAGAAATACAAATACAGAGCATTCATGCACTGAAAAGCATTAAATGGCAGATATGTATTCTACAAAAATTATACAAATAAAGCATGTATAAACAAACAGTAACAAAAGAGATAGTACCTTTGATACAGAGCTCTAATAAAGCAACCAAACACCCATTCAGACACCAATCTACATAACAAAATTGAAAAAATGCATGATATTTAGACTACGCCATGAGGGGAATCAACACAATTACAAATTCAAGATCAACACCAAAATAACAACAAAACATGAACATCTATGAAAAAATTATAATAAAAAAAAGAAAATCCTCACTGTATCAAATCTTATTTTAACCTTCTTAAGAGAAAAATGAGAAAAGGGTTCCATTAGAAATGGTGATGTTCAGAACGCAAAACCCGAAGTCAGACATCAAACGTGTGACATTATAAGTGGGGAATAGATGCTAATCTTAACAAAAATAAGTATATGAACCATGAGGTTTTAGTATCTAGTTAATTAGTTAGGGAAAACATATGTTATTTGTATAGTCTATTATCTATGAAGAGATAGACCATTACACAAATGTCCCCTATAACAAAAAGCATAAAACTGATTCATAAATTTGCAAGATAAAAATGCAACTAAAAGTGTAACCTTGAGGTCAAGCAGGGAAGAGTACGACTGGCGGCGCTAGCTTGAAGGCGTGGAGGAGTATTACTGTATCCCGATGCCGAGAACACTTTAATATTAACCTGCAGCCAAACCAGTTCAATACCACCGCTTTTGCCGCCCCAGGGAAGCTGTAGCAACCAGAGGCGGAGCTGTGTTTGGTACAAAGGGTGGCAGCTGCCACCCTGGAAATTATATATTTTTTAGTTTATATGGTAAAACATTAAAAATTACAAATATTTCCCCACCATTTTTCAAAAATTGCTATAATAGCCATAAATTTTCTAATAATTTTCATTAATTCCCACACTTATAAATTAAAAAAGCCCCAAATATTAGTGTTTTGTTATATGATGCAATGAAACTTGCTCCAAGACAATGTCATTTCTAAAGTGTAATTCTGGTGTTTTGTAGTATTTTAACGGTACATTTCGATGTCTATTGTAATATTAACGGTATGTATTTGATTTTAATGACATTTTTTTTATTACACGGTTTTTGTTCATTTATTTAAATCTTATTTTTACAAGAATTGTTGTAAGTATGCAAAAACAAATGTCTGACATAAATAGCCACCCTACTCGTGAAATCCTGGCTACGCCAATGGTAGCAACCCTACACTGAGAAACTATAACCGGTAATTAAACTCCAGGTTCACAACCACGGGACCACTGCCACACAAAATCAAAACTAAATCACAAAATCAAAATCAAAACGAATACACTAAGTCACAAAATCAAAATCAAGAGTCAATATGAAAAACAAATGTACCAGAAGTTGGGGTAAGATGGTGAGAGGATGATCATAATCAGCAGACTGAAAAATTGAAAACTGAATCATGGGACGTGGATGATATGAGAGATAACTTTCAGAGGAAGAAAATTGTTGGCAGTTGTTGAAGAAGAAAACTGGTCACTCATGGATATAAACTGAAAGAAAAAACCGAAGCTTCGTGGCCGAAAAGAAACAGAAGGAAAAAGAACTGTTTGATCAGATCATCTGTGAATTTACGGTGGAAATTTACAGCGAATAAGGTAGAAATTCTAATAATGGTTCAAAGCCGTTGAACTAATCAAACGGCTGAGATTAATATATTAAGTTAGATAATATTTTGAGAAAAGTGCTATAATAACCCTCAGTTTTAAGGTATGTGTGAATATAACCCCGAATTCTTGAGAAGTGCTATTATAACCATATATTTAATCTCCGATGAGTTTTAGGCTAGTGAAGTCCGGTGATTTATGAAAAGACAAATTCGACCTTGTTTTAAAATTAATTAGTAAAGCAAAATTGGAAAAAGACAAGTATATCCCTCAACCCTATCCTTGTTTGGGGTCTCAGTAAGTATACTCTATCCCTAGTGTTTGTACACCTAAGCCCTTAGGTGTAAATAAATTAAATAATAATCTCTTTAAATTAAAATTCTCCACCACGTATTCAACTATCCCTACCAAATAGTAACCATAATTTCTAGTTCTATATCTAGCATGAGATTTCTCAAAAAATTTAGAATCTGGAATTTGTCAAATCTGAATGGGGAATGTTATTCTCTTTAGTGGCTTCTCTACTCTGTTTACGAAAAAGTTACCACTCTAACGAAGGTAATTCTTTGATACATGAAATAATTGAATTATAATGAATGGTTAGAATTAATATGTATGTTTTTTTCTTTAATATTATTTTTAAATAATGTGTATATAAATTTGGTTTACAATATATAAATGGTTCTTGCTAATTTTGTTGATATGATTTGTTTAATAAAAGATTGTGCATGTTTGTTTTCATGTTTGTGCATTCTCGTTTAAAGATATGTGCATTTTTTCATTATGCAATGTGCATTTCATAAAGAATGAAGGTGCATGATAAATGAATGACATGTGCATTTTTAAACATTTCACTTATTTTTTTGTTTTCTTGAAGGAATTCGAAGAGGTGAAGTTGAAACAGAAGAATAAGAAGAAGAAGGTATCAGAATTGGAAGAGGGAACACATTTTAAATAGTTCCTATACATTCCATTCATATGGTTTATGAGAAAGAAACACGTGGAAAATTTGATGATCCATCACTATGTGTATAGAAAAAGAATAAAAAGCAAAGAGAGGAAGGTCGTGGCGAGGCTAATGAATCTTAGGCGTCATTTTAGCTTTTAGAAATTGAATTGTATACTAAGTTATTGCTAATTTTGAATTTTATGTATAAACAAATGCTATGCGCATCTCTAATATACTAAATGCACATATGTTATTAACTGTATGTGCATCTTAATTATGTGTTATGTGCATTTCTAATGTATTTGATATTTATTATATTATAAATATTTTATTTCATCTTTCTTATGTATCTAAAATTTACAAAAAATGTGCATTTAAAATTTACTAGTTGTGTATTTAAATTGTATTATGTGTGCATAATGAATAATTTATTCAGCGAATTTACATATGAAAAAAAAGAAAATAATTGAAATTGAACGGCAATGTAAATAAGTATATTAGATGCAACAGATAAAGAAAAAATATTGCAGGAAAGAAACTTGAAGGCTCAATAAATATAAAATTAGATAAGTACAAAAATATATCATGTAAATTAATGAAGAGTTAAACATGGTTTAAAATTACATAACAATGAGAAAAGGATTATATATGGATGATGATATATGCGAGTGATTTATTGTCGAGAGAAACGTGTAAATTTTTATTTAGCACACGATCAAAAAATTAGCAGGATTGAAAGAGTAAAAGGACAGTTAGGACAGTTAAAAGAGATGTGGGAGTGAGATTGTTAAGTTTAATAAGAATTAAATTGCATTAAATTTATACAAAAAAAAAGGTCTGGGGTACATATGCACCCGTTGCATGGTATAATTTGCGTTGGGCTCTTCCTCTCTCCCTCATACGGTCTTCACCACAAAGCGGTATGCGCCGTTGCGAGCTCCATACCGATCACCACCAGTTAAACATTGGTTAGCGTTAGCATCGTGGGCTCTGGAGGTTAGCTTCGCGGGCTCCGGGAAAGGACTGAAACGACGCCGTGTAGAAGTTGTAGTCAAAGATCGCCGACATCTCAGCGCAGGTCTGGCAGGTTGAGTCCAGATGGTCGCCGGATGGACTTTCTTCACAATTAGGTTCGTTCTCCACTTCTCCTCTATTACATATCTATGGGCGCCTGATTCGTGCTTTCCAAATTTTCTGATTCGTAATGACTTGTGCTCTCTAGTCTGGATGTCTGGGGGTGGATTGACTTGTGCTCTCTAGTTTTCGAAAATTGGTAATTTTATTCAACTCTCAAGAATTGTAATGTATTTTGTTCGACTAGTCATGTTGTGGAGTTTTCTTCACTTCTGTTTTCTAATTTTTTGTTAAAAAAATTCCAATCTAGTTGATTCTAAATAAGGATTTGACTTATGAGATAAAGTTTGTGTCTTCCAAATTTTTTTGGTTTTTCGGGGGTAAATACATATAGAATTGTGCCTCATAAGTTGTTCTTGACTGTGATGATAGATTGCTTCGATTTGTCAGAGTAAACAGATTGTTGCAGGCTAGAGCATAAGAATGGTCATATGATATTCCGTTTATTGCTGATGTATTTAATTGGTTGTAGCGTTATTAACCTTTTACTTCGCATTGATTCAGGCAATAGAACATTCTGTACTATGTAATGTGTTTTTTCAAAATCTATAAGAATCCTGTTTTCAGTTAATCGTTTTAAAACTGCTCATATATACCGTGTTATTAAACGTTTACTATATTTTTGTAGTTAAGTCTTCCTGCAAAAAGTTTGAATGTAAACCAGTCATGGACTGTAGCTTTCCTAACACTTGTTAAAAGATGGTTTGAATTGTTGTACCTGTGAAGCTCTAGGGTTTTGGTATGAATGTTGAAAAATATGGATTATATATGTGCTTTTTTAGTATGGTATTTCTGAAAAGGTGGAAATGTAGTGTAGCTTATATGTGATTTTCTTTATCTTCATTATCACAAGTGTTTTGACAAGCTTGTTTTGTGTTCTAAATTATGTTGGTGTATTCATTAATATCGAACAAATATACCAAAGCTTCCATGATCATAAACTATATTTGTTAAGTATGCTTATCATTGTCTACACTTGTCTATCTACACAGTGATATTGAAATTATAACTGTATCTAGCGTTGAATGAGAACCTTTTATACTCTGAACTAGTCACATTAGCAAAAAATGCAGCCTTTGTACATGGTTAGTTGCTACCTATGCTTCAGAAATTATGTCCATTTAAATATAAGAATACATGGTTGATAAGTCCAGGGTTCGTATTCGAACCTCATTCATACTCGGACCAGGGCCGGAGAAGGGTCGTGGGCTCGAGATACGCGGAGGATAGATCCACAGGTCCATCAATCCTAATATTTACAAGGAATGCGTATATTATGAATGGTCTACAAGGAATATACATCCTCCCAAAGATGGTAATACAGCCATCCTAAACATGGTAATACAACCATGACCGAGATACACTTCCTTTATACATGGTAATACAACTACTATTTCCATAAGAGTTGTAGTCATACCATAAATACATATCCTGGTGATCTACGGATTGTAGCCATATAAGTACCCAAAGGTTTGGTAGACCTCTCTATCTAATATCTTACATACAATACGCCTTACGCCTCATACTAACTTAAGCGTCAGAGTGTCTACCCTCGGGACACCCGAGGCTTTGTTTTGCAGATCAGTTCGTGAGCCAAGTTCGTCGTTGAAGTGTTGGTGTCCGGCATACATCAATTTGGCACGCCCGGTGGGACACCACTTCTATTGACGACGTCGCCAAACTTTGTGTCTGATCTGATCTTGCGCACCTGTTCAACAAATTTCTCACGCCATGTCTGAAGCCGAGCAACCTAGATGAAGCGCCCGTGTACTAGGGCAAAAATCCGGAAGGGAATCCAGAAGTAGAGCAACCTCCCCAAGGACGAGGACGAGGATGAGGACGCAGTCGACTCGGAGGATCTCGTACGCGTTCTACCTCTGAACCTCCACCAAGTTCTACCGTGGGGGCAGGAAACTCAAGCGTTCCAAACTCCCTCGGTCCAAACCCTGTCGTATCCGAAGCACCCTCCTCCGGTCAAAATCATGCTGCATCCGGAGTGCCACCTTCTGGATCAAATCCCGTCGGATCTGAAGTACCGAACTCAGGTCAGAGAATCTTGATACGTACTGACATGAACTACAATGAGCACATCAACAATTCAGATGGCCTCGACCGAGAAAACGGTTTGGGATATAGTGGATCAGATTAGATCTTTTCCGTGAAAGAACAAGCACAAAGGGATCGACAAATCCTCGCAGAAAGACGGCAGGAGGAGGAAAGACAAAGATGTCTCAGGGAAACCTTAAACCAAACCATACGGCATAACCCGCCGGGCTCTGAGCCGCCCTATATCAACCTTGTCTCGGACACCCCTCCGAGAACGATCCCTGACGATGTCCGAGCACTGATGAGGGATTTACATTCCCAGTATCCTGACTTCGTTGCATCCTTGATAAACTCAAGTCAACCACTTCGTGCCCAGACACATGAGGCCCCAAATTGAGTCTCTATCCCAAGAGATCGAACAACACCACTTTCTGACCAAAACCAACAACAAAGATTTTTGGATGATTTATCTCGAAATCTGCCTCCCTACAACAGTCAGAGAAATCTGCCACCACCGCCTGATACAGCCAATCACTATAATGAGGGCTTAGGGCTGAGTAGGGAGGAAGTGAGAAGGATGCGCATCAACAACATCCAGGAAGAACTCAGGCGCGAGAAGAGGGAGCGAACCCAAAACGAATGGCAGGCCAGTGCCGGTCGGCCTTTCACCCATGACGGAGCCTATCCTACTAGAGGAAAGTACGAGGTTGATCAAAAGATCAAGCGTATTCTCGGACCTCGAGAACAGTCTGCTCGCTCTCCCTTCTCCCGATATATCGTTAATCTCCCCTTTGATGCCAGCAAGAAGGTCCCAGAACACCTACCCACATACGATGGCACCAGCGACCCTAGGGAATTTCTCTCGGTCTTCTTCAAGACCTTGGAAACCATAAACTTCCATGAGTTGGAGATATGCAAAATCGTTCCTAGCTACCTCCGAGGCAAAGCCCAGACATGGTTTACTCAAACGAAACCAGAAAGTTTATTTGACTAATGGATTTTCGCGGAATTTCTCCTCCTTCCTTTCTTTCAAAAGAAGAAATTCACTAAATCTCTTGCAGATCTTGGATACGTGGCTCGCCATGAAGGAGAGACTGTGATAGAACACTATCACAGATACATGGATCTTGCCACGGAGTGCTATGATCGAGATGAGATCCTCTTGATAAACATGTATCGCATGAGTGTGGATGATGACACTTTGAGGATGAAGCTGGCAACGAAAAATCCTACCACCATTCAACACCTCCAGGCCATCATGGAGAAACACGCCAGCAAAGCAGATGCAGTGATGGGCAAAAGACCCAGAGACCTCGACAATAAGGGAAAGGAACCCAAGACGAAGATGCCGAAGGTTGAGAAAACTGAGGGCACACCCAAACCAACCTTCGAGTCCTACACTCCTCTAACTAGATCTCGGGCTGAAATCTTGTCCATTCACAGGCACCTTTTAAAGGACCCACCCGCCATGAAGGATTCAGCGGAGCGTCAAAGATCCCCGAAATTCTGCCAATATCACTGAGATCGGGGGCATGACACTGAGGAATGCTACCAGCTCAAGAACGAGATCAAGAAATTGATCCGACAAGGAATCGTGCAACAGATCGCACCTTCGATAGTTGGTGACAGTCAGGGCACCCAGAAGAGATATGGGGGAAAGCCGTGGCAGAAGAAGAAGGATGGCTCCCGAAACAACAACAACAATAACAACCAAGGCGGTGGGGGCAACAATCTTCAAGATCCTCCACCACCGCCGCCAAATGGAGCTAATTGAGTTATCAACGGCATCAACGGCTACACGGGAGAAGCAATTTCCCTTACCAAGCTGAAGGATAGTGTGCGGGCCATACCCCACACCGAGCCAGTCAACAAGAGGCTCCACCCCGAGGAAACCATCACCTTCTCGGATGCGGATGCCGTGCTAAACCAGATGCCCCATTCTGACCCACTTATCATCTCTGCAACAATACAGGATTCCTTGGTAAAGAGAGTCTTTGTCGATGACGGGAGTGGAGTAGAAGTGATGTTCCAAGACTGTTTCCAAAAGTTAGGATTTACCGAGGACGACCTCAAGCCTACAAGCCTAATCTCGGGGTTCACCGGAAATCCAGTCATACCACTTGGAGAAATCACACTTCCAGTCACAGTGGCAGAAGGAGCGAAAAGCTTAACCCTTGATTGCACATTTGTGGTGGTCGACACCATTACACCCTTTAACATTATTCTTTGCAAACCTTGGATGTGCCAAGATAAAGCTGTATGGTCTCCTTACCATCTGATGCTAAAATTCCCAACACCACAAGAAGTAGCTTCCATCAAAGGAGATCAAGGAGTGGCGCATTCTTGCATGATCACGGCTATTCGTGACGCCAGAAAAGTGAGCAACATCTCGGCCGTCAACACTATCCAAGGAGATCTGGTCCCCGATCCTGATCTCGAACAACCCTTGGTGTTTCACTTCGAGGAAGAGGCCTACAACGAGATGACTACACTATGGCACAAAAGACGCCACCAAACCTTCCAAGTGGGAGAATTGGTAATGCCAGTTGTCCCGTGCTGCACTAACAAGCTAGAAGGAGCGCTGGAGCCGAGGACTAAAGGACCACACAAAGTCTCCACCGCACAATCCGGTGGATTCTACCTCTTGCAAACACGCGAAGGAGAGCACTTGGACCCTGTCATCATGGCGCCCTTCCTACACAGGTACCTCGGAGCTAAAACCAAGTAGATCTTCTCCAGAAATGGAGAAACTACTTCAATAAGGCCTACGGGCCAAGCTTTCTTTCTTTTCATCCTTTTATTTTTTTCATACCCGAGCTCACAAACTCGGGGTTGTCTTTTATAATTTTGCCGAACTCTCAAGTTCGAAGAATACAGTTTCTTTTCAATATATATCTTCTATTTTATTTTGAAAGCAGTCAACACCCTCTAATACAAAGAGCCACTATGCCTTATAAAGCATACATAAAGACTGAGATTTATACGCTTATAAGCGTGTGATTGATGCTTATCTAACATGGGCTGTTTGGACTATGTGTCCGAACTACAATCACCTTAGGTCAAAATAAAATAATATACTTGAAAAAAAGTATATGGTCAAAGACCAACATGATACGAGTCACACAAACTCACAAAGTTTGAAACTCAACTCTCATATGGTACACCTACTAAGGTACATGCCACTACTTATTCGGGCTATTCAAAAGCCCGAGAATCAACTTCTCAAGGATTGCAATATAAAGACCTTTATAAAGGCAAAATCAAAAAGTGTTATTACACTAAAAACTTCTTAAATCTCGTAAAGGTCTTTGAACACAGGGATACGTCCCCGACCGCGAAAAGAAGTAGAGACATGACCTCGACTACTATGAAGGCCACGACCCCAATTACTTTCTTCTGCCACCCTCATTAATTGAGAAGGTGTGGGAGATCCTTCCCTATCTCCTATAATTGCAGGTCGAGAAGGAGAGCCTGATAAACTATGAGCCCCAGGAGTAGGTGGTGTCCCTCGTCCTCTTCTATACGAAGTTCCTTCCGGAGGGTTCACAATCCCTCGAGATATACCATCTCGGACACAAGGCCTCCCCAATGGACCTGAAGTCGGGGTTGAAGAGGGCCCACCTATCTCTCTCCTTAAAGGTACCGAAGGCGTGACAAACACAACTTGATCTTCTAGTTACTTTATTTGGAATCTGCAAGCATTCAACTCGGCCTGGCATATCCTCAAATCATCTATGGCAGTGACAATATTATGATTCACGTCGATGTTTTCATTCCAAAGGGTATAGATACGAAGATCCTTCTCATGACCCTCACCCTTGAGTTCCATTAGCTCACTCCTGGCTTTCCTCCACTCATGGTCATAGTTCTTATTGGCATTCAGAACCTTGCTATATTTATCATCGAGAGTCTTGTATTTCTGTTGAAGATCACTCAGCTGCTTATTCATCTTAGCTCTCCGTTTCAGAGCTATTTTGAGCCCACCACGAAGACTGTCACACTCTTCTTGCACGAGGCTAAAACGGCCCTTGGAATCATCTAAATTTTTCTCCAACTTCTTGCTCTGATGAAGGGCAGCTTCATACTTGACCTGCAAATCAGCACAAACGGCAAGGCAACACTGGACATAAAGGAAGGTAAAGACCAATCAATTCCAGGAATAAGGCACGATATTCAGAATACATAAAACGCCAAAATCTGGCGGAAAGAGAAAAATTCTGAGTAAAAGATAAGGCTCTAAGGAGTTACAATCTTTTCCTGTCCATCTGGAGTTTTCTGGCCCTCAGTTGAAGCTACCGCCGCCGACTTCTCCACCAGGAATGACAGCTCAGGATACAGACTGCACAGCTTCTCCTGAAACTCTTCTAGAGTCAAAGCCTTCTCCAAAGATTCCAGACTAGTTAATAAACTAGTCTCGAACCCCCCAATCCGGCGAAACTTCGCCCGAAACTTCTCCAGGTTTTCTGACACCTCTGGCCAAGTATAAGCAGGAGCCAACAATCCCTGACCTTCTTCACTAAGAACTTCTTGAAGATAGACCCACATTTTCGGAAGCTCAGATTTATGATAAAACTCGCCATAATCTTGGCGATGGGCCTCCATTTCAGGGCAGTTCAAGCAGAAGTCCATAATCAACCGAACCAGCTGCCTCTGGCAATCAGGATTAGTATATCGGTTCTTCTCTGCCTCCACTGCAGCCATCTTCCTCTTCAGCTCTTGAAAGGAGTTATCCGTCAACCTCTTCTCCTTCTTCAAGGACATGACTTCCGCTTCAAAGGTCTCTCTCTTCGCCTTCTCTTGGGCCATCTCATCTTGGAGACGCTTCATCATTTCGGAAGGCCCACTAGTTTTTCTGGCCATCTGCTCCTTCAACAGCTCCAACTTAGCCTCCCGCTCTTGACAACGACAGTACAACGTCTTAACAGAACCATACAAGTGTTTTATATGATTCAGAGACTGTGGAAGAAGAGCAAGACAATTAGATAATGACATATGTTGTCAAGTTATGATCTAAGTTAAGCATACCTGGTTTACTTCAGGACATTCTGGAATAATCTCGGTCCTGGCTTCTGGAGGAGGAGGCATAATGTACTTCTTGAACCCCCCAACGGTTCGAGCTCAATCCTAGCCCTTATGGGAGACTTGGTGGAAGCGCCTGTGGAATTCCCTGAAGCTTCAGCGTCCCTCTTCTTGTCGTGGTGATCCTTCTGCTTCCTTGACTTGACCATCTGAGCCAACATATCCAATGCCTTGTCGGTCTGAGAAACGCCCACTACACGTAAAAGGAACGGAGTTAGCATCAAGAAATATAATATAATATGAACGAAAATGTCATACACAACATAGAAAAAATACCCTCAGGCAGTGTATCAGAGACTACTACAGAAGTAAAAGATCCTTCATTCTCAGTCCTACTAGACATGGTGAGCGAAGATACAGAAGTCCAAGATATCTCTCTTCTCAGACACCTTACTAGGGCTGAACTCTTATCCTCCTCTTCATCTGATGGATCTCGGGAAACTTGTACGAATGGACACTCTGTCTCATGCTGACCCTCAGCTTCTACTGGAGTATTCCTAGGTCCTTGGACCAATCCTTAAACCGACGACGAGCATCGGGCATAATCTAGCTATTTCCTTACCCACATCTATCTCGGACATCTCTTCCCGAGCTATCCTCTCTTCCATTGCTCTAAAGGCACGAAGCGCTCTAGCTGAACCAATGGGATCCTGCTCCATAGATAGAATGATTTCATACCATTCGATATCTGCATCATCTGGCTGGTCAAAATAAGACAACTTCAAGTAGTTGTCATTATGAAGAGTTCGACCAGGCATTTGACATAGCCACTGATACGTCTCAACAGGCCACTGCCAACCCATCTGGGGATCTCCTGACACAAACTTGCCATTCCTAAGTTTGATCCTCTCCCTTATTAACTCCTCAGCTATATTCATAAACCTGTCCGAGGTCATTTTATCCTCCCAGTCTTCATTTTGGAGATCATCATTCCATGGGGGTACCTCATACTTGGTTCGGTCAAAGGTTAGTTTCACCTTATCCCATCCCACGCTCTGTCGAAGAAGAACAAAGGCCCTGCCCATGGACTTATCTCGGACATTTAAAGTCACAAGCTGTTTAACAATAGACACCTTATAAAGGGTCTGCAACAGAGCAAGCCTGGGCTTATAACCTCTACGAGCACACCAGGTCATCAGTGCCATTATGATTATTATTGCATCAACATGCAGTTGCCATGGATGCAACTTATACCACTGAAGAAATCTACTCAACAGTGGAGGAAATGGGAATGCTAGCCCATGCTGCAAAAATCTCCCATATATAACCCCTCGGGTTGGAGTTACTAACTCTGCTGCAGACCTATCTCCTCCAACATACATGAGATCAGCATCAGGGGGAATTGAAAAGGGACAACCTTCAACAAAGATAGTAGCATCAGCATGAGCTTTATCCTCCTTCATTGACCTCTTGCTACTACCTTCACCATTCATGGATGGTCCGCCCAAGGCAGTCTGCATTATCATGGGGCTATTCCCCTCTATCTGAGCCCTCCTGGCCATAGCTATTAATCTCTTCTCTTCTTCAGAGGCTTTCTTCTTCAAAACTACATGTTTTTTCCCATTCGCTACCTCGGCCGTATGGCGGACACGAGAGCTACTCTCCTCGGCCTGAGTACTTACATACTCTCCCTCATCATGATGGGGGACGGAAATCGTTTCACTACTATTACTCATGATCACAGAGAGTATGGGGGAAATACACACACGGAGGAAAAGGAAAAAAGCAGACAAACAAACAAAGAAAGAAGATAGCACTTACTGATGATTGAGAAGCGGGGATTGGGGCTTCAGAGATTTGATGAAATACTGATGCGTTTTCTGAACTTGGAAAGAAGAAATTGTGAATAAGGAAGACAAGAAGAATGATTTGGGAGATTTAACCCAAACTCAAACAACATTTATGGCGAGTAATTATCTCGATTCTGGTTTCGATGCAAGCAATTGGAGAGACGGGGGACAGACCGCCTCTACTTACCAATGACGGCACGCCATGTGTATCTACCATCTGGATTTCAGAGGAAACTAATCTCTGTTGTCCGTATATTTGGATGGAATACGAAAGAACTTGAAACTAGATATTCAGAAGGTTAAGCCCGAAAGGATAGTCCTTGGAGGACGCCCCGAGCTTAACACCCCGAGACACTCTCCCTCGAGTTGTTGGTTTTCCCTCGAGAAGCAGGCTTCTCCTTCAACCTTCGAGATGGAGCACTCTAAGTTCTGAAGATCTACCTTGGGGCTACTGATAAGTCCAGGGTTCGTATTCGGACCTCATTCATACTCGGACCAGGGCCCGAGAAGGGTCGTGGGCTCGAGATACGCGGAGGATAGATCCACAGGTCCATCAATCCTAATCCTTACAAGGAATGTGTATATTATGAATGTTCTACAAGGAATATACATCCTCCCAAAGATGGTAATACAGCCATCCTAAACATGGTAATAAAACCATGACCGAGATACACTTCCTTTATACGTGGTAATACAACTACTATTTTCATAAGAGTTGTAGTCATACCATAAATACATATCCTGGTGATCTACGGATTGTAACCATATAAATACCCAAAGGTTTGGTAGACCTCTCTATCTAATATCTTACATACAATACGCCTTACGCCTCATACTAACTTAAGCGTCAGAGTGTCTACCCTCGGGACACCCGAGGCTTTGTTTTGCAGATCAGTTCGTGAGCCAAGTTCGTCGTCGAAGTGTTGGTGTCCGACATATATCAATGGTAATCAACATATTAAACTTTATGCAGTACATGGTAATGAATTGAAATTAAGTACGTATTTCGGTTTCTAGAGGAAATTATCAATATGGTTAGTTGATACTCCTGTGTTTTGTTTATCATATCATATTAACTTGGTGGTGAATAGCAACAGAACCTTGGTAGTCATGAAAATATGCATGTTGTATTGTTTATACCTGCTTTATCTTTAACGTAGTTATTGGTTGTAAAATTGAAAAGCCAATTAGCTCAAAGGTAGAGTATTGTGCGTTTGCACAAGGATATGGGTTCGAATCCCATATTGGCTGTTATTATATATCATTCTCTTCTTGATGTTGTACTTTTCACGATGTTGGTTCACACTCGAACTGCAGCCAATCGAACCAAATCTAACCAAAGAACAACTTTTTTTTTCAGAAATCATGTTGGTTGTTTGATGTTGATTATGGAATTATGTTTGTTGTTTGATGTTGATTCTGGTGAAGTGTCAAACTCAATTCTCTTGTCAAATTGTGCGCCCCAAAATATATATGGAGAAATAAGCAAGTTGCAGATCAGGGCATTTTTGTCCATAAAAATTCAGCTCAAATTGAAAGGGCAATTTTGTCCTTTCACAAGGTTATATGCCTGAATAAGACCGGTCAAATCCAGTCAAAACATTCAGGATTATGCATTTTGTAATATTGACTAAGTGAGGGTTATAATTACACAAACTCAGGGTTATATTTGCACATAACTCAAGAAATGAAGGTTATATTTGCATTTTGCTCTAATATTTTTACACAAATGCTAGTAGACCTTAAATTAGATCTTGCAGTGAAAATAGAGAATAAAAACCCCCCAATCGACCGCAGAAATTTGATTCCCACACCTGTAACCGGTAGCAACAAAAGGAGAGTTAGCAGTTTGTAATTGTTGTGAATCGAGAATGGCGGAGAAAGAGAAGGGCGTTGATGGCGAGACGGCGGCGGCGGCGGCGGAGGAGCTGCCGAAGACGATTGTGCGGCGGCTGGTGAAAGACAAGCTCTCCCAGCTCTCCAGCAACCACGACGTCTCCATCTTTCGCGAAGCCTTACTTGGCTTCTCTGAAAGCGGCAGACTTTTCATTCACTATCTCACTGCTACGTAAGACTAGGATTTTGTTATCTAGAGATCTGTTTTAGGTTTTTATATTTGTATTGACATATGCACTTGTGTACTTGGCAGTGCAAATGAGATGTGCAAGGAGTCGAAGAGGCAAATCATAAATGCTGATGATGTTTTCAAGGCTCTCGAGGAGATGGATTATCCAGAGTTTATTCACCCTCTAAGGGAATCTCTTCAAGGTACTTATCATTGATATGATTACCTGTTTTTTGATAGCTTAGATCGGGATTACTGCAAGTTGGGGGTGCTGGACTGTTGATGACTGCTAATTCCATGAACCATCCTGTTACCTTTCTTGAATATCTTCTGCTATGACATGTGACTTACTCTGGCAAGTAACTGGTTATATAGTCATTTCTTAATACCTGGAATTCTAGTCAACGTTCCAGAAAATAAATAGCAAGCATATCTTAATATACTTGAGCTCATCTGAAAATTTATTCTGTTGTAATCATCCAGTAAGTAAAGATCTTAAATGTGAAGTAATCTAATGGACCCAAAACCATTAGTTATTTGATTTAGAAGGGATATATTGGTATTTGGTGTTATGATCCTTAATTTTGAGATTACTAATTTTTTTATATTCGTGTCTGCATTTCATGAAAAGTTTGGCCTAATTCTCTGTCATTCACCTCTATTTCAGCCATGTTTGTTATTTTTTCTGGAAATCTTGACTTCCGCAATGTTCTGCTTACAGAGATTTATAAGAATAATGATTATTATTAAGGTTATTCAAAATCATTGACGATCCGGCAGATCTGGATATGCACAAGAGTCAAATCAGTTTTTTGGATCTGGATTTTTTGCCAGATCATAGTAACCAACCTGATCCAGTAGCCTTCTCAACAAACTCATCCCTCCTGCGACGGTTTTCGTAAGCCAGTGTGAACATTTGTCGCATCCAATGACCTTACACACTGATGATATTTCCTTTCCCTGTAAATCTATCTTTGCCCTATGAGACATAACCCTGTGCTTTATGTGGTTCTGTAGTGTTGTATTCTGCAACGATTCATCTAGGAGGAGACTTGGACGCTTTTGAAACGAAGACTTAGGAACTATAACTTGGACAGCCTAGCTGGTTGTCACTTTCTTCATCCAATATAATGAAAAATTTCACAAAGTTTAGCCATAGTCATTCACATTTATTTAGTGTGTGTGTATCTGCACATAAAATATTTACACCAAGAATCTTAGTAATTTGCATCAAAGCAGCTGTTTGGATCCTCCAATCCCGTTGCCAAAGTTCTGTATTTCTTAACTTGAACTGTTAATATCAATTTTATTGTAAATTCAAAACGGTCCTTCTGCCTCTTTTCTTGTAGAGACTATTTACTAGATAGATAGGGTAAGAAAGAAGCCACCAGTGACATGTTTTATATCACCCTGAATATTGCTTAGCGAATTTGCGGTTATTATTTGTAGATATTGGCCTACCTATGTGATGGATCAGGGATTCAAAAGTTAATTGCTCTTTTCCATTTCTTTCTATTCTAGAATCTCTCCCATATTTTTTGCTATAGTACCCAGGCTACTTCTGACCCTCTCCCACTCTGATGATAGGTTTAAACTAAGTACCTGAACTGCAAGTGCAGCTTTGTTATTTCTGCCAACAAACTTTGGTTACCTTTTTTTTTGTTCCATAAGTATCTTTTCCAGGCCAATTAACTTTTATTTTTGGCATTTAGATTGTTAGCACTTGTTTTTTTGTGAGAAATTAGTTATTCCCATTTTTAAAGACACTATAAAAATTATATTTGCTCATTTATACTGTAAGGCATTGAACATCTTAATAGGCATGTTTGGATATTTTCAATATCCAATTTACTTTTTAATTTGTTACTGTTTAAGAACCACACTGCCGCTTGCTGGTTGGTATCTTACATTTTGTTTTTCCCTTTTACTTTTGGCATCTGTAGCATATCGGCAAAAGAATGCTGATAAGAGATCAGTTTCTTCAAAGGTTAAGGAAGCAGACAGAAAAGGTAAAAGGAAAGAACCACCTGCAGCAGAAGAGCATGCTGAACAAAATGGAGGGAATGGTGATGAAAGTGAAGAGGATACCGAGGGCTAATTATTATTTGCTTAAAAAATAGATCTGCTGTGTCTCTAGGAGGTAATAGAGTAAACTGCTCCAATTTAAAGCTCTTGGTAACAAATTTGTGTTGATGGAAGAACCTGGGGAAGTAATTAATATTTAGCAAACAGCTCCAATTGTTTTACTATCTTTAACATCCTGAATATGATGTGGCACTCTTGTGGTAGTTAACTTTTTGAATTAAAGACTCCAATGGTCTGGTTTGGTTTCATTTGGTCCTATAAAAATGTTTTTTTGGACTTATTGTCCTTTGGTCACGATAAAAATTAATTGCCCAAATTAACATACTTTCCATGATTTTTGCTTATTATAAAATTGACCCCTCAACATACCAATTTGAATAAGAAATAAAAATGTGAACATCTGGAATCTTTCTCGGATTGCCATTGAGCATCTACAAAAGAGAGTTGTAAATCCACCACAAAAGGCACAACAATCCAAGGTCAAAAGCCTTCCAACTACTTAGAAAGGTGAGAGTTCTGGATTGGCCATTATTTATCCGTGATTGTCCTTGTTTGCTTCTTACAAGAACCCTTTCTGAAAGTTGAACCTTCAAGCTCAGGGAGCAAGGTATTAGTTTGGGTCGGATTCTTTCTGTTGCTACTGATGTTCATGGGGGTTAGGGTTGCGAAAATCAATTACTTGCTGGTGGTAATCAGTCTCGAATACCAAGACCCGATCATTCCAGGATCGACTCGAGTGCCTAGGGTTCGACCCTCGAGGTCCATGTAGGGTCCAAGAGTTCATATCCTGATGGATTTAGGGTTGACGAGACACAACCACTATAGGTAACTATGTCCAGCGACGTAATAACAAAAGGAAAAAATTTCAGACACAATTCTCTTATTTTTCTATAATAATTCTACCGTCTACATGGTTATAAATACCAATGCTAGGGTTACAGAATTATTATGCAAAGAGACCACGTACAGTCTATACAAGTTTCTCAAGCCTTACACACCAATACTAATTTGAGCGTAAGAGAGTCTACCCCCGGAGCCCCCTCAAGGGTATTGCAGGTGGTTGGAGATCAAGTCCGAGCATACTCGATCGATTGTTGGAATCACACATCTATCAAGTGGCACACTCAATGAGCCCAAAAAATCGTAGTGTCCTTACATATCAGATCACACTCTCAAAATTTAGCACCATCATGTTAAAACAATGTCAACTAGGAGCATGCTCTCAAGAAATAAACCGATGACGCCCCGATCGGTTAAGATATAGTCTACCCCAACAACAAGGAAGAGAGGCCGGAAGCGGAAGAACATTCTTAGCACGCCTCAACCAAATCTAGGGACCGAGGGTATGGGTCCTCTAATTCCGGAAGTGGATCCAGTAGCCCAGAGATAGATCAAGACGTGCGTATTCTGACTCAATCCATCATGCGGTACCCGTCACCGTTCTGGGCCAAGCGTCCTCGAACACGCTTCAGCCTGACCTCAAGAAAGTTAGCTCCATTCCCCTAAAGGTCTGGGGGAGAAAATTCTTATCATCAAGGACACGACCAATTGGGACTCATCCAAAGAGAAAGAGGAGTCTCCAAAGCCCCCCTTTTGCGCATGAATCCCCTAAAACCAACATGGAAGAAGAACAGATCCGACGGACAACATGGGGCCATGATCTTTTGGATTTTGCTCGCTGCTACTCACAAGACTTTGCTGAGTTTTGAAGCCTATGGGAGATCCCGGAACAAGATCCTTCCAAAGAACCCCCGAGGAAATGGTAGCATCTTTTAAGCCTGTACGAGTGGAGGGAACTTAGGCGTCCCAACTTCCAAGCCTAGACTACAAAGAACCTACTTCTCAGATTGGAAAAACCACGTGCGGCGGCGGTGGCAAAACCTCACAAGACAGCCAAAGGTCTATTGAATCAGGTGACCCTTGCTACGGGGAGCATCATTTTTCGAGACTCGACGAACCCTCCTAAGCGCATACCTGCCCCGAACATTGAGCGAATCAATAACATTCATGGGCATTACGATGCTATACAGTAAGCTAGATAGTCCGAGTCTCGAACGTTCGAATCCATTGACTTTGGCATGGCGAAAGTGGACAATCGAGATCTATACAACGATCCTCTCATCATCTTAACCAAGGTCGAGAACCATCGTCAAGTTGATAGAATTTTAATCGATGGGGAAGGTACTGTCAACATTATCTTCTCCACTGTAATGGCTTTACTAGGTTTAGGACATAGTGATCCATGACAGGCGAAATCAGGGATATATGGGTAACCGTAGTTACCTCGGTAGCGGTGGTCGATACCCATCACCCCGCTCGTGCGAAGACCGTCCTTGACACCTTCACAGTCATTGAGGCTCAAACTCCTTATGCTGTGATACTCACACGGCCATGGTTAGCTAAAGTTAGTTCCTCAAAAAAAAAAGGTTAGCCAAAGTTAGAGCCATCATATCTACTTATCATATGTCCATCAAGCTTCCCACAACCACGGGGATTGCTATGATAGAATGTGATGGAAACACTACTTGAAGATACGACATCGCTACGACGAAGGTCTTGGAGAAAGCTGATAAGCGATTTCCCACGTCGTTAAATGGGACTCTGCGAGATCAAAATACTATTTATAAATCACCTACAACTTCTAACTACTAGAGAGTAGATAGTGGGAAGTAGGGGTCGAAACACAAGGAGAAGGGACTTGTAAGAAGAGTGTTTTAAAGTAGAAAATAAGCATACTTATATATTATATAGAAAGCAATGTAAATATGGGGGGTTTTGAGATTTGTTTTTATTACACTATGAAAGGAAACTAAACTATCATTAGCTAAGCTAAGGGGAAGATTCTAAGATTATGAGGCTTTGGGAGGCAAATGACTTCACTTTTCAACTATCGACTTATCACCGAGCAAATGCAATTACAAGGAAATTTAGACTATTTGTCAAGGATGAAATCATATTCTCTCGAATGTAGCTAGAGAGGATGATAACACCACCCAAAAACTCTCATGTTGATGCACCTAGATGACAGCATCATAGATAACTCAACAGTGGTATTAGGATTAGAGAGAGACAAACTTACTCACACACCCGCGATAGCGAGAGCATACAAATAAGACACTTGATAACTAGAAAGAACCAAGACGATGATAGCATATATGTATCGACTCCTACTTTGCTACTTAACGATATTGGAGTAAACGATAATGTTTTACCCATAAATCTAGCTATTCATGGGGAACTAACGATAGGACCGCATCCCCAGAAAACTTGCGGAGCACAGGCTGAACATCGATCCATTAATGAAGCCAGCAAATTCGAATCGAATATAATTTTCCCACGAGCGAATAGAGACAATTCGTCAAGAAGTGGAAATTTTTCTTAAGGCATGATGGGGCCTGGCGCATGTGCATCGACTTCACGGATCTCAACAAGTCCTGCCCAAAGGATAACTATTCCTTACCCCCGATTGACCAACTAATAGAATCCATCATCAGATATTAGGTCTTAGCATTTTTGATGAACACAAATGATATCACCAGATACTGACGGCGGTCGAGGAAAAGCAGAAGACAACCTTCATCATCGATACCGGTGGACATGATATTCCGCAAACAGCTTGGACGCAAGATGGAGATCTACGTTGATGATATGGTCATTAAGAGTCAATCTTATACGGATTTCATAGACGATCTCCAGGAGTCATTTAAAGAACTCAGCCGAGCCAACTTGAAGTTGAACCCTGCGAAGTGTGTGATCGAGGTAAATTTGGGAAAGTTCCTAGGATTTATCATCTCTAGCTGAATGATAGAAGTCAACCTAGAGAACATGGACGCCATCATCAATATGTAATCCTCGAATACGGTCAAGGTTGAACAGAAGCTCACGGGATCTTTGGCGGCTCTTAGTCGATTCCTGTCTAAAGGAGCGGAAAAGCACTTGTCCTTCTTCAACGTTCTAATGAAGGCAAAGAAGTTAAAGGGGAATGAGGAGTGCGGGGCTGATTTCAGAAAGTTGAAGGAACATACGAAGACTTTGCCCCTGCTAATGAACCCCGAGGCAGGAGGACGCTCTTCATCTACGGTGCTCGCGATCAGTGCAGTGCTTATAAAAAAGAAGTAGGTGCCGCACAACATCCAATATACTTTGTCACCAGAGCGTTGCATGGTCCAGAGACGCGTTGCACTGCCTTAGAAAGGTTGATCCTCGCTTTGGTGCATGTAGCAAAATAATTACGCCCTTACTGCCAAGCTCATACCATCGTCCTGCTGACTAATTATCCTATCCGCCAAATCCTGCTTAAGCCAGAAGCTTCGGTGAGGATAATGAAATGGGCCATCAAGTTGGGGGAACATGACATAATATATCATCCTCGAGTGACAATTAAAGCCCATGCCTTAGCAGATTTCCTTGGAGGTAGTGAAACCGCTCTTAAAGTCATTCTACATCGTCACGCTCACTCAGATCCCCCGAGAACTGAATGTGAAAAAGCAGATGCATTAAGCAAGTTGGAATCATCAAACCTTTAGTTCAAGACTCGTATCCTAACTAAGACCTTGCTCCGCAAAAAGCTACGATGGTCCACCTTTAAGCCCGATCATTTAGTGTTGTAAATCAGAGAAGCAATCACATGGATGACACCTGTCGTTACATATCATACGGATGGAAACCTGCCTGAAGATAGAAATGAAGCTCGAAAGATATAGACTAAAGCTTCACAGTACGCCAATCATGAAGACCAACTATATAAGCGAGGATACCTTATGCCTCTCATCCGTTGTGCTACGAATGATGAAGGGACCCGATTGATCAAGGAAATCAACGAAGGTACTTGCGGAAGCCACAAAGGAACAAGGACGATCGCGAATAGATTGACAAGGATTGGAAAATATTGGCCAACTATGTTCGCAGACGCCAATCAGTACATCAAATCCTGTTTCTCTTACTAGATCCATGCTCCGCTCATCCATATTCCCCAGGAAGAGATGATCAGTATTCGAGGATCACAACCATTTGCAAAGCGGGGAATGGATTTGGTCAGATCTCTCCCAGATAGCATGAAGGATGCCTACACCTTTTGGTGGCAATACACTACTTTACCAAGTGGGTCAAAGCCACCCCTCTGAAAGAAATACAAGGTCAGGCTATTTGTGATTTATGTTGGGTCAACATTGTGAGCTGATTTGGAGCCACGAGCACTATCGTAACATATAACGGAGCTCAATTTGTTGGAAATACCTTCAAATCATGGTGCTAGAAGTGTGACATTTCTCTGAAAGTGGTGTCCACTTACCATCCTTAAGCTAACAAACGGGTTGAGATAACTAATCAGACAATCGTCAACGGGCAGAAGGTCGTTTTGTCAAGGAGAATGCAAAATATTCAGGCCTTCAACATGTACTATGGGCTTACAGGGCCACTCCTCAGAAAAGCTATCGTAGAAACTCTCTCCAGCCTAGTCTATAGAACGGAAGCCCTAGTAACTCCTAAAACCTTGTTAGCTCCACACGAATGCTAGGTCCCTTGACGAGTAAAGAACGAACATGAAAGACGATTGAACCTCTACCTCCTTGAGGAGTGGCGGGATCAAGCCTCTAAGAAGGAAGATCGAGCCAAGGATCTGATGTAGCGCTATTATGACCGTAGAGTCAGAAGGGTCCAGTTTCAGCCTAGAGAGCTTGTACTCCAACGCAAGGATAAGAGTCTGGTCGAAAATGAAGGGAATCTAGTCGGAAATTGGGAAGGACTTTATCAGATCATGAAGTGTATACAAGAGGTAGCTATGTGCTGGAGCATGAACGCACGGAGGGACTCATTCCAGAGAACGTAACATTATTGATGGATGTCTGGAACTGGCGGATGATCTCGAACTGATCTTCAAAACAGACCCCAGAGTGGACGGGGGTAAACACTCTGATTCTTAAGTCAGTAAACAGTCTTGAGAAGCAATAAGCATAAAGCAAAGTGTGTATAAGATAGATAGAGAGGTTTACCAAGCCTTTGTATTTATAACCCCTCAATCCGTAAATTGGAAGGGTTTGTATTTAGAGTATAATTAGAACTCTTATGGTAATAACATTGTATTCCCATAATTAATGGAAATGTATTAATTGTAGGCAATCCAGAATATACGCAATCCATGTTTACACTAGAATATAAGCCTATTTTCCGCGTATCCGATCCCGGAATATAAGCCTATTTTCCGCGTATCCGATCCCGGAGCCTCTCGGCCATCGAACCGAGTCTGAACAAAACCCTCGAGTGCGAACCATGGACTTATCAGTAGCCCCAAGGTAGATGTTCAGTATTCGATATTTCCTCTCGAGGAGATTTCTTGGGGTCTTTTACTCGGGAGTAAAATTGAGAAGCTCGAAGGATGTATCTCGAAGGAGTAACTTGAGGCATCCTCTAAGGTTGACTCTTCTGAATATCTAACTGTAATTTGTTTCACATTCAAGTTGGACAGATGGGCGATTGAGTTCAATTCCTATTCCAATCTGAAAGTTGGATACACGTGTCACCTATTTATTCGGTGATGAGGGCGGTTTGTTGCCCTCCTCTCCACTTGCTTGCATCGATACACAAATCAAGGTAATTACCCGCTTAAATTCTGTTTAATTTTGGGTTATATCCCTCAAATATCTGCTCGTCTAGCTCACTTTCAATTTTTCATTATTTTACAGATGACGCCTTCTCAATTGCTTTCTTCAGAAGCCCCCAAATATTTTTTCTGCTTTAATCAGTAAGTATTCGATTTTCTTCTGCTTTAATCAGTAAGCATTTTATTTTCTTTTTCGATTACTCTCTGTGTTTTTTGTTCTATTTCCACATTTCCCCCATCCTCTCTGCTATCATGTCAAGCTATAGCTCCGAACACGAAGCAAAATTCAGCATCCAACATTATATCAGAGTGGATGATAATGTGATGACCGAGGAGATTAGCTCTGATGACCGTCGTCGGGCTGAAATTTCCGATGGAAAATGCCTGATTGAAATGTCGGCGCACAAAAGGAGAGGCAAGTGTATGGACATGCTATTGGCCTCACTGCAACGCCATGTGGTGAAGCACACAACCTTCTTGCCAGGTCCTCCTAGTACGGTAGTCCAGCCATAGAAAAATATCCTTGCAACTATAGAGGGCTCAAGCAAGGTCTCTACGAAGGATCAAGAGGCCCGAGATAGGCCTGAGATTATGTTGCGGACCGTAAATATTACTTTCCACTAGACTGTAATTTGATGTACGCAGATGTTTCCCCGGAGACCAAGATTTTGTTAGCTCGAGTGGGAGTGATATATGGGAGGTTTATAGAGTATGGTGTGACCTTCCCTTTACCCCTCTGTTCTCGAGGTTTTTAGCCACTATCAAGTGCATCCAGGATAGGTGCATTCGAATGTAGTGGTGATAATCACGGCTTTAATCACCGGGTGTGCCTAAGAAGGTATTGAGCCAAGTTTCAAGCTACTTCTAAGCCTGTATAAGATGGCATATATCAAGGGTGTGACTGTGACACCCCGAGATAAGAAACCCTTATCCCATAGTAAAAGTGGAGAGTGGAATAGGGTTGGCTGACCTTTGACCGGACAAGATACAGGTGCCCCATTGGAACTCGAACGTGAAGAATGAGACCAAACATGAGTTCGAGGTTCCTCCTTATTTAGTTGATGTTGTATCCAAGCTCACCAAAAAACGTGTCAGACTCAAAGAGCACAGATGGATCCCGGGGAACCACCAGTCGGGTTGGTTATGGCCCATTGAAACTTTTAGGTGGTTAGAGGAAGTCCCAAACAGAACTCTCGAGAACTGCAGCTATTTGAAGGCGGGGTATTTTGATAAGCCCAAGGATGGGTATATCGTTGCATGGTATGAGGTAACATTGTTCAACATGGAGGATCACGAGGCCGCCTTTAGGGTTGCTTGAGCCCTGAAGGCCGCAGAGAAGCGGAAATATCGTTGCGAGGATATTTCATTCTCCAAGGGGTCCTTGGAGACATCAAAGGGGAAAGGACCTGCGTTTATGGCACATGCCGAAAAATTCTTTAAGAGATTGAAACGAGGCCCAGAGAATTCATTCCCCTCGTCGAGCCAGTAATACGTGATCCATTTTTATAAGATGAGGAAGTAGAGATTTCTTTGATTAGGGACCCTAGACAAAGGGAGGAGATACCTCTGTCTTCAACTCTTGAGGAAAATGCCTTCATAGAGGGTAGCCCCTCTTGATATATTTCTATGCACCTTGCTTTCATCATTTTTTTATGAATGTGGTGATATCTGATCTCTGTATTTCCCATGTTGTGTTGTCTCCTGACCGTGTTGAGGAATAAGGTGGTGTCCTAACTGGACTTGAGTTGCGCCAGGCGAAGAGAAAACGCCAAGCCGAGGAGGAGGCTTTGAGGAAACTTCAGGAGACCAGAGAAGGGCTCCCTCTGTCCGCTAGTGAAAGCTTTGCGGACTCCTAAAAGAGGAAGATTGAGCTCGGGCCCGTTCATGACCTAGGGAGTATGTTACACAGCCCCCGGGCACAAACTTGTTGATTAGTGGGACCGAGAAATATGACGAGTACCCCGAGATAGTTCAGGTACATAACATTTTACATGCTAAGTTATCCCTTGACATAAACGTGGTTCACCAATATCTAATTGAGGATACCTAATGCAGGTGTTGGGAAATTCGACTAGTTTGGCCATGATTATAGCAGCTCGATTGGTTCGCATGTATCAACCAAGGAGTTGCATGCCCATTGTCAGGCTCTTGAAGGGGTTTCCACCGAGAGGGATTCTCTCTTAGTGGAGAACGAGAAACTAAAGGCCTAGGAGGCCGAGAAACCTAAGGAGTCGCCCTTGGTCGTTAGCCACCTGGAGGCTGAGATTGCGCGGCTAACTGGGGAGGTAGAGGCCGCTTCGCGAGCCCTGAATAGTGTTGAGGCTAGGTTAAGGTCCAAAAAGGCGACCATCCTGGAGATGAGCTGAGAAATGGCGGAACTCAAGTAGGAGCTAGAATTGTACGGCAATCCCGAGAAGCAGTGACATGTGTTCGCCCTATGGTCGAGCTATGCGCCAATTACCCTGAGAACAATCATCTTTCCTGAAAGGAAGGGATATCTCTGACAACACTATCCAAATGCAGGAAATGTGTAGATTATTAGGAAAGAAAAATGGAAACCATAATCTGATAGTAAAGCTTGATATGCAAAAGGCATTTGACAAAGTTTCTTGGGGTTTCCTTCACTCCATCATGCTTCACTTTGGGTTTCATAGGTCCATAGTCAGAATTATAATGCAGAATATCCAGGAAGCATGGTTTCCTGTCATAATCAATAGCACAGCTTCTGATTTTTTTTCCACTCCACTAGAGGGATCAAACAGGGGATCCACTGTCCCCTTTCCTCTATAATTTAATCACACAACTTTTTTCTAGAGGAATAAGAAAGTTAGTGGAGATCCAATATCTTCAGCCTTTCATAATGCCTAGAGGGGTAGCAACATTGACACCTAATGTATGCAGATGACACTGCTATATTCATAAACTCTAGGAGGAAAAACATAAAAAGTTTAAAGGCTTTCCTAGTTGCATATGAGGTCACTTCTAGTCAGAAAGTGAACTATGCAAAATCAGAGTTCTTCAACCCCCCCCCCCCTATAATTCTATCACTACCAAGATAAGACTCATCAAGAAAGTACTTGGCATGACAGAGGGTTCAATGCCATTCAAATACTTAGGAGTCCAGCTCTAGACAGGCCTTTTGTCAACAGTCTAATTTTATGGATCTATACTCTATTGTCAAACCGATGGGCGACTAAAGTGTGCTTTAATCTTTACTTATTTGATCACTAACCAGCTCCCCGTCCGAGTTTTGGAATAGATTATCCATCAACTCCATAAAAGTAGCCACTCTCTAGTTCTTAGATTAACTAGATAGAGTCCATTTTTTTTATTCTTTTGTCAGGAGCTCTTGGCTCCTGGAGCTCTGCTCAAATTTGTACAAAACTGCTTATTCAAGCCTCAACCTTTAATGGTTAGTTTCATAGGTATGGGGTGCCAATAAATCCCCCACCCATGGTGGTTTTGCTTTTAAAAAAAATAAATGTGCAGATTAGGTTGAGACAGAGATAGTACATGTTTCAGAAAAGTGTACTAGAAGTCGTGTATATCTCCATTATAGGCTAATTTCTTATGTGCAGGGAAGTGATTTTCATAGTCAATTACTGTTTTTTTAAAATTTATACCGCACCATGGTGGAGTGATTTTATTAGGCTCACCACACCGAAAAGGACCCAAAAAAGGTCATAGTTGCTATACAAAGTAGTCTAGAGAGACAATTAGAAATAAGTTCTAAAGTGTGGTGCTTGATACCAAAAGAGGAAAATCTTGACCACTCATGAACCAACGAGTAATTTAGTGAATCGATAATCGAAACACAATTTAGCCAATTGGAGTGAGTTAGTCAAGACTTTGTATCAAGCATCACTTACAAAATGATTAAGCAAATGTACTAAGAAATACAGGGATGGGATATGATTGCTTAAAGCTACATCATCCATTGTAGGGGTCCATTGAGTGAGTGTGCCCTGTATCTTGATCATTCTTGCTGCAGAGCTTGGAAACAGCTACCTCCATAGCTAAAAACTATGGGTCTTCTGTACCTGAGAATAGTAGTGAGAGCATTAAGTAGTTCAAATGAAACTCAAATTTGGGATTCCCATTGAATCAGTGGCCAGGAATCCCAAAAGTTCTGGTGGAGCATCAACTAGCATGAACAGGCCAGTGTAATAGAGGGAGAGAGCTCTCCTAGAGAGGAAGTCAGCAACATAGTTAAACTCTCTAAACACATGTTTGATGCATAAGTGGACACCTAAAGCATTAAGATCATGAAAAAGGCTGTAAAGTTCCCATTGTGACTAGAAGGGGTTCTGAATCCCATTTACTGCACACCAAGGCAGTCAGTCTCCAGCACAAAGGGTGTTGATAAGGAAGTTCCTACTGAATATCCAAATTGGATAGCAATAAGTTCAGCATGTAGTGGGCATGAGACTTGCACACATTTCAAATGCATAGATAGAACTACATTGTTTTCATTTATCACCACTACTCCTAATCCAGCAAGTCCATTAGCATAGGAGGCATCAGTGTTTATTTTTAGACCTGCTACTGGGGGTAACCAACTAACTACCTTGAATAGCTTAGGTCTCTTTCTTTTCAGATAGGGAATTAGGCCAATGTTAAGTAGGTCTCTGTGTTTCTCAATTGAACCAACTAGTGGAAAAACTGAAAAATACAAGAAAGTTTGTTTTAAGCAATTCTGAACAATAACAGCCCCATCTGTTTTGGTGTTATCAAAAACAATCCTATTTCTACAGGTCCACAAGTTCCATAGCATGGTGCATAAAGTTATAGAGTGAGCCTTTTGTGTATATCTTGGTCCTCCCTTTGTAGTCTAAATAAAATGAGATTCTATATTTTGCAGACTGGAAGGAGGGGACATGGATATGGAGCTTATAGTGTAGAAAATCTAACAAGTTAACATTAAAGGAGCACTCATTGACAAAATGGTCCAGGGAATCTGAGTTGTTGCAGTGAACACATTTTGAGGGGAGATTAAAGCCCATTTTACTAAGCACATCATCAAAGGGCAGCAGGCAATTAAACATTCTCCAAATGAAAACAGATATTTTTGGTGGAATTTTGTTTTTCCATACCTTGTGTATAGTTGGATCTTGTATGTGGGATCTCCTAAATGCCCTGTAGGCTGATTTTACTGTGAACTGGCCATTCTTTGCAGGCTTCCATCCCAGTGTATCATCATGGCTGTGTTGGATTGTGAATTTCTGCAAAAAAATTCAAAATACTGGTAGCTAGTTGAGGCTCCAAGAGGGTCAGATACTGAGTTTTGTTTTCACAAAATTCAGAAACAGTTATATCAGAGAAAGGCAATTCAGTAGAAGGGTCAATCATATAAAATAAAGCTCCCTCTCCGTCCAATTAGCATTCCAAAAAGGAGAATTTCCTTTGCCTATAATAACTTTAGAGTTGCTGTTAGCCATTTCATTAACCCTCGACTTCAATGAATAATCTTCATAGATGGAATGAGTTAGTTTCTGCACGTTGAATCCCCATGCTAATCATTATGCATCTATAGGTTCAAGAAATACAGTGTTTTCTTGTAACATAATTCTTGGACATAAAGAGGGAATAACATAATGCATATGAACTTTACTCTTTGCATCTGATCTCGATCAATAACGAGCTCCCCATCGGAATAGTGACATTTCGAATAGTACTACTGTTTTAATTAATATAACTTCGGCCAAACTTTTAGATGCTCACCCAGTCTTCCAATGCTCACCTTGCAGGTTCTTGTTATTAGATTCCCAATCGTTCTACGACCCCCAAAACTCTTCAGTCTTCACCAAACCTACTCATTTATATTTACTTGACAATTCATGGGAACTGCTAATGGCCAAAGTAATTGTACATGTGAGTTCATTTTTATTAATCTCTTTCTGTTATCTGTATATGAGTACTGTGTACATGTATGCCTTAATTCATTGATTAGTGAACCAATAATGCTTAATCAGATCTACAAAATTTTTGTCTCCAAAACACATAATTCGATTGGGTTTTATGTGAAACTCGTCAATCGGGTCTTCCAGAATCAAGCCAAAGTTAAAATTTTGGCTTTGGGAACAACCATTCATTTTGCGATTCTGGTGGCTGGTGTTTTGAAGAGCTCAGGGTCAGCGTCTGAACAGTCAGTCCGTGCGTCTACAGTGGAGCGCAGAAATAAAAAAGGTCAGTTGTTTATGAAGGCAAGATTTGAGATTATTGTACAAAGGCGAATGTCTCGGGCAAGGGATTTGAATTGTTCATTGAAAGTTCCAAATCACCATGATGTTGTGGCTGTTAAGAAAGTTGATGGGCGTCTACAATCCACAATGAAAGGGGTGGAGAAGTTTCCAAAAGCACCGTCAATAGGAGAAGGGTATCCCGCAGCAGCATGCTCCCGACGTGTTTGGCAGAAGAAGGTGACATCGCCAGCCAATAGAGACTCTGTCATACAAGGGGAACACCCGACTGGGGTTTCACGACAAGGTTTGCTTCATGCTCCCGAAACTTTGAATCCATTCTTGTCTTTTAAAGATTTCAAGGATCGAATGGGTACTCCGGCTATGAAATCTGTGAACTCAGACATGAACCAAACCAGTGTTCTGGTAAGTTTAAAGAGGCGAAGATGGCAAAGACAAAGCAATCCTACTTTTAAAAATACGAAGAGAGAAAGTGTGGTCATGGACACTATGTGGGAACATAAACGAAAGCTGGGAGAGGTACATGGGTCTTCAGTGAACCAGTTGAAGAAGAAAAGGCAAAAGAACACAGCAACTTTACAGCCTAGTGTGAATGACATATTCTCTAGTCCAGATTCTCGTCATCAGTCGAACAGTAGTCTGAATAATGTTGTAGCTGAGGGCTTGTCGATGGTTGTCCCAAATCAACCATCGCAAGCGCCATGAGAGCACTTAGCTGGAATTGCCGAGGTTTCAGCCGTCCTCTGGCAAAGAATAACTTGAACAGGCTGGTGCACTCCCGAAAGCCTGAGATTTTGTTCCTCATGGAAACAAAAGCTAAATCTCAGGAGATTAGGAAGTGGCAGGTGTCGTCTTATTTTGTGAACTCTTTTATAATTGATCTCGTTGGCTCGGCGGGAGGTTTAGCGTTGTTCTGGTCTTCTTCTTTGAAAGTCGAAATAGTTCAGTCTTACAGGAATGGTATGATTTCTAAAGTCATTGACGAGATGGGTGTTCAGTTTGTGGTTGGCTTTGTGTATGGATGTCCCGTAAGGGAGGGGAGATCTCAAGTTTGGGAGTGGTTTTTGTCTTCTACTTTTATGCGGGACTACCCCTCCTTACTCATGGGGGATTTCAATCAGATATTGTCCCAGGGTGACAAATCAGGAGGAAGAATGCTAAATGATAGAGATCCTGAGACATTATTGATTTTACTGAACAGTTTAAAGATGAGAGAAGTAGCTCAAACTGGGAATTGGTTCACTTGGAGAAATGGGAGAAAATAAAGTCAGGCAATTTGGGAGAGATTGGACAGAAGTTTTGGCTCAGAAAAGTGGTTCAGTTTATTTCCAGATACTATGGTTCATAACTTCCCAATAGTAGCATCAGATCATGGTCCGATTCTGGTACAAACAGCCAAAGAATCAAGGAACTTCTGCAAGTTAAGAAGATATGAAGCTTTCTGGGCTAGGGATCCAGCGGTAAACTCTATCGTGGATAAAGTTTGGGACTCTCAGAGCTTGGTGTTCAGAAATAACTCAGTACAAGACACGTCTTCATCTTTTACAAAAGTGTTAACCTGCACGATGAGGCACTTACATAACTGGAGCAGAAGCTCTTATGGTAATTTGGAGAGATGTATTAAAGCTTTAAATGAAGAGCTAATGGATATACAAAATCAGCCCCTCAGCTCAGCGAATCAAGTGAAGGAGGAGAAACTCAGGACAAAGGTACATAAACTGATGCAATTCCAAGCTGATTATTGGCAACAGAGGGCTAGGATGAATTGGGATAGAATGGGTGACCATAATACTTCATACTTTCATAAGTGGGCAATAAAGAAAAGTTTGGCTTAGCAGATTCTTCAGCTCAAAGGGGATCATGGAAATTGGATTACAGAGCCAAAGTTAATTTTGGCAGCCATGGCTCATCACACCAGAGGCATTTTGATTCAACCGGATTCTTACCCGGTTATGAATGATTATCATGATACATTCCAAGAATTGATCCAGAGAGTTCAGTTCAAGTTGTCACCTTTGCAAACTATGGATTTGACAAGACCGTTTTCTGAACAAGAGGTTTGGAGAACAATCTCTAAAATGAAGTCTTGGTCAGCTCCGGGGATTGATGAATTTCCTCCTGGTCTTTTCAAGCTCCACTGGCAGGCTACAAAAGCTCCTCTTCTCAAATTGATACAGGAATTCCAAGCTGGTGGAGATTTGTGCAAAGAGTGGAATAAAACATTGATCGTATATATTCCAAAGGTTAGTAATCCGACATTCCCAACTGATTTCAGGCCTATTAGTCTATACCAAGTGAAATACAAGATAATAGCCAAGCTGATTGCAGAGCGAGTCAAAAGTGTTATCCAGAATCTAATTGCCTCTAATCAAAGTGGTTTTATACCTGGGAGATATATTGGTGAGAATATATTTCTTGCTCACGAATTTGTCAATACAATTAGCAGAAAGAAATCAGGGAAGGTATCTCTATCAACAATAAAACTTGACATGAATAAGGCCTATGATAGAATGTCATGTGATTTCCTCGAAAGGATACTGGTTCAGATGGAGTTTCCGGATTCTATAACCAGAATGATCATGCAATGTGTCTCTTCGATCTCCTATCAAGTCTTAGTGAATGGTGAACTGTCAGAAAGTTTTACACCCATCAAGGGTATCCGACAGGGTTGTCCTCTCTCTCCATATCTATTTATATTATGTCAGCAAGTGTTCTCATCGGCTTTGGATTCAATGCATAATCAGTCAGGTAATTTGGGTTTCAGTCTTTGCAGAAGAGGTGAAAAACTCTCGCACTTAATGTATGCCGATGATTGCTTAATCTTCTTGGAGAATACAGTGGAAAACGTAAAGTTTTTAGCTCAAAGATTGGACAGCTTTGCAAGATATTCAGGTCAGCGCATAAATTTTGAAAAGTCATCCATTATGTTCAGTCCAAATACGAGCTCAGATATGAAGACGTGGATGTCCTATGCATTAAACATACACAAGAAAGAGCTCCCAGATAAATACTTGGGCTTGAACATTGCTGGAGTCAAGAAGAGGAAGGAGGTATTTAAAGGTTTAATCACAAATGTTAGAAGGAAGCTGGAAAAATGGAAAGAAGACTCTTTGTCCTTGGCAGGAAGGATCACAATGGTAAAATCGGTGTTACAAGCAGTACCAGTTTACACAATGGGTGTGTATCAGATTCCTAAAGGTGTTACAGATGAGATAGATAAACTTATTCGACAGTTTATCTGGAGTGGGAAGCCAGGAGTCAAAAACATTCATTGGAAGAGATGAGATGTTCTATGCTTACCAAAGTCACAAGGTGGCTTAGGTCTAAGATCGGCTCAGGAGTTTAATCAAGCGATGTTAGCCAAGCTAGCATGGAAGCTGGTCAAGGACAAAGATTCATTATTCAGTAAAATTCTCTCTCAAAAATACTGCAGGGATAAATCCATTTTGCAGGTGGAGGGAAAGCATAATGCTTCATGGGCCTGGAAGTCTTTACTGTGGGGTGCTCGATTGCTTCAGGGAAAGGTGAAATGGCAAGTGGTACATGGTCGAGATATAAACATTAATGAGGATTGGATTCCTGGTGCATCAAACCCTCTAGCTGTGAGTAACTCTTGGTCGAATCAGTCCTCAATGAAAGTGGAACACTTGATTGATGAAAATAGTCAGTGGAGAACAAGTCTAGTCCGCACCATTTTTCCTCCACATGTGGCAAACCAAATTTTGGAAATTCACATCCCACAGCTTGGAACAAATGTCCATTGTGACAATGTGGTCTGGACCGGGTCCTCATCTGGAGACTACACAGTGAAAAGATGCTATAAATGTGCTAGTGACGTCAAAAGAGCGAGGATACCTCAGACATCTACGGATGCAGATTTCACACATGATCTGACTTGGAAGAAATTATGGTCCTCTAAAATGCCACAACGCATCATCATGCTGGTATGGAGGATACTAGCCAAAGCATTGCCATCTGCAGCCGAGTTATTTAAAAGAGGAGGAACACAGAGCCCTTTGTGTAGAGTTTGCTGTCAGTGCATTGAAACAACTTCCCATATTTTCGCAGGTTGTGAGACAGCCAAAAGAGTATGGAGAATAAGTCCATTAGGCTTTAATTTTGGATCCACCCAGGGATCATTTGTAGATTGGCTCAGGCAATGGATCCGGGAAGCACCAGACAAGGAAGCCATATAACTATCCTTTTGTGTTCTGTGGCAAATTTGGAAATACAGAAATGAGATTGTTTGGAATCACAAGGATGTTTCTCCAGGTGCTGATCCAGGGAGGATATGGAGCCTTGCAAGGCAGCAGATGAATGATTTCACTCGTTTAAGAATAGCCGATGGGATTAATGAACTCACCACGTCAATGCATGTCAGTCAAGAGTTGAATCTTGGACAAGAAGTGGATTGGGGGCCTCCTGCGGAAGCTGTAATTATTACAATGGTGCATTTGACACAGCTCGAAATAGGGGAGTAGCTGCTTGGTGTTTCAGTTTCACTCATGGCGAAGCAGAAGATCACAATTTCAAGATTATCCAAGCCTTTTCGTCAACAGAAGTGGAGTTTATGGCGGTCAACCAAGCTTTGATGCAAGCCTTCAAAGCTGGTTTCAAGAGTGTTTTGGTTTGGACAGACTCCTTAGTTCTGGACCAAATCCTTTCAGGTTCAAGGAATGCAGACTCAAATCTGAATCCTTTGTTTGTGGAATTTACCTGTTTAAAATTTCTTTTCCTTAGTCATATTGTTAGGAAAGTAGATAGGCAAGTTGTAGAGCCTGCTCACAACTTGGCCAAATTTGTAATGAACTCGTTGTGATATTAATAATATAATGTATGTTTTAACAAAAAAAAAAAAAAACTAATAACACTTATTACTTTCACTGTTTAGTTGCGTGCTAGGTGTTCGATTTTTTTGCTCAAAAGAACAAATTCTAGAGCACAACAGGCAGCAACACAACTTTATTGCATCAGCAAACGCATTGAAAGATGCTAGGTTTATGGACATGGAAAGTTTTCAGCTGCTGCTACTTTTAAGAGCTGATGTCACGCAAGAGAATAGTCAAATACAGAGAAAAAGATGATCATTCATCTAAAACATAAACCTTGACCTATCATAAACTTGTATCATGTCTTGCGTATTAAAACTTCTGTGGATCTTAGTTTATTTTTGAATATCTCATGCGCGGGTGCAGAGTTACTAGTTAAAATTAAATGCACAGTGTCTTTTGGCTTCTCTTCATTTTTATTTTCATGTGTTTAGGGCTTAAATGTTTTTAAATAAATTGGAGGAGAAATTGCTGTACAACAAATGGAAGTAGAAGAGAAAATGGAGGAGAACACAGGGCTGCATCTGAATTGCTACCAGGGAGGAAACAATCTGGACATTTTATGGCATTACCAGATCTTGTTGTCCCAAACCAACCACATAAGATAGAAAAAAGAGAGGAGGATTAATCCTAATTAAATGCCCAGACATGGAAGTTCAAATGCTAAATGAATACCCAATCTCAGAAATGGAGTATGATGGAATTGGAAAACAAGCAGTAGCTTACTGCTGTGCACACTGCACTCTTTGGCCTCCGCCATGCATGTCACTGTCATCATCCTCATCGTAAGCTTCTTGCTGAGCTGCTTGCTTTCTCCTCATCTCTTCCTCAAAGTTCACATCATGCATTGTTGTCTCCTCGCATTCATCTATCTCCATATCACTTAACTGTGATTTGGGCCTTGACGGAAGAATTTCCTCTAGGGCTTTTACCTGATCTAGGCTCAGTGATTCTGGAAACTCCACAGTGAAATGGATATACATTTTGCCCCTCATGAAAGGCCTTTGATACAGCGGCATTCCTTCATCATCAATAGCTTTGAATTGATCTGCACATTTCGAGCCAAAGCAAACCATACAGATAGATTACTTCACCGATGGATGATTAACAACAACCAAAGCTTGTTGTCATACTTACCAGGCTTGATGACTTCTCCAGGTTTCGACTTGATCAGAAGCTGCCTGCCATCCAAATGAGTAAGCACAAACTGAAAGCCACACAGCGCCTCAGTGAGGAGCAGCGTGTGCTCCACAAACAGGTCATCATGCTTTCTCTTGAACTTTGGATGCTCTTTCTGCTGAAGGACAAAAACTATATCCCCAGTGACTGTGTCGGGCGCCTCATCCGCCTCTCCTGGAAAGGTGACCTTCTGCCCATTCTGCATTCCCTTCTCCACCACCACCTCCAGCACTTTCTTTTCTGGAACAACCTTGTCACCCTTGCATTGATTACAACGGTCCTTGTCGCTGATCTTCTCTCCTGTCCCTTTACATTCATTACAAGGGCTCTGCATTTGCTGAATCATCCCAGGACCCAGCTGTCTAATGGTTACCTTCATACCGGAACCTTGACAGCCGGGGCAAGTCATCGAAGCACCAGACTTGGATCCTTTCCTGTGGCAGATTACCAACAACAGACATGTTTAGTTAGGGAACAGAATCTCACAGATATGAACGGAGCTCTTACCCGCTGCATTTAGAGCATATTTTGTTCCTAGACAAAGAGAGCTTCTTGGTGGTTCCAGCATAGAGGTCTTCCAGTGAGACCTTGAGCGGATGAACAACATCCTCACCCCTTCTCTGTCTCCGTCCCCTGCTGCTGCCACCACCTATTCATCAACCGAAAGCACTCTCAGAACAAACCACTTGCTCTAAACTACACATAATAATCAACACAAGAACAAGAATGATGAGGCTTACCCATGCCACCACCGCCAAAGAATGACTGGAAGATGTCAAATGGGTCGTGCATTCCACCACCGCCTCCCATCCCCTCCTTGAGAGCATCTTCACCATACTGGTCATAAATCTCCCGCTTCTCGGGATCACTCAAGACCTCGTAAGCCTGGGCTAGCTCTTTGAACTGAAAGGAAACCCATTTTACATAATCAAAACAGACCACTACTTTAACCAAGAAATGAATCGATTACCTTCTCGGGGTCACCGCCTTTGTCAGGATGATTCTTAATAGCGGCTTTCTTGTAGGCTTTCTTGAGATCTTCGGGCGAAGCAGTGTTTGGCACCCCAAGAATCTCATAGTACCGAGTGCTGTCGCTCTTCTTCGGCGCCCTCCCAAACATTCTCGATTTCTTAACCTAAAAAGATCTCACAGCCAAAAAGAGATGAACACGGTCTGGACTCGGACGCCTGGATTTAATCATGAAAAGGGAACACTTGGGAACGCTCTAGAATCCTCCACACCGGCCTATCACTGGCCCGCATTTTTCATTCTTTTCTTTCTTTCTTTCTCAATAATAATCTTCTAGAGAAATTCCTGATCATTCCAGAATTTTTTACTATTTTGACTTTAATTACCCAACAAATGTCAAAAAAAATGTTTGAAAATTTAAATATTTAATATTCAATCGATTTTTCAATTCTCTTTTAAAAAATTATGCATATTTCTTCCGTCTCCGTCGAAATTGTAGAGAGAGAAAATGAAAGTTGAATTTTTGATTGTGAAGTGTACTATGAATATTGAATTTAAGAAAAAGGAGTGGATGAAATGAGTGAAGGAAAATGAAATATCATTACCATAAAATAAATGTGTGCGACTTAGATTGGGATACACGAAAATGAAAAGTGTGCAAGTTCGACTACCACACATGCTTTTAAAATATACTCTTTTTCATAAAACAAATTTTTAGATTTCCGTTGTATTTTTTCATGATTATTTTGTTTATTTAAGATTTTAGATATTAATTTTTAAAATAAATAAAATGAAAATAAATATAAATTTTACTATACTAAAAAGGCAATGGCTGATTACTGTTCATGGATCTACCGTACTCAGGCCAAATTCGTCATTTCCCTGTGAGGGAGTCCATGTGACCGCAACCTCCACCACCACAGCAAACCGAAGCTCACCTCCAATCCCATCAGCTCCTCCACCGCACCTATCGATCACCAGCTCAACCACGGTCTCCGATCAGTAACTTGTCGTCGCACAGCCCAGTCGCGAAGAGCAATCCTCGCTAAAATACTTGTGAGAATGTCGACATGGGTGTATGTTAGGATCAAACTTAGAATCAAATGATAATAAATAGGTCCTTTGCTATTTTGTAAACCAATATTTTCACAAATTATACGTACGATTTGCCTTATTATAATGTTTAATACGGTGTGGTGAGCCAAATAAACTTCACCCCTCTATTTAGTAGTTTTAAAAAAATCATAACTCAAAATTTAAATAATAAACTATCTTTAATCTTACTCATTCATATATTGAAACAATTCTTACCATGATGTGACATTTATAAGGAATTTTGTGATACATCTATACTAATAACTCTAAAACTATAGTTGAATATGACATTTTCAAATCATTCTAAGTGCCGTTCTAATCATCATTATTTTATTGCACAACTTGTCAAAAAATATTTTAGTTATATTAGAATTAAATTCTTGGAGGTCACTAATAGCGATAGTTGCTGATGGAAAAACTTATGTTTAGAATATAGCACATTTAAAATAGATAAACATCATCAATCAAAAGACATTTTCATTAGGATCTAATATATATATGATTTTTTTGTTAATTTTAATAAAAAAACATATTTGAATGTTTTGATATGATCATAATTACAATCTGATAATTTAAGTTGTATACAAAACTGATCATCGATAATATTTATCTCACATTTTAAAAAATATGAGATAAATAGTACAACAAGCAGTAAAAAGTTAGCGAGGCAAGGTAAAAAATTTTTATGGAAAGTTTTTCTATTAATTCCAAACAAAGTAACTTACAAGTTTAAGCCATCACTCATGGCCCTATCACTGTCACATTCCTGAACTATCTCAAAGTAAAAGCAAAACTATAGTTTTTAGTGCACTCCAAAGTTTAGTCCTCATGCTAACTCACCATAATGGTTGCATCCTGTGACACCTCCCAAAAGGGTAGTACCTGATGAGTTAGGTAATAAAAGTCTGACAGAATACCTCCCTTCAGGACACCAAGAACCTTACACAGAAAAGGATAATGCACAATTAATCAAAAAGTTGCAGAGAGCTGTAGCCATGGAACCAGATTTCCTGGACTAGTCTATGCACTGCCATCATTGTCCTCTTCTTCCCTTGGAAAGTTATTCTGCTCCTTTCCAGCCAGATTTGGTAAAAGTAACTTATCATCAAGGAAAACTTCTTCCTATGATTCTGGTGCTTTGCTTGTCTCATTATCCTCTTACATTCTCTGAAATTCCCCCTCAAATTTAAAGAGAGGATGTTCTGTAGGTCCATGGCAAAGGTACAGTTCAAGAACAGGTGCTGCACAGTTTCAGGCTCAGAACTGTCACACATACAGCAGCTATTTTGCGCATGTTTGAGCATTACCAAACTATGCAACCTTGTTATGGTAGAGATCCTACCTTTGAGAAGCATCCAAAGAAAGAAACTGTGCCTAGGTAGCAGTCTGGTATCCCATACAACATCTGGTCTGGGAGCTCTTTTCCTCCACACCTTTTAAAAGGTCTTATGCATGTTTGATGTTACACCTTCCCTGTGAGGTGACACATGTCTGAAGGCTTGATCCCATTCTGTCCCTCAACTGGAGTATCACCTTCCAGTATCTAGTTAGACATGGCTGATCTAATTTGGGGCAGTAGTCTTCAAACTTCTTACCTCTCAGATAATAAGCATGAATCCACTTTATCCAGAGAGCTTCCTTCCTTTGGAAAATGTCCCAAACCAGGGAGCAAATTGCAGCTTGGTTCCACACTGAGGGGTCCCTTACTCCCATCCCTCCAAACTCCTTGGATACATAGAGTGTTTCCCATGAGATAGGGATTAGCTTCTCTCATGCTCTTCCCTGCCCCATAGAAAGTCTCTACAAAGCTTACCAATTTCCCAGTTAATACTCTCAGGCAGCTTGAAAGCACTTGCCCAATAAGATGCCAGACTTAGTAATACTGAATTAATCAGATAGAGCTTGCCTGAGTGAGCCATTGTCTGATGTCCAATGCTCTTTATCTTGCTGACCACTTTGTCCACCACCTGTTGGCATTCAACTCTACTCCAACTCACAGTAGAAATTGGTAGCCCCATATATTTCATTGGAATATATCCAAGCTCCATGTGCAGCAGCCAACTGTTGCTGCTCTTCAGAAGGCATTTTGTAGACTTTCTGACATTAATTCCCAGTCCCGTGGTCTGATGGAAATCCTCCAATAGAGTTTTACACCCTTCATTGATTGAGGAGAAGCCTTTAAAAAAATGAGCAGATCATCAGCAAAGAGCAGACTATGAAGCCCAACCTTCTTACATCTCTGGTGGATTTCTATGGTTTTACTCTTGAATGCCATGTTCAACTGTCTGGTTAGATACTCCATGCTGAGTACAAACAACAAGGGGGAGAGAGGGTCCCCTTGCTTGACACCTTTCCTGCCCTGAAAGTGATGAGTGTAGGACCCATTTACAGATAAGCAAAAGGAGGAGGTTTCCACACATTTCCTTATCCACAAAATAAAAAGTTCTGGCAGCTTCAGTTCCTCCAGCCATTTGAACAAAAAGGACCACTCCAAACTGTCAAAAGCCTTCTGGATGTATACTTGGATAAGGCAGCTTGGAATCATCCAATTCATCTTGTACTTACTTATCAGCTCATGTGCCAGTAATACATTGTGCATGATTTTCCTGCCTTTAATAAAGGCACCCTGGTTATCATTGTTGAGATGAGGAAGCACATCTCCTAGTCTCCAACACATGATCTTTGTGACTATTTTGTATAGTACAGAACAGAAGGAAATAGGTCTGAATTCAGTAGCTCTCTGTGGAATTGGCACCTTTGGAATCAGTGCCAACACTGCCTTAGAGAACTGTGGAGGGACTGGATCCCCATTGAAAAAACCTTGCACAGCCTTTGTCACATCCTCTCCAACCACATTCCAAGCTTTTTGGAAGAAGTGGCTTGTATACCCATCAAACCCAGGGCTTTTAGTAGACTTGATCTCCTTCAGAGCCTTTAACACTTCCCCATCTGACACTGGCCTAATGAGGTTCAGCTGCTGCTCCACTGAAAGGACAGTCCCTACTTGGACTACTCTTTTGTCAATCTTCATTGTTGGGGGGCAGGATTCTCCCAGTTGATTCCTGTAGAAATCTAGCAAAACCTCCTCAATCTTTCCTTTTTCCTCAACTAGGTCCAGCCCATCATACAAACTTAGAATATGATTGCTGTATTGTCTTTTCTTCATTACCTGATGAAACTGTCTTGTTGGTCTGTCACCATATTTAAGCCAGTCCAACTTTGTTCTCTGCCTCAAAAACTGAAACTCAGCTTCCTCCAGTCTGATTGCCTCTTTTCTCTCACATTCCTCTGTCTTCAGTGCAGCAGTGCTGGTAGGGTCCTCCATCAACTTGGCATAAGCTTCCTCCCATCTCTGTTTTGCCAGCTGTGAACTTTGTTGAATGTTTGCATACTCCCTCTTGTTCAACTTCTGTAAAGCTATGCAAGTTTTTGGTATAGCTCCGTCATTGTCCCCCCTTTGTCCTGCTTCCAAGCTGCCTCCACAATCCCTATGAATTGAGGAGAATCAGTCCACACGTTCAAAAACTTGAACAGTTTCTTAGCTTGTTTTTGGGATCTCCTCAGTTGGACCCATAGGGGAAAGTGGTCTGAATCCACTAGGGGTAACACTTCACACCTTGAATCCAGCAGCTCATGCACCCACAATTCATTTATAATGGATCTATCCAATCTACTAATTAAAGATCCTTCTTGTGGTCCTTCTGTTGCACCATGTGAACTTTGGGCCACATGTCTTCATTTCAAACACCTGATTTTGTATCATCATCTCCTCAAAATTCTGGAATTCTGAAGCCTGCACCTTTGTTCCCCCTTCTCTATCCCCAAATCTTAGAGGGCAATTAAAGTCTCCTAAAATCAACCATGGTAGGTCTTGGTGATTCATGAGTTTTAAATTTCCCCACATTCCGTCCCTCTCTACTTCACTATTGGATGCATAGACCATAGTGATGTAGAACTGTTGTTTTCCTGGTTTCTGCAAACACTGTAGGTCAATCTACTGATCTCCTTCCTGCAAAATTGTAACCTCAAATAACTCCTCCCTCCAGGCCACCCAGATTCTCCCCACACCAGTAGCTAAACTGTTAGTGGCCAACTTCCAATCCATCCCTATTTGTTTCCACACCTTCCCTTCATTCTCTCTTTTAACCTTTGTTTCTAGCAGCCCTAATAGGCCTACCTTATACCTGAAACAAAGATTTTTACACTGTCCCTGTCTCTTTTCCTGGTTTAGTCCCCTCACATTCCAGGCTATGATGGTGTCATTCATTCTGGAGGTTTGGGGAGAAGATGGAAGTTCCTTGAACTCCCACCATTAGTCTGCAGCACGGCAGAGGCTGGTAGCTCCTCCACCCCAACCCTTATTTCCAAGGGTTGCTTCCCCTCTCTTTGTGTTGTCCCAGAGCTGGTTTGTGCTTTTGTCTGTTTGCTGTCAGTCCTTCTTTTAACTGTCTGAAACTCAGGTTGCTTCTCAATGGCTGTGGTTTGCACCACTAGAACTCTCATTGGAACATATCTCTTCTGTGGCAGAGGTTGAAGTGGTGCAGGTTGTGCAGGTTTTCCCCTTCTGCATTCCATCTTCTCATGCCCAAACATCTTACACTCCAAGCACTTGACTGGCTTCCATTCATAGTGAACTGGCTGGTGTCTGATCACATCTTTCTCATCTACATAAGCCACAGTTTGAGGCAAGGTGTCACATACTTTAGCCTCAATCTATATCCTGGCATAGTTTAGCCTTTCCTTCTCTAGTGTTGGCCAGTCTACCCTCAGTGGCTTCCTCAATGGACTTACTATAATGCTCAGAATTGATGGCTTCCAGTATACCAATGGTAGCTTTGGTAGCTGTACTCATACTGGAAATCTCTCTGGTTCATCAAAGTCTAAATCCTGGCTCCATTCCTTGATCAGAATTGGCATGCCATTGTACAGTATTGTTCCTCTCTCCATAACCATGTCCTTCTGTGATTTCAGTTTAAACCTCACCATGAACAAACCTGCCCTCAACCTGATCTTTCCAATAGGCCCTGACAAATTTTTCCATCACCATAATAGGGGGAAAATTACCAACATTCCTGCAAACAATCTTATTCTTCCACCATTGCACACTATCCCTAACCTCCTCCATGGGGATCTTCCCCATTACTATGCCATCAATTTCAACATGCCTATAGTAATGAACTGTATCCTGATTAAAGAGACCAGACCACGTACCTCGTTGTTGAACAGTAGGGTGGACCACATCTGGTTCTGAGTCTGAGCTCACAGAACCAACCGGTGTGATCATTCCAACATTGTTCTCCACTTCCCTCTCTTCCTGGGCTGAGTCATCCCTCCCCCCTTCTAGGGCCGTCCGTAACTCCTGATCCAAATCCTTCAACGGTTTCTTCTTCCCTGGCCTCATCACCACCTTGCTCGTGATCGCCGCAGCCTGAAACCCAGTACAAACGTCCTTCAATCCCGCCAAATCCATGTCGCTGCTGATTAGTTCATCAATCCCTTTCACTCGATTGCTCGCCAGCTTGCTCAAAATAGTTGCTTCGATCCCATCTCAAAGCTCCTCTTCCCTCCCCTCTTCTTCTTCTAGGAACCCATAGCAGATCGGACAATCACCGGACCAGAATCAGTCGGCCGGCGAGGAAAGAAACATCACTCCTAGTAAAAAGTGTATTCGCACATACTAAGCGCGTTCATAAGCGCGTGGGAAAAACACGCACAAGGTAAATTTACTAACTTAGTATACATAAAAGGCAAAAAATTAGTGAGACTATTTTTAGTTATGTTTTAATATGATCATAATTACAAATCTAATCATTTAGCTAAATAAAAATTTGGTCATTGATAAGGTTTATCTCACAATTTGAAAACGAAAGAGGTAATCGTACAACATTTAGGGTAAAATTAGTAAGGCACGATGAATTTCACCAAATTAATAAAAGAATTAGGCAAATAATTAGGGAAACATATTTTAGTTATGTGTGTGCATTTTTTTGGACTAATGAAATAAGTTCTATGTTTAGTAAAAAATTTAGGCGCGAAAATAAGGTAAGGAGAAAGCGGTAAATTATACTATACTTATTAAAATGGTTAGGCAAAGTAAATTTTACTATAATAAAGATTAGGTTAGTAATTAGTGAGGAGTGTTTTTTGTTATTTAATTATATACATTTTTTGGGAAAAAGAACATAAGTTCTAAAATTAGTAAAATAATTAGGCGGAAAATAAGTTAATGAGAAATAGACACGTGCCACCAGTGTTTACTACTTTAGTTATTAGTATAGATAGATAGATAGATAGCAAATTTACAAAGCAAAGTCAAACTACAATTCCTAATTGCATGGAAAGTTTATGTTATTTACAAAGGCAACGTACTGCAACAATAACTCAACTGCTCTGAGATTGTCATGCATTTAACCAATCTCTATAGTGAGAAAAATAGTAAACAATTTTTTTAAAAACTTATAACCATCCAAGTGGACGGGAGGATTATTCACGACTCCTCAACCCTATATAAAAGCAATAGATTTACATGATTGGATTTGGGTAAACCCAATGATACACATGAAATATTTTTAGGGTTTTTGTGGCAATATGTTGCCCGAATGCTATATTCCGATCTAATATCTGAAGCAAAATGAGATACCGGAGAGGTGTCCGAAAAGTATTACAATAACTAAATCATCTCTGTATCGATGCCAGTAACAGCATAGCTAAAAACGGACTTCCCTATTTCTCATGCGTATAGACATCACTAAGTATAGCATTCTAGAACTCATAAGAATTCACTATCCCGCTTTCTCACAGTCTAAACAGAAAATCTGGTTCAATTGTAATAAATACTAAACAAGACAAGAAAAATAGTAAATAAATTAAAAGACAGTAAACCATAAAAGTAGAGATTAACACAAGACTAATGTACATACATTCACGAAGGGTTTACATCATCGGACCTGAGACAAACGATTTCCAAAAATCAATGAATCAAACCTTAAACCCATTACTTTTCAAAATCAAAGATTGGCCGGTTGTATACTTTCGATTTCGAAACACTTACAGAGACCAACATCTTACAGTATACTTGGAGTACCCTAATAGTTCATATCAGAATATCCTAGGTTTTCGACACTAGTGGAATATTGTAGATGCACGACGTGAAAGGACGGCGGGGAAAGAAAAACTTTTTTTTCCCGTGTGTTATAGATTTACGACATCGGAAATTATCCGTACTAGCAGGCAGGAAAATTTTGCCCTATCGTCGATTTATTGTAAGGAAAGCGTTTAAACCAGATCCCAGCATGCTTTGTGTTATATAATGCAAAATAGCACGGTTAACACGCTGCCTACCGTGATATTCAGCATTTCTGAAGTCGGAAATAGTCCACAAAACTGATCATGGCACATGTAAAACACGTGGAAATATGCATGGATATGGAATGTTAGTATCATGTCACTTCCAACAGCGTAAACCGTCCGTAACAGGAAAAAAAAATTGTTTATGAATCGTAACCCACTCCAATATGAACTAGCGATTGCTTATGAAATCGTAAAGAATGCTCATCTTTTGGATTCATGGATTCCGTGAAGTTTATGATGTCTTAAATTCTGATCAAGTAGTTTACAAAATCATAAACTAATAGCTGAAATGTTGTTTCAAACGTTGTTTTGAACATATTTTCGGGCCAAGTTTAGAAGTTGAGAAAAGGGGATATTCTTGGTAGTGGGCATTGGTTGAAATTTGATTCGTTAAGGTATGTCATCTCATCTTCAACTCTTCCATTCGTAAATTTTAACATCGAACTTGTATCTGTGTTTGCTATTTGATTGTTGGTTTTTATTTTGAATTGCATGTTGTCTTGAAGTTCATGTTTGTGATGTATGGAAACATGAATATGTTGTTATTGAATGCATGGGATTTGCTAATTAGTAATTAAAAGCTTGTTTATGTTCACAATTTTCAACTTAGAAGTTACTTTGGAGAGTTAGAGTGTTGCAATGGAACACTCTAGAATTATACATGAGAATATCCGAACTTCACGGGGGGTATTTGAACCTCGTGAAAGAGTTTGTGGAGAGTACCACTGAGTATGCTAGAGTACAGAATGAGTCCCTGATTCAATGCCTATGTAGAGATTGTAAGAATGATGTGTGTTTGAGTGTGTGTGACTTAAAATCTCACTTGATTGTGAGAGGTTTTTCAAGAACGTATACTAGGTGGACATTACATGGCGAGACTCGTATTGCTTTTGTGGAAACCAGGTTTTGGTTGAAGAAGACAATGTTGATGGTGATAAGGATCTTGACCTTGAATATGATGACTTGGCGGAAGACGTGGCGATGCATTTTAAAGGTAGACCCGAGGTGTTAGAGGCTATGTATGAAGATAAAAAAACATCATTGTATGAAGGAGCTAGGCACATTGTCCTTAGTGCATCCCTTATGATGATGAATTTGAAAGTGAAACATGGTTTGACAGGAAAGCAATGACGGAAGTGTTGGAGTTGTTCAAGCAGTTGCTTCCGAAAGGAAATGTGTTGCATAAAAATTCTTATGCTGCCAAGAAAATTATATGTCCTATGGGTTGGAATTGGAGAAGATCCGCGCATATTCTAATGATTGTATGTTATATAGTGGTGAAAATGCTGCGTGGGAAACTTGTCGAGTTTGTAACGAACCAAGGTATACAAAGAGATTGAGGGAAATAGGTGTTTATGCAGAGGCTGCGCCTAAGTCAAAGAAAAGGACTCCTGCCAAAGTAGTTTGGTACGTACATATCATTTCTAGTTTGAAGCGTTTATTCGCTAATTAGGAAAATGTGAAAATTTTGACATGAAACGTTGACAGGAACAAGCCCGATGATGATGTGATATGGCAGACTTCTGATGGTGATCAGTGGAAGCATATTGATAAGTTGTAGCCTGCATTTGGCAAGGAGGCTAAAAAATTGTGCGTAGGGTTGTCTACTCATGATATGAATCCATTTGCAGATTTGAACATCACTCATAGTTCTTGGCCGGTGATGGTGGTAATTTATGGTAATTATAAATTACCACCATGGTTAACTATGAAGCGTAAGTATGTGTCGCTATCACTGATGATCTTCGGTCCAAAACAACCTGGTAATGACATTCGTGTTTATCTTGCTCCTCTTATCAAAGATCTAAGAAAGTTGTGGTATTTTGGTAACTGGACTTATGATGGTTACTGAGATGAGTGGTTTGACATGAGAGAGATGTTGTTTTGTACTATTAATAATTTCCCTGCACTAGAGAACTTGGCCGATTATTATGTTAAAGAGTATTTGCTTGCCCGGTGTGTGAGATGGACACTAATCACGTTCAGCTTAATCATGGAAAAACGGTGTATCCAGAATATAGGAGATTTCTAAAACATGATCACGACCTCCGTAACTGTAAGGAATGGTTTGATGGTGTGATTGAAGAGAGGCATGCACCGGCGGCTGTGTATGGTGAAAATGTTTATGAATCTGTCAAAACAATCCTAGTGATTTTGGTAAAAATACTGGGAAGCCGGTAGTGCAGGAAGTCTGTGGGGGAAGTGCAAATTTCATGAGTTTTGTTTTGCTATTGCCATAATGATGTATTAAAATTTGCAATTCTTACGCGTTTTAGTCTAATTAGTGTTCAATTAAATGAGTTTTAACTTTTTCAATGTGTTTAATAGTAGGTGAAGTTGTTCTTAATTGATTCAATCGAGTTTATATTTTTATATTTTAAAACGTGGCTCTTCCTTCCAAACAAACCTTGAAAAAGGCGCAAAAAAAGGTTGCTCCTAATGTAAGAATAGAGCCATTGGTTGTAGATAAAAAACAGCGATGGGACGCCTCCAATGTCGTTCAATAGGTTAGGAATAGCCATAGGAGTGGAATGAAAATATTGGTCTAGCTAGGTGGGTAAGATCACTAGAACAAGACATGATATCAAATGGCTTGATTGGAACAAGGTACCAATCGAAAGGAAAAAAGAACTATTGGAGGAATGCAAGGTATGTTGTTTTACTTATCATCTCATATTAGCAGATGCTTTATATTTATTACCAAACAATAGTATATTTGAATGCAATGAAATTGTTTGTTTCATACTGCAAGAAACCATTAACCATTACCGCACCCGACATGGCGAAACTAGACTCGGTGACGATGCAAAAGATATCTAAATGTGCACGGAAACATAGGTCTATGCTAAGGAATGAGTACATCTACGAAGATAAGAAGCATATAGTGCCATGGACGGTGTATAAGGACATCCAACCTGAGACTTGGGAAATTTTCAAACGCCATGCATAAGAATTATTGAAAGATGTAATGATTAATTTATTTTTACCTCTAATGCTTAGACTCCATTATATCTCATAATTGATGTTGTTAATGTTGAGTCTCGATATGGATTCTAGGGAACTCGTGATGATATGGTAACACTAGCTAAAAAGAACAAAATGTATCATCACTATAGTCGATCGGGATCATATGGTGCCGACGAGGACTTCATAGAGGAGGAATTTGAAGACCGCGTTCAACAAAAAATCAACGCGGGAATGTCGGAAGAGGAGGCTAGGGAGAGTACTCTAAGGATGGATCCCGGCCAAATTGAAAGGTGGGAGTCGTTCCTAAAATTGAGATAAAATCCGAGTGGTGTAAATGAAACCGACGAAACAATCGCGGTTGCCAAAAAAAAATTGTAAGTCCTTGTAATTTAATTTATCTAATAAATTGTACTTGTGTTACTCAATGTTCTCATATATTTATTGAATTTTTACCCGCCGTTGGTGCCTAAACAAGAAGAATTGGAGGTTTATTCATTCTCATGGAAAGGAGTGACATCTTGAACAAGGCTTTGGGGAACGATCATCCCGGTATGGTTAGAGATTATGGGTCTCATGTACGACCAAAGGACGTTTATGGTAAACGTACTTCAACCTCGGATAGCGCTCAAGATACGAAGTACAAGAAGATGCGGAAGGAAATTGATTCGATTAAGGCAAGCATGGTAAATGGTTTCAAGTGGTTTGCACGAAAACGTGGAATTATTCTCCCCAACAATTTTGAGGAACTATGTGAAGATTGGCACCCACCGTCTTCGGGATCGCGCAATGCATCTTTAGAAGTGGAGGTTAATGAAACCCTATGCGATCCTACACCACCATTTGTCCCAACACCTATGAATGCGGGAAGTGGTGCTGAGACTTCTACTCCAAAAATAGGTGAGTCACATGCTTCATTTTATAAATGTTATTTTTTACATTCCCGCCCAACAACGTAGTGTAATAAAATTTTATTGAATTAGTTCTTCTCTATTCAAATTTTGGGTAACACGTCCACTCCACCATTTTTTTTGGATTAGTGAACATTGGAGGTTAGTTGCAATCAACAAGACCGACAAAAACATCTATTGGATAGATCCACTCCACCATCTCATCCATTCCTTTAACGAGTTCATATAGGAAGCCTTGAATTTCGTGTATTCAGGTACCTCCGAGATAAAGATCTACGAAATTAAGGATGGTTATAACTATTCGACAAAGTAGTACTTATTAGTTCATAAGGAAAACATGTTATTTCATATCATTAAGTACCTCTTGTGTTGCTTATAGTACATGGTACAAGATAATGATTGGGAATGCGGTTACTACATGATGATGTTTGGATGGAATTTGGTGGCACGTGCAACTCCATCTAACTTTAACTTTTCTGGGGTGAGTTTAGGCTTCGATTATTTTATTTAAATTAATATATAGCCTTGTAGGTTTGTTAAAATATATGGATGTTAAGTGTCAATTCTCAGATTTTTGAAGGTGACACAAGGCCATACACCTTCGAAGATCTAAAGCTTGTCCGGGGTGCCTTTGCTAATTTTTTTATTGACTCACTGCGCTTCATGTATAGAGCATACAACAATAACGATGGACCCGTGATTCGTCGTGAATGGTAGTATTTTTTGTCCCACGTACTTTTAGGAGCTGTGTATAGATGTTCACTTTAAACTATTCTAGGCTCGGGCATGACCTTTCTTAAGAAAATGTTGTTCAATTAGCTTTTAATCATTGTGAATTTTACAATTTAATTGAATACACCTGACAATTCGATTAGCTTTTAATCATTGTGAATTGCACAATTTAATTTCCCGCAAAAATTTAAATAACAAAAAAGATCCAGCTTCAAATCTTTTCCGACTTCGGAAACTAAAAGATCCAAAAAATTAAATATTTCCGGAAGGTTCACGCTAGCGTAACCATCAGGGTTAGTATTCTCAATAAAAACTGTGATAAACCCGGTTCCACGTCTGGGCTGCAAAGTTTACTTCACAGCAATAACATTACGCTTTCGTAATCCGTCCATATCCCACTTCTCCGTCATTGGAAACTTATTCCAAACATACGACATATAAGTAAAATACTAGACCGTAAAATCGTTCGTAAATCATGAACATCACCCGTATCCGAATCCGTAATTATCATTGGAAATTTGATTTCCGAAGTCGGAAATATAGACGAGTATGTTCTAACTAGAACATATCTGATTTCGTACACATTACACCAGAAAGCATACATGCTCTGTTGTTTACGACACCGCAATGTTGACCATTTTAATCATTCAGGAAAGTGTTTACGTTTTCGGAAAGTCTATCCGCCATACTACAAATATACATATGTACGAAGCCGAAAATAGAATCATAAATTCAACTACAGAAGGAATTAGCGATGGATATATTTCCTCCGACTCGTGATCATGTTACGATGTCGAAAATGGTTTTTCAACTCAGATTATGAATCTATATCACCGATGTCGTAAATTGTACTTTTGAAAATGGTATAATGTTTCTGAAATCCGAAATGACTAGCACGGCGGGGAAAAACCGCCGTGCTTTCTTCGTTTCCGCGCCGTGCTTTGTGTATCCCTCCATTATTGCGATTTCGAAACCCAAACACTAACCGCCTTTCAAATTTGAAATTATTTAAGCACGACATTCGAGTTCGAAACCATCCATGTACACTTCACCCTGCCAAGGTTCGACTTTGAAAACCAAGACGGAAGGCGCAAATGAAAACAACGGGCCAACCGCCATCCATCGGTGATGTCTATGACCATTTCTCCAATATTGTTTACAACAAGTCTTCTTAATATTTTTCATTTTTTATATAGTATTTTATTGTGTGTGGAAGTTATTATGTATAATGTTAGGTCTGTTATTGCTTAAAAGTTTTTCAAGAGTAAGAAATGCTATCATTCATGAATTTTATTTCATGATAGAAGGGATGCTAGACCAAACACTATCGTTGATGTCATTCTTCCGTTCTTTGTTTTCTTTCTTTTTGTAAGCTAACCTTATATTAGTTACTTTGCGTACTTCATTTAAAAAATCAACTCAAAGTTTTGATTTGTTATGTAGATGTTTATAGGAAACCTGTTTATCCTGCTCCGGCATTGTTATGGAACAAAAGCAAATTCTGCGCAATCTTTCTCCAGAAGATTGCATCGATCTGCTGAAAGGATGTATTTTGAGGGCTGGAAAATAAGTGACATACGCTTATTGGAAGCATATTATCTTGAACTTATTTTATTTTAGCCCAAGGTGATCGTGGCTCGGACACGTGGTTCGAGTAGCGTATTAACTTAGGCAGCAGTCATGCTTATGCCTTTTAAGGCACAGTGCCTCTTTATTTAAGAGGGGTGGCGACTGCTTGAAAATAAAATAAGATTGTTGTAGAAAGAATAAATTGATTCTTCGAGCTCGTGGCTTGGCAAAATATAAAGACAACCCCGAGTTTTGGGCTCGGGTATAAAGTAAAAAGAAGTAAAGAAAGAAACTTGGCCCTTAGGCCTTATTGAAGTTGTTTCTCCTTATTTGGAGAAGGTCTACTTGGTTTTAGCTTTGTGGTACCTGTGTTGGAAGGGCGTCATTATCAAAGGGTGTAGATATTCTTCTTCGTGAGTTCGCAAGAGGTAGAATCCCCCTGGTTGGACTTTGAAGACTGTGTATGGTCCTTTGGGCCCTGACTTCAATGCTCCTTCCAATTTGCTCATGCACCACGGACCCATTGGCATTACCAGATCTCCCACCTTGAAGGTTTGGTGGCGGCGTTTGTGCCATAGCGCGGTCATCTCCTCATACGCCTTGGACTCGAAGTGAAATACGAAAGGCTCACTAGTGGACATGTATAGGATGTAAGGCGGTTGCATCATACCAAGCAAGGCGTTCCAAAACGCCTTGCTTGGTTGTGTCTTAAAAGTGCCTTTTTCTCGGCGGTTCTGAAAAATGCCGTGAATCAGGCGAATTCTCCTTACGAATTCGCCACCTGGTGCCGCCTGGTGTCAGTCATATCATGCTGGACGATATCGCCAGCTTCATTTCGCCTGCAGAAGCGATATCGCTCATATCAGTTGCCTATGAAGTGGTTACAATACCGTCACTTCATTCGCTTGAATTTTGGACAATTATTGAATGCCGGAAATGTTAAAAAACCGTAATGGTTACGATATCGCCTCAAATACAGCCTATAGGCGAATAATGTAGGTGAACTCGCCTAATGAAATAGGTGAATTTGTGTGCGAATTCGCCTCCTGAAACGATCGTGCCAACAGAGACTCACTAGCGAGTTGCGTGGCGAAATCGCTTGTGTAGGCGAATTTGGAGGCGACACCGTTTTGTGTCCGGTTGTAGATTGTGGAGCGTGAAAAATGTGGTGGCGAAAACGCTTCTTTATTCGCCTCTGAGCGAGTCTCTTGTTACGATATCGTCTACAAGCACTACAAAATTGGCTAATATTTGAAAAATGTGACCCATTTGTTTCGAAACATGAATCGGTATTCTGATACAACAAAAACCTGTCAGTTTCCAATCACCACCCTATACAAAAGAGGCACAACCTCATATTAAAGTGCACACAAGTGCATTACCAATGTCAATTCCAAATTAAAACCTGCCAGTTTCCAATCACCACCTATACTAAAGTGCACACAAGTGCATTACCAATGTCAACTCCTAATTAAAAAAAAACTAAATGCAATGGACCAACACCTTGTCACGTGGTAGGTAGCTTCCGGAATTGTGGCCTTGCAATGGTAAAAGTACGGTCATGGACTAGGTGGCGTGCCAATCGGTCTCTTCCATTGTTAAGTTCTTCCAAGGAGAAATGTGTGGTATCATCTACGAATACCTATGCATGAAATAAATGTGCATTCGGAAGTTGTCATGAAGAGTAATAGAATTATATTGTAGAAGGTTACGTTTATGTTACCTTTAGAAGATCATGCATGTTGTTTTGAACACCATCTACCACCATCAAACCAAACAGCATCGTGTAATAGCCACATTCCCAGTCTGAGGATTGCTTCCTGGACTACAATATATATACTCCATGGTTATAGCAATGGTGTAGGCTAAAAAAATTGAATTGATATTAAGTGATAGCATAAGCATAACAAGTTAGCCTAATGAAATGCATTGTCAAGGAGATTGGTGAATGTCCGGGATGGAGGGCGGTGGAGGGGATCTATCCAATATACTTGCTTCAAATCGGGTATTATTGCAACAAAGCTCCAATGATCACTACAAATGACATGAAAATAATCCAAATGGTCATATTAGTTTGGAGAAACATATGATCTTATAAAGCTAAAAGAATAGAGAAAATTACAAGGTTTACCTCTCGAGATATGGTCCAATGAATATTTTATTGGATTTGTAAGAGAAAGTGTTAGCCAATCCTAGTTTGTGTAAACATATGAGATCGTAGAGGTGGACTAACACAACATTTGCCAAACTAATTCTTTCTTGTGGATTCACTACTACATCATTCTTGCTTGCACATAAAACACACACACAATAGTTATTTGTGAGGGCATAACAAGTGATAAACTTTGCTCTACCATGTCCTTCATGTAATAAATGTCAAAAAAAAAAGAAACTAAATGCCCATTCAACATAAACATGAAATTTTAGACACATACCTTACTTGTAGAAGAAGCTCTTAGCTTGTAGTTGATGTGTACTTCACAAAGTTGCAAGCTTTGTTGGTTTTACCCAAATTTTAATGAGGTTGATCTAGATTGATGGGTTTTTAGGTTTCTAGGGTTAAGCTCATGGCAAGAGAACAAGGTTTGAGCTTTGAGAATGAGATTGTGCTTAGGATGGAAGTGATTTTCGGATTGGAATGGTATGAGAATGAATTTGGATTGAATGGATTTGTGCTTGAGGTTGAGGAGGGGATAAGGTGAGAGAGAATGGAGGGTAGATGGATAGGAATGGTGAAAATGAGGTTAAGAGTAGGAAAATCCGGGTAAAATGATATATATATATATATAGCATGGTTTAGGTGGACAAAACATGTCTGAATAGTAGTTTTGGTCGGTTACTGTTTTACTTACTTGCGAATTCGCCTGTACTATCGCTTAGAAGCGAGTACTGGTGGCGATATCGCTCCTTCTTTGTTCAGGCTTCCATATATAATGAGTTTGTAAAAATAACATGTTTAATTAAAAATGTTATAGTATGGGTATTTTAGAAAGAATTTGTCATAAATCTACAAGTACTAATGTGTTGGGAATCTTTCAAATCCGTTAATGCCCTAATATATATCAGCTTCGGAGGCCACATATGTCATTGCATCTGTTGAAATGGTTAAGAAAGTTCCGCGTATTATGAGATAGTTTTTTGTAATGGATAACAAAAATCCATATAAAAATGCAAGTTACTGATCAGTATTCGAAAAGTATGTTATTGTCGGATTGTCATCTGCAGAATAGCACATTACGGGAACACACTATGACTCGTGTAACATCGGTTATCTTAAAGTACACATGGATGTTTTCATAATTTGTATATTAGTACCGAGATGAGTCGAGGAACTAATTATACTAATATTGGATAAGCATGTTATTGTCGGGTTGTCATCTGCAGAACATCACATTACAGGTATATAAAATGTGCATCGGTCTTGCTGTTATGTGGAGCAAATACTATTCAAGAGTTGGCTTGTACAGAATCAGGTACAGTATTGTATAATTGTTCAATTAGTATGAACGTAGTATGAATCTGTGTTCCGATAAACATCCACAACGACTATATTTGTTTTGCGCGCTTATCACGTGTGGTGACTTGAGTAAGAGTTGAATATGCCCGTGTAATTCCAGTTACTAGCGTTAACAGAATAAATTTTGATGAATCGAAGAAAGTTACACTCGATTTTGGCACATGGTTTATCGCTGCGGGTCTGTGGGTGTGGTTTTAGGGTTCAGAGGGTTTAGGGTTCACGGTTCAGGGTTTCAGCATATGAAAGGCGTACACCACAAATTAACATGGCATATGAAATGCATTTTATGAACGGAAATCGTTTGTAATTTAATCATGTAACAATTCGGACTGTTAGAGGCATCATGTAAAATCTTGGTTTAGCTATGCATTCATCATCTATTTAACTGTCTTCATGTTTTGAATGTTCTCAACTGTTTTACATGGTGATAACTAACCTATGATGTTCTCAACTGTTTGGCATGGTTATGAAAACTTTCATATAATTTTCAACCAATTCTTTGCAATGCTTATTCTTTATCTTTTTCACCAGATGCCTGAAGCTTTGAATCAATTGTTGTATGAAACAGCGTTTGTTGCATTAATTGAATGAGTTTTAACATCAACAAAGAGAGAGATTCAGAATTTTATGTTATGCTTGTCATTGGATTTAAGCCGTCAGGTTTTGGCTGATTGTTCTTAATCTGGCTTTGTACATGAATGCTTCTGCTTTTTAAATGATTGTCAATGTGATGGTTCCCTCATTTCAGAACGAAGTTTCTTTATGGATGGATCCCTCATTTTCAAGTTATATGTTTTGCTTAAGATTATGTTTTTGTCTGTCAGATGAAGTCATGCGCTACATGTTGGTTAGGAGACTGCAGGAGGCTTGACTGATCAACAAGGGTGTTTGATGCATCTCTTTGATTTTTGCAAGATATACAATTTAGATATGTAATTGACAATTTCTTTAGGCTAGCTTATGTGGGATTTCATTTCAGTAAGTTTGGAAACCAGCGCAAACACTGATAACAGGCTTTCACTTTCTTTCCTTCTACTGCGGTTTTTTGGGTGTAGTGTGTATATATATTAATATGCATACTTTTTCCTGCTTTAGGTATAAATGATTTAGTGAAGATTATGAAGCATTTTTAATTTTATGGCATGCAACCTAAAAAGTCAAGGGATATAAACTAGCTGTCGCCAAAAAATAGATTAAATGTAGAGTGATATTTTTCAACTATTTTTCACATGCATTTATTTTACAAGGTTTTTTTTTTTTTTTTTTTAAGATGAAACCATCCAAAGATGGAGGATATTTTTATTGGCTTCCCAAACCAAATCAAAAACCACAAAAGTGGCATAAGGTTCTTTTTCAAACCAGTTACAGTAGCCCAATGTAGGCCATAAGCATAAAAAATGCTTCAAAAAGAGATAAGTGCTAACTAGACCAAGCTAATAGGATGAGTATCTCCCCTTCTCAATACTTCACCAAAAATAGCAAGGAACCTATAAGCGAATCGCAAGCGAAACACTAAGTGGCCACCTACTAAATGGAAGAAAGAAAAGGAGAGAAAAAAAAAAAACCTGAATAGAGCTAAGTCCAAAATTAAGTAGATCAAAGCCCCAGGAGCCTGAATTCTTTAATGAGAAGTAGGGATCCTAAGTGAAGGGACATCCCATGCATCTAGATTGAGGAGACCTTGCAGATCCATAGGTAGAGCTGACCAGTCATAGGTCCTGTCAGATTGGTTCTGTATGGTGAGCTTGGCAAGATAATCTGCTGCCTTATTTCCCTCTCTGAGGACATGTGATATGGAGTTGGATCCAAGTAGAGACTTGATACTATGAGAGAGGGAAAACAATTTCCAGTGTGCAGAATCTGGATCAGTAATCATTTGTACAGCAATCTTGCAGTCAGACTCAACACAGAAAAATCTGGCACCAAGAGAGAGACCATAGTGTATGCCAGCCTCAATGGCTAGCATTTCTGCTTGAAGAGAAGAGATGGCATCTGTGTGAAATCCTTTGGCACCATAGAATTCACCATTTGAACCCCTACATATTAATCCAATGCATGTTTTATTTTGAAACCATGCAGCATCCACATTGACTTTTAGCCCATGCACTGGCCTAGACCACCTAACAACAATTATATTTGGTTTTGGAGGAATATAAATGGGCGGTATACATGCCTGGGATATCAGATCATCATCCACTGGCCTGGTAAGGGGGACAGGGCTGACAAAAAGTGAGTAATAGATGAGATCCTGCAGCTGTTTTTCCATCATTTTCAGATTGGGAGCCTGACCATCAAAGATCAAGTTGTTTCTGCATTTCCAGAGTATCCAAAGCACAAAAACAGGAGCCATCTGATTCATCTTAGTGTGTAACTTAGATAGACCATAAAAAGACCATACAGTGGATAGTCTATCCCATAAGCTGTCAACAATGAAATATAGAGAACCACATATTGAGTGCATATACTTCCACAAATGCACAGAAATTGCACAAGTTGAGAAGAAATGATTCACAGTGTGTATATGGTGGCAGAAGGGGCATTTAGAGGCAAAGTTGAAGCCAAACTGACTCAAAATATCATCAAAGGGCAACAAACAGTTTAAAAGTCTCCAGGAAAACACAGAAATTTTTTTGGGGATACCTTGTCTCCAGATCTTTGTCAGAGATGGATATTTCTGATTTTGCTGTATAAAGATGGAGTAGGCAGACTTTGTGGTGAAAGCCCCATGCACGTCAGGCTTCCATATTAATTTGTCCTTCCTCTGTGGATGAATCTCAGCTCTCTGGAGGATCAAAATTATACTCTGGGGGAGGATCATGGAGAGAAGAGGGATATAGGTAGATTTTCCTTCAATGAATTGTCTGAAAGAGAAACTCAGATAATGGTCATTTCCTGGGTGGAATAGATCAATAAGGGGGCCCTTGTCAGTCCAATTAGCTGTCCAGAAATTGCAGTCCCCAGTTCCATGAATCACCTTGGAGTTAGCTTCAGATATCAGATTAATGTTACAAATCCTTCTCCAGTTCTGTGAGGACCTAGAAGAAGGAGGGAGGGAAGCAATGAAGCAAGTCCAGGGGGCTTCACCTATCTGGTATTTCCACCAGAGTTTGCAGGAGTAGGCCTTGATAATTGCAGAAATATCTCTAATTCCCAGGCCATTTTCAGTTACAGGCTTGCATAAGGATCTCCATTTTCTCCATGTCTTCTTAGGCTTATTTTCAGTACTGCCCCAGAAAAAAATGGCCAGTCTTCTCTCAATCTTCCTGATTATTTCCTTTGTGGGCTCCATTACTGCCCATATGTGTTGAGGCAGAGATAGAAAACAGGACTGAATTAGGGTTATCTTCCCACCTGTAGAAAACCAAATATTTTTCCAGTTTGAAAGTTTTTTGTCAATCATTTCCAGAATAGGCTGAAAATGTAAATTAAGGATCCTTCCTTTGAAAACTTGTACTCCTAAATATTTGACAGGCAGGCAACCTTTTTTCATACCCAAAATATTTTTAACTTGTCTAAGCTTGGTAGAAGTTGCAGTGGAGCTCAGAACAAATTCACTCTTATCAAAATTAACCTTTTGGCCAGTAGTTTCCTCAAATTTCACAAGGAAAGCTTTCAATTTAATTAGGTTTAATTTTGATGCTTTTAAGAAAATGACAGTATCATCGGCATAGCTCAAATGAGAGATTGGTATAGCATTTCTAGGTAAAGAAAAATAATCCATTTTTCCAGTCTGAAAAACATATGCAATGCTTCTGGTAAAAGCCTCTGAAAAAATGTCAAAAAGGAAAGGAGAGATGGGATCTCCTTGCTTTATACCTTACAAGTTATACTATTAACTTAAGTTCAAAATTTGAATGTCATATTATATCTTTTTCAATTCATTCTTGAAGCCTTTCAAGAGATTGGGTCTTGGTTATTTCAAGAGATTTATACAAATTAAAATATTATTCTTGGAAAAACATCGTTATTTTTAGATAATGAAAAGCTGTAACGTGCTTTAAAAAAATAGAAAGTCTGATTTAAACAAAAAAATCACATTTTATCATTTACAAAGTACATTTTATTAAAACAAAGGCATTTAATGAAATTTACTATCGATCAGTTTCAATAGTTCTTAACTAATCTTTCTATTCTAGCGCGTATGTTTAAACATAAGATAGAGTTCAAACACTGAAAGAAAGAACACACGTATTGTTTACGCAATTCAGTGATAAACACCTACGTCTGCAGGGCCTTGCCCAGTCTGAAATTCATCCACTAAAATAACCAAGATCAGTTACAATGTTCTCCAAACAATTAACTATCTAGGACTTATCTTAATCATGTGGATTCATGAGATCCCCTCACTGCCGGTCAGCAACTCCTCGTTGCTGTTTTGACCACTTCCCCTGAAGTATTAAGGCTTGTTGATTCCAGACTGCTGGCGATGGCAAAGACCTATTGAACTCCCTTCAATAAGTTGCTCCAACTGTAAAGCTATTCTGATCGGCAGAATACTTTCTCGCAAGATGGATAAATGTTGTCGCAGCTTTCTTCTCTATTTATAGTTCGAGGCTGTGCTTTCGTGTTGATCTTCTCGGTCCTTCAATCACGGCAATGCTGATCTCTTGTCCAGCTTGTCACAGCTCCACTTAGTCTTCTAGCTATATTCTACCTCTATAGCTAAAGGATAAGAAATATCTTCTTTCCTTATTTAAGACTAATCCTACCTAAGATACAACTCTAGTACATATTCTCAAGCTAATCCAATCAGCACAAAATCAATCTTCACTTATCATCTTGATTTCTGAATATCATCTTTGATCGCATAAGAGTTGTACTTTACCTTCAATACTCTTGCTTAGTTTCTGATTCCGGTTTAGCAAGTGTTTAAACATCAGTATGTTTAAACATGATAACTTCTACAAAATAGCCAATTATATTATGCTGAGTCTTCTGGACTCTTCAATCTCCCCCTTTGGCATTTTGTGGAACCATCCTTGTTTGCACCCCATTCTCCAAGTGTACCCCTTGTCAGCTCCAGTGCTACCACATCATAATCCAGAGTAAAGTCTTCTGGATAAGCACCATTTGGGCAGATGGAATCATATTTCTCAGTCCCTAACACCTGATTGATTAGAGGAGCATCAAATCTATAGAGCTTGCCTCTGAGATAGACTTTTCTGTACCAAGCAGAATCTGGTGCAATGTTTGTTCCTCTCAGATTTGCATAGAATTCCAGCACCAGGGAATGATTAGCCTTCATACAGAAGTTTTCTGGTCCAAACATGTGAATCCTCTTCATAAAAACCACAAAACCAGGATGTTTAAACTTCTCAGTTAATCTCTTTTCCACATGCATCTTCCTGTTGACCAATCCTTCATACACAGTCATTACTCTCCTGGAGTAAAAAATCTCATCCCAAGCATTTTCCAACAGAGGATTGTCATCTGGAAACACCAATGGCACCTCATCTACATCATCATCCTCCTCAGGCTCAGATTCAGAGCTACTACTCTCATGAACTTCTGGAACAGGGTCTGCAGATGGTACTTCTGAAAGTGGAACTTCTTCAAAGTCCAGATTGAGCTCTGGAACTTCATCCCACCTCAGCTTACTAGGGAAGACTTGAATAACTGGAGGAAGAGACTTCTTTCTCAACTTCTCCCTCTTCAGCTCCTACAATTTCTCAAATTTGACAGTTAAAGGATGGCTATCCTCACTGTCTGGTGCTGTCTCTGCCAGAGGCTCCATCATGATTCTGACATTCTCCAAAATCCTGTCCACATTTACTGCCTGCTCAACTTCAACAGGCTCCTCCTGCTCAACAGTCTCTTCTACTGCCTGCTCAACAGTCTCTTCTACTGCCTGCTCAACTTCAACAGGCTTCTCCTGCTCAACAACAGTCTCTTCTACTGCCTGGTCAACTTCAACAGGCTTCTCCTGCTCAACAATCCTTGAACTGAACACTCCTTGTCCGGTTTGACTTCTCTTCCTATTCCTCTGATAAACCTGCTTAACCAGTTTTCTTGGTGCTGCCCTTTCTGAACCCAAAGTCTGCTCAGATTTATCATTAATTTCTGAACTCTCATAGAAAAAGTTCAAATATGGTCCTCCTTTGAACTCAACCCCTACCCTAACTGTAGGATTACTATCTTGAGCCACATATTCTGGTGTGGCTCTAGTGGAATTTAGAATATGTTGTTCAGCCAGAAGCAAATCTTCCATAGACTGGGCAGAGGGGATGGAATCAATAGGCGAGTTTGATGGAAGGTTGCCCATGGTTGTTTAGACACAGAAGTAGGTTGAAACACACACAACTACTCACAGAAACCTCTAAACTCCCCAAATATCACAATTTCTAGATGCGGCAAGCACTCTAACTACTCAATCAACCAGAAAAACACAATCTTGGAGCAGTTTAGAGCTAAATACCTTGTGCATGCACTGATTGAGGTTGGAACTCCGGTCGACCAAAAACCCAGTTTTTTCTTGCTCTCGCACTCTCGATTTGACAATGTATTGCTCAGACCAGATTCCGGTTGTGATGAGAACCGATCGGAGCACTAGTAGAACGATGAGCTCTGATGAATCGCCGGTGGAGATTGTGTTGAATTGGGAACGACGGAGCTACAGTAATTAGGTGAAAAGGGACAAAGATTTTCCCTCTTATATTTAATATTTTTAGAAATTAAAATCCGAATCCAGTTTGGAAAATAAATCCTCAATTGCACACTAGTCCCCAATTTCAATAAAATCACTGATTATTCCCCATAAAATAAATATGTAGCCAAGATTGTATCCTCAACCCGTATGGATATTTCAGCCCACTGATATCAACTCTTTCAGCCCATTGACTAGTCAGGCCCAATAGACTATCCTCTTCATTTTCGGCTAACTCTTCAGTGTTTAAACACACTGATTTCTCAGTGTTTAACATACTTGATACCGACTTCTTTTTGTATTTTTCTTTTTCAAAAATAAAAGAACACAAAGCAGTAAACACTAATATACAACAAATAAGAGGCGATCAGAGGTACCTCAAATTCGACAAACACCAAAGTGTTGTCTTAGTGTCTCAAATGTTGCAGAGTCCAGTGGTTTGGTGAAAATATCTGCATACTGTTCAGCACTAGGAACAAATTCAATGATTAGTTCCTTCTTTTCCACCAAGTCTCTGATGAAGTGATGCTTGATATCTATGTGCTTTGTCTTCTTATGATCAACAGGATCATGGGAAAGATCAATGGCTCCCTTATTATCACATTTTATAATTAGGGCATCCTGCTGGAATCCATAGTCTTTTAACATCTGTTTCATCCACAGTAGTTGTTGGCAACAGCTTCCAGCTGCTAAATACTCAGATTTAGTGGTAGACAGTGAGATAGAATTCTGCTTCTTGCTGTACCATGACACTAGATTCCGTTCTACATAGAAACATCCTCCAGTAGTACTTTTCCTGTCTTCTGAATTTCCAGCCCAATCAGAATCACTGTAGCCGATAATCTAGCTTGGCTTCCTCTAGAGTACAAGAGACCATAATCAGCAGTCCCATGCACATATCTGATTATCCTCTTGACTGCAGACAGATGACACTCCTTGGGATCAGATTGAAATCTTGCACATAGTCCAACACTCAAACAAATATCTGGCCTGCTTGCAGTGAGATATAATAAGCTCCCAATTATACTTCTATACAACTTAATATCTACCTTCACACCATACTTGTAATAAGTCAGTTTCTCTTTAGAAGCCATTGGAGTTCGCATATTCTTAGAATCGTCCATCCCAAATCTTTTAACCAAGTTTAAAGTGTACTTGGTTTGATTGATGAAGATACCTTCCTTGTGTTGTTTGACTTGAAGCCCCAAAAAATATGTCAATTCACCAACCATGCTCATTTCAAACTCACTCTTCATCATTTCTATAAAGCTATCAACCAGCTTTTGAGATGTTGACCCAAAGACAATATCATCTACATAGATTTGGGCAAGCAGAATATATTTTTCATGTTTAAACACAAAGAGCGTTCGGTCTACTCCCCCTCGTCGATAGCCTTTCTGTAAAAGAAATTGGGTGAGACGCTCATACCAAGCCCTGGGAGCTTGCTTAAGACCATATAACGCATTTTTAAGTCTGTAAACATGATCAGGGAGATACGGATCTTCAAAACCCTTGGGTTGTTCCACATATACTTCTTCCTTGACAATGCCATTCAAAAATGCACTCTATACATCCATCTGAAACAACTTGAACTTCATAATATATGACATAGCAAGCAAAAAACGAACAGATACTAACCTTGCAACCGGAGCAAAGGTTGCATCAAAATCAACACCTTCAACTTGGGTATATCCTTGAGCTACCAGTCTAGCCTTGTTTCTGGTGATATTACCATCTCTATCAGACTTGTTCTTGAAAATCCATTTAGTGCCAATGACATTGACTCCTGGAGGTCGTGGAACAAGATACCATACATCACTCCTTGTGAACTGCTCCAGTTCCTCTTGCATGGCAGAAATCCAATACTCATCACTCAATGCTTCCTTATGATTCTTGGGTTCTATTGGAGGAGAGAAAGCATTGCAACACATGCATTCCAGCATTCATTTTGGCGTAGTCTTTTCGTTATGTTTGCCTCAGATTGTACATATTGGGTGGAGGATTGAAAAATGTAGCTGGATCAGATGTTGTAGCTTCAGATACTGTGTTACTTTCAGAAGCATCAGATGCTGTTGTAACATCAGGCAGTGTTATAACATCCGACAGTGTTGTAACATTAGACAGAGATGAATCAATATCTGAACTGATTGGCTGCTCAGGTTCATCTTCAAGTAGGATTCCGCTACTGATATCCTTCAGATCTTTAAATGACCACATTGTTGGACTCCATCATGACATTTGTGCGATTATTGAAAACCATGTATGCCCTGCTATTTAGAGAATAACCAAGGAAAATACCAACATCAGCCCGTTTATCAAACTTACCGAGAGGTTCACGATCTCTGAGAATGTAGCATGCACTCCCAAATACATGGAAGTAAGAGACGTTTGGCTTCCTCCCTTTCCAGAGTTCATAGGCAGTTTTCTGAGTGAAGGGACGGAGATAGACTCTGTTTATTGTATGACATGCAGTATGCATTGCCTCAGCCCACCATTTCTTAGGAGTATCATTTTCTGCCATCATAGCTCTTGACATGTTGATGATAGTCATGTTCTTGCGTTCAACAATACCGTTTTGCTGTGGTGTGATCGGGGCAGAAAACTCATGCTTGATTCCAAGTTTTGCACAGAAATCCATCATAGTAGAGTTTGCAAATTCCCTTCCATGGTCACTTCTTACTCGAACCACTTGAAGACCGTCATGTGATCTTTCAGTATTAACTTGTGTAATGAGCTCAATAATTATGCTCACAGCATCAGATTTTTCTTTCAGGAATTTCACCCAAGTAAACCTGGAGAAATCATCTACACATACAAAGATATATTTCTTTCCCGAAACATTAGCTGGACTGATTGGCCCCATTAAATCCATATGCAGCAGTTCAAGACCATGGGAAGTTTAGAATATGGTGACCTAACCTGTTTACCTTCATGACATGGTGGACAGTTCAACTCCTTTGTATAAGAGAGTAATGGTACTCCTCTTATTGCTTCAAGCTTTGTTACCTTAGACAATGTTTTCAGGTTTGCATGACCAAGCTTCTTGTGCCACAGAAGAGTATCGTCCACGCTTACTTTGAGACAACTTACTGAATCATCCAGAATATAGCAGTTATCTGATGATCTAGTGCCAATAAGAACACCCCGCTCATCCTTCCTGACTGTGCATACTTTATCATCAAATTAAACTGTTAGTTTGTTGTCACATAGATGACTAATACTGAGCAAATTTGCCTTTAGTCCATCCACTAGAAGTACGTCTTGAAATACTGGAAAGTTCTTGACTTGTAACTCCTCCTTTCCAGTTATTCTACATTTCTTCCCATCTCCAAATCTGACAGTTCCAGTCCATGGAACAATATTGCTCAACAACTCAGGAGTACCTGTCATATGTCTAGAACAACCACTATCGAAGTACCAAGAATCTCTGGCATATGAGCTATAACATGTATGAACAACATAGCAGTGATTGGTTTTTGGAACCCATACCTTTTTAGAGTGCTGAGACTTTTCTGATTGTACCATGTTGTAACCTGCTCCAGTGTTGTAACCTGCTCCTGTGTTATAACTTGCTCCTGTGTTATAATCTGCTCTGTTTGTTGGTCTTTGCATCAGATCTCGTAAAAGACGAAAGCAACATCTCTTGTAATGTCCTGGTCGTCGGCAGTAATTGCACCTTGCCTCCCACCATGGTTGAAACATATTCTGATGTTGATGATAGATCGGTTTATAGCCTATTCCAAACTTTGGAGCTTTGGTAAAGTTGCTTGTAGCTTTAACAGGTTGCTCTTTTCTCACTTGTCCTGGATTAGGTTGAATCATCTTCTGGTTCAACTTCCAACTTGCCTGATCAGTCTTGTTGGTCACTTCCATTTTGTCATATCCTAATCCATGTCGGTCTCCAGCCAATTTTCCCATACCAAGAATGTCATCCAGAGCTGCTATTCCTTTGTTCAATTTGGTGATGGTTCCTTCAGCTACCTCAGCTCGAATGAGAGCTATCTTCAGTTCTTTCTTCATTGCCTCAATAGTGATCTGTTGTTGCTCAATTTCTTCATTCAGACTATGATTGTCTTTCTGTAAGACTTTATTTTGTTCAGTCACACTGATCCAGAGTTTATGGAGTTTGTCGTATGATTCATGAACACCCTCAGAGTCTATGTTTAAACTCTCACTTTCTGAAACAATAGTAGCACCAAATGCAACATAGGTTCCTTCTTCACTTTCTTCATCACTTAGAACAGTGATTGCTCCGAATGCTACATGGTTGCTGACATGCTCTTCATCAGAATCTTCTGCATCACTAAACGTAGCATTGTAGGCTTTCCCCTTTTTGTTAGCTGATCCACTTGGACACTGTGATTGAATATGCCCGTATCCTTCGCATTCTCGACACTGAATTTTTCCAGCATGTTTAAACACTGGTTTAGATTCTGCTTGATCATTATTTGTTCTTCTACTCATATTAGAACTTTGCTCCCTTCCTTCGTTTCTTCGGTTTTGAGATTTCCTCAGAACTTTTGCAAAGCTTCTTGATATATGAGCAAGCTCATCCTCGTCCATTTCTTCATTGCTGTTTCTGGTAGAGTGTTTAGACATAGAATTATGTTTAGACACGGAATTTTGTTCAGCTATTTTTTGTGCAGCTGCAATGAATGCCATATCACTATGTCTTACTGTAGCTAACTCCTTCATTTCAAAGGCTGACAGTGCTCCCATGACTTCATCAACGGTCATCTCAGATGTATCATGTAACTCCTCCATTGCAATAGTTTTTCCTTTGAACCTTGGTGGTAGAGACCTCAATATCTTCTGGACAATATCATCTTCAACAAACGGTTTTCCTAACCGATAGGCTGTGTTGACAAGATCTCTGATTTTTGCATTATATTCAGTAATCGTCTCATTATCATGCATAATCAAAGTATCAAATGCTGTTTTTACTGTATGCATTTTTTGTCGTTTCATTTTTGCATCACCTTCATAGCTAGCTTTTAGTTTCTCCCATGCATCCTTAGCAGTGCAGCATGTTGAAATCAAACGAAATGCTTCTTGATCAACACACGAGTTGATGCAGTTGAGTGTCTTGCTGTTTAGTCGCTTGTCCTTCCTCTCTTGAGTCGACAACTCTTCTCTGTTTTTCAGAACACCTTCGGCTGCCCCTGCTGTAGGTGGATGTTTGGCTGGTGACCACTCATTCTCGACCCAGTACCATGCTTCTTCATCTAGAGCATCAATGTAATGCCTCATCCTTGCCTTCCAGTAACCGTAGTTATTTTTATCCAGCATGGGTGCGCGTGTGTATAGTGAACCATCATTCTCTTTGTTCGCCATGATCGATAGGGATCTCCACTGGCCTTGTTAAAGGCACAACTCAGTGGACTAGCTATGATACCAAATGAAATTTACTATCAATCAGTTTCAATAGTTCTTAACTAATCTTTCTATTCTAGCACGTATGTTTAAACATAAGACAGAGTTTAAACACTGAAAGAAAGAATACACGAATTGTTTACGCAGTTCGGTGATAAACACCTACGTCTACGGGGCCTTGCCCAGTCTGAAATTCATCCACTAAAATAACCAAGATCAGTTATAATGTTCTCCAAACAATTAACTATCTAGGACTTATCTTAATCATGTGGATTCGTGAGATCCCCTCACTGCCGGTCAGCAACTCCTCGTTGCTGTTTTGACCACTTCCCCTGAAGTATTAAGGCTTGTTGATTCCAGACTACTGGCGATGGCAAAGACCTATTGAACTCCCTTCAATAAGCTGCTCCAACTGTAAAGCTATTCTGATCGGCAGAATACTTTCTCGCAAGATGGATAAATGTTGTCGCAGCTTTCTTCTCTATTTATAGTTCGAGGCTGTGCTTTCGTGTTGATCTTCTCGGTCCTTCAATCACGGCAATGCTGATCTCTCGTCCAGCTTGTCACAGCTCCACTTAGTCTTCTAGCTATATTCTACCTCTATAGCTAAAGGATAAGAAATATCTTCTTTCCTTATTTAAGACTAATCCTACCTAAGATACAACTCTAGTACATATTCTCAAGCTAATCCAATCAGCACAAAATCAATCTTCACTTATCATCTTGATTTCTCGAATATCATCTTTGATCGCATAAGAGTTGTACTTTACCTTCAATACTCTTGCTTAGTTTCTGATTCCGGTTCAGCAAGTGTTTAAACATCAGTATGTTTAAACATGATAACTTCTACAAAATAGCAAATTATATTATGCTGAGTCTTCTGGACTCTTCAGTAAGTACAACTTAAAATTTTAAATTAACATAATCATAAACTTATACAATAAGGAAAAAACGAAATGGATTTGAATGTGATTCTTATGCTTAACTTTTTTTTTTGTCTCAATACTTTTTTAAAAAAATTTTATTTTATCGAAGGCCAACAATGGCACAAATTTACAAAAATACAAATGGTTGGTAGTTTTACATGATGGTAGCTTCCAAAAGAGAGAATGAATAAGCCAAACACAATGTTATTGACTCTATTTACAAGTAGTGGCGGGATCAGGAATTCAAGAGATTGTTAAATAGTTATGTTTCGACACATCAGTGGCCTGGACATTGCTCTTCATTACACCGTACTATTGCTTGATCTGCTGTAAGTTAATCTTTCAACTCTAAAATTTGAGAGTTGTCGCTGCCGTTTCCGACAACCCTTGGTTGCGCCCTTATCACAAGAGTTCAAAATAAAGCATGAATAAGTTGTTGGGAATTGCCTCAAATTTCAACAATGCTGAATTCCGAAATCTTTTTCTCTGATGAAACAGGAATAAACATGTAACCCTTATCCATTTAGATTAGTTAGTTTTTCCGTTTTCATAGAGGTTTCTGGTAGTTTGAGAGTACTATATAAACTCTTGGTTTTGTTCAATAATATTGTGCGAGATCCGGTGAAGGTAATTTCAGTCGGAGGGTCCCGTCACCAGTATGTGAACGTTTGGGAGAGAAGAGATAATTAGTATAGGGAGTGTAGTGAGGTTGTGTACTCTGTAATTCTTTTGGAATATACTAGTTTGATTCTCTGGTGGATGTAGACCGTGTTTTGGTCGAACCACGTTAAATCTGTGTACTGTCGTTTTATATCTTCGTCATTTATGTTTTCCGCTGCGCTTAAGGGGATCACCTCCCCCAACAAGTGGTATCAGAGCTTTGGTTGATCGGACATGCGCTGGAAGCTAATGGTGTTTTGTTCGAGGTGATGAAGATGGCAGTGTTTGATGTGGGGAGTATCTCTCGGTTGAGTTCTCGGTGGTGTATCCCGGGAGGAGGAACACGGGTTTCGTGGTACTTGGTTTGAGGGAGGAATGTTGGGTGTGTCCAACTCAAGTCCCACGTCGGAGGTGATTCGACTTTGGTGATGAGAGTTGAGGATGTTCTCAATGGGTGAAACTACACATGCGTTGACCGGAAATTTGGATCGGGTGGAGCCATGGAGATTTGGTAGATTCAAGTTTTTTATGTGTGGCTGGATGCGAGGTCAATGGTTATTACTGTACGAAGAATTAGAGGAGTTAGTGGAGTTTGACGTGTTCTTTGATAAAGCGGAGGATTACTTAAAGGATAGAAGACTCGGGTGTAACTCTGTGGCATTTAATTCTTGGTTGTCGTAGTGCGTAGTTACACTGGTCATCGGCTAGGTTCTTGAATTGTGAGATTCAAGTGGGTGTAACTGATAACGCGAAACTAGCTGATGGTGCGTAGTTACATCGGTTTGTTAGCTGGGATCTTGGGTGGGGATACTCAAGTGGGTGTAGCTGATAACGTGAAACTGGCTAATGGTATGACGTCATGGTTGCGTAACTGCATTGGTTCATTGGCTGAGATCTTGGATCGAGGTTGATTCAAGTGGGGTGCAGTTGATAACGTGAAATCGGCCGATGGTTGCAACGTTTAAAGATTGGAGAACCGTGTGAGTGGTGACAGCTCTGGAGGTTGATTCTTTGGTGTCGTGGTTCTGTTTGATGGGACTAGGTCAAGCAGGTGGAGCATTGGATTTGAAGTGGAGGCAAAACAGTCTTGCTGGATAAGAATTTCAGTGTGAGAGAAATTTGTTCCAAGGTGGAGATTGTTGGGAATTGTCTCAAATTTCAACAATGCTGAATTCAGAAATCTTTTTCCCTGATGAAACAGGAATAAACATGTAACCCTTTTCCATTTAGATTAGTTAGTTTTTCCGTTTTCATAGAGGTTTCTGGTAGTTTGAGAGTTCTATATAAATTCTTGAGTTTGTTCAATAATATTGTGCGAGATCCGGTGAAGGTAATTTCAGTCGAAGGGTCCCGTCACCAGTATGTGAACGTTTGGGAGAGAAGAGATAATTAGTATCGGGAGTGCAGTGAGGTTTTGTGTACTCTGTAATTCTCCTGGAATATACTAGTTTGATTCTCTAGTGGATGTAGACCGTGTTTTGGTCGAACCACGTTAAATTCTTTATACTGTCGTTTTATATCTTCGTCGTTTATGTTTTCCGCTGCGCTTAAGGGGATCACCTCCCCAACATAAGTAGGCCTAAATTCCAAAGGGGCAATCCGGGAAGCACTTTTTTTTTTCGAGGGGAAACCGGGGAGCACCTTTAGGGTGTGTTTGGTTGGACAAGTTTTTGCAAAACTTGGACTATCCAAGTCCAGTTTTGTAAAATCTTGTTTGGTTCATCAAGTTTTCCAAAATCCAGACTTGCAAAATCCTAAAAACCAATCAAAAATTTTGTTTTATACTCACAAACTCAACCCAACCAAACAAGGATTTTGCAAAACCAGACTCTCAAAATCCCAAACAAAAACCCAAACTCTCAAAAACCCAAAACAAAATCCAGACTCTCAAAAATTTTGCGAACCAAACACACCCTTAATTATCTTATACACGAGCTTTTGGAAACTCGGCATACCATGTACATTGACAGAGTATTTTCAAGATAGAAATGTAGTGTAGTGTCGGGCAGCCTCTGAGAGACTTTCGTTAGCTTAACTAAAATCGTAGCTTATTATGTCAATCTGCACAGAGATTAGGTGTGTTTAATTTTTGGTAATTTTGAAGAATGTGGTTTTACAAGTTAAAATTAGTAATTTTTTATTTGATTGGTTTTATGTTTGTAATAAGTTTAAATAGTGATACAATTCTGCCCAGTGCTAGTACAGTGATAAACAATGATACTTTTATCTTAAAACTTCCAAAATTTCAAATAAAACAAACAAGATTTTTGGAAGTTCACACTTAAAAAATCACAAACAAAATCTGAAACTCTCAAAATTCTAAATCAAAGTCATAACTTTCAAAATCAACTCCAACCAAACACACACATTTGTTTACATCTCGGGCAGTTGTCCTACCACATTATTATGCATACGAGATTGTAACATTATATCATTTCATGTCTACAGATATCTGAGATGAGCGGATGAAATGCGCACACCACACATTGACAAGGTAGCCAAGCAAGAAAAATTCTCCAAAACAAATTCAAATTAAACACAAAAATTGAACCCTCTAGTATAGCTACTACTGTTCTTTGGCCATGCGCATTTGCAGGTATCTGATGGTGAAGACTAAATTTAGCAAATCAGTCAAAACCGATTGTTATGATTCTCTACATTAAGCCTACTTTGAAATCATGGCCACTGTTGTTTCTAGTTCACTCTTGGGAACTTGCATTCCTCCACCAAAACTTTCCATCTTCTCTGTTAAATCACGAAGAGCTTCTTGCTTGTTAGCCAATTGCATAAGTACCTTGATCCTCCTGAAAGAAACACTACTAGGCTTCTGCCGCTTCTCTACCATCTGCAAGAATGATCTCTCAGCTTCCTCCAACTTTCCCAGGTCACAGAGCAAGCCAAACAAAATGTCAGACACTAACGTAAATGACCCAAAACCTTTCTCAACCATGTCGTTCCAAAGCTCAAGTGCCATTTCCACCTTCTCGTGTCTCCTAATCAATCTTATCAAGAACATACAAGACTGTGTGCTGGGTAGACATCCCGTCTTCTTCATCCTTTGGTACAAGCTCCATGAGCTGTTCAAATCGTTGCACCAAAAAAAGGACCTCAACAACACATTGTAGGTGGTAGCATTTGGACTCAAACTCTTCTTTACCATCTCATCCATAAGAATATAAGCATCTGATATCCTCTTTGCAATACAGAAATTACGAATTGCAGCATTATAAGCTGCAACATCTGGATAACATCCATACTCCCTCATCTCTTTCAACACATCCCTCGCCTTATCTGGCTGCCCCGCCAACCCCAATCCACCAATCAAACTTGTATATGTAATAACATCTGGACTGATGTCTTGCTTCCTCATCTCCTCCAGCAACTTATACACCTTCTCCATTTCTCTGTTCTTGCAATAACAATCCACTAAACAGTTGTATGATACAATATCCGGTTCAACCCCCATTTCCTTCATTTCTTCAAAAAATGCCTCCGCCTCTTCTGCTGACTTCCAGCCCGACAGCAGTATGTTAAAAGTCTGCAAATTAGGTCTAAACTCATGCTTCAAACTGTGGTAAACATTCCTGGCATCACTCATACTCTTCTCTTCACACAATGCCCTTAACAATGCATTAAAACACTTGGTATCAAACTCGAAAACAAGTTTTCTGAACTTTTTAAACGACTCCACAGTCGCCCTAACCGAACAAACCTTAGCAATTCTACCTAAAACCACTTGAACAGTCCTGGGAGTGATTATAGAACGGTCCTTCCTCTTCATCTCCAACAACAAACCCCACATATGCTCAAATTTCCTATTTCTTCCCAGAACATAGAGCATTGTATCCAAGGAAAATGTGGAATGGAAAAATCCCCTTTTTTGGGAAGTAAAGTTGAAAAACTCAAGAGCCTGTAATGGATTGGAATGAGAGAACCTGACCCTTTTCATAACCTTATCAACCAATTCATCTGTGAAAGGGATCGATCTCGCTGCTGATTTCAGTGAGCGTTGGAGATCAACTGAGGCTTCTGAAGCTGTTACTATACGGAAAACTGTCTCGACATCCTGACTCAGAGCAGGTTCAGAAGAAAGATGAGGTGGGAAGGTGTTGTTTTCTACAGCGGAACTAAAGAAATGGAGGGACTGCAAACAGGTAGATGTTGCTATTGTGGATGCAAATGACGTTGTTGAAGAGTAAATAAGAGAGCGGAGCATTGTTGGACACTCAAGGGATTACCTAATCCCAAAATAAAATTGAACTAACACCTAATCTTCCATTGATCACACGTGAAAATAATTGGAGTCGAAAGACGGGCCTGAAAGTAAGGTAAAGCATCCAAGAAGAGTGAGTGGGGTCATCGGAATCTTACCACCGTCGAAGATCAGAGCTCAAAGTGATGCTGCTGCAGGCGGCGGAGGTGGGTAATGCCGTAATGATATACTCCATATATATTGTGTTTGGTGTTGTTGGGGGAAGGGAGTGAAAACCCCGTAATACCCCTGACTATGGATATTTGCAACCAAATCGACGCGGCGGCGGATTCAGATGCTCCTGCTACTGTGTGGGTAACAGTCTTCAACCCTTGTCTTGTACACATGTTCTATGTCTAGTTGATAAATGAATAACCTCGTTAAATTAATAATTTTTCGCGGTCCCGACTTGGGTCAAGGGGTTAAATGAATAACCTCGCTAAATGCATTATTGAGTAATTATTTTAAAATCCTTAAAGACCCTATGTATATATAAATGAATAATCATCACATTTCATAAGATATATATGTATTTAAAAAATTCTACTCAATAATTTTCATAAAATAAATCATTCCCTTACAAAAAAAAAAGAAAAAAAGATGTCGATAGTTTTTTACACTTTTTTCCAACCAAAATTCATCTCATCCTTGATTTTTCCTAGAGCAAACAAAATTTCGTGAGTATTCTACTCGTGTTGTAGACTCTAGATATTCCATACGATGCATTCTATGTATCTTATTAGTAGTTTTAAATACAATGCACATGTGTACATTTTTGGACTTAGTACACATACATACAATTCATGTAATACTACTGCCTAAATGAATATATTATTCATTTATCGATAAATGAATAATCTCTCTAAATGAATATTTTTATGATGGTCCCAAGAGTATTCATTTATCGAGATTTAACTGTAACTCTCTTCAGTTGACCCAAGATCTGCTAACTTGAATTTAAGTTGAAACCCAAAATAAAGAGATGGTTGGAACAAGTTGTCACCCTCTCTTTGCATACACACTACATCATTCATCAAACTCTTTTTTCGCTCTATTCAATTTTAGGCTTGCGAGTGTGAAATGATTTCATTGATACCGAAATATACAATTTATAATACAAGAGAGCTAATATAAGATAGTTAAACATAGGAATAGATATATACCAAAATATATACAAGAATATTTTGATGTTATCAAATATCAATCAAGATATTCTATTATCCCGCTCAAGTGAAGCGTCAGATTCGTGGAGCCGCAAAGTTTGAAACGAAACAGCTCAAAAAGGGGACGAGACAATGCCTTTATGAAGACATTGGTCATTTGAAAAGCAGATGGAACATGACTAACGCGAAATTTCTTAGAAGAAACAAGCTCATGAACAAAATGATAGTCAATGTCAATATGTTTGGCCCGCTTATGAGCAACCGGATTTTGAGAAAAAGATCGCACTATTGTTATCACAAAGCAAGAGCAGAGTTGTAGACCTAAGAACTCACAAAGCAGTTGACACAATCAAGCAAGTTCATTAACAGTGTTGGTCATGGTACGATACTCGGATTCACAACTGGATTGAGACACACTAGGTTGCTTCTTAGCACTCCAAGAAACAAGATTGCCACCCAAGGAAAATAGCATAGTCATAGGTGGAGCGGCGAGTTTCAAGAAAACTAGCCCAATCAACATCGGAGTAGTCAAGAATGGGAATCCCGTGAATGGCAAAATGTCAGTCCATAGTAACCGTCCCACAAACATAACAAAGAATGCGAGTAACAGCTGAAAGTGACCATCTTTGGGAGACTGGATAAACTGGCTAACAAAGTTAACAACATAAGACAAATCTGGTCGAGTAATCGTCAAGTACTTTAGTGCACCAACAGGCGAATGGTAAAGTTTGGGATTCGACAAATCAGGAGTGGAAGAACTGACAAGTTCCGAACCCGGTACAAATGGTGTAGAGACAAGTGAAACGTCTGTCATACCAGCTCGTTGGAGAACCTCCATGGCATACTTGGCTTGCCCAAAAACAGCCCAGAGGAAGAACGAGCTACCTCAATTCCCAAAAAGTAATGAAGGCAACCAAAATTCTTAACAGCAAACTCATGATCAACTTGAACAACGAACCGACGAATGAGATCAGAGTTATTCTGGGTAATGATAATGTCATCAACATACACCAACAAGTACAACATAGTCGGTTCTCGAGAAAACAAAAATAATGAAGTGTCAGTCAAACAACACTTGGACCCTAACTTTACAAGAAAAGAGCTGAAACGCTGGAATCAAGCCCGAGGAGCCTGCTTAAGCCCATAAATGACTTTCCGAAGGCGACAGAAAAAATTCGGGTGAACATGGTCAGAGAAACCTACTAGTTGTTCAATGTAGATTGGATCATCTAGAATACCACTAAGAAACTACTTTTTAACATCCAAGTGATGAAGCGACCATAAATACGTAACAATAAGGGAAAGGATGATTCGGACAGTGGAGGCTTTAACAACTGGAATGAAAGTATGAGTGAAATAAAATCCAAGCAGCTGAGTAAAACCTTGAGCAACAAGACGAGTCTTGTACCTATCAACACAACCATTAGGACGGTGCTTGATCCGATTAACCCATTTGAAACCAACAACGTTTGCATCAGTAGGTCGCGGCACAAGATCCAATTGTGTTGCTGGCGAAGACCATGCATTTCGGGCTTGTTTGCCAGAGTTTTTCTGTAAAGCAGTTCAATTCAGTTCAGTATTTTTTTTATTGTTTTCAGTTCAGTTCAGTTCAGTACTTTTTCATTTTTTTCGGTTCGATTAAATAATTTTTTATTTTTTCAGTTCATTTCAGTTCAGATAAATATTTTTATATTTCTTTTCATTTCAGTAAATTTCATATATATATATATATTATTATAGCTCTCTACTGTTTTTTTGATTCAGTTCAGTTTACATTCAGTTGAATTCAGATTAGATCATAAAATTAATCTTTTCAAAATATGATTTAATTTAGTCATACTATTTTCCTTATATTTACTTTTTGTTCATTTCATAGCAATTCAGATCAGTTTTTTTTAAGTTTGTTGATGTAATTCAACCTAATGTAGGTGTATTATTAGTATTTAAGTATGTCTAAATTAATAAACCTGTTCGACCAAAGTAATTCATAAGTAATATTACTCTTTTGTCATACATTTACTTTTAATTCATATCAACTCAGTTTCAAACCACATCAAATCAATTCAAAATAACGACATTTAGTTCACTTCAGTATCTTCATCATGAGGGCAGACTGCAAAATTCTTGTTGCTATATTCAGTCGAACTTTATTCATTTCTTCATTCCTTTGAGGGTTGAGCAATTCCTTATCCGCCGTTCCTTGAACATTATCGTCATGCTCTACAACAAGGTATCCCAAGCTTTTCCATTCGCACATAGTTATGAAGCGTGATTGTTGCTACTATTATAGCCATTTGTCACTCCTCCTTCATTTGAGGCATCGACTTAAGCATGCGCCATCTATTCTTCAAGTTGCCAAATGACATTTCCACAGTGTTACGTAGAGAAGAATGTCTATAGTTAAATTGATCCAAATTTCCTCTAAAATTTATATTTCTTTGAAAATCCGGTAAACGATACCTTGCATTTGGATCCATAAAAGGTGCCAAATATCCTTTTGTTTTTGGATATCTCGAATCCACCAAATAATATTTTCCTACAATTTAATATAAGGTAAAAATAGAGCATAATATAATAGTATGTGATTTAAATAAGAAGCAAGTGCATTGCATACGTACCTTGCGGTGGGTGTGGAAAATTAAACTTTGAAAACATTATAGAATCTCTCCACACATCAGTATCATGAGCGCTTCCTTCCCACCCCACATCAATGAATGTAATGATCCTATCACATGAGATTGCAGCTATCACATTCCAAGTCCGTAACAGATGTAAGATAACTACAATACAGAGTACAACAGGAAAAAGATTACTTCCTACACAAGAAAGGACTTAATGTCCATAAACAAATATCTCTAATATATTCTTTAACACCCTCCCTCAAGTTGGAGTATGATGATCAAGAATGCCCGACTTGCGAAGAAGATCATGAAATATCTGTCTGAAAGAGCACACCACCTCATTAAAAAACTCAGTGAGAAAAAAAGATAGTTTAGCTCCACTTCAAAAGTTCCAAGAGTAGAAATCGCAATAAATCAGCGGAAGAAGAAAAATTAGTATTCCAGCCATCAGAGAGAGTCGGTGGTCCGAGTGAACGAGAAGTAATCATTCGCAGTCCATCTCGCTTCCGCAAGTGCAAGGTACTGGCTGTAGGCACATTGCACTTGGACACAGTAGGCCGGAAGAGTTCGGCGGAAAAAAATATAGCGTCAAAACCTGGAGTTCGGTCAGACTGAGAAGGCCGGAAGAGTTCGGCAGAAAAAAAATTAATGATGGAGTCAAGGGCCAGGAGTTCAGTCGGAGCCAGAAAAGTTCGGCAAGAGTGAAAATATAAAGCTAGAGTCAAGAACCAGGAGTTTGGTCGGAATGAGAAGGCCGGAAGAGTTCAGCGAGAAAAAATATAGTCAAGGACCGGAAGTTCAGTCAAAGTTGGAAGAGTTCAGCGATAAGAAAAAAAATGTAGACGTCAAGAATTCATTGTGGCAATAATTTGAAGTAGAAGGCAGAGCGACGAGGATATGAATCCATGGTACTGACGTGACTGTACTTAGAAGCAGATAGCAGCAATATAGAGGAAGTCGATCAGGGTCCCGGGAGAAGTCGATCAGAGTTCCGGTAGAAGTCGATTAGGGTTCCAGCAACAAGGAGGAAGTCGATCAGGATTTCGGCAACAAGGAATAAGTCGATCAAGGTCCGGAGAGAAGTCGGTCAGGGTTCCAGGATTGAACCAACTCTTGATACCATGTAAAATAAATATTAATGTATATAATAGGCACTTCAAATATATTATCAAAGGCAATTATTACAAGAGGATGATTGCAATATTTATAGTTTTAGACAGCAGCCTCTAGGGTGTCCGTAACTGATGTGGAATAACTACAATACAGAATATAACAGGAAAAAGATTACATCCTACACAAGAAAGGACCTAATGTTCATAATTAAATATCTCTAAGGGTGTGTTTGTTCGGCATAGAATTGGAGCATAATATTCAAATTCTATGATATTGGGTGAATTCTGATGTTTGGTTGCACAATAATGTTATTTTAGAATTGGTTTTCGAAAATTATGATGTCTTAAATTCCATTGATTGAATTCTTTTGATGGGGTAAAGTTTTCCAACTCCAATGCCATGATATTGGCAACAATTTACGGATCTTTTCCGTGTCGATCTCGGGTTATAACAATTAATTCGGATCTTTATCTATCTGCAGCCTCCACCGAGCGTCATCGTCACCACCAAGCCGACACTACTCCACACCCGCCATCTACTGCAACGATCGCCTGGTCTAAGCTTCACCACCTGTGCTCCTCGCCCGTCGCCTTCGTCGATCGCCACCACATGCGCATCTTCACCGTCGGCTTTGTTCTCTGGCCGATCTCCACCGCCTTCGGTGAGGCCATCGATGACACCATCACCATTTGAACCATCTCCACCTGCTCTTGCCATTCTTTGCAGTCACCAATCACCATCACCGCCTCTATCAATCGATCTCCGACCCTACTCCACACCCGCCATTTGCTCTAACGATCGCCGGTCTTCATAGAAACTGAGGATGGAGAATGCCCAACTCAAAGAAGAGGTTTTGAATTATTTCTTCCTTTTTGTTCATGATGATGCATTTAATTAATTATATCATCTTCCTGTATTTAATTTGGGGTTGTATTATTAATGTGTGTAGCTTGATAGAGTGTCAAGCATTGCTGCTAAGTACATAGAGAGGCCTATTTCACAGCTTCCACCAGTTCAGCCTATTCCTATGCCCTCACTTGATCTGTCCATGTCACCAATTATCATGGGATGCTTGGCCCATCTCTGGATCTTGGTGGTGATCGAACACAAGTTTTATGAAGCTTTGGTTTTTGTTTGACGAGGGTCAAGGAGTGCCTGAAGTCACACTGTTTGATGATGTCTCCAGTAACAGTCCATATGATTGAATCATCACCATGGTTCGGAATTTTCTGTGCTTACTACACTTTAATATAGGGATTTGATGATTTGGTGGTTCATTGTTATGTGTTTATGTTGGTGGCACTATTACTTGGACTTGTGTTCTGGATTTAGAGATGCATATGGTTCTGAGCTTTGATTCATGGAAAGTAGAATGTTTGTTATGCTAAATGTGATTCTTAACTCTTCTCTTGAAGTGGTGATACATATGCTTATCCTCTGAATCTTCTTGTGTGGAGAAGTTCTGATTTTTACTGACTTTTTGGCATGATCATGGCTTGTGGTGATAGACTGAGTTCAAGCAATCAGTTCTGAACAATCAATTCATAAAACACCAAGAATTTTGCGTACCTATTTCTTACTCACTCACTTCTGGATGCAACTTAATGAGCTGTGTAGGTTGCTTTAGTGAATAAAACTACTAGGTTAGTATGTATTATATAAAGAATTTGCTACAAACTGGATGAATTGTCACAAGTAATTCATGTGGATTTCCTGGTATTATTTCAGATTTGTGGAAATTATGACTCATGTATTCTCCCGCGAAGCCTGGCGATGTGTTTGGCATATGATTTAGGTAAATCACTTGTTTTATATTTCCCCTTGGATAGTCTGATGTATCTCTATGGCTTGTGTGCTCAAACTTTGACAACAGCTTCAAGCTGATATTGAGGATCTGCATTGCTTATTGCTGAGAAGGCCGAGAGGTGATTTTCACTTGATAAAGAAGAAGAAGAAGATGATGATGGTGAAAGCTTGTCTTGGATTGGTGATGCACTTATAGACTCATAGTGTTAATATCCTTTTTTCACTATAATATTTGAAGTATATTTGAATTGATCATATTGTTTGGATATGAACTACATACTCATCAAAGCTTGCAGTAATGAAATGGAGGCTTTGATGCGGAATTTACAGTAGAAAGATTTTGCACTATTTTTGTAATAAATGAATAGAGGGTAAACTATATTAGTAGAAGATAAATTTAAGATAGGAGAGACTCAAGAAAAGGTTTCAAAAAAGATGTTGCTTGGAAAAATAAGTAAAGAATGGAAATTTTAAGATATAAATAAAGTAATAATAAAAAACAATTCAAATTCTAATTCAATGTCAATATTTAGTTATCCAAACACAAGAATTGGAATTACAATCTCAATTTTTAAGTAATTCTAGTATAAGTCAAACACTAGAATTCATAAAGTATTTAAACATCAATTCACTATTCAAATTCTATGGCATTAGAATATCAATTCCAATGCCAATTCTAACAACAAAACACACCCTAATATATTTCTTAACAACATCCAAAGTGGTTGGAGCAATAGAAATTGATCCGATAGCTGTTGGAAAAGAGGTCTCATCAAAACGAGCATGGCGAGTGAGGTAGACCTTCTTGGATGTGGGTTCAAGACAGTGAAATCCCTTGTATTGGGCACTGAATCCAATAAAGATGCATGGAACACTTCATGGAGCGAGCTTGTGAGGTGCAAACGACCGAGTATAAGGATAAGCTCTACGCCCGAAAGGATGAAAGTTAGAGTATCAGGATGACAGCAGTGTATCAGAAAGTAAGGGGAGACATTGCGAAGAGTGAGACGATTGATGGTATAGAAAGCAGTGGCGAAAGCAACATCCCAGTTAGATGGTGGTAGATGGAGTGCATTAGCATCGTAAGTCCCGTTTCCGTAATGTGCATGTGTTTGCATTCAGCTCTACCATTTTGTTCGGGTGTACCTGGACAAGAAATCTAGTAAAGGATTATTTTAGCCGAAAAGTGAGCCCGTAAACGCGAATTGGTAAACTCAGTGCCTGCATCGCTTTGAAATAATTTAATGGAGTAGGAAAATTGATTTTCAACCAAATTATGAAGCTGCACGAATGTCTCAAAGAAGTCTGATTTCCGCTTCAAAGGAGAAAACCAAGTAAAATGTGAAAAATCGTCCACTAAGATTGCTAGTATGAAAAACCACTATCTGATAAACTGAAGTAGGACCCCACATATCACGGTGTACCAAACCAAGTAAAGAATAAGCCCGTTTTGGATTGTCCATAGATGAAAGCCTTTTTCCATTTGCTCGTTCACATAAAGAGGGTTCACGTTAAAAAGAAATGACCTTTACTAGGTTCAACTTATTTAATAAAGAAATAACTGATAGGGTAGTATGGCATAATCTAGCATGCCATATGTCGAACGACGCCCTATGTTTATTCGCTTGAATGTAAGCAATAAAAGAAGCACCACCTTGTTCTAGTGCATATAAACCATTCTCACATCGTCCCTGCCTCACGATTTCCCTTGTGGACTTTGGTTGAATAATAAACTTATTTTCATCAAAAGATATCACAGATTTCAAATTTCCTTTTCAATTTACTGATGGAGAGAAGATTTTTTGTAATATCCGGAACCACTAGCACATCAGATAAATAAAAATTACGAGAAAATCGACGTTGACCAATATAAGCAATGTTAACAGGTCTATCGTTAGTAAGAGTAACAGAACGGTTACCGTTATAGGAAGCGATATTGTGAAGACCAGACGATGTGGATGCCATGTGATTGGTTGCACCAAAGTCTAGATACGAGTCATAAGCATTGTCGAGGTATTCAGTGGACTGAAAAGTATCAGCGAGACTCAACTCCAGATTAGGGCTGGTGTAGGATTTGGCGGTGTAACCAAATTCATCGCAGAAATGGCATTTGGGATTCCACTTCTCCACAGACTTTCTCTATTTTTTATTATTATCAATAAATATTTGAATGCTTCTTACTATTATTTTATTCTTATTATTGTTACATATTTGCTTCTTACAATTATTAAATTATTGATGCATAGAAGTTAAAAATCATTTCATTGTTGATAATTGCTCCTTACTTAGTTTTTATCAAAAAGTGTCACGATATGACGTTTAAGAAACATTATAAAAACACTTTTATTTCATTACCATTAGAGGTGCTCTAAAGTATTACACGTGATGGTACAGCTGTGTGTCGACGAACAGAGCTCATCGACGGAAGAGGTTTTAGTACGTCTTACACAAATCCAAATTTGGAAGCCAACAAACCGGCGTACACACCAACACATATACTGAATTCTTACAGGCCTTCTATACGCAGTCCGTATTTTGCTTATTTGCAGTCCGTATTTTTTTTAAATAATCATATATAAAATGATTCTGATATATAACTGAATTGCAAGTGTATGCAATAGAAGTAGTATATATGATGCATATGTCTGATATACATAATTATTGACCATATCATATATATCGAAGGCGTATTTTTATTTTGGACTGCAAAATAAGCAAAATACGGACTGCGTATAGCATGCCCCAATTCTTATAGTCCACATCAGGTTTATAATCCTGTACCATTAATTTCAACGAGGCAACTATCTGCTGTAGTTGTATGATTTCTTCCTCTGCTCGCAACTGGAACAAACGAAGATAAAACTAAAATCTGAAGTCGGAAGTCTAAACTATTAAGTGGTTTAATTGTTTGATAAAGTTATATATGATGTCTGAACACTTAAATTTAAGTTTAAACTAAAAAATGTAAAAAAAAAATTAAAATATAAATTTAAAATGTATAAACATAAAAATAATATTAATTATGATTATAATTTATATTTTAATACAAATATTTGTGAAATATTAACTTTATAATTTAAAATGATTAAAAATAAGAAAATAGTTTACTGTTGCAAAACAAATAATATCTTAATTAATAATAAAAATAACAACATCAAACTATTATAACCTGAAAAGACATTTAAGAAAATATGTTTATGAATTAAATATTATCAAATTAATAGCATTTTTTTTTGAAACCACACAAGTGGGGTGAAGTTTATTAGGCTCACCAAACCAAAAACCAAGAATGTCTGTACAATGAAAAATGAGTAAAAAACACTATTACAAATCAATCTTTATGTCATATATGTAAATGAGAAACCTTATCTAGACCTATGTCTACTTTTGCAAGCATGTTAGGCATCGCTATGCGAAGACCAAATCTGCCGACAAAAGTACTCGATACTCACAAGCATTTTAGGGATCGCAATACGAAGCCCAACTCCGCCGACGAGTACGAGGTGTCCATAAGGTTTCTAAAGGTTGAAAGCTTGTGCATGGTACTGATAAGCTCAATGTCTTTGCCTTTGTGGTCTGGTTCAGAGAAACTCCATGTGTTACAGCTTAACTGGTGTGGTGCTTTCCATATGGTGAAGGTTTTTGTCCAGGCCTTGCGCCTGCAATATACAAAAAGAGATATCAGCAGTAACTGAAAAGAAATTTAAGCTCTTATGTAGGGAACTTGTCTGCTGTCAAGCTGAACCAGTCCCCTTATATTTCTGGGCAAAGAGAGATGAGTAAAAGTTTGAGTGTTCCTTTCTTTACTAGACATTGTTGCTAATGAATAAGCCACATAATTGGCTTCCCTATAAACATGAGTAATGGAAAGGTGAGCAAACTCACTTTGTAGTGACCATATAGCTCTGATGTAAGGTTCCAGCTTCCAAGGAATTTTGAAGTCTTTTCTGATCAGTCTGAGTAGAATAAGTGAATCAATATCCACTTGCAATGTGTCATCTCCTCCATGTAGGCTAGGTGCAACCCTTCCAATAATGCTAAAGTCTCAGCCTCAAGGCTATTTTTCTGATTCAATTAAAGTGACCTGGCAATAATCACTTGACCAGTAGCTGATCTGATAACCATACCTGCTCCTGCTTGTCCAGGGTTACCCAATGATGAACCATCAGTATTCAGTTTAAATGAAGCTGTAGGAAGCTTCCACTGAACTAACTGAATATGTTTTCTCATAAAGGGTGCCAATGGAGCAAGGTGCAGAAGCTCAGTATATACATGATTAGCTTCATCTGGCTTCCATTGTAACATGTGGACTTTCATCACACTTTGCAGAAGCATAAGTATTCTTTTTCTCATGAATAAAAGCCTTGGAACAATATTGTCATGGTGATAAGAATTTCTGCTACACCATATAACCCAAGTTATGAAACAGTGCAATAATCTCACTAAAGTTCTGTGAAGCTCATATTTAATATTAACATTCCAATAATGAAAGAATCTATCCCATAAGCAACCAAAGTTCACAGGTGCCAAATCAAAGAGTGTGTGAAATTCATTACATAGAGCAGTAATAAAGGGGAAATTATGGAATATATGTTGCATATCATCAGATTCATTTTTACAGAAGCAACAGATAGATGTAATATATATTTTATTCTCTGTAAAATGTCTCCAACTGGTATTAATCTATTCAATAATATCCAGTTAAAAACTGAGAGCTTATTTGGGACATATTTTCACCATAAGAATTTGTAAGACTGTACTTTTAGCCTTTTATGTCTCAGCTTTTCATAAGAAGATGATATAGTAAACATTCCAGTAGGTTCCAATTTCCAAATCAGTCTATCTGGATAGTTGTCATATATTGCAATGTCCTGATTTAACGTATTTACTATATGTTGAGGAATTCCAATGGCAAGTTCAGTAACATATTGTTGTTGGTTATAAAAACAAATTCCTGAACAGTCAATTCTGGATGCATAATATCTATATCATCATTCCAGTAATCAATCAAATTTCCAACATCTTTCCAGTTTGAATTCCAAAATGAGATGTTACCTTCACCTCACCTGTATAGCACTATTCTGAGTTGCTATATTGTCCATTTCTTTGTATCTTTTCCAGATCTTTGATGTCTTCTTGTGATCTGGTAAGGACCACGTGAATGTTGTCCATAGTGTTTTACCTGTCTGTAACGTCCACCAAATCTTAATAGAAAAAGCATTAACCATAGTGTGAAGATTCTTGACACCTAAGCCATTTTCCAGAAATGGATATCTCAGGTTGTCCTAAGATCTCCACACTTTATTATGTCCATAATCTGAAGAACCCCAAAAGAATTTGGCAAAAAGAACATGCAATCTTTCAATTATACCATTAGTAGGTTTTATGACTGTTAAAATGTGTAATTGTATGACTGAAAGCACATGTTTAGCCAAGATTAGCCTTCTTGCTTGGTTGAGCCATTTATTCTGCCAAGATATCAATTTTGAGGCTATGGTATCAAACAGGGACTGGAAATAAGTATGTTTTTTCTTCCCCATGAAGATAGGGCAGCCCAGGTATCTAAATGGAAAAGTACCATATCTGAGATCAATCTATGGTATGCAACAGGAGCATGTTTAGACAGATAGTATGTGGATTTGTCAATATTAATTTTCTGTCCTGACACTAACTCATATTTTCTCAGGAAATTCATTAGATTTTCAAGACTGTGCCTATTTGCCTTAAGGAAACCATAGTGTCATCTGCAAAATTTAAGCTGGTTATTTGTGTAACTGTATGTGGCAGCTTGTACTTATATATTTTAGATTCATTAAACAGGAAACCTAAGGTTCTTGTGAAGACCTCAGTAAGTATTATAAACAAAAAGTGAGACAGTGGATCTCCCTGTTTTATACCTCTTGAGACTTTAAAAAATCCATATGGTTTCCCATTTACCAAAACATAGAAGTTAGCTGCATTAATATTGCCCATAATATTTTTGACTAAGTGAGAGTGAAAACCCATTTTTAGTAATAATTTAGCTAAGAAACCCCATGAAATCCTATCAAATACTTTCATCAAATACTGTTGGATTGAGGCAAAATAAATATGGAGTTTTTGGAATTTGACACTATATTATAGAGATTGTTTTAGAGTAGCTGTTGGGCTTGCTCTTAATCTTCTGTTTCCAAACCATGTAAATAGGTTTCCAGATGAAGGAATCTCTAAAATACTACTATCTTCAATGAACTCATTGAATTCCATCATGGAGTCTAAGTTAGGGGCTGCCTGTCCAATATATTCTGAAGTGTATCTCATTGCATTAAAATCTCCAATAAATAAAGCAGGTAAAAGACTATGTGGAGCTAACTCTAACCATAGTTCCCTTTTATCTATCATGTTATGTCTAGCATAAATGAAAAAAAACATGCCATGATGTAGCTATAGATGCATATTCTATCTCAGTTTTAACAAATTGATCATGCTCAGTCTGAATTGAAATTTTAAACTCATCATTCCACATTATCCATATTTTATTTCTAGGATGAGCATAAAATTGATTGAAACCTAGCTTATGTGCAATAGATGCCAGTTGAGAGCTATCTAAAAAAGGTTCCAAGATTACAAAAAGCCCTAATCTATGTTTCCTTTTCATATGAAGTACCCTAGCCTGAATTCTGTTGTTTTTTATTCCTCTAGAATTCCAGACACAAAAATTGATTCCAATCATAATTATATCATAGATTTAGCATCAATATGTGATCTAGTGTGAACTGTTTTTTGGGTACTTGTATAATCTTTTTTCCCCCATTTTTTCTTAACAGTTTGCTCAGGCTGAGAGGTGTCTATGTTAATAGTGTCAGATAAAAGTCTATCAAATTTATTTTTATCAGTATGAATAGGTTCAAGAATAAACTCCCCATCTACTTATTTAGCCCTTTTTTCTTGAAACCATTGTAAGGTAGGCATTAAAGGCATATTCTCAAGGAGAGTAGTATCATCTAAAGACAATGGTGAGTTCATACCTGAGCTTACCTGAGAGGCCTTGTTATTGTCCTCTTTGTCCATAGTTAATTGAAAATCTGATTGAGTATCATGAGAGTCTTCATTGTTGTGCATGTACTTTCCTTGATCATGTGTCTCTGGATGTACCTGACCTGAGGAAAGCTCAGCAGATGGGTCAGGCTTAGCTAAACCAGTGATATGATCACCGGTTTGAATAATAGTATTCTGAATGTCAATATCCTTTTGATGACTAGATAAGTTTTGATCATTCTCTATATTCAAAGTTGTGCTGTCTGTAATCTGAGTGTCCTTATGCACCAACTGTAAGGAAGCTTGAGTGGTCTTGACTTGCTGCTGTTTTTGAGTATCTGGAGGTGCTTTCTATTGCATTTGTGGACCTGTGAGTGCTTGATTATCCTTATGATGTATCACAGGTGCTTTTTCTCTCCACACTTGTTGAACTTGTACCTGTTTACCAGCAAAATTTGTACCTCTCTTTTCCAAGGAGATTGTCTGAGCAATTTGATTAGCATTAACCACATCAGTAGGTATCATTTGTTTCTCATTGTTGGTAAAATATGAAGATGAAACATTATTATCCTGTGTGTGATTATTAATCATAGTAGGTCTCCATAGCATAATATGTTTAGGCCTAGGTTCACTTTTACAAGCAGAAACATCATGACCTATTTTAGAACATCTGGAACAATAAAAGGGTAAGTTTTCATATTCAACTCTTTGCCAATAGCCCATATTTCTAAAACTTAGCCAGATTCTCTCAGTAAGTGGCTTAGTGATATCTATTTCTACACAAACTTTGGCAACACGAGGCCTTGTTTTATTCAAAGTTGCTTGATCAGTTTTAACAGGAATACCAATCAAACTACAAATTGATAACAGTGTATTCTCATAAAAAAATTATCTTTCCAGACCATAAAGAGCTATCCATACCGGAATGATGGGTGAATCTGCGTTTGGATCAAAATCCGGACTCCATTTCGTGATCCGGATCGAATAAGCCCCAAAGCTCCAAACTTTGTGCATCCAGCACCTGTAATAATCTTCTGCAAGATCAAAATGCATTAGTACCTACCTGTTATCTTGCAAATAAATTTCCAGTTGACCATGAATCCGGCCGTTTGAAAATCTCGCCGGAGTTTATCCAGTTGAGATCGAGCCCGAGCAAATTTGCCCACAAGGGTATGCTTTAAGGGCTCCTCTAACCTATCACATTCCTCATCGGAAAAGTGAAGGCCAGGTTCCCCGAGGTGGTCAACTCTCGGCTTTGGATTGAAGGTTGCTCCAGCCGGCAACGGATTCCTATTGGAATTACAGCGCCACCGCCTGCACATAGGAAATCGTAGGCGGGGCTTGAGCATGGTGAGTGGCTCCGCCATGAGGCGGCGCTGGAGAGGCGGAGATCAGAAAGAGGATTAGGGTTTTAGAGAAGAATCGTCAAAATCGCCAGACCTGCCCAAAACCCATAGGAGGTGAGGCTTTGGGGCTGAAACCCTTGGATCCAAATTAATAGCATAAAGTTATTGGATATAAAATTATTAAGGCATTTGTGTGTGTGTCAAAGAATTCTATTTGATTTTAACTGTATTAATGTATTATATAATAGAACTCAATTTCTATCGTACTCGATTTTAATCATGAATTATAGTTAAATTATAACATTTTTAATATTATTTTATATTTATATATAAATAGTTAGCTAACATAAATATAAATAAGGAAAATTAAAAATCAATCATTAAAAAACTAATGGATATATTTACAAAGCAAACATTTTTGACGAGTGATTTGCACTTAGATAAATGTTACTATTGTTATTTGCGCGTACGTCAATATATACACAGCTGAATTCAAATAAACACAGAATTCAAACACAATCATGTACTACTTCAGAGATGAAGTTTGCTTTATTATAGGTTTAATAGTAGTTGAGAATGCTAAGCCAAAGAGCATTTTTCAGAAATATTAACAATGTAAACAAACTAGCTCAAGAAAATTTTATACACTAAAAATGATTACCAGATGGATGGATTGTATATAGCTCTCATGTCATCAAAAATTTGCAGTAACATAACCGATGTGAAGGTGTGACATTAGGAGAAAATTCATAAACTGTCAGAATGATGGAATATCAACCAGATCTGCTGTCACCTTCCTTCTGATAACCATCAGGAGCAGAAAATTTGTCCAACAAATTATCAGTTTGCTCATTATCAAGTTCAATATAGAAACTACTTGAAATTATAGTAGTTTTCTTGAATGATAGGCCTAAATTGTTCTTCAGTTAGTGGCTGGCAGTCTAAGAACACGCGTACTTCATCCTGCAACTCTAAAACTACCCTAAAACAACATACACATATAATAGCTACATGCAAATGAACTACCATTCAATACCTGAGCCTCGGGAGGGTGGTGAAGAAGCATCTTAGCTTTACTAGCTGCCACAAAGATGACGTGGAGCTTCTTATTGGTTTTGTCAAATAGAAACAATGGCATTCCTGCACCTATTTTCATCACATAAAGATTTTGTTTCAGATGTACTAAGATTGCGAATGGATAAAGGCAACAAACATGTGGAAAAAGAATCCAGCATATTCTGGATATATTAAATGCCAGAAAAATCAGAAACACAATTTTGAGATTGTACTAAAAGAAGGCATACCAAAAATGTTCTCCTCAACAAGTGCGCATGGTATCTTCAGTGCAACTAAAGATGACACCCACTAGTGGACATGCATAGGATGCAAGGCGGTTGCATCATACCAAGCAAGGCGGATCCAAAATGCCTTGTTTGGTTGTGCCTTAAAATAGAATTTTTCTCGGTGTTTTCGGAATCGCCGTGAAATCAGCCGAATGTAGCTTACGAAATCGCCGGAGGACCCTGCCTGGTGTCAGTGATATCTGAATGGACGGTATCGCCAGCATCATTTCGCCTGCAGAAGCGATATCACTCATTTCAGTCGCCAGCAAATGAATTTGAAACCCACGACATCGGATCCAGGTTCGCCTATGAAGTGGTTACGAAACCGCCACTGGATTCGCTTATATTTTGGATACTTATTGATTGGTTGGAATTGTAAATAAACGTGAAGGTTACGAAATCGCCTCACATACAGCCTATGAGCGAATCTATAAGGCGAATTCGCCTAATGAAATAGGCGAAGTTGTGTGCGAACTCGCCGCTTGAAATGATCGTGCCAACAGAGACTCACAAGCGAGTGGCGAGGCGAAATCGCTTCAACAGACGAATTTGGAGGTGATACCGTTTTTGTGTCCGGTTGTAGATTGTGGAGCGTGAAAAATGTGGTGGCGAAAACGCTTCTTTATTCGCCTCTAAGCGAATCTGTTATTACGAGATCATCTACAACCACTGCAAAATTGGCTAATATTTGAAAAATGTGACCTGTTTCTTTCGAAACATGAATTGTTATTCCGATACAACAAAAACCTGCCAATTTCCAATATCCACCCTATACTAAAGAGGCACAACCTCATATTTCTAGTGTACACAAGTGCATTACCAATGTCAATTCCTAATTAAAAAAAACTAAATGCAATGGACCAACACCTTGTCACGTGGTAGGTAGCTTCCGGAATTATGGCCTTGCAATGGTAAAAGCCCGGTCGTGGGCTAGGTGGCATGCCAGTCGATCTCTTCTGTTGTTAAGTTCTTCCAAGGAGAAATGCGTGGTACCATCCACGAATACACATAGGCGAAACAAATGTGCATTAGGAAGTTGTCATGAAGAGCAATGGAATTAGATTGTAGAAGGTTACCTTTAGAAGATCTTGCATGTTGTTTTTAACACCATCTACCACCATCAAACCAAATAGCATCGTGTAATAGCCACATTCCCAGTCCGAGGATTGCTTCCTAGACTATAATATATATACTCCATGGTTATAGCAATGGTGTAGGCTAAAAAAATTGAATTGAAATTAAGTGATAGCATAAGCATAAGAAGTTACCCTAAGGAAATGCATTGTCGAGGAGATCGGCGAATGTCCAGGATGGAGGGCGGTGGAGGGGGTCTATCCAATATACTTGCTTCAAATCGGGTATTATAGGAACAAAGCTCCAATGATCACTACAAATCATATGAAAGAATCCAAATGGTCATATTTGTTTGGAGAAACATACAATCTAGAAAAGCTAAAACAATAGAGAAAATTACAAGGTTTACCTCTCGAGATATGGTCCAATGAATATTTTATTGGATTTGTAAGAGAAGGTGTTAGCCAATCCTAGTTTGTGTATACATATGAGATCGTAGAGTTGGACTAACACAACATTTGGCAAACTAATTCTTGCTTGTGGATTCACTACTACATCATTCTTGCTTGCAAAAGTAAAAACACACAATAGTTATTAGTGAGAGCCTAACAAGTGATGAGCTTTACTCTAGCATGACCTTGATGTAACAAATCTCAAAAACAAAGAAATTAAATGCCCATTCAACATAGACATGAAATTTTAGACACATACCTTGATTGTACAAGAAGCTCTTAGTTTGTTGTTGATGTCTACTACACAAAGTAGCAAGATTTGTTGGTTTTACCCAAATTTGAAGGATGGTTGATCTAGATTGGTGGGTTTTTAGCTTCCTAGGGTTAAGCTCATGGCCAAGAACAAGGTTTGAGGTGAAGAGAATGAGATTGTGCTTGGGATTGAAGTGATTCTCAGATTGGAATGGTTTGAGAATGGATATGGATTGAATTGATTTGTGAATGAGGTTGAGGAGGGGAAAGGTGAGAGAGAATGGAGGGTATATGGGTAGGGATGGTGAAAATGGGGTTGCTAGTGAGAAAATCCGGGTGCAAAAGATATATATATATATATATATCATGGTTTAGGTAGACAAAACATGTCTGAATAATACATTTGGTCGGTTACTGTGTCACCAAGTTACAAAATCGCCTAACATTCATTTACAGGTGAATAAACTGACGAAATCGCCTTTCAGCTCAGGCTTCCATATTTAATCAATTTGTATAAGTGCTCGGTTAATGAAATGTGTTACAGTATGTGTATTTTGGAAAGCATCTATCACAAATATTGAATTACTAACATATAATAATATGAAATATGTCCATCAATAATATGTATGAACCGGAATCGGATTGCAAATGTGTCGTTGTAACTGTTGCCATGGTTATGAACTGTTATACGTATTATACTGAATGTGTGTTGTAATTGCGAACAATAATCCATATGAAAAATACTAGCATGTATGAACCCATTAATCCTGATTCGCTTGGAGGCGATTCATTCTTGTGGTATCGCTTGCATCATGAACCCATTATAAATAATTTATAATAATTTATCGCTTGGGATCAAAATCCCCCCAACTTTCACCCGCAGTCGACCCACGACCAGAAATCGCCACCATCCATCGCCACCACCAAAAAACCTCAAACCGCCATGGGTCGGAGCAAATCAACCGGGAAAACACTGACCCACCCGCCCTGAAGCGCCAGAGGACAACCGCCGTGGAGGGAGGCGCTACGGCGGCTGGAGCACGGCAGGAGGAGACAATCGCCCAGATGCAAACTCGCCGGAGAAGGGAAGTTCAGGTGGCCGGAGGAGCAGCAACGCAGGCCTCTGGATCTTCGTCGCATGGGCGGCAACCTACCACCAGCACACCGCCACGGGCCCGCCAGTTCGTCGCAGAATCTAAACCCCACCAGCACCCCAAATGCAGCTGATAAGTACTTGATAAATGAGGTGATAGGTTGCCCCTACGTGTCGAGTGACAACTTAAGGCCGTTAGATCCAAACGGTCCTTATAAGTGTTACCACACACAAAACTTCCCAGCCTTGTCAACTTTGAACTCCCTAGAAGCCGTGCGCTTGCGTAGAAAGTTCTTTAAGACGCGTAGCAAGGTGGTAGGTACTCCAAAGAAGTACAACATTGGCGCCCTCACACTAGAGCAAAGGTTGGTTTTCGAGTTGATATGCTCGAATGTGATGCCATCGAGTGGACACCCTTGTGAGCCGACTATTGCCAATTTGATGTTGTTCTACTACATGATGGAGGGATTGAAGATAAATCTAGGCTACACTATTGTCAAGTACATGTTGAAGCGTGCCAAGGACAAAAGCGATGCGACGATCCCTTATGGCCAGCTTATAACGGCAATATTGAAGAAGAAGGGTATTAGACCAGTCACGAAGCCGGAGCCGGTACTGCATTACACCGAGAAATTGCTAGGCAGCAAGGGCTTGGAGCTAGGCGCCGATGGTGTGCTAAAGAAGAAGAGCGACGGTGCTTCTAGTTCGCGCAACCGTTTGAATCCGGGTAAGTCTCACTTTATGAAGAATGGTATTTTATTATGATTATTTGTTGGTGACCATGTATTTGATCTAATTTATTCGATATTGTTTGGCAGGCCAGGAACTTCAGTGGCGAGAGCGAATGGTTGTGCTTACAGGACAGCTCTCATCAGAACTAGAACAGGTGAAGTTGGACATCGCTAAAGAGACGGAGTTGATATTAGAGTTTGGCAGGATACTGAACTTGGAACCTGAGCTCAGTGACGAAGAAGGGATGCCAGACTTCTCCGTGCAACCTCTGCCACCTATGAACGAGGAGCTAGATGACGAGGAACATGAAGAGGAACCACAAGAAGATAAAGACCAGATGCATGATGACCAGGAACCAGAACAGGAAAATGAAGACCTGATTAGTGATCAAGAAGATCAGAATCCCGAGGACGATGGTCAGCAAGATGGTGGAGATGGTGGCCTGTTCAGTCCTGAGCAACTTACTGATGAGGTTGGCGAGGAAGAAGGAGACGACGCTGTCTTCAAGGTTGTCTTCAGATACGAACGGAGACCAGATGTGGAGGTTGAAGAGTCGTCCGGCGAAGAAAAAGATGATGAAGATGAAGAAACTGGAGAGGTTCCTACTGATCAAGACGGTGATAGTGACGAAGAAGATAGTGATGACGGGGATGAATGATAGCCTTGTTATGATAAACTTCGTTGTTTTAATTTTCTTTTTAAACCCGCGACATGTTTAAGCTGCATATTTATGTACTTCATTTTCAATGTGTGCAGTATATTGAACTCTTTATTAATGTTGCTTAAATTTTGACAAAACTTGCTACTAAAAATATGATAACAATTTGTACAATAATAGGAAGCGGAGATGGAGGCGAACTCGCTTCAAATATTCAGAGCGGGCGATGACAAGAAGCAGATTCGCCTCTTATAGCTACAAACTTTTAGCGTTTAAGAATTCGCCACCTAGTCCGTCTTGTGGAACAGAAGCTAGCAAGCGTGCCTCCAGGCGAACTCGTAACATATAGGCGAATCATCTGGCGGTATCGCGTACAATATTTAGAGCATGCATGAAGCGAAATCGCCTCATTCACCATCTACAAACATTTAGTCTTTAAGATTTCACCACCAAATCCGCCGTGTGGAACAGAAGCTAACAAGCGTGCATCTAGGCGAAGTCGCAACTGACAAGTGATTCATCTAGCGAGTTCGCCTCTGCAGAAGAAGATTTTCTAAAAAAACACAAGTACAAAATTCATATAAACGACGTCATGTGACCAACGCAGGCGATCAGACAAGCGGTATCGTTTCTTCGTACAATCTAAGGTTTAGGGTTTAAGTAGTGAAGGTTGAGATAAAGTAGGAGGCGGATTCGTTTCTTGATTCGCTACCAAGCGAAGAATAGAGGAGAGTTCGCCACTACGTCATTTCATGTTTCCCACATCGGTGGATTAGCATCCAATTTATCAGTATAAATATAGGAGCAAAAATGTAGGGTTTGATAAGTCGCCGACCCGCGCAAACTACCCATGAAACACCTGGCATCCAAAATACATATACTATACACGTATACTATACACATGCATGGGCTGTATCTGAGTGATGAGTGAGTGTCTATCCTGGCCCAAAGGCCCAATTATTTTTTACGTGGAGGCGAACTCGTAACATGTTCCGCCTGTTGGAACTAACCCAATTTAAGTAATATAGCTACTACATAAAATTTAAATAAACATACATTACAACCGTTTAAAAAATGCATAACAAGATGACATGTATTCATTTCTTTAATAAACATCCAAAACTTAATTTAGATTGTATATTTTTAATTTTTTTCAAAGAAACATATATATTAATTACATATCTAATTACATATATAGTTGCTCTATAAGGTCACCGAGGATATCGAAATAAAATTAAGAAAATCTCGAGACGCTCGGTTAAAACTCGATCTCGAGTTCGGGTTGACCAAACTCGATCTCAAGCTCAAACTCGTTTGAATATGTAACTAGTCGAGTTTGAGCTTTTAAATTTTATTTCGATAAGCTCGACGAGCTTATTGAGCAAATATATATGTAATTAGGTATATAATTAATATAGTCGAGTCGGACTTGAGCTCACAAAAAGTTAATGAGTCGAGTTTGAGCATACCCTTGTTCGGTCTCGACTCGACTCATTTGCACCCCTAATTCGAATGAGTTCGAGCCCGAGATCGAGTTTGGTCAACTCGAACTCGAGATCTAGTTTGGTCAATCCGAGATCGAGATCCAGTTTTTACCGACTTTTTCGAGATTTTCTGAACGACAAAATATATTGATTAATTTTTTTTATTTATTACATGGTCATCATATGTGAAATTATGTAGTTTATACCCATAGGCGAACTCGCCAACAAATGTCGCCCGTAGGCGGATGCTAAGCAATTTCTCCCGTTACTATAGCTCCTAGGCGATTAACAAGCGAGTTCCTAACCTTGTCCGCTATAAGTAGTCAACTTTGGGGCCAGACGCGTTCAAATCCAGATCCCCAATTTGTTTCAATCAGAATCAAGAAGAGCTCCCCCGACAGATCCACCGCCGAGGAACTGCCGTCCACTGCGTTATTTGTTCCCCCAAACGCCCAAAACCCATTTATTTTGTAAGTTCACCTCTTTCACTCATGTTATTCATTGTTAATTTCAAAGGCATGTGCTTAATTTCTAGGTTCAAAGGAGTTTTAGCTTCTGTTTTGTGTTTTTTCATGTGGGATTGATGTGTTAGCTAGATTTTTGGATTGTCACCCATGTGGGATTCATGTTTTAGCTACTGTGTTGGAGTTTTGTGTGTGGGATTCATGTATTTGCGACTGTTTTGGATTTTTGCATGTTGGATTGTTGTTTTAGCTACTGTTTTGGATTTGTTATAGATACTAGGATTGATGTTCTTTATTGTTGATAGGTAATTTGGATTATCAGTAGCATGGCTCCTCATGGAAAAAAGGTTGTTGAACAATCAAACGAGGTTATTAAGTTCGACAAAAGTAAGTTTGTGAGTGAGCAAGCTTACCTCAAGTATAGGAGTTTTGAGGACGCAAAGTCGCAGCTGAACACCTTACTAGTGGTGGACAAGAGTAAGGTGCAAGAGCTTGGCTTGAAATGGATGTAGGACTGTCTAGAATATTCAGGTGGTGACAAATTGATGGCGGTGAATGACCCGGGATATCTGGAGGAGACAATGCAGTTCTATGAAAATTTCTGACAGGTTCGTGATGGTTGGAAGACCAAGGTGAACAAGAAGGAGTTCGAGATTAGTCCTGCCCTTTTCAATGAAGCCCTCGGAGTTACATACGAGGATCATGATGAACCAGTGGACCTTTATACAAGGGGAAACTGGCCTAGTGAGTCCATCTTTCCAGCCGAGAATTTGCAGAATTTGGGGTTGGAGCACTTTGGGCGCCAATTAGGTCCGCTTGGAAGGCCGAAGGAGTACAAGCTGGGACAACTTACACCCGAGCGCAGGATACTTTATGAGATGGTGGCTACCAATATTGTGCCTAAAGGGGGTTACCTCCAAGAACCAAACTTCACCACTTTGGTGACTTACTAGTGATGATAAACCTTGGGTACTCCATGTTTCAACACATGCATGATAGCGTGGTTGAGAACAATATGGTGGCTAAGAAGTTGCCCTACGGGAACTTCAAAACAAAGTTCATTCGCCTGAAGCATCCAAAGTTCAAATTCTCCAAGACCGGGAAGCCGTGTGAGTACTATACCATGGAATAATATGGAAATGAAATTAGAAATTGAAAAGTAACCGCATCAAGTTTAGAGTACTATACCATGCGGCAATTCCTTAATTCTAAACTTGATGCGGTTACTTTTCAATTTCTAATTTCATTTCCATATTATTATTCTTCAATTTCAGAGTCCTTAGTTTTTCATCAATCATCGTACGATACTTGTTATTCTTCATGTGTTAAACCAAAGAAGGACAAGTATGGCGTGGTTGCTAATAACTAAATGCACAGGCGAATTCGCCAATATATTCGCCAGCTGACTTTAACCAAAAGCGATATCGCTTCTACCATCGCCTGGTTGGACAGAGAGCAACAGTCGTGTCCATCAGCGAACTCACCACAAACAGGTGAAACCTGTTACGGTACCGCCTTCAACTACATCAAAATAGCCACAACTTCATAACATCAAACGCCTCTAGTCATAACTACAAGCGAACTCACTTCTTTAGTAACGCCTACTTGCGTCTATAAAAGGCGATTTTGTAACCTCTACGCGTCTAACCATGTATGGGCGAACAACTTTTCTAATTCCAGGCGGGTAATGCTGGCGACACCGTTATCTAACACGCCTGTCACCATCCGAGGTTGCGATATCGCCTGACCTTGACATTTTTAATACACTTTGGAAAACGTCGTGTTTTAATTGTGAAACGCCATATTTTTTTATGTTGCCCTAGGCGAACGACAGGTTATGACTTCATAACCTCGTTACTCGGCGGTTCCGCCAAAATCTGGCCAAAACACCGTGAAAAGGGTGCCGAGAAACCTATGCTTGTGCACCAGTGACCCTTGAGGTCAACTTTCTCCAAATTCCTTATAGGCATTGTCCTACAAAATTCAAATCTAGCTAAAATCAGTGCGCGAAGAAAATTAATAAAGCTACCTTGTATACTGCATAATTTATAAAGAATTCAATAAATAGAAAATAAACATTGATTAAGACATCATTCACATAATTTAAAATTTTATAATCAGGCATTCAGAGTCTACGAGATAGTTTCAACGCTGAGGGAGAACCATAACAATGTGAAAAGTCCAGCAGATTAAGCACTTTTAGATTGGCTATTTTGTAAGGAACTACTAAGTTTAAACACTCATGCCAGAATCAAAAACTGAATCACAATTATTGCATATCAGTACAACTCATACGTGAGTGATGGAAGATATGCCGTTGGGATCATATTAGTTTAGAGAAGCTTAGACATAATTATAGAGTTGTATTGTAGATAGGATTAGTCTTATTCTGTAGCAGTTATAGAAAAATACTAGATATAAACTACAGATTAGCTATAGACTTCTAGTAAAGTAGGAAGACTAAATTCAGTCGTGTGTGCTAAAAGATAGACACGGCCAAGAGCTATAAAGGGAGACACAAGCTGATCGAAGAAGTTATCGAATTACACAGAAAGTATTATGCACTCAGAATATCTTGATCATTGAAACATCTTGAGTCGATCAATCAACAGTCTTCGTTCATCACCAGAGTCTAGAAACCACAGCTTTGAAACCTTGGGAGAGGTGGTCATTGAGAGCAGCAAGGAAGCTGTTGAATGGCAAGTGAGGGGTGCTCACGAATCCGCTTTAGAGAATATCTAGATAAGTTAAAGTAACCTCTTTGCACTTATTGATATTATAGTGGATGGTTTTCAGACTGGGTAAGGTCTCTGTTGAATATGTGGAACCCGCGGTTGACGAAGAACTTGGCTCACGAACGGATCTGCAAAACAAGGTCTCGGATGTCCTGAGGGCAAACACTCCAATGCTCAAGTTAGTATGTGCGTAAGGCGTATTGTATGAGTTATGAGATAGAAAAGGTGTACCAAACCTTTGGTATTTATGTGGTTACAATCCGTAGATCACCAACATATGTAATTATGGCATGAATACAACTCTTATGGAGATGATGCTTGTATTACCATGTATAGAAGAATTATATGCCGGTCATGGTTGTATTACCATGTATAAGAGAAAGTGTATTCCTTGTAGAACATTCATAATATACGCATTCCTTATAAGGATTTGGATTGATGGACCCATGGATTCATTCTCCGCGTATCTCGATCCCATGACCCTTCTCGGGCCCTGGTCCGAGACTGAATGAGGTCCGGAATACGAACCATGGACTTATCAGTGGCCCCAAGGTAGATCTTCAGAATTTCGAGGACTCCTATCTTGAAGGTTGGATGAGAGGCTTGCTTCTCGAGGGAATGCCATAACTCGAGGGAGAGTGACTCGGGGCATTAGGCTCGGGGTGTCCTTCTAGGACTATCCTCTCGGGCTGACCCTTCTGAATATCTAGTTTCAAGTTGTCTCGTATTCCCTCAGAACACGTGGACGGCCAGGATTAATTCCTTTTGAAATCCAGATGTAAAATACACATAGCGCGTACTCATTGGAAGGTAGAGGCGGTTTGTCCCCCCGTCTCTCCAATTGCTTGCATCGGAACGAGAATCGAGGTAATTACTCGCCTTAATGTTGTCTGGGTTTGGGTTAAATCTCCCAAATCATTCCCATTGTCTTCTCTACTTGAAATTTCTGCATCAGAGTGCAGAGGACGTTCAACACTTTCTTTTCCGAAGCACCAAATTTCTGCTCCATCGTAGCCAATGAGTATTTCTTCCTTTCTTGTTTCTTCTCTGTGTCTGCTTCTCTTTTCCCCATTGTTTCGCCCCATATTCTCTGTCATTATGTCTAGTAGTAGTGAAACGATTTCCACCCCCCGACATGATGAGGGAGAATATGCATGTGCTCAGGCCGAGGAGATTAGCTCCCGTGACCGCCGTAGAGCCGAGGTAGCGAGTGGGAAGAGGCATGTAGTATTGATGAAGAAAGCCTCTGATAAAGAGAAGAGGCTGATGGATGCGGCGAGACGGGCCCATATGGAGGGAAATAGCCCCATGGTAGCACGTGTGCCGGGAGATGTACCATCTGCGCATGGTGAGGGTAGCAGTAAGAGGTCAGTGAAGGATGATAAAGCGCGAGCAGATGCTGCTATATTTGTAGATGGTTGTCGGTATTCCATCCCCAGTGATAGTGATCTCATGTATTTCGGGAAAGATAGGCCTGGTTGGAGCTAGTTACTCCAACCCGAGGAGTCATTTATGGGAGGTTCATACAGCACGGGCTGGCTTTTCCTTTTTCCCCGCTGCTGAGTGATTTTCTGAAGTACTATAATGTGCATCCGGGACAGCTGCATGCCAATGTGATAGTCATCATGATGGCCTTAATGACTTGGTGTACTAGTAAGGGTTATGACCCAAGCCTTTCCATGTTGCGGACCTTATATAAGGTTTCCATTATGAAGAATGCAGTAACTTTGGCTGTCTGGGAGTTTGATTTAGGCCGAGCCTTTGTGCTGTCTTCGAAGAGTGAGAGGTGGGATAAGGTAAAGATAACCTTTGATCGAACAAAGTATCAGGTACCCCACTGGAACACCAAGCTCAGGAGTGAGGCTAAGTATGATCTTGAAACTTCTCACCAATTGCTAAATATAGCAGAGGAGCTGGTGAGAGAAAGGATAAAACTTGGTGACGGAAAATTTGTGGCAGGAGATCATCAGATGGGTTGGTTATGGCATCTCGATACATATAAGTGGCTTTACGAGATGCCTGGTCGAACTCTTCAGAGTGGTAGTTATCTAAAGTTGGCTTACTTTGACCAACCAAAAGGTGTGGAGATTGAGTGGCATGAGACCACTTGGTGTAGGGAGTGGGATCCCGCCGGTGCAGCGAAGGCGCTTCGGGCTCGCAGGGCTGCTGAAGAGAGGGAAGCTCGAGATGAGGAGTTGGTAACATTGGATTCTCTGAATGGGGAAATCTCTGGATTCATGTCAGACGCTTGGCGTTGCTTGACAAGGTTGGTTCGGGACCAAAGAAAACTCGATCAAGGGCCAAAGATTCTGATGAGGCAGAGTGTTTGCATGTGCCTGTTGCCCGAGATCCATCAGATGAGGAAGAAGATGAGAGTTTAGCTTTGGTCCGAGGTCCGAGGAAGGAGGTAGCTCGGGCCTCTTCTTTTCCGCAGACTACCAGTATTAATGAGTACTGGTGTACTAAGTTTGGTAGGCCAGAGGATGATGGCTCTGTAACATCTATAGTAATCCCCGATGTGTTGCCGGAGGGTATCTATTCTTGATATGTATATTTTTTGTGTTTATATTATATTATTTTCTCGACTGCTAACACCATTCTTCTCACATGCAGTGAGCACTTCCAAGACAGATAGAGTAACAAATATGATGGCCATGATGATCAAGCGGAGGGAATTGGAAGAGGAGGAGGAGGAGAAGAGGAAATTGGAAGCCATGGGAGGGTCTTCCGAGATCGAGAGCAGGTCTCCCAAGAGGGCCAGGTTCGGTCTCGAACCATTAGGACAGTTCGAGTAATATGTTGTGCTTCCTCCCCCCGAGGCCTCGGAGGCTCAGTCTGAGATAATATCGGGATTTCTCGAAATTAACCAGGTATGCTTTGACTTATATTTCAACTTGTCTGAAGGTATAGTTCCCTTATTGTTCAATTTTCCCTTGCAGTCTCTGAAAAGTGTTGACAGCCATATGAAGTTTCTGTATGGCTCCGTCAAGGCATTGCATGCCCGATGCCAAGTTTTGGAGCGGGTGGCAGAGGAGCAGATGGTGGAGGCTGAGCAACTAAAGGTGCAAGTGGCTGAGAAAGATAGTGAGTCATCTGAGCTGGTCAAGCACTTCCAAGATGAGGCTGCTCAGGAGAGAGCTAAGAGGAAGGCCTTGGCTTAAGAGTTAGGAGCTTAAAGCAGGATAAGAGAGTTTGGAATACCTGCTTCCAGGATCTAAGCAAAAATATGGCTGCCTTAGAAGCAGAGAGAGATCGATATGCCGATCCTATTCAGCAGAAGCAGTTTGTACAGTTGATAATAGATTTCTGCATCAACTGTCCCGAGATGGAAGTCCTTCAGCAGAACCGCAATGAACTCTACCATAAGTCCCAACTTCCGGACATGTGGGTGTCTCTTCAGAAAGTCCTTAGCGATACTCATCGGAAGCTATTGGCTCCCTGCTACAATTGGCCTGAGGCTGCATAGGGTTTGGAGGAGCTCCGAAGTAAACTCCGTCAGGCAGAGGGATTCAAGCCTATCTTGGTAGCTAGTTTGGAGTCCTTGGAGAAGGCCTTGACCTTGGAGGAATTCCAGGAAAAGATTTGCCCCTTGTATCCTGAGTTGTCGTTCCTAGTGGAAAAGCCTGTTGTAGATGGGTCAGTAGCTGCCAGGAGAAGGGTCGGGATAAGCCGCCTAAAACTATAATTTCCTAGAGCCTTCGCTTCTTATTTAGGATATTAATTTTTCCGCCATGTTTCGGCATTCATGTACTTTGAACAGCATAATAATAAGTTTTCCTCCTTTCCCTTTTTTTCCAGTGTTGCGTTGTCGCTTGTGCTGAATTGCAGGTTAAATATGAAAGTGCTCTTCAGAAAAATAAGAATCTTGAGGATGAGTTGGAAGATTCCATGGGCTTTTGTAGCCTCGTTCGAGAAGACAGAGATAGCCTTCGTCACTAACACGCAGATTGCCTGGCTCGGAGAACCGAGCTGAGTAGGCAGCTAGATGGTCTGCAGGAGAAATATAACAATATCGAGGATATTCATGGCAGGTTCTGGCTGCCAATAAAGATTATGATCGGGAGTTGAAGGAAGCTGTGGGCAGCTTGAGGGATGCCAGGAAGGAGGGCCATCATAAGGACGTTCGGAGCTCTGTTCTTCAGAACGAAGCTTATAATGTGAATCATAAGATAACAGTCGTTACTGAGGAATTGAGGTTGTGTGAGACCGAGTTGGATGCTTATAGGATCCAACTGAAGGAATTGGAGGCCCATGGTGTGTTTATCACCCATCCAGTGTCATCAAGAAAGGAGATTGGTGGACCTTCCTCAGCCCCGAGCTCGAGGCAAATAGCGAGCCATCATGTCCGAGGTGGTAGATCTCGAGGGACACTTAACCTCCCTGCAGGGGTCTCGCGTGGAGGAGGGAAAGGGGTACCATCTCCTACCCCGAACCCAGGGCAGATGACAGAGCGGGGCTTCCTGGGACTCAAGGTACAATAGGTTCTCCTTTCTCAATCTGCACCCATAGGATGGAGAGGGGAGTCTCTTGTATCCTCCCATTTAATGTGGGTGTAATTGGGGCCGAGGCCTCCAAAGGGATCGAGGTCGTGCCTCTACTTCCTCTCGAGGGCGAGGCCGTACCCCTGTTTTTAAGGACCTTTACGAGGTGCAAGGAGTATCATAGTGTAATAACACTCTTAATTTTGCCTTTATAAAGACTTTATCAGGCTATTAGAGCCTAATTTAACTTATATTGTATAAGCATCAATATACACCTTGTAGGTACATTGTCTTGGGCTAAGTTCAAGAAGGTTGAATATCAAAATTTGTGAGTTTGTATGGCATGTATTAGATAGGTCTCAACCGTATACTTATTAGAAGCATACTATCTTGAATTTATTTTATTTTAGCTTAAGGTGATGGTGGCTCGGGCACGTAGTTTGAGCAGCTCAAATTAGATAAGTATCAATCACACGCTTATTAGAAGCGTAATAACTTAGGCAGCAGTCTTACTTATGCTTTGTAAGGCACGGTGTCCCTTTATATTAGAGGGATAGTGACTGCTTAAAATAAAATAGAATAGATATAGGAAAAAGAACTGTATTCTTCGAACTCATAGCTCGGCAAAAATATAAAGACAACCCCGAGTTTTTGGACTCTGGTAGGAAATAAAAGATATAGGGAAAGAAGCTTGGCCTGTAGGCCTTATTGAAGTAGGATCTCCTTATTTGGAGAAGATCTACTTGAATTTAGCCCCGAAGTACCTGCGTAGGAAGGGCGCCATTATGACAGGATCCAAGTGTTCTCCTTTGCAAGTTTTTAAGAGGTAGAATCCACCAGATTGGACTTTGGAGACTTTGTATGGTCCCTTGGGCCTTGACTCCAGCGCTCCCTCTAGCTTGTCGGTGCACCACGGGCCTACTGGCATTACCAGTTCTCCTACTTGGAAGGTTGATGGCGTCGTCTGTGCCATAGTGCAGTCATCTCATCATACGCCTCGGCCTCGAAGTGAAACACCAGGGGCTCCTCGAGAGTAGGATCTGGTAGCAGGTCCCCTAAGATAGTGTTGACGGCCGAGACATTACTCCCTTTCCTAGCATCGCGGATGGCCGTGATCACGCAGGAACATGCTCCTCCTTGGTCTCCCCTAATGGAAGCCACTCCTTAAACTATTGGGAACTTCAGTACTAGGTGGTAGGGGACCATACGACCTTGGTCGGGCACATCCAAGGTCTACCGAGGATGACGTTGAAGGGGGTGACCGTGTCGACCACCATAAATATGCAGTATAGGGTCAGGCTCTTCGCTCCATCTGCTACTTTGACTGGAAGTGTGATCTCTCCGAGAGGTATGACTGGGTTTCCGGTGAACCGCAAGATCGGGCCAGTAGCCTTGAGGTCGTCCTTGGTAAACCCTAGCTTCTCGAAGTAGTCATGGAACATCACTTCTACTCCACTACCAACATCCATGAAGACTCTTTTCACCAGGGAGTCGTGTATTGTTGCCGAGATGATGAGAGAGTCAGAGTGGGGCACCTGGTTTGGCACGGCGTCGTCGTCCGAGAAGGTGATTGTCTCCTTGGGGTGGAGCCTCTTATTGATTGGCTCAGTGTGGGGTAGTTTCGTGAGGGAGATTGCTTCGCCGGTGTAGCCGTTGATGCCATTGATGAATTTGATGGCTCCGTTTGGTGGCGGCGGAGGAGAATCTTGTGGGTTGTTTCCCCCACCCCCTTGGTTGTGATTGTTGTGATTGTTGTTTCGCGGACCATCTTTCCTTTTCTGCCAGGGTTTTCCCCCATACTTCCTCTGGGTACCCTGGTTATCTCCGACTACTGAGGGAGTAATCCGCTGTACAATTCCTTGGCGAATCAGCTTCTCAATCTTATTCTTAAGCTGAAAGCACTCATCAGTGGCATGCCCCCAATCTCGGTGGTATTGGCAATATTTTGGGGACCGTTGCCGCTCGGCTGATTCTTTCATGGCAGGGGGATCTTTGAGGAGATGCCTATGAATGGACAAAATTTCAGCCCGAGATCGGGCCAGATGGGTTAAGACTCGAACGTAGGTTTGGAGGAGCCGTCGGTTTTCTCCACCTTGGGTATCTTTATTTTGGACTCCTTAGTCTTGCTATCCGCGTAGGGCTCACGTTCCCGTTTGCCGGTTACCGCATCAGCCAAGCTGGCATATTTCTCCATGATGGCCCGGAGATGCTGGGTGGTAGTGGGGTTTCTTGTTAGCCAGCTTCATTCTCAAGGTGTCATCGTCGACATTCATGCGTTACATGTTGAGGAGGAGCTCATTTCTATCGTAGCATTCAGTGGCTAGATCCATGTATCCGTGGTAATGTTCTACCACAGATTCCTTCTCTTGGCGAGGCATGTTCCCTAAGTCTCCGAGGGATTTGGTAAACTTCTTCTTTTGGAAGAAGGCTAGAAGAAGAAACTCTGTGAAATCCCAGTAATCAAATAAGCTCTCGGGCTTCGTTTGAGTAAACCACGTTTGGACTTTCCCTCAGAGATAACTGGGAACGATTTTGCATATTTCCAGCTCATGAAAATTCCTGGTCTCTAGGGTTTTAAAGAAGACCGACAGTAACTCTCGGGGGTCGCTAGTACCATCATAAGTGGGAAGGTGCTCGGGAACTCTCTTGGTACTATCGATTGGAAGATTCACGATGTGTGTGAGAAGAGAGAGCGGGCAGACTGTCCTTTGGGTCCGAGGATGCGGTTTATCTCTTGATCGACCTCGTACTTCCCGCAGGTTGGATATGTTCCCTCTTGGTTGAAGGGTCGATCAGCACTGGACTGCCACTCGTTCTGGGTCCGCTCTCTCCGTTGCTGCCTTAGCTCTTCTTGGATGTTCTCGATGCGCATCCTCCGCACCTCCTCCCTATGTTGGCTGGGTCTGGAGGCGGCGGCAGCTGTCGTTGATTGACATATGGAGGCAGGGTCCGAGATAGATCATCGAAGAATCTCTGTTGTTCAGCAGGATTTGAGGGTGGTGTGGTTCTAGCTCCGAAGAGCGAGGAAAATGGAATCGACATCCGGCTCGGGGCGTCGTGCGTTTGGGCACGGAGATGCTGATTTGGACTCAGCAGAGACGCCACAAAATCAGGGTACTGGGCGTGTAGGTTCCTCCTCATCAGTGTTCGGACATCCTCAGGGATGTCACTTGAGGGATGGTCCGAGACAGGGTTTTTACGGAGCTGATTAGAGATTGAAGGGTGAGGAACTGTATGACCCAAGGGGCGATTCAAGGCCGCGACTAGGCGTCTTCTTCTTGCCTCTTCCTCGCACCGTTCTTCGAGGATTTGGCAATCTCTTAACCTCCTCTCGTCCTCGGTAAGGATCGATTCAGTTCCGCTGTATCCAAAATCGGTCACGATGTTGAGACCCTCTAGGTCATTTATGAACGCGCTATAGCCCATATCGGTCTGAATTGATACTCTTGTATTCGACCGAGCATTGGATGACTCTTGGATTTGACCGAGCATTGGATGTTCCAGGACCTGAATTCGGTGCTCCGGACGCGGCAGGGTTTGTTCCAGAGATTGGTGCTCCGGACGCGGCAGGGTTTGGTCCAGAGCTTGGTGGCGGTTCTGATGTGGAACGTCATTGAGATCTCCTTGGTCGTCCGCATCCACGTCCCTGTGGGGCTTGTTCCCCACCGGGATTTTCTCTGGACCCCTTCCTTGCATCCGGGCGCTTCGTCTGGGGTTGTTGGTTTCCGACATGATGTCGAAAGTGTGTTGAGTAGGTAATTACGATCACATATGAGACAAAGTTCGGCGACACCGTCAATTAACACGCAGGTCCCACTGGGCGTGTTACTTGATGAATGTGTGGTATCCGCGGTTGTCAAAGAACTTTGCTCACGAACGGATCTGCAAAACAAAGCCTCGGGTTTCCCAAGGGTAAACACTCTGACGCTCAAATTAGTATCTGCGTAAGACGTATTGTATGAGTTATGAGATAGAAAAGATGTATCAAACCTTTGGTATTTATATAGCTACAATCTGTAGATCACCAAGATATGTAATTATGGCATGAATACAACTTTTATGGAGATAATAGTTGTATTGTATAGAAGAATTATATGTCGGTCATGGTTGTATTACCATGTATAAGAGGGAGTGTATTCCTTGTAGAACATTCATAATATATGCATTCCTTATAAGGATTTGGATTGATTGACTCGTGGATCCATCCTCTACGTATCTCGGCCCATGACACTTCTCGGGCCCTGGTCCGAGACTGAATGAGATCCGGAATACGAACCATGGACTTATCAGTCTCGCACATGTAGGTGTTTTACATTGAACTGCGTTAACAATTCTGGTGTTCTTTATATTCTGTTTAACCTTAACTACATGTTTAAACATACTACTTACTGAACGTAATTATAGAACATGAGAATTGTAATCTATAGAATATCAATCAGTATCGGAGCTTTGTCACTGAGAATCCTTTAACAAGGATAGTGAGATCTGTCTATCGATCATGGCAACTCAAGAAAAAGAAGGAGTTTCAACAACACGTCCATCCCTCTCGGACAAAGATAATTATGGCTAATGGAAAGCTAGGATGAATGTCTTAATTGATTCATTGGATGAGGATGCCTGGAATTGGGTTGAAAATGAATGGACGTTACCCAGTAATGAACTTGTAGAAGGAACGGCGGAAAAGACTCCAAAGCCAATGGAAACCTGGAGCACTCGAAAGAGGACAGACAAGTGATTAAACAGTAGAGCATTAAATGCTATCAACTCGGCTGTGGATAGAGAAGCATTTCGCTTGATATCAACGTGCACCACTGCAAAGGACGCATGGGTTAAACTAAAGGCAAATTTTGAAGGAGATGCAAAGATGAAAAGGCAGAAATTTCAAACAATAAATACTGCTTTTGAAACCCTTTTCATGCAGGAGAATGAAACCATATCTAACTACAACATCAAACTAAGAGATCTGATCTACACTGCTTATCAGCTTGGAAAGTCGTTCAATGATGGAGTAGTTGTCCAAAAGGTTTTGAGGTCACTACTTGATAGATTCAGTAAGAAAGTAATTTCTATGGAAGAATTGAGTGACACCTCCACTCGAACCCTGGATGACATTATGGGAACACTTGCAGCCTTTGAAATGAAGGAGATTTCCATGGTAAAGCAAAAGGATTTGGCTTTTAAAGCTAGTTCAAAAAGGGCATTGTCATCAACTACTATGTCTAAACCTGCTACCAGGCGTGGTGATGGAGAGTTAGAAGAAGAAGAGCTGGCACAAATCTCGAGAAACTTTGCTAAAATGTGGAAGAAGTCTACTGCACGAAGAAATAAGAACAAAGAATAATCTTCTGGAGGAAGTCGTAGGACAAGCATTGGTCAGACAGAATCCAAGTAAGTGTATAAAAGCATGCTGGTAAAATACAATGTTGTGAATGTGAAGGATATGCCACATGCAAGCACAATATTCAAGTGCTTCATCCAGAAAATAGGATAAGGCATACAGTGCTACCTGGAGTGACGATGAGGAACCTGAAGAGGATGATCATGTCAAAAATCATGTTACTGTCTACAGTGAAGAAGTTGATGAAGAAGACTTATATTTCATTTGGAGAAACTGTGATCACTGATGAATCAAGTTAAAATATGGTTCAGGAAGATGAGAAAGACGTTGAATCAGAGGAGGAAGACATCTATGAGTCATATGACAATATGTACAAACTATGGCTCAGAGTGACTGAATTGAACAAAGTGCTAAAGAAGAGCAGAGATGGTATTTCTGATGAAGTAGGAAGACTGGAGTCTACACTAGAAAAAATGAGGGATGAACTGAAAATTGCTCTTATACGTGCTGAAGTAGTTGAAGGAACTATTTCCATACTGAACAAAGGAACAGCTATACCAGATGATATTCTTGGAATGGGCAAACTGACATGAGATAGGCATGGACTCGGATATGCAAGCACTGTGACTGAGAAGGTGATAAAACAACCAATACAAGTTTCTAAGAAGGAGGGACATGTTCAAACTGGCAAAATGCAAGACAACAGTACAAGAGCTCCAAAGTTTGGACTGGGATATCATCTCTCATATTCTCAAAAAAAACAGCAGGAGAATGGAATACCACGAAGAAGTGGAGCTATGTGCAAATACTGCAACAGAGCATGTTACAACATGGTTCGGTCAAAACCAATTTCATACTCTCATAAGGTATGGGTTCCTAAAACCACTATTTGATATCATACCTGTTTTAGTGCATATGCTAGAGATACATGGCACTTTGATAGTGTATGCTCAAGGTATATGACAGGATCATCTGAACTGCTCAAGGTTTTTTTTTTTTTGTCATCACCTTCCCTAAGCCAGTTAACTTTGGATTTGTATTTCTAAAAGTGTTGTTGTTTTTTTATGGCTCTGGTTTTTAATGACTTAGCTTGTTTGAGACTGATCAAATTTATTTCACTTCGGTCAGAATCGTAAGCTATTTCACACAGTCTCAGTTTTTCCTCAGCATTGATAACATTTGTATGGACATTACCGAAAACTTCTCTGTTCCATACTTTCAAAGATTTTTTTAATCTGAGAAGTTTGAGGTAAAGTCCTAACATTCCAGAGTTATCAGTTGGAGGTGACCAGTTGTCCCTGATATTGTTCGAAAAAAATTCTCTTTTGAACCATGTATTCAAAATTCTATATGGCCCTGGAGATTATATATTATTACTACCAATACTCAAAAAGAGGAGACAGTGGTCACTGGCTAGTTTATTCAATACTAGTATAGAGGAATCTGGGAATTAAGCATTCCACTTGACTGTACAAAGTCATCTATCCAGTCTTTGAATAGTTGGAGTTTTAATTCTCCCACTATTGCTAAGATCAAGAGGAAATTGATGTCTTCCATTAGACCAAGTGAATGAATTACCAATTGTAGTAATGTTCTCCAATGCCATATCATCAATGAATTTAGTAAAATCCCTGATGTTGTGAAGGCTTTGGAGTTGATGACCCTTTGCAGTCAGAGATAGATGCAATTGCATCGAAATCTCCAATGAAAATAGTTTCTGGACCTTTAATTTTCTGTAAATAAATTCATAAATCCTCTCTTCCCTTTCTTGTCCTCAGTCCATAAACAAGTATTTATTCCATTATGGAATTCAGTTTTTGGCTTTGGACTGAAACATGTAAAAATTGGGGGTAATCAGTGATCATAAAGATATGGATGTCATTTTTTCATAAAAGCCAAATTCTTTCATTTTGTGCAAAGACGCATTTTTAGTACTTAACAATTTTCATGTAATGATCACACTTAGAGTTAGCATGCATAGGCTCAATCGGACAAATAAGGTCAAAGTTATAAGTATCAATCAGTTCACCTAATCTCTCTATTGATGTTTCAATTCCCCTAATATTCCACACTAGGAATTTTAATTTTAGGGATGTACTAATCATTTAGAGGTCCTTTTAGGGATGTTCGTAACTGTACCAGACATGATCTGATTCAGTTGAGTAAAGTAGGAGTGCAATTTGATCACAGGAGTGTGTTTAGCTAAAAATCTTGAAGATTTTCTCACATGTGTTCTTTTGTGGGATCTGCCTTGAAATTACCAGGAATATGCAGTGGATCACCGCCGTGTCACGGCGAAGTGCGGCCATGCTTTCTGCGAGACCTGTTGGAGAACATATATCAGCACCTCGACCCAAGATGGCCCTATGTGTCTTTCCTTAAAATGGGAATAATACGAACGAGCTCCTCATGACTAGTCAATAATATCGAGGGCATATTCATCTTTTCTAAAAATAATACGGACTGCAAAAGTAAAATACGACCTGCAAATAGCATTGCCCTTCATATGTTATCTCCAAATTTGTAACCTGACCAGTCACACCTACATATATCTCTGTATGCAGTTTCTTTTGGAGATCAACTTCAATGCACAATTTAACTGCTGATGGCCTAGTAAGTGAAGCTGTTGCAGCATCTATTTTAATAAAGCTACCAATCATATCACCTATAAACTCAAGCATTGCAGTGTTATAGAAAAAGATTGGAAAATTGGGGATTGTTACGCATATAGGTACGATGGATGATTCACAGTTGGGATTGAAGTCGGTTGTCCATTTCAGAACCTTCATTGGAACTCCTTTGAAATTCTAGATCCCCACCGTTGATAGTCTTGTGGATATTGGACCCTAATCAGGACATGGCGAGAGTCGATTGATCCAAGCTGGAAGGTTGAGGAGAACCTTATAGATTTGAAAGCCTCGTTCAGAGCTTCCATCGGCGGCTTTCCTTTCTCAAATTTGCCGATCAAAGTGTTGTTATAGTGGGACGCTAGCAGCGCAGCCTGATATGCGGAAATTATAAATGCAATTTTGTCTTTGTGTTCACCAATAGGTTGGATTTCGGGATTTGTGGGCCATAATGTTATCTCGGGATGTTGCTAACATTCTGTAAATTGTCGTAAATTGCATCGTGTTGCTAACATTCAATAACGCCAGAATGTTTGCCTTTACATGATGGAAGGCCTTTACATGTAACCTGAATTGAATCCAGAACAGGGTGAATGTCGGTATTCCATTGGTGCTAAATTCTGGATCGAATTTGAGTAAAATTGACGGCTTGAAATTCTGACAAGGCCATGGAAAGAGTCCCAATATCCCGATTGGAGCAATAAATCCAAAGTCAATTATTATTGATTGGAAAACTTTGATTGAGAGGTGCAAGATTTAAACATGAATTTAGGGGAAAATGTGTTTCCACAGGAGGTAGAAGAAATGGTACTTTCATACTTTCAGCAATAATTTGCTATGTCAGCTAAAAACTGCAGCAATAATTTGCTATGTCAGCTAAAAAAAGCTCTAGAAATAACACCACCCATTTTTTAAACTTAACTCGTTATTTCCAATGACATTATTAATATCACAAGCTCCTAACACCTCTAGGGAGTTAAGAATGACTCTAGTGGTAAGACACTGGTAAATTTACCCATATATTGTAGGTTCAACTCTCAAGGAGGGGGAATGAGAAGAATTTATTGGAAGCTCACTTGAGTTATTACCCAAATCACCTATCACCTCTTGCAAGATTGAGAAAAATTGTGACCCGAATCCTCATCCTTGATCCTTGAAACATAACTATTAATCCTTCCGAGATTCTTCGCCATTGGTAGCTCTCCTGCATACTAAAGCTAAATTCATTTCTTTTTTGAGTGAATTGCAAAAAGGTATCCAAACTATGCAAAAGTTTCATCTAAGGCATCTAAACTATTTTTGACTCATTTTACATACTCAAACTATCCAAAATTCTCATCTAAGGTACCTAAACTATTTTTGTTTCATTTTACATACTCAAACTTTAATTTTGTTCCAAATTTGGTATCTCCCTGAATTCCTCTGTCATTCTCCCTAACAGCAGCTGTTTTTTGAACTGTAACTATTTCTCCTATTAAAAATTAAATTTAATTTCTACGTTTGCGTTATGAATTTTCTAACATTCCAAACAATCAAAAAAATTTACAATTACAAATAGATATGAAAATAATCCTTTGATTTGAATAACTTTTTGCTAGTTATTCAACCATTTATTTGGGAAAAGACCATAATTATATTTAATATCAAAGGGGATTGAATTTAATTTTTTACAGGAGAAATAGTTTTAGTTCATTAGAAAGACTATAATATCCTTCAAAAACCTACTGCTGTTAGGGAGAATGACAGAGTGATTCATGGAGATGCCAAATTTGAAACAAAATTAAAGTTTGAATATGTAAAATGAAACAAAAATAGTTTAGGTATCTTAAATGAGAATTTTGGATAATTTGAGTATGTAAAATGAGTCAAAAAATAGTTTAGATACCTTAAATGAAACTTTTGCATAGTTTAAGTACGTTTTTTGCAATTCACTCATCTTTTTTGAGCATACTTCATGGTACAATTTCACTGTATACATTGTCAATAAATATATACCACGTCAGCTCTACAACTTCTTCTTTTCTTGTTTACATTATTCTTTTTTCTTTTTTGCGCTTTCTTTTTTTTTTAAAATAAAAAAAGGCTCTTCAGCCAGTCTGTTCACAAGACCCCTTAAAATAAGGGGGGAATAAGGCATTACAATGCAATCAAAGGGAAACTAAAAATAAGCTAGACACATTCATTTTCCCAAAAGGTGAAACAAAAAAAGAGTATGAAATGATGAATGCTAGGCCACAAGATTTTCTTGGCGAGCAGTTTAGTGATCGCCAAAGCAAAGCACAACTTAGCCAACCAAAAACTTAGAAGCCAAGCATTTACATACTCTTTTTTACCACAAAAAACTGCCTAGAGTAGTGAGAGAAAGGTCCTCCTTTTTACTTAGGCAAGGCATTTTGGTCCATCTTTAGAGCTTGCTTCTGAGTCACCAACATGAGTGCCATGGCTCAACATCTTTTCCCTGGATTTGGTTTTTGTTTTCTGTCCTCTTGTGCAACCCAGCAAAGATGGTTGCTGGGCCTTCAACCTGTAATCAAAGAGTAAAATCAGCAGTACCATTTGTTCAACCTATCCTGAGAGTTGGAATTCCCAGTGCATCAACAGAGATATTGCCTCTCAGTTTTGCGGGTGCATCGGTTAGCATCATAATCCCAGAAAGGTTAGAAGAAACACACAGTTTAGCTAGACAGTCAGCAGGGCTGTTTGCCTCTCTAAAAACATGTTTTACACAGTTACCGACTCCTCTACTGTTTAGCTCGTGACATATACTGTAGCATTGCCATTTTACTGAAGTAGGAGACCTTATCCCCTTCACAGCCAACATACAGTCCGATTCCAAAATGAAATATTACTTTAAATCTACTCCCATTTGATAGCCTAGTTCTATAGCCATAAGTTCAGCCATCAAAGGGCAGCATGCAGAGATTAATTTCGTATACAACCTTATTACTCTACCTCTGCAATCCCTCACAACCACTTCAATTCCTGCTCGACTTTGTGAAATAAAAGATGCATCAACATTGATCTTATAACCATACTCAGGAGGCGGTTCCCATTTCACAATACTAACCATTTTTGGTTTTTTCTTTTTCAGGTAAGGCACCAGACCTATGTTTATTAATTCCTGGTATTTCCTTGTATCTCCAACAAGTGGAAAAACACTGAAAACTAGGTTGGTCTGTTTGATTATATTGTGAAAAACCAAATAATTTGCATCTTGAATATTATTAAATAGAAATTGGTTTCTTCTGTTCCAGAGACACCAGAATGCAATCATGAGTGTGTTTATTGCTACCCTTGTTAAGACTCTACTACCCCCCTATATGACAAATAATATTTCAGTCTATGCCTAATTGAGGTAAATGTGGGGACAGGGATACCCAACAAAGAGTGCAGAGAACTTAGAATCTCCACATTAGGCATACATTCGTTAAAAAAATGATTTAGAGAATCAGAGTTGCAGCACATAGGGCATTTAGAGGGGAGACATATACCAAACTTCGAAATAATATCGTCAAATGGTAACAAATTATTATAAAGCCTCCATATAAATATACTGACCTTGGGAGGAATTTTATGAGCCCAGGCTTGTGTTATCTCTGTATCAGTTCTTGTAGCTCTTAGACTCCTGTAGGCAGCCTTCACTGAAAATTGATCATCCGGTGATGTGATCCAAACCAGCTTGTCGTCATGTTGGTAACCTGTCCGAACTTCCTGCAAAAGAACAACAGTACTGGTAGCCAGTAGCCAGTAATGGCTCCAAAGTGGGGAGATAAACCTGTTTGTTAGCACAAAAATTTTGTATGGTGAGTTCAGGAAAAGGAATCTCCTGATCTGAGCACTCATAGATCAAAGGACCTTTTCCTGTCCAGTTTGCATTCCAGAATGGAGAAGAGCCTGAACCTATAATGACCCTAGACTGTGAGTTAGCGAACTCTGTGATTGAACATATCCTCCTCCACGTATGAGACGTTTTGTACGAAGCTGGCAAAGACCACAAGAAGGATGTCCAAATCGTTTCGTTTTTCTGTAGCTTCCACCACAATTTTGAAGAGAAAGCCTGAATTACTGCCCGTACATCTCTAAATCCTAGTCCATTTTCATGAGTAGGAAGAGCCATCCTTGTCCATTTCCTCCAAACTTTTCTCTGCCCATAATCACTCTCACCCCAAAAAAACTTTGCAGCCATCACCTCCATTCTCCTAATGACCGTTAAGGGTGGTTGAAGTACAGCTAATATATGTATGGGTATAGTGATGAAAACATGGTTTAACAGGATCAGCTTACAAGCCGGTGTAAGCCACCTGTTCTTCCAATTTCCCAATTTTCCTTCCATTCTTTCAATTAGCTCTTGGTAGTAAGTTACCTTGTTTCTCCCTGTAAATACCGGTACTCCCGAGTATTTAAAAGGCAGCTTACCTTGCTTCATTCAAGTGATCCTCTTGATCATTCTCAACCTGCCAGTTCTGACTTTTTGGTTTACATAGACATCTGACTTTGAGTAGTTAACTCTCTGTCCTGAAGTATACTCGTAGGCTTTCAGAAATTTCATGAACCTAGTCATGTTTCTTTTTGCAGCAGATAGGAAAACCGCAGTATCGTCAGCGTACATGAGATGGGATACCTGCTCGACTCCTCTTGGCATTTTGAACCCGGTCAGATATTTCATAGAGATGAGTGCTTGCAGCCCCCTTGTGAAAGATTCAGATACTAGGTTGTATAAAAAAGGGGATAAAGGATCCCCTTGTTTTATGCCTCTACTTGACTTAAAAAAGCCCGTAGCCTCACCGTTTATAAGTACCGAAAACCATGCAGCTGAGATGTTCTGCATTATAACTTTGGTTGAGTGGGTACTGAATCCAAAATGCGATAAGATTGACTTGAGAAAGGACCATGATACCATATCAAAGGCTTTCTGCATGTCGAGTTTTATTATTGCATTTTTATTCTGTGGATTCCTATTCAATAACCGAATCATTTCTTGCATCTGTATGATATTGTCAGTAATGTCCCTTCCCTTAAGGAATGCTGATTGTTCAACAGATGTGAGCCTTGGCATGATTGGTTTTATCCTCTCCATTAGGATCTTAGAGTAAACTTTATTTATAAAGTTTGATAGGCTTATAGGCCTAAACTCTGAAAAGGAGCTGGGGTTAGGTATTTTTGGAATAAGGGCCAACCAAGTACTTGATATGGCTCTTGGTATAGTAGCTCCTGTTAAATTCATTGGTAGACTCTAAGAGATCCACCTTTATAATTTCCCAACAATGGGTGTAGAAATGGCCCGAATAACCATCCGATCCTGGTGCCCCGTCCTTGTTTAGGTCAAAAATTGCATCTTTTAGCTCATCCATGTCTACCTTCTTCATTAATCCGTCGTTGTCCTCCTCCGTGACAAGTTTCGGTATTACATGGAGAAAATGCCCAGTATATTGACTAGTAGGATCAGATTCAGATTCCGAGAGCAAGTTTTTGAAAAACTGTACGCCCTCTTCTTGAATTTGAGAGGGTTCTGTGGTCCACAGCCCTGACCCTTTCCTGATCTTACTGATGCGTGTTTTACACCTTCTCTCCTTCACTGAGTGATGGAAGAACTTAGTGTTAGCATCACCTTCCTTTAACCATTTCATGTTCGCCCTCTGTTTCCAGAATGAGGTAAGTTCGTTCTGTGATCTAACTAACAAAGCAGTTTGCTTGTTAAGCTCTATAAGGTCCAAATCGTCTCCAGTTTCTTGATACCTTATCTCAATCTCAGCGACCCTTTCTTCTGCCTCTTTGAGATTCTTATGCACATCTCCGAATGAGTTCCAGTTCCATTGCTTTATCACCGCCTTCAATCTCTTCAGCTTATGCACCATCTTTCTCATGCCTTGCTCCTGACATTCTCGATCCCAGCTATCCTTAACTATGCCTTGGAAGTCCTCCCTCTGAGTCCACATTTGTTGAAACCTAAACGGTTTCGGCGATTGTGACTCAGAACTTTGAATTGACAGCATGAGCGGGTTGTGATCCGACGTGGCACGACTTAAGACTTGAATAGAACTATGGGGGAAAAGCTGGTTCCACCCCAGATTACTCATTCCCCTGTCTATTTTCTGTAGCAGCAAATCTTGTTTCCTTCGATTATTTGTCCACGTAAACTGGTTCCCCACTGTGGTTATATCTACTAAACCTAATGCATTGATTAGTGCATTAAACTCTCTAATACTACCTAGAGGAGGTGGTTTTTTCCCTCTTCGCTCAGTTACTGTCCTAACAGTATTGAAATCCCCGACATAAACTGTCGGGGATTGGGGTAAAACCATGAGATCATTCCACAACTCTCTTCTAAGTAATTTTGTGACCTTAGCATGTATAAATGCACAGTTCCAGCAAATATCATTTTTCAAATCAGTAATCGATATAAGAACAAATTGGTCAGATTGTGTGAGTGTCCTAATATTGAAATTCTCATTCCAAAAAAGCCATATTTTAGTTAAATCAGCATGTATAGCATTTTTGAAACCTAATTTATGTTTAAGAGTAGTAATTTCAGATTTTTCATGCCAAGGTTCTATAATACAGACAATATCAATCCTGTGAGAAACAATCAAGGTTTTCAGTCTTTTTATGGACTTACTATAACCCCTAATATTCCACACCAGTATATTTCCTACGACTTTATGTGTGTTCATTAAGAAAACTGTTTAAGAGTTATTTGTTTCTGGCCTCCGTTTTTCAATGGATCCTTCATCAGAATTTGCTCTATTCACAGCTCTCTCTAAGCTCACTTTTTCTGCATTATCAGTAATAGTATTGGACAGTATGTTACCTCTCTGCAGCAGCTGTGGAGCAGTTTCTATTGCGTCTTCATAATTCCATTGTTGATCACTTGGGGCTTCCTCATATTCAGAGCTCAAATCATCATCATCTTTGTCCTGCAAAACCTGGAAAGCGTTTGTTGTATCTATCGGTTTGTAAGGAACCATAGCTAAGCTCATTTGTTGCTTAACCTTTTTTGGCATGTGCAAATCATCATAAGAGTATAAAGGTTGTTTTTTTGATTTTTTTTAATTCTCTAAATACTCTATCCTGTTTATTGAAAGAAACAGGTATCAGTGAAGAATTATCAACAGTGTTCTTAGTAGAAAGGATACCATTTTTACCAATCTCCTGTTGTTGTGTGTCACCCTTTATTGATTGGATTGGCACTTCACAAGCCTCTTGCTCCATCTGTGGGATATCCATTTTCTGAGCTGTAGAAGAGACCTGATTATCAATATGGCATGACTGGGCAATCATCTCTCCTTTTTCTGACCGGACAATCATCTCTGCTTTTTCTTCTGGTGATAGACCTGAAGAATGATCTTTGTTGACCGGAGTCCACCTTTCCGTCCGGCTTTTCTGCCGGAAGTTACCCTCTTTTTCCTTGGCCTCTTTTTTCCGGGCAAGATACAACCTCTTCAGCTCCGGATGGAGAATTCCGCACTCATCGTCATGGTGGCCGATTCGTTTACAATGCGAGCAATATGATGGGAAATTATGGTATTCGATTGAACACTCCTCTGTACCGGCCGGAGTTCCCATAATGATGGTTTGATGTCTGTCGGTGAGCAAATCCACCTCGACGCAAAGCTTGATGACCGATGGTCTGGTGAGCGCAGCCGTCGCCGCATCCATCTTTAGAAACACGCCAATTTCATTGCCAAAATCTTCGATTGCCTTTCGATTGTAGAACTGGATCAATGGGTTGTGTATCGTTGCCCACACCGGAACCACTGAAGATTCCTTCTTTGTTGAGAAGTCCGGCGTCCATTTGAATATTTTCATCATCACTCCGAGCAGCGAGCAAACCGACCGGGTCCAAAAATTCTGATAATCCTCCTTCCTGAAAACGGATCAGGATGTGTCGAAAGTCAAGCGACCCGATCTGGACATTGCCGACAAAGCCCATCGCCTGGAATGCTTGATTGAGAGATTGCATATTTGGTTTGCCATTCGTGAACTTTCCTATCAGAGCATTCTGATAGTGAGCACAGAAGACCTGAACATCCTCTTCTGAGTATATACACGCAATTTTCCCATTGCCCCTCCTTGATATTGGGCGAATTTCGGGATTGTGAGGTAGGGATGCGAACAATGGTTTGGGTTTTGGGTCTAAAACATCAACATAGGATTTTCCGGCGGTGGAGCCGCCCTGATTGGGCGGTGGTTCCACCATTGGAAAAACCGTTTATTACCGTTTGTGCCCGGAACAGTGAAAAGAAACGGATATTTTGTAGAGAGAAGGGGGAGAAAACTTGTTTTAGAGAGAGAGTCACTTGCTGATAAGAATATATTCTTTTTTGCGCTTTCAAACCACTTGACAGAAAAGGCACCGGTGACGAGGTAATTGCAAGTAAAGTTCACAATAAAAAAAATGTCAAGTTCGTGAGAATGTTTTCCCAATCTCTCAACCTTCGACCCATATCTACACACCGTTAATCAATCTATGTTGATTTTGTAACTTCTTCAGTGATCTCCCCTCAATTAAAAATGAGTTTAGGAAGGCCTGAGTGTAAGTAAACGGGTGATAAACTATTGAGAATGGAACATAGAGACAGTATAATATTGCTACCAATGCGAAAACAATCAGAAATCCAGTAATTATTAATAGGCTTCCTTTGCATTAAGAATGCTCCCAAATCCCCCAAGTATAGCCTCAAAATAAAAAGTTAAAAAAGGTTCCATGAACCTCTAAAGCTATACAAAATTCCCACTGGAACTGGGGGTTAATAATGAACTCACCCTTCAACTAAGGGGAAGATATCCTATAAATATAACAAGTGACTTTTTATCCTGGTTACTTCTTCGTATAAATCAAATATGGATCTTGAGCAATAGATAGCACATCTGGCCTATCAGCCTGATTGTATGTCAAACAGCGTCGAATGAAGTCCTGAAAGTAATCAATGGAAAGAAGATAAGCATGAGGTGCAAAGGTTGTCTGAGTGGGAATATACATTTTTGTCACAACCCCAAATAATGCTCAAAAAGACCATTCTTTTGGACATGGATGCTATCTTCTTTTCAGGCTAGTCTTACTAATAGTGTAGGAAACATATTCTAAGAATAGATGACCAGAGAACTAGAGAACTTGCCTTTGCCTCATTCGAGGTAGTAGGTTTATTAGGGAATTCCACCCTGCGGGCTTTAATGATGGTATCTTCGCGTAAAATCCGTTCCTGGGTCTGGTCATGGCCGAATGGCTTTCTACCAAACAGCATTTGATATAAAAGAACTCCAGCAGACCAAACATCCACCTGGTCTCTCCAAAAAAAAATAACACATAATAAGACAACTACAAGTGCAAAGTTAAGGTGCGTCAGGATAGATAACACTTAAAGAATACAAGATTAAGATATAGATGACAGGTTACTAGCGCACCATAACCCCTTTGACCCGATTATATAACCTAAAAGTAGCTCGATCTGGAATTGTTACACGGGTTGGTATTTCTTTACAGAATATGAAAGTACTTTAGGAGGGAATTCTTCTATTTGAAATAAATGAGGCGAGCAATATAGCATCTTTGAACAAAGCTTAAAAGAAACCAGCGTTACAAACCTTCGAAGATATTAGAGGAGTCTTGTTTAGCTCAAAGCATTCAGGAGGCAGGTACCTGTAATTTGACAAAGAAAATTAAAAGCCAAGATACAAGCGAAATCAAAATTAGACTGTAGAATCTCCCCAAAATTTAACCATTTCATACCAATTCAATAAATTGCACTGGTGAATAATGACAAATTTCTGTTTGTCACAACTTAAATTTAGAGGTGGAAACAAAAAGTTAAACCATTTCTAACCAATTTTTACATTGGCAAAGAAGGTTCTAGTCTAAAGAAACCTTTGAAAACCAGTAGCCATATTATCACTATTTATATGCCAATAAAGGATAATCAGCTAGTTCAATTAACAGTGACACCTTGAAGTGCTCAATAGACCCCAACAATTAAAGAGAAACAAGTCTTTGATCGAATTATGACGCATGAATGACTCGCTTCACACAGACAGACACACAGGCATTCAGTATGCTTCATGACATCACTAAAAGTGCGAAAAAATAATACCAGATGCAAGCATGACTATAAAAAGCAGTAAATACAAGTGAAAAGGACCTCCTGTCTGCGAGCCTGGCATATATAAGACTACAAAGGACCATTTACAGCACACACGAACAATGTCATAATTGTGACTTGGGCACGGATAATGCATCACTCACCAATAAGTTCCAGCTCCCTGGGAAGTAAGCTCCATTCCTTGGGATCCAACATCATCCTCCACTATCTTGCTAAGGCCAAAATCAGTAACTTTAGCCACGCCAAGTTCATCAAACAGAACATTTCCAGGCTTAAGATCATAATGGATTATCTTTTGTGCTCTTTTGTTCAAGTAAACAAGACCGCGGAATATCTGAACTATAATGATCCTTGCTTCTCTTTCTTGCAAAACAGGTGTTGCTTTGAGTACTGCATCAAGATCCTTGCCTGCAAGTGTCAAATCATTTTGATAACATAAACATCAACTTAATTTACGATAGTAAGTAGGGCTTGTAATAAGGATACATCAATAAAACACCAGATATTACATAAGCATACCACTACAGAACTCCAAGATGGTGCAGAACGTATTCTGGTCAATCTCAAAAATGTCCCAAAGACGTACAATGTGATTGTGTACCAAGCTTTTGTGAATGTTGTACTCCCTGATTGCATGGCGTACATAACTTTGCTTCTTTTCTTCACTCCACTGAGCATTCAGGCCATGAAGCTTACAAGCAACATATCTGTGATCCACCAAGTCATATGCCTGAAAGTATTAGAAAAACAATTCCAATATTATTACACAAATAACTAACTGGACATATAAGTCAAGCTTGATCTTGATCTGTAGATGGATTCAGCACATAGATGCTCTTTACAGAGCAAAAGAAGAGAAATATCAGGTATTCTACCTTATAAACCTCACTAAATCCTCCTCGGCCAAGAAGGTTCAAGAGTGCATAACGGTGGTTCAAAATCTGAAAATTGTTGAACCTAGATCCATCCTCGTCTCTTATGCGTTTCATTTCACGAATAAGTCTTGCTTTATCCAACTCATAGCGATCTCTTTCTCGCATGATTGTTTCTTCCTCCTGAAATTAGATTTAATTTTTAAAACCCTGACTATTGTGTGTTTGTGTGTGTGTACACATACTGGGGGTGGCAAGATAAAAAATAAGCTTACACGTTTGATACAAGCTAAGCGAGATTTATAAATTTCATCCTGGATGAGAGAGTCATCTTCCGTCTCAGAATCATTTCCATCCCCCTTATCTGCCATACGTGGTAAATGATCAGTGTCTATTTCCAGATTATGAAGCAACTTGAATACGAAGACATATTAGATGCAACTTGAATAGGAAGACATATTAGTTGAGATTCCAGATTTCAAGGGCAGCTGGCTTGAGCCTCGTTTATAGAATTGAAGATAACTCGTCAATACAACAATTGAAAATAACTCATCAATCATGTTCAAACAGGTTTAGAAGACCAAAGATGGATGTTCACCAAGTTTTTCTCTAATATAATACATGTTTAAACTACTAATGATCAAAGGACATATTTAATTTGTAGTCTTTGGAATTTATGGGAAAATTATCCATCATGCCTGACCTTATCAAAACATTCTTAAGTTGCACAATATGCAAAATTGCAAAATACATAAAATAAATAAAACCCTGCTCCCAGGATGTGAAAGCAATAATGTGATACTTATGAAGACAATTCATGTATCTTTTACACATATCAGCTTATACATGGATATTAGATACTGTACTCTACCTGGCTGCTTTTTTTTCAGAGATTTCCTCTGCCTTTCAACAGCTTCTTTCATCTCTAGCAAGTTTTTCTACATATACAGAAACCGGATAGGTAAGTATTATCTCAAGAATTCAATAACACGAGGTTGCATATAAAGCCAAAAAGGCATAGTACATGGAGGAGAAGTGCAAGGAAAACTAAAATATGCTCACACTGAAGCATCATAGGCCAAGAAAAATCAACCTTTTAAGAACAACAGGTGTGCATGCAAGATAGCTAAAATGATCAGACAATACAAAAAAAAAAACCACAGCATCAAGTACTACTAAACAGTTATAAATGTAAGAAGTTTCAGGGGAACATTTGAAACTACAAATCCAAGACAAGTAATGGTATACTGCAAGCAGTAAAAGTAGCGAATATACAATAACAAATGGAAGCGTGGTAAAATAACGAGAAGATGTGATATATTAGCACACAAATGTCAGTAAGGCACATAATTATAATTTCTTTTGAGAAAACAAGTCCAAGAAAAACCCACCGGTATCAATAAAGCTATACTTTAATTAGTAGAGGTACTAACATACAATATTTGTTTGTCATTTCAGCAGATAATACAAGTCCATTTCATCACTAAATAAACTCAAAATCTAAGTTTTAGCACACAGTTAGTCAATGTAATCATATAAAGAGCAACCCATATTTAGATTCATTTAGAAATTTCAGCTTATTTGAAGGGAAACAAAAACCGTCAAAACAGTGGAAACAGAGTAATTTCAACTCCCAAAATATAAAAAGAGAGGGCCTTACAAGTTGAATGTTGATATCTTTTAATGCTGGTCCATCCTCCCATGTTTCAGATATGATAGTACCAGCTCTGCCATTCAATAAATAAGTCTAAGTTCCACATTAACAACAATAATTGCCAGAAAATTTCTCTAATCCACCTTTTAGCTATATAAAAAGAACTAATGCAGTAGCAACTGTTACTTCCATAACATGCACAATCAACTCCAACACCCCACCCCACACTCCCAAATACTACCGCATAACTAGCAGATAATAAAAGATGACATTGCATAACAATCAAACCAGAGTATACTCATTAGACCATAAACGCTATAGTTTGATTAGTTTCACATGTAGCACTCTATATAACCCAAATTAAGACTACAACATTCTTAGCTTCAAAATAGGAGCAGCACGGCAAGGAGCCATCCAAATTATACTCCTAATATGAACTATAGAACAATATTATCTCTTACAAATTTCAATTCAACTAAGGAAATAGCAATTAATGATGGACTGTTAAATAACCATGTCAACTGATTAAAACACCGAGCTAACTACTCTGTGCAGACCACGGCAAAGAGGGATACCTGATTACTCCCACATTTCCAAGTCTCAAAGAATCCTGGCGTACTCTCATCCTTGCTTCTTGTCTCTCAGCTTTTGAAACAGATATCAGTAGATCAGATAATGTCTTAACTCTCTGCATCCAAGGAGGTAGAGCAAAATCAAATTTATGAATCAGAACCATCAAAGATGTCGATGCAAATCACAAAGAACTGAAGCATAAATATGTGTGTAGAAGAAGAATGAAGCGTAGAAGCACTGCCATAATACTAACACCAACTCTACAGTTGTTCACTTAGTCCTATTAGTGATTCTTGTGCAAAGAATGAACCGTTTCTTTAAAGATAGAGTGCGTAAAAGAGGAACGCGAGTATTGAAATACCATGTATGTAAGCATACTTTATATCTTTGGAGCATGGTTATGTCAGGCAGGAAATCTTTGTTTAGCCACTGATGGCAAATGAGAAGGTGACGCCTAAGGCCCCCATGGTATCACACTGAGAGGTTTATTTCTTAAACTTTTTGTCTATGTTCTTTAAGCATACCTGCAATTTTCTTTCATTCTACATATACCCTGCTCTATAAGGCAAGTTGTAAACCTAAAATCTGTTCTAAATCAATGTTTGGGTAGTTGTGCTGCATCAGCCACGATTACTAACATTAAGAGATCAAGTTCATATCCTGTTTGATAGCAAAACAAAAGGTTTATGCATATTTTCTATCTAAAATAAGTTTAGCAAGTTCATACTGGATTGGGAAGGATCAGAGAAATGAAAATGAAGTGCCGTGGATTTTTTCTTTATGGGGAAAAATTGAAGGCACGGGAATCAGTAGGATCAGAATGTATTAAGCTTATATTCAACTTTTCATAAATATCTTTCTTCTTTAGTCATAGCTGTTGCTTTGTGTAATTATAGATTAGATATTTATTTTGTTATTAAAGCATTGTTTACCGTATTACTATTATCAGTACCAACCCTCCTAAGTCAACAATAATAAAAACAAAGGTTGAAGGATCACCTTGGGCTTCATTTGCTGCTCAGTTTCCTTGATATCCTTCAGCTCCTTTTTAGAATAAGATATAAAAGTAAGTACTGCATTGAGAAAGAAACTATGATTGCATACATATGAATATAAGCTGAAAATGATAAATACCTTCTCTAGCTCTTGATTTAAGTGTTGAGATTTCCTGAGTGCCTCCTCCAAAGCCCCAACTTTCTCACGTAGCATCAGGTTCTCCTCCTAAAAGTATTCAGAAATTTCAGAAGCAAATTCTGGGAGAACACTGCCTTATCCATGCATCGCAAAAGAGGGAACACCCCAAAGAGAATGATACAGTAATTTAAATTATCTAGTGGAGGAACAAAGAAACAGGGATGAGGGGTGTGAGCAGGGAATGGGGGTCATCGGGAACTCATACCTCCAATTCAGATCTAAGTTGCTCTTTCGACCACCCATCCTGAGAAAATAATTGAGTCTTACAATGGCATATCGATATAATGCAGAAAGTGAGATCAACCAATGCTGTAGAAAACTCAATTAAATATAGAAAGCAAATCATGGGCTTGGTACGTCATTATTGTGTTGTTACTATCTGTGTTTTGAGTGGACGTTGCTGATATGGTATATGGTTGCACACTCATAATATGTAGATAGTTGATACACAATCATTAGTATATTAAACCAATCACATAAAATGAAAGACCAAGCTGTAGTATTTACCAGTGAGTCAAAACATTCAGAAACAGCAGCATGAAAAGTATAAGAAGGATTAGTTCTTTATTATATTCAGACTGACTCCATTGTAAGAAACCAAGGTAATTATCCGGATTGGCACTTCCCAGGAAGAAAAAACAATGTACAGTACATAATAGAAAAAACATGCAAGCTGGCTGAGAGATTATTTCACATTACCAAGATACTTAGCTTAGAAGACAATTAGCACAAACATGCAGAGTCCACAAAATCACCGATTACAGAATTAGTGCAACTACTGAACCAGAACACACATTAATGTATGTTGAAGTTGGTCAAATTGAAGTTAAAAGTCAAGACTCACAACAAAATCATGTGAGTAATACATCCATCATAACAAGTCATAAGAGAGGACTTACTTTTTCTACCTGACCATTCACAGAAACTGCTTGAATTTTTGCCTGATCATTGCCTCGTGTACCCCGCCCTCTACCTGAACCTGAGTTTCCCCTACGGTTTTGTTTTTTCCTACTAGTATCTGAAGCCACCTTGTTAGCATCCACACTTTCAATCTTCGGCCTTGTATCAGCCATGGACTGAGACATAATTTCAATGTCAACTAGCAAATAACCAATAAAAATCTAAGAGAAGAAACACATTAACTAGAAACATCTTTTTTCTATTATTGAGTTTACCCGTTGAAACAATGCAAAACTTGATTAACATTCCTTTTGCATACCTCAACATGTTCAAAAGCCAAACCACTATTTGTTTCATCGAATTTACGCCGCTTCTGAGTGTTAGGTTGAATGAGAAATCCCGCTATATTCTGACAGAAAGATATTCATTAGAGATGTGGATAGAATATACAAGATTCTACTAAATTATACCAAAAGAACGAGATCAAGCTCTATGCCATATCCTCTTTCAGAGCCATCAACAATAGACATAAACCAATTTTTTGGAACTTCATTAAAGAAGAGCATTTAATAAATTATTTTTATTCTTATACAAGTAACTTGGACATCTACAGAAAAGACTCTGACATTGAGACTGGAAGAGAGCAAAATAAAAATGCAAATATGCTTCTCTTATTTCCACAAGATAGAACAAATTTCCAATACCTAGAGACTAGACATCAATTAAATTTTTAGGGTGTATCACTGATGCAATTTACAGAGTAGTGGCTGTAACTGAAACAACTCATATAGCTAGATTATTATTATCATGTGGGAAATTCAAAGATAAAACATTGAGATCCATGAGCAGGACTACAATGACTAGGCTAAATCATTCCAATTCCCACCACTTCATAATGTTTCTCAGATGAACTCCTAGCTATAACTGTATTACATGGGGTAGCACAATGTCTAACCCCGCCAAGAAAGAAAAAGAAAAATACCAAATTTCAGGTTTTAGGCGAAAGCAAGGTCACATCTAAGTGATCAAAAATTCATCACACAACATAACTTAAAGCTGAAAATTTTCTTGCTTTGAACCCCTTGGCATTAATAGAAGAGAAGACACTCTGCTAAGGAAAACAACTCAAAACTTCTAAAAGACCCTAGGCCACCTTAAATTTGTCTTTCCAGCATCAAGTCTCCCTAGTTAGTGACAACTCTTATTTTAGTTAACTTGTCAATCAAACGATATCCTAGCTAATTTCTCCCATTAACTCTTTCTTTATCATTTCTCCAAGGCGACGACTAATAATAATTTCCATTTTAAGCTGCACAATGAGCAATAAACGTCATTGAACAGTCACACTGATTCCAGCAAAAGTAATAGCAGATTGTGTTCAACCAAAGAATCAGTAGCAATCTTTGTTGCAACAGTAGCAAAGGTGTAGTTACCTTTGTTGGGGCAACCATCACAAACAGGTAGGTTGTTCCAACCATTGTGATTATGTTCATTACAGCATTGACAACCATGCTTCTATGAAAAAGAAGCACTAAATGGTCCATATCAAGCTAGGTCAAGATCTATATATCTGTTACACAACTTAATACATCAATCTCACTACCTTACTGGGACAAACAAGAATGTTCCACAATCCACCATCTTCCACATTCTGCTCTAATTTTTTAATCTATTTGGGCTACTGCTTCATTTCTCACATATTTAGAGAATATATTCATAGTTCATAACTGTGAATTGAATATAGCTTCTACTTCTGACCTCCCCCGTGCAAGAAATATAATCTAAATAGTCTCATTTCTCAGAAAAGTTTCCATATTATTTGCCATAGTTTCAGAATATGGAATATATCAATTGAGTATACTAATGTGCTTTTGTGTAATTCCTTATACTGTGATGAAAATGAGGACCAGTAATACATATACAGCCTAAATTGTGTTACATATCAAAGCTTTTCCTTTTCCCTCTTTTTTCGCTTACATGCCAATAATAATGACAAAGTGTTCAGAACTACTCTGTAATTTACTAGCCTTTCTAATCATTCTATTGCTTTACGAAATATGCATAGAAACATTTATTACTTAGGCCGTCCAAATAGCGTAATTCTCACTACAAATAACTGATAAACCTAATGCATATATCAATTGTCAGCCAACAGGTCGGGTCAGCTATGTAACAACAAAATAAAAGTAAACCAAAAAGAAGCAACCCCAATGTGAGCAGCAGAATCCATGTAGAGAAGAGGGGATAATCATAAAAAGAGGGCAAAGGGATAAAAAAAACTCACAAGGTCGTCATCATCGGAATCACTAAGAATGGCCTGATATGCGGGCTGCGGTGGCTCCGTGTGTGCGATTGGAAGAGGGGATGGCTTGCCCACCATGCGCGCCTCCAGCTTTGCGAATTTGGTCGACTGGTCAGACTGGTTGGAAGAGTTGGAGGAGAAATGCGCGAAAATGTCGTCCGCCATTGCCAGATGCCTCAACTTCAAATCAGAATCCAAAAGGAAGGCATAGGAGTTGTAGGGAATAGATGATCGATGGGAAACAAAGCTAGGGTTTTGAATTGAATTTGGGGAAATGGGAGAGAGAATGCGTGGGAGAGATTTTTGAAATCCGGGCTTTTGGGTTTAAGGACCAAAACGCTCTCTCTTCTCTGCTTTCTGTGGATTTTTCATGGGAGGGAGAGACACGGAAGTGAAGACCCAAATGACAAAAGGCTTCTAAACACTTTTCTTCACTTTTCACCTCTTTCTACCTCTGCCTTTATACACAACTCATGTAAGTACTACAATGCATAACACTTTTTTCTTAATTATTAAAAGATCCATTTACCAAGTTTAGCAAAAGCATTTTCAGTATTTTTCAGCTGAATTAATCAAATGGGATTATTCGGTCAATGCACTATTTATGCCATGTCATTTTTAATTAATGGGTTGGATTCAAAATGCTCATTTTGGAAAAGATCAATGGAGAAATCTTTCAAACTTACTTCCTTCCGTACAAGCATGTTCTTCTTGACTTTAATACTAATAATCATCGAATTTTGATCAAATATTTGAATAGATATATAATTATCAATATTATTAAATGTGTCACTGTTAGAATCTTTGCAATACATGATATTCAAATATCAAAATTTTATTTTCCAATAGAATATGTAATGAAAGATATTAATGGTCAAAGTCGTGTGTTGGAGAATGTGAAAAAGATTTCTTTAGTAATAGGTTGGGACAGAGTAGTGGTAAGGAAAAGAAAGAATAACTTTTCACATTATCATTTTAAATGACTTCGTTATGGTAAGTGAGGAAGAAAATAGAAAAAATACAAAAATGTGATAAAGTGTCGATTAGATTTTGATGAAAATGTCTTATATATATATATAGACAAAATGTATTTCAATTGTGTGATCTCATTTTTACAATCTTAGTCAAAATTATTCATTTAAATTTACTTTGTGGAAGAGTTTTTTTGTGTTCTAAATTGGCTTATTGATATTTAGCAAATGGAAAGAAAACTTTCCTCTTTGTACCATTTTTTTTTTTAACTACCAACCAAAACAATGTCGTTTTGGTAAGTGGTTGGTGGGAGAAAGTAAGATGGACAGCTGAACGGTTTGAAAAAGAATATCTTTTATTCATTGATTGATGATGATGGCAAAATTAATTAAAAAAAGAAGAATTTATCGAATCGTGATGTGATGTGTGATGATAAGTATTATTTTAATTGAAAGATTTGAGTCAAAATACTCATTTCAAAAATGATCATCAGTGGAGGTGTCTTTCTAAATTTTCTTATTTATAGTGAGGAAATTTTCCTTTTCAACCTAATTTTTTAAAGCATCATCCAAAACAAAATTGTACATAATTGGTAAGCAATGGGAAAAATAGGAAAAACACTGTCAGTTGGCAAGATTTAAGAATAATATTTTTGAAATAACAGTTTCATATAACCCCTAAAAGTAGCAAATATATTATTTTTTACCCCTTAAAATACAGTGTCGAGCCCTTGAAAGTATTATTTGTATGTTTCATGGCTTTTGCCATAACGTCACAGTTACTCTCAATTTCGGTCAGGGCTAAAATTTTATTCACTTCTTTAGTCTTCTTCACAACACTTTATTCCTTCAGCTGCAAATTCAAATCTAAATCCATGCCCTCTGTCGATCTCATCACCACCACCTCTCACCGCTAAACCATGCCACTCACTGTTCTAGTCGGCCACAACCATCTATAAACATTCTTCTCCACCATCACGCCACAGCTCTCTCTACACATCATCTAACTCCAAGATCCCAGCCAAGAACCCCAATTACCCATCCCCGTCCCAAATCAGAGATTTTCACCGCCACCGCCACTAATCCTCACCCGAAACCCACCATAGGCCGCCTGCAATGGCGTCCCGAGGTAGCTCTCTCACGGTTCGATTCTCCATGGTAGGGGTTGTCACTTCTAAGGGTTCACTAACTTGCACTAGGGGATGGGTGACTTGTCTATGGTTCTTCCTCCTTTGCCTCCTAGTTCTATAGATCTCTCTGTCGTATGACAAGGTCTCTTATTACTCGGCACATCTAATTTGAGGTCTAGCAATAGAAACAAAAAGGAACTACTCCTATAAAGAAAGTAGAAGAACAAAGACCAAACTAAAACACAAAACAACGCTCTTCCCCGACAACGGCACCAATTTTGACAAGTCTTTTTCCACTTCGTAAATGGGTCAAGCTAGTGTCAAAATACAATTTCTAAACCTCTATTTTTACTTATACTACAAGGGTAGTAAAGCGGTAAGTAAAGGGTTGAACCCAAGAGAATGGGGATTGCATTCTAATCTAGTCTCTATTCTAGATGAACAATGATGGTTTTGTGTGAGAAAGTGAACCAATTAAGCATATAACAACTAAGAAATTAAATAGAAACTAAGCAATTAACAAGAATCTTATGATAGCAACTATGTAACGGAGTTGACTTACGACCTAAATATACCGTTGATCATTGACCTTACAAGTAAATACATTCATCATCATCTCTTCCCTTACCTATTGAGAACATCGACAAGCCTTTCGAGCTTTCAACTCTCTGTCACCACTAAATTAGTGATGGATCAAACACATATCACAACGCATCTAACTTCCTGTAGACTCGCAAGGGAGATCATATGCCCACAGTGATGATGCCACCCTACATCCGCAGGTACCTTGGAGCTTAAATAACCAAGTTTGCTCTTTCCATATAAGGAAAGACTACTTCAATGAAGCCCATTGGCTAATTTTATTTCTTACCCGAGTGTTAAACTTGAGGATATTCTATGTTTTTATTTTTACCGAGCCACGAGCTCGAAGAATTATTTTCTTCTCCTATAAATATCTTCTTTTATTTTTGAGCAGTTGATATTACTCTAACAAAAGAGATATATGCCTTGTAAAGCACAAACACGATTGCTACCTAAGACAATATGCTTCAAAAATTATATGATTGATGCTTATCTAAAATAGACTATTCGGACTACGCGTTCGAATATCAATCGTCTTAGGCAAAAATAAAATAACTTAAGATAATATCCTTCAAAAGTAATATGATTGACGCTTATCTAAAATAGGTTGTTCGGGTCCAAAGATTCAAATATCAATCTTAGTGAGTACAAATACAAGTCCGGAGAAAGTGTACTTGGCAAAGTATACAATTGAAGCTTATACAAAATAAGTAAATTCAGACTTCAAAATTTTGAATCTCAATCATCTCGAGAACAATACATAAAGATCTTCAAAAGGCTAAAAGGTTTCACTACACCACAATACAAGATGTTATTACATCGAAACAAATATCCTACCTAAAGAGGTCCTCGGCCTCGGTGGGGGGAAGAAGAGGCGCATCCGCGGACACCTCGGAGGTCTTGACCTCGAGGGTTATAACCTATCACTTGCCTCGAGCTCTGAGTAGTGGAAGACTCGCCTCTTTGCTCTTCGGGTAATGACCTCGAGGTGGAACTCGTGTGAGGGGGAAAAACTCCCTGATCATTCAAATCCTGAAACTGAGAGGCATAAGCGGCACATCGCCCCTTGTAATGGGTCAGCTCCTCTTCGACAAGAGTTAGCTTATGAGCAACTCGATAGCCCTGATCTCTAAGCTGACTTATCTTCACATCATTCATATGGTTTTGAACATTGACATCTTTGTAATCAGCAACCGCTTTTCCGAGAAAGAGCCTCATTTGCCTCTTGTAACTTATTATTCTCAACTTGAAGGTCTCTACACTTCAAAGCCTCTTTCAGGCAATCTCGGACACAAGAGAAATGATGATATGCTTTGTTGCATTGAAGAAGTTCACCTACGGGGCGGCCCTTGACATAGTTGGATGTCAAAACACCGTACTTGTGCTGGAGTTCTTTGAGTTGACCCAAAAGCTCATTTCTTCTACCTTTATACATCTGTACTTGTTGGCGGTGGAAGATCTTATCATTTCGGAGTTCTTGATAAGCCTCGCCTAAGTTGGCATTTTCATCCGTAAGACGAGCTCGCTCTTGAGAGTGATGATCCCTATCCCCTCTTAGGGCATCACATTCCTTAGTGAGGGCCCTATGTCTATACTTCCAACAGATAGAATCTTCCTCCCACCAATCGGCCTTATTAGCCAATTCCTTGAAGCTGCGATTAACTTCTTTCACAACAGAGGTGCAGCTTAAGAAGGAAATGATTGATAGAGGAAGGATAAATACAAGCCAAAGTATTGCACTGAAAATAAAAGGAAAATTGTCAATGCATTGAAGAAAAGAAGACGTCTCGAATCACAAGAAGATGCCTAGAAAAGGCAGAAAGTAATAAAAAATTTCTCTAACAATTAAGGCTCTAGAGAGTTACATTGTCAGGAGGAGGATTATGATCCCCTGATCTCTCTTGCTCTTTTCCCTTCAAAGCTCAGCTACCTCACACAGCTCCCCGAGTTAGGACAATCCAGGGTACAAGGTGATGATTCAGCTTCTTAAGGTGTTCAAGGCTCACCAGCTTGTTGGACAACTTTAGGTTCTTTATCAGATCCACCTTGAATCCTCCTTTCTGATGGAGCATGGCATTCAATTCCTCCAACTCTCAGGCGGCATTCGGCCGGTTACAGACCGGGACCGGGACTTTCATGTCCTCATCACTACTATGTGAAGATTACATACCTAAGTTATCTCAGAACATTTTTGGAATGTCTCGGACCTTGTAAACATCATATTTGTACCAAGGGGTTGGGAGACATACTCCTCGAATTTACCCACGGGCCTAAATTTGACCCTCTTCCTTTTGGAGCTCTCAAGCACTCCTTCCACAAGCCTTGATCCTTCCATAGCCTGTTGTCGGGCCTTGGCCTCCATCTCCTCCCTCTTTCTTTTTTGGCACTCTCTGTTGCCGCAACAAGGCATTGGCTCATCTCGTCCTTCTTGATGATGGAGAAGGACATCGCAAAGCAAAGAAGTCAAAATGCTAGAGGCAGTCATGAAAAGACAAAGAAAAGAACAAGTCACGTATATGTTCGTATAAGAAAGACTACCCTCGATGGGGATTTCTTCCTCGTAAGAAGGAAAAAGAGGTGTTTCATCTTCTTCCCCAAAGACCTCCGCCAAGAACTCCTCCATATCAATGTCTTCCTAAGATGAAAGGGTACACATATCTCTCCCTCTTCTTAGAGCCTTGATTAGAGACTCCTCCTCCTGCTCTTCATTAAAGGGATCTCGCATAATTGGCTCGGCGACGGGAGCAGGTTCTCTAGGACCTCGATGTAACCTCCTAAAGGCATGTTGGGAGTCGCCATAAGTGCAGGCCCTCTTTCCTTCGGGCTTCCAAGGACTTCTTGAAGGGTAAGCGGTCCTTGCAAAGAGATTCTCGCTCCTTCGCGGTCTTTCGAGCAGCATTGGGATCCTCCATATCCATTAAGGTCACCTCATACCATGCAACCTTGAATCCGTCCTTGGGTTGATCGAAGTGTGCAACCTTTAAATAGCTAACATTTTCAAGGGTCCGCCCAGGGATCATTTAACCACCTAAATGTTTCAATTGGCCATATCCTTGCACCCACCTGCCACCTTCAAGTTTTATGCCCTGCCCAAGGAGTTTTGATACTATGCTGACCAGAAGAGGGGGAACCACTAAAACACTCTTGGTCTCGCTCTTGACATTCGAGTTCCACCAAGACACTTGATATTTGGTCAGGTCAAAAGTCAGCCGAACCTTATTCCAATCCTCACTCTCTGCAGGGAGCTCAAAAAGCCTTCTATCTCGAGGTGTTACAATTACTAAACCCTTAATAACCACCATCTTATACAAGTTTCGAAATAGCTCGAAACTTGGCTCTATATCTTCTCTGATACACCTGGTGATTAATGCCATAATCACAACCACCACATTGAAGTGTACCTGACCCGGATGCACCTGATAATGATTCAGAAATTGCTGAACAAATGGGGAAAAGGAAAAAAGCTAATCCATGCTTTATGAATCTACCGAAAATTACTCCACAACTTGAAGTAACCAAGTCCTTAACATATATGCCATCATCTGCGTATATGAGATCGCAGTCTGATGGGAAGGAGAGAACTTTTTGGTCGCATCTCGAGTCTTCTTGTCCTTCGCCGACACTTTACTAGAGCCCTCATCGCTCGGTGACGGATATACAACACCTGGTGGATGTGACATACAGTAAGCATCCCTCTCAATATGGGGTTGTAGCGTAGCCATCAACAACTTCTAATTTTTCCCTTTACCCACATGCCATGGTGTCTCAATGGGTCGTTTCCCATCGGTTATCTCAGCCTGGCGACGGTCATAGGAGCTAATCTCCTCAGTCGCAACATCACCCTCTCTGCTTTCATGTAAGGGGTTGGATATCGATTCACTAGTTCTTGACATGATCATAGAGAGGATGGGGGGGAATATACCGGAATAGCAGAAAGAAAAGCACAGACAGTGATTGAAAAGAAGATTCGAATACTTGCTGGTTGAAGCTGAACGAGAAATTGGGGCTTCTGAAAAATTGGTTGAAGAGACAATTTGATGAGAAAATTGAAGTGTGGAAGACAAACAAACATTTGGGAGATATAACCCAAAATTAAACAATATTTAAGTGGGTAATTACCTTGATCTTTGTTCCGATGCAAGAAAGTTGAGAGGTGAGAAACAAACCGCCAGCGCCATCAAATAAATACACGACACGTGCATTCTGCTTTCAGATTGGAAAAGGGAATAAACTCAATTGTCCACATGTCCAGATGGAATACGAAACAACTTGAAGATATATATTCAGAATAGTAAGCCTGAGTGGTCAATCCGAGAGGATGCCCTGAGCTATCGCTCCGAGATGTCTCCCTCAAGTTATTGGCCTTACCACCAAGTAATAAGCCTCGCATAATCTCCCTCGAGAGGAGATCTCGAGATTCTGAACATCTACCTTGGGGCTACTGATAAGTCCATGGTTCACACTTTTAAGCTTCGTTCGGACTCGCACCTAGGCCCGAGAAGGGTCTGGGGCTCGAGATATGCGGGGGATGGACTTACGGGTCCATCGGCCCACTCCTTATAAGGATTGCGTATATTCTGAATTGCCTACGAGGAATACACTTCCTCTAAATATATTAATACAATTGTTATCACCATAAGAGTTGTACTCTTACTCTAATTACAAACCCTGCCGATCCACAGATTGGAACTCTATAAATACAAAAGGTTTGGTAGACCTCTCGATTCATCTCATACACACTATGCCGTACGCTTATTAGAGCAAGTCCAACAGCTTTGCTATAATAGCAAATTTGCTCAAATATGGAGAATTTGAGCTTTTTTGAACTCCAACAGATTCTCCATCCCATTCTCCATAATGGGGAAATTGAAGAGAGAGAAGATTTGATTCCCAAATTTGGAGAATGGAAAAAGTTTTTGGAGAACCAACATTTAATACTTCTTGGAAAGTTTTTGATTATTTAATTCATTCATTGTTTCTCTTCAATAATTTTAAATGATAATATCTTAAAATAATTACAATAAAATTTTATAAAAAATACATATTCTAAAAATATGCATAAAAACGATTGTAATAAGATCTCATGTGAATATTTTTACATTAACATATCTATTGATATTGAATAATCAAATATAATCAATTTTTCAATATAAATTTTCAAAATTTTAAGTTCATAAATATATTTATTTTGATGTTTGTTTATAAGTCGTAACGTCTAAACTAAATCTTTTTTTTTCGGCAAACATTTTATTTTTAATGGTTGAAAAAAATAACTTGTAATAAATAAATAAAAAGAGATGAGTCTAATTATTCATAATACGTTACAAAAATAATACTATTATAATTCGTAATGTGTTATTTTTATTAAATATAATTTTATATTACGGAGCAAGTAATGTCAAATATGAAATGTTATTGTAACTTTTATTATAAGTTCATTATTTGTTTGTTCATTATTATTGGGACTTGTTAAATATATGACTTTAAAAATAGAAGAAAATTGGATAAATATGTTGTATTAAATGTTAGTAATAAATTTAAGGGAATGAAAAATGGAGAAATTGTTGGGTTTGAGGTGAAAAAATATGGGGAATATGAGGTTTGCTTCCCTATTATGGAGAATGTGAATGAAGAAACTGTTGGACTTGCTCTAAACTTCTCAAAGCAGTCATTGACTTAAGCATAGGAGTATATACCCCCGGGCACCCCGAGACTTTGTCTTGCAGATCAGTTCATGAGCTCGGTGTGAGGTCAACCGCGGGCTGCAGACATCCATCAAACACATCGATTTTTTTACGTGGAAAACTTTTTCGGTGTGAAGAGTAAAAACCACGAGACTGGAGAAGTCTACCTATTCTTTCTTAATATGATAAAATGAGAGAAAAAAACTCCAATCAGTCTACAAAAGGTTACAACCCACTACAAGCATCATCAATAAGAACAAGAGGATAAAAGGTGCAAGATATCACCAAATAATAAGGTTGTACTTCGAGCTGCTATAACTCCTAAACCAAAGCACACATTGACAATCCAACCGTTCAGAATGAAGTCTCAAGAGTCACAAACACGCTGACAAACTTTCAGCAAAATCGGACTATGTTTGCCCCTTGATTAGATCTCTAGAACAGAACTGCTCTAAGTCTTGATCAAACCTCCATGCAAAAAATGTTTTGCACGTTGTGTTACTCTAAGTCTCCAGAATTTGATCCAAAAAAAAATTGATCCCTATCCCGTGGCTCTAGCTGAGAAGGGTTAATATTTTCTCCATTCTCCATCCTCCATCAGCATGTGATAGGCGTTTTTCACCGAGTATTTCCCATTGGACGAGTAGTGCCACCACCAATGATCCGGTCCATTCCTCTTCGCAAACTTCATAATAAGAATATTCTCCACCTCCCCATGGTCAAAGAATTGATTCAACGGGTCTAATCTCCACCACCGAGTGTCCAGATCGATTAAGCCAGCTACATAATTAATGTTACTAGTAATCCTTCCCGGGTCTCTGATCCTAAAGCTTTCCTTTGACGGTATCTATTGATCATAGCAGACTCTGGTATTTAAACCAGATCGAATATGCTCTCGCGCACCTCAGCGGATCACCTCCACTCCTTTTAAAATACTTCTCCAAACCCACGAAATCTCAGGCGATGGGTATGCTTCCATGTTGCTCGATCCCGGGTTTTATTATCCGCTAAAACTCGGGCTACTGGAGAGTGTGGTTCAGTGAGAAAATGACACACGTACTTTCTCAACTGTGCCAAGTTCGTTGCTTTAAGACCTCTGAAGCTTAAACCTCCACATCTCTTTCCCTTTGTCATCTTCTTCCAATCAACCCAGTGAATTTCCTTTTCGAATCCAAATCTCCCCACCAAAAGCTCTTCATCATCGATTCAATGTCTTCAAGGACCTTACCTGGAATATCAAAATAGCTTATCGAATAGTAGGGTATAGCTTCATTAGCTTGTACCACAGACTTTAAAAGCACATCCTTTCCTGCTTTTGGTAGGGCTCTCTCTATCCATCCATCAATTCATTGTCTAGCCTTGTCCTTTAGACACTGAAAAAATCTCATTCTTACATCTCTCAATCTCTGACGGTAGCCCAAGCACAAATACTGCTCTTGTTCTGCAGGCTGGTGTTTGGGCTGAAAATGGTCACCGACTTCTCTGGACTAATATACTCTCGTACAGAGAGATTGCCCATTGCATATTCTCAGCCTCCTTTTTGGTAGCCTCTCTAAAAAATAGGGTATCATCTGCAAAAAAAGAGGCGTGATAGTCCTGGTCTATATGCATAGCTCCAATGCCCTTTAGTTGTTGTACCTCCATCAAATTTGTTAGGACATTCGAGAAGATTTCCAAGCACAAAATGAACATAAAAGGTGACAGTGGGTTTCCTTGTCGAATCCCTCTCCCTGGTTTCAACATTCCAAGCTCCCATCCATTAAAAATGAACGAAAACGAGACAGAGCTGATACACGTCTTGATAAGGTTAACTAAAACCTCTGGTAAGCCAAAGCGAGTCAGGGTGCTGCTTATAAAACTCCATTCCAGTCGATCAAAAACTTTACTCATGTCTAGCTTCACGCTCATGTGTCCATCAGGGCCTATACTTCTATTCTTTTTGCTATGGTGAAACTCCTGGACTATCAGAATGTTGTCTGTGATGAGCCTCCCATGTACAAAAGCTGACTGTGCCTCTGAGATAATCTCTAGCATGATTCTTCTCAGCTTGTTTGACACAACCTTCAACGATATTATATAGACCACATTACATAGACTAATAGGTCTAAACTGAGTAATGTTATCTGTTTTTTTTTTCACTTCGAAATTAACACAATATACGTTTAATTAACCAAAGGATTAAAATCACATGTATTCAACAATTCAAGAACAAAAGAAGTAATGTCATCACAAACAATATGCCAGAATTTTTGGTAGACACATGACTCATACCATCTGGTTCAGGAGACTTGTAGAGATGCATCTGCTTCACTGCACGTGCCACTTCATCCGCTCTTTATGGTGAGACCAGGTTCATCGCCATCTCTGGTGTAACTCTGGGTTGATATGTTGCTAGAACCTCCTTTATTAGTCCTTCATGCGGCTCATAAGTTGTGAACAAACCACCAAAATAGCTCAAGATCCTCTCTACACTCTGATCATCTCGCCTCAAAATCAGATTTTCGTCCTTCAAACCATCAATCACGTTGTTTGCTCTTCTTTGAGTGGTGAAACGGTGAAAGAACTTTGTATTTTTATCTCCCTTCTTGGACCAGTGTCTTTTAGCTCATTGCTGCCATTATACAGAGTCTGCTTGTTGTAAAAGTTCATGCTCTGCCCTTAGTTCAATGATTTTGTCCCGTATAGTTTCGGTTATCTCTCCTCCAATAGCCGCTGGTATTTTTTTCTCTACATCGGCCATCCTCTTCGGCACATTTGGGATGTTTATTCCATTTGAGCAAACCTAGCGAGCACTCGTCCAACTTCTCCAATAAAGGAGTCGAGGAGCTGTCCCATGATTCCCTTATCATCCTCTCACAGTCTTTCAATTGTATCCATTTGCCCTCAAAACACAACCTTTTCTTACTTCGAAACGTGCGCGCCGAAGGATCCCTAGCACAGAGCTTTATCAGGATGCAAAGATGATCCAAGTGCATGACGTTAACGTGTAGAACAGTAGACCATGGATATAGTCCATGGAGCGCCTGGTTACACGTGGCTTGGTCTAGCCGAAATTTCACCGAGTTCGGGTTAGCCGTGTTTTTCATCCAAGTAAAGTTAGGGCCCAAGAAACCCAAATCAATAGACCACAAAAACTGAGTGCTTTTTTGAAGTTATATATATCTGCCATTCAGCCCGTAATGAAACCCTGAAAGTCGTTTTGAGCCAAAACTTCATTAAAATTTCCAACATGGACATGGCATCTCATCATGAAACTTCTTGAGGGGAAAATTGGTTTATAACGAAAATATGGGCCAAAGGCCGTCCATTATTTTTAGAGTGATAACGTCATGAATGGGCCAAATAATAAAGGATAGTTTAGTAAGCTACATAGCAAATCAATTAGCTGCAACGGTCAAGTGTCAGTTAGTATAGTTAGTTTGAACAGTTAGGGGTGGTTAGTTGATATATATAGCACAGATTGAGTGAGGGATGATGCATCAAATTCATGCATGATCTCGATCCTTGCTTTTCTCTCTCATCTCTCTATCTCTTCTCATCTTTTAAGGGTTTTATCCCCAATTCTTTTCTTTTGATCAATTGAATTACTACGATCCTAGCTATTCATCAGCTTGTGACAGATAAACACTTGCACACTTTTAAGAGTTCACAAATAGTACATATATGGAAACGGTTAATTCCAAAAATAAAATAGAATACATAGGCGAGATATGATAATTCGCAAAAATATTTGGAGGAATTGACGAGACACAACAGCTTTCTTGCAGCCCATCAAGCGGCCCATCCCATGTAACTAGGCTGTATACTAGTAGCAATTAGGGCAGAATCACTCCGTCTCCACCGCCAAAATCCTTCCAAACTGTACTTTCAATCTCTGGGTGGTGGTCATGGGAAAGGGGGAGAGGAAAGGCAAGTCCGCGAGGAGGAAACTCCGAGAGGAAGACCTTAAAACGCCATGTCAATCTGAGAGCGACGATTCGAGCTTGGAAATCAATAAAGATAGATTTGGTGGAGCTTTAGATTTTGATTTTGATTTGGAGGATGATGTGATGGTGAACTATACGGATGATCAGAGTAAAAAGAAAGAGAGCAAGAGAAAGAAGAGGAAGAAGCTGGAACTTGAGCTCAAATCGGTGAGTCTAGATTCCCTCAATTAAATCTTGTCATTGTGCTGTGCTATATTCATTTTTTTTATTTTGCTTGTTATATGTATCTTAGAAAATATAGATTTTATGTATGGATAACTGCAAGTGTGAATAAAGACTGCTGTTTTATTCCTTAAAACTCAAGTCCATTGGGAACTTTGGGCTGTGAAGTTAATAAAATACCTGCGCTCTGTTTGCTGATTGGATTATCTGAAGTTGGACTTTCATTGCTTGTTAGCTTTCCCTATAAAATTTGATCCCCTGTTCCTGAAGTTTTTGTTGATACTTTGTAGGAAGAGAAGTCGGAGGAAGGAAAGACTTCGCAGGTAGTTGACGATTCTGTTAAAACAGATCCTGTTGAGGCTCCAGATGATACAGAGTTTCGAAAGCTTATTGTGAGTCCAAGTAAAATTTTCTAATGCAGTTTTAAAAAGCAGCAAAAAATCATGTTTCTGATGCCTTTTTCAATCTTGTTTTGATGGTAGCGAGGGCCTAGGTATTTTGACCCACCAGATAGCAGCAGCTGGGGTATGTGCTACAATTGTGGGGAGGAAGGTCATATGGCTGTCAATTGTAAATCAGCTAAGCGCAAGAAGCCGTGCTTTGTCTGTGGCAGTCAAGAGCATCTTGGGAAGCAGTGCCCGGTGGTATGTGTTTATCTTCTCTCTCGTGCTTGATTCTTGGACACCCCTTCTGAACCTAATGATTTGCTTTTACAAACCACTACAGTTTTCTAAGGCATTTCTTTAATATGACCTATTTCATTTTCTCAATCTAGAAATCCAGCTCTTATAGAAATTTTGAACCTGATTTTTTAATTTTATTTTGGATTCTATCCATTACTTCCCGCATCCCCTAACTAATGTTGATGCAATTAATACAGCCACACAGCCGGTAATTAAACTTCACATGTGCAGTTGTATGGAACGCAGAACTCTGACACTTGATTTAATAATTTAATCAACAATTATCTTTAGGAATATAAATTTCTGTTTTTGAAATTATTAATATTTAATGGACAATGCATCTGTAAATACTTGTTATGTTAGTATGATTTGTTAATGAAAATCAGCAGCCTGTCAATCCAGTGTATAAATTCATGTCATTCAAATCAATCATGACGTAACTTGTATTTTTCTCAATATGGGTTTGATTTACTACTTTCTCTGGCAGGGTCATGATTGCTACATCTGCAGAAAAAGTGGGCATCGTGCAAAAGACTGCCCAGAGAAAGGGAAGAAGGGGGCTCAAAATTCCAAGATATGTTTGAAATGTGGAGATTCTGGCCATGAGATGTTCTCATGCGGGACAGATTATTGTTCTGATGACTTGAAGGTCTTTTGCCATTCTTCTTCATGATATATGCATTCCCTTATTGCTGCTATCTATAACTAGCTTATGAACTGCTGTTTCATTGGTTATTTAATCATCTGGTCATTTGGTGTTATTGGTTCATAGGTTAATCATATTTTTGTTCTGTCTATGTTATTGTATCTAATGCCTTGTGACAATATATTGTAGGAAATAGAGTGCTATGTTTGTGGGAAAACTGGCCACCTTTGTTGTGTGAACTACGTCCATAGTGGTTTGAGGGAGCTTACGTGTTACAGGTGTGGTCTATCTGGTCATACCGGGCTGGTGAGTTTCATCAGATGATAAATTTGTTTAGATTTAATATATTTACTAATTTCTCTTGTCATTATTCAGTGGATTAGTTTAAATTCACTTGCTTATGGGTCCCCTATTTTTTAGTGATGAATCTTTAATTTTTAGTTTAAATACACAGATTTCACGATATTCTTTTAATCTTCATTTTCTGTGAAGATACTTGTCTGCCACGATAGCTTCCATGGTGAATCTGCACTGCATTTTACATCATTAGCCAATGCATTTCATTTTAAGAGTAATGTCCTTGACCTATGAGGCTGTACCTGTGAGACTATACCTGCTAATATACTTTTAATTCCGCGTTGCCTGAAAGATTTATAAAAGAAAACTCTGTATTTGGTCTTCAATTGATAGAAAACTTATCTGTGAAACTTACTTTTTTAGGTTTGCTCTTTTGTAAAAAATATTGCAATTGTTTTTGGATGGTCTCTGAGCTGTTCCTTTTAATCTAATCAGGCATGCTCAGGCTCTCAGAAAAACGCATCCTACACTGGAGTGTCAGATGGCTCATGCTTCAGATGTGGTGAACAAGGGCACTTTGCACGTGAATGCACTAATGTAAATGCTGTTTTCTTCAGTGTTTTTTTTGTGTTATGATAGTTGGGATTCTAGAGTGCATAACTCTTGCATCTCTTTTAAGATTCATTGTTTCCTCATTCTATGATTGTTTTGCCTCAGGCTGACAAGAGGTATAGTGAATCATACAATACCCCTCAGCGTAAACATTACAAAAAGAATCAAGATTCTGCTGGATTCAAATCTGCACCACAAGATGGTGGAAAGTCACGAAAGAGAAAGAAACTCAAAGCTGAGAGAGAGTTCTTGTCAGCTGCTTCTAAACCAAAAGGCAAGTATGGTTGGAGCACTGAAGATCCTGAAGACTTCACTAGCAGTAGGGTGAAAACAGCCTCTCCTTGGAGATCTCCTGCTACTCCAAAACATAAGAGAGTTAGAATTCCTGATCATTCAACACCTTCTTATGCTCCAACGGAATCCCATACCGGGCTTCCCAATGGTTCGAATTCCCATACTAGGTTCTACACTGGTTCAGACTCACATACACGCCACTATAATGGTTCAAATTCATATGCTCAGCACTTTAATCGCGGGGCTTCAAATGGGACATCCACATTCAACCAGGCCAGATACTCATCACATGACTCAGACTATTCAGAAAACAGAACAGCCACATTCAACCAGGTCAGATACTCATCACATGACTCAGACTATTCAGAAAACAGAACAGCCACATTCAATCAGCCCAGATACTCGTCACGTAACTTGGACTACTCGGGTCCATCCGGTTCAGGTGTGCATCATGGTAGTAGATTCACGTCATCATGGCAGTCGAATAATTCAGGTTCAAACAGATCAGCAGAGTTCTACCAACCTAGATATGAACCTCGGTACGACAATAGTAGTGGCTTTGGGAGGAGAAGAAACTACGATTGGTGAGAGTCGGGGTTGAAGGGGCCTTGTTGGTCGTTTTTGTTGTGCAACTTATATTGATTATGGGTTGGATTTAGTAGTAGCCTGCTGTTGCAGGCATGCGAGTTTATCATGCTAGACAGAAACACAGGAGTGGCTCAGTTTTTTCCTATATATAGCAGCTGTGTGTCAAGTGTCAACGCTATATTTCATTATTAAGATATTTTGTACTAGTACTAAATTTTGTTTTTTGTTGCAGTATTCTTCATCAAGGACTAAGAGTTATTTATTGGGTACATGATCATTTGAATCAGAATGATCACTTGAACCAACTCCGGAGTATATAGGTTAAAGCTATGTGAAAACTGAATATGTATTTCTAGCAAATGGTTTAAACCTACTGAAAAGACTTTCAAAAGTCACCTCCACATGAAATGTTGAAATTGTACGACTCTATTTACAACTATTTAATTTGACTCTGAATTATTGAAAACCATATAATTTTACTTAAATTATGCAAAAAGACCAGAGACTCATCATCAAAATTACATTGAGAGACATGGCAAAACATGCATGTTGTATGACGTGGATGAAAAAAATTACGTAAATAATATTGAAAATTATGAGATTTAATTAGTGCGCAATTTTAGCTGTATATTTATAAATACAAAATTTTGGAGGTAATTATGAATTATTACTGTTATACTACTATAGTTTTACCTAATGGTCACTTACTACTGTACTAGCAAATATATTTAATTAGTATGGAGAGAAAAGTGTGTGAAAATGTTAGGTGAAAGAATTGGGAGGGATCAGCAGGGTAAATAATGGTGGTGGAGATTGTGACGCAATTCAAGAACCCGCAAACCCCGGCAATAGCATACGGAACTTGATCACCGCAACTACCTGAGGTATATTCCCTTGTCAAGGATGGGTTCGCATGAATTTGATCTTTTTTTGCTTCCGACATTGTTGTTCTTGTTTATGCTCAGGAATCACAGTTGTTTTTGCTCATCATGCTGATTGGAGGTTTTAATTAGACTCTAATTTTGTCTTGAAAGAGAAGAACTTGAGCTTTCATAGACTCAAATATCAATTTATCATTTTCAAGGTTTTGGAGGTCTTGCACGAGTATAGGTTAATTAGTTTAGGCTTGAGTGCTGAAGATACAGGATTTGCTTTTGCCTTTTGACTGACTATCTATTGTTGATTACCTATTCTCTTTCCACATCAATAAGCCAAATGTGAGTGAAGTCCTCGTCTGTAAGTCTTTCTAATTTAGATGAAATGTCTCTTAACTGAGAGTTCCGAAACACGATATGATGGCATATTTAAAGAGCTACAGTGAATTATTGCCCGAGAGAAGAGGGGGGTTTGATAAGCCACTAGGTCAAGGCGACTGCAGTTTGCGAACTTCTCGTAGAGGCCGTAGGTTTGCTCGCTTCTGGCCATGTTCTCTCACTCTGCTCTTCTTGATTTGTATCGCAATTTTTGGCTTCAGCACGATTCACGGTGAGGCTGAGTTAAATTATGTTTATTTGCTGCTTTATCTATCACTTATTCTATGCTAGTGTAAGGCTATACAACTTTGTGCCACTTTCCATTGTGGAACTAAAATTTCAAAATGGATGACAGTATAACACCATCAACAAAACATGTCTACCATTACAACATTTACAAACTATAAAATGTTTATGCTGCAGCTAGCTTTGAAGCTGGGATCTTATCATTGAGAAAAGCAGAGGCTTCTTCTTTCGAATATGCCATAAGAAAAGCTGGCAATGCATCACTTGATGATGAAGTCAAGCAACCCAGGAAAAAACCACGTCGTCAACGTGAGAAATTTTTAGTGGATTGTTTTCTTTATTATTTTGTGATTCTTTTCATTTGTTTAGATGCATTTTTTATTCTGTAGATTTAATTATGTCTATAATTCCTAATCGAATATGTTCTAGTGGTATTTTAGCTACTATTACATCACAGTTTGATTCCATAACTATTCCAAATTCATCTGTTTTGCCAAAGTTATCAACAGTGATTTTTTTCTATGTTTTCAATTTCCCCGCAACCTGCATCCCTCCTGTTTTAAAAAAGTTTTTCTGCCCCTATTAACTGCTTTAATTTTGTCATTCAGGATTTTCTCCTTGTGACGTGCTGCTCTTACGCTCAGTAAACTATCTCCTAGAGCCAAAAGACTTTTTGAATGTGACTGATTTCCCACTGCAGTATACTGAAAAGGAGGAGAGACATTCACAAGATACTACCTCTCATCCCAGATTTGCAGGACATCAGACTCTAGGAGAGAGAGAGAATGCCTTCTATGCTGGAAACCAGACTTTACATTGTGGTTTTGTGAAGGGACCCAAAGGGATCCAAAGCTCTGGATTTGATTTGGATGAGGAGGACAAGAAGTTTATGAGAACCTGTACTATTGCTGTTTCATCATGCATTTTTGGGAACTCTGATTTTTTACGCCGTCCAACTAGAAAATTGGTATACCATTTCTTATGTTAATGTTTACTTTAGCTCTGCAGCTCTTTAGATACTATCCAGAACCTGAACTGTCTACTAGGGTTTTGACCTTTGTAATGTTTGTTCATTGCAGATCAGTGGGTATTCTGAGAGAAATATTTGCTTTGTCATGTTTGTTGACGAGGAAACTTTGTCAACACTTTCTGCTGAAGGAAATGTTCCAGATAACGGAGGTTACATCGGTTTATGGAAAATAGTGGTTGTCAGAAATTTACCTTATCAGGATTTGCGCAAAACTGGAAAGGTGCCAAAGTTTTTATCACACCGACTTTTTCCTTCTTCTAGGTGCGTTAAATATATATGTGGCTCTTGGACTGATGCTAATTATGTGTCCTGTCTGGATTCACTTCCTTCACTCTTGCACTTTTCAGATATTCTATATGGCTTGACAGTAAGTTGCGGCTTGTTGCTGATCCTATGAAAATTATTGAGTACTTTCTGTGGAGAACTGGTTCTGAGTATGCAATATCGAATCACTATACTCGTCATTGCGTATGGGAGGAGGTGATTCAAAATAAGCGTCTAAACAAGTATGATCATAGAAAAATTGACGAGCAGTTCGATTTCTATCGGTCTGATGGTCTTGTCAAGTTCAACAAATCAGATCCCAATATCCCGCTTCCAAGCTGTGCGTCACCCCTCAAGTCTGCTCCCGTGCATCGTTTTTCATCAATTTACTCGATGGATGATATCATATATTTTGGATTTTGTGTATTCTGCAGATGTACCTGAAGGATCTTTCATTGTTAGAGCCCATACACCGATGTCAAACTTATTTTCGTGCCTTTGGTTCAACGAAGTTGACCGCTTTACATCTCGTGACCAACTGAGTTTTGCATATACATATTTGAAGCTTAAGAGAAGTAACCCAGATAAACCTTTCCACTTAAATATGTTTAAGGTGAGATTTTTTTCTGGGGCTCTCTAGTATTTCTTGATCTAAAGTTGTCTTCTTTCACTTGTGTTTACAAGGTCGAGAACACTCATGTTCCTCTCTGTAATGCAGGATTGTGAGCGGAGATCACTGGTAAAGCTGTTTCATCATAGAGAACTCTAACCTCTACAAATCCATTGCAGAAACTGGTTATTGTTGTACTTTTGGGGCTAGGTACTGACCCAATTTGTTGATTCAGCATTCCCTTTTTAATTTGATCTTCTGCAACCGTGAATAATTTATTTACATTCTATTCATCTCAGAGTTATAGGATTGACCAATCAACATCTCCAGCAAGGCTATTGTGCATGTCTTCTGATATTGGCAACAGCAGATCAGGCTCGATCCTAATCCTCCCTGTTGTGCTCACTGCTCACTGTCATTCACCCTAAGCCTTTCTTTTAAACGGGTAACTAGCTAATTCCTTAGTCGTATGTACATCAGAAACAGCTTCTTTTTCACTCAGTAGCTCTCTATTTCATTTTGGTTCGTTTCACATAAATCTTGAAAGAAATGTTTGATTGATTCGGTTACCTGAGCATCTATACTGAACTCGTTCATATATTCAGGACAGCCAGCGGTTATTCCAGATCCTCTTATAAAGGACAATTGATCTTTGTTTGCTGGAAATGTTACTTATCGTTATTGATTCATCAGGATATAAACTGCAGCATTGAACTTATTTATGACTACCATATGTGAATTCTTTCCAGACTAGTTGGACAACTCTTATGGAGTTGTTTTTATGAATGTATTTGTTCCTTGTGTGGGTAAGCCTCCACCAGCTAATGATGCAAAACGTTAATTCTTTCTTAGTTAAAATGGATTTTGTCTTCAAAGGAACTGGTGTTCCCTTCCTCCACCTCATTGATATTGATTGCCCCAACTCTTCACTACTCAATTTCAATCATTCATTCAACTTTTTCAATCCGACACTCAATTTCATCCAAAGCCAATCTAAGGGCAAATTGTACGATGTTAACAAACATAAATTGTGGATATGAAGCGAACTTGTTTTTCGTGAAATCGCACTCTGTAGTCAAGCTATCTAGTCATCCGTACCTAGAAAACTGCAAAGCAAACTTGTTATTCGTGTAGTTATATTCAACTTTTGGTGAGTCTGAGCATTGAGCATACTGCATACTTGGCTAAAAACATGACAATCTGCTCAGCAAGTATCTACTCTGCAATTACTAGAGCCAAAAATCAGATTAGATACACAGCATACACACGTGATTTGTTTCATTGAACATAAGTTCATAAAGCAATAAAACTCAGAATCATGCAGACATCAGATGCAATCTGCGTTGTCAAGGTCTATCCATACATACTCTAAACAAATAATTTTGAAGATGTATTGTTAAAACTAGACCTTGTACTTCTGACTATGGTAACTTTGAAAAAGAACACTACTCAACTATTTAATCACGACTTCATCAGTTTTTGACTTAAAAATGATAATTACTAAGCTCTACAAGGCCTAAAGCTAAGGGTCAACCTAGTTAATAGTGCCTGACCTAACAACAGATATCAAATATGATGCAGAAGCAAGGAGAAAGTTTACATTTATCAATCCACCTTACTGCCTCTTCAGAGAACACCCGTACGCTAGCTTCAAGATCGGATCATGAGTTGTGCCGCATGATCAAGACAGTAGAGCAGTTACTTCTCCACAACACAAAGGTTCAAGATCAAGAGCCATGCTTCCGTTTCCTATGGCCCTTAAAGGTGGAGCTGGAAACTGCAGTGTAACGTGAGTTAGCAAGCTCCCGTGGAATTGCTGCACCAGCTGCCTTGAGTATCTGCACTAGTTCTTTAAACAACTTCTTATTCTCCTCATTCACAAACACCATTGCCGCACCTTCCTCCCCTAATCGAGATGCTCTTCCAATCTGGTGTACGTACTCCTTCATAGAATTTGGCAGGTCAAACACGATAACCTGTTTAACGGAAATCAGATCAACCCCTCGTCCAAGCACTCCAGTGGCCACAATAACTGGAACTTCACCAACCAAAAATGATCTTAGAATTTCCCTTCTCTCCTTCATGGATTTCTCTCCATGAATCGACAAAGCCTTCATCCCAGTCTTGATTGCTATTGCTTCAGAAAGGAGATTGGCACCAAGTCGTGAGCCTACAAATACAACCGTTGGTGGATTAAAATGTTTCTTGCTCATCAGTACGTCAAAAAGCTTCTGCTTCTTTTTATTTGACTCCACCCATATAGCCAGCTGCTTCACAGCCCCGGACGGCTTGTTTGGTGAGCCGACAGAAATCATGGTCAAGCTCTTCACCATTGAGCTTGCCATTATTTCTACTTCTTTTGGAATAGTAGCAGAGTACATCAATACTTGTGGTTGTGATAAAGCCCTGAAAACCTGCATAAGCTGCTCATGGAACCCCCTTTCAAGCATACAATCTACCTCATCAATGACAAGCATTGAGATGCTGTCCAATTCAATATCATGCTTAGCTAGAAGATCAATGAGCCTTCCAGGAGTCCCCACAATCAAAGAAACACCTTGCTGGAGGCGGTAGAGTTGCCCTGCCATGGCATCACCACCAACTACCAGAGCAGTTTTAAAGGGCAGCCCTTTCCCAAGCAACTTTGCTCGTTCCTCAACCTGTATGCACAGTTCTCTGGTTGGTGTGATAACCATAGCTAATGGCTTTCTCTCACCACGACCATTGATTTTCGCACAATAAGATATGATAGGGATCAGAAATGAAGCGGTTTTCCCAGAACCCGTCTCAGCTGAAACTAGAACGTTTTGGCCCGCCAATGCTGCTGGGATGGCTTGCATTTGGACTGCAGTAGGCATCTCAAATCCAGTTTCTTCCAAGTTGTGAACGAGCTTCTGAGGAAGATTACACGAGGCAAAAGATAGGATGGGAGATGGGGCATTTTCCCCTCTGACTGAAATAATGAGTTTCCTCCTCAAAACTTCAGCTTGATCAATACTCAGTGAATCAATAATATTATTTTCTTGAACATAATGGCACTCATCAGTAGCTGCCAATTTCAGTTTGGTCGCCACACGAGGGGGTGCCTCCTTGGCAATTCGACCAAGAAGAATGGCCTTACATTCGAGGCTGCAGACATCATCATCAGTGTGGTCACAAATGTACTCACCATATCGACCACAAACCACACATCGAGGTTCCCCCACAACAGCTTCCCTCTGTTCAATGCAGCATTGCTTCACGTCATCTGGGAGAAACACCACAAAAAAGAACCATCATTTACACATATATGATATATCTATGCAAGACAGACCACAAAGCAGATAAAATTGAATAATCATACAGAGTTAAGAATTAGAAAACATAAATCACATCTTGAATTTAAACTGTCAAGGGCATGAAAATTATGAATGCCCCAATTGGTTAAGAATCTGAAATTCCATTTTAAAGAATGGCATACCTGAAGCATCGGCGGCAATTGAACCTCCATTATCCATATTGTCAATAAAATCGAATATTGGAGCCCGGCGATGACTGGCCGTCGCTGCTTAACTTCCTGGCGCTTCCCAAACCTACGTTCTGTCATCCATTATTTTATCTAACTTTTTTTTTTTTTTTTTGATAAACCATTTTCTTAATTAATAAGCAAAAACTATTACAAGTTTAGACTTTCACTCCCAGTCTACTACAAAATTAGGTTCAAAAAACTATATTTCTAATCACTTCTAAAAACACCTTTGGACCAGTTGAACTCATCTTCAATTCTTTTCCCCACTTTTTCAGCCAGTACTGACTTGTGGTTAAAGATTCTGTTGTTTCTCTCCTCCCAAAATATGATAAAGTGTGGCAACTAGGTTGAAGAGTTTCTTGACCTGACCTGTTCTGCACCATATCAAAAGCCTTCTCCTCAGATCCCTTAAGTTCTTCAATTCCTTCAGCCCCAATGAAGTCAAAATGCCCTTACAAAAGTTGCATTTGGCAAATAGATGCTGGGCTGTCTCCTCCTCCAAGCCACAAAGGCAGCATTTTGGTTGCTGCTGGAGTATCTTGTACTTCTGGAGCCTATCAACTGTGGCTAATTTACCTTTGAGCATGAGCCATAAGAAGAATCTATGCTTTGGGAGTAATTTACTATGCCAGGTCAGTTTAGCCCAAATATCTTCTTCTTCTTCTCCTTTCATGATGTTGTATGCAGCAGTAATAGAGAAGCATCCATCCCTCCTTGTACAGAGCTGCATTTTGCCAAGCATTTTATCTTTCAACCTCACAAGTAGTTTCCAGATCCAGCTATGCCCCTCTGAAACTTGGTAAGTGTCAAAAGATGTTCCTTTTAGATAGAAGGCCTGAATCCACCTTATCCAAAGTATATCTTTCTTCTGCTGAATGTCCCACACATGCTTGCATAAGGATGCCAGATTCCACAATGAAGGATCTTTTATGCCCATGCCACCAAATTTTTTCCCTTTACATAGGGAACTCCATGCTGCTGGTGTGAAGTACTTGCTGTTTGGATCTTTTCCCCATAAAAAGGCTTTACACATCTTTTCTACCTCCTCATGTATTTCTTCTGGAATTTTCAGAACACTTGACCAGTAGCTTGAGAGGCTAAGTAGTAAAGTGTTGATGACATGCACATTTCCTGCATGAGACAAATGCCTTCCTTTCCAGCCAGCTATCTTGACTCTGATCTTGTCCAATAAGCTTGCACAAGTCTCTTTGTCCCATTTGCAGGTTGAGAGGGGCAGTCCCAAATATTTTAGGGGGAGGTCACCCCTTGATACATTGAGAATTGAGGCCAGCAGATCCTTTTCACCCTCATCCATCACTGAGAAGAAAGCCACTGATTTCCTTTCATTTATTCCCAGCCCTGTGGTATTCCTGAATTCTTCCAAACAGGCCTTAATGCCTCTCATAGATTGGGCATTTGCACCACAAAAGAGTAGTAAATCATCAGCAAAAATTAGACTGTGAATTCCCACCCTTCCACACCTTTGATGGTATTGGATAGAGTTGTCTAGATATGAAGCCCCTTAGCAAGTGCCAGTGAAATCAATATCAGTCGCTGGATTAGATTTAACAGCTGTGAGTTTTTTCAGAATATCCCACCCCACAAATTATAATTCCCTTATTTATTTTCATATTTTCTATTTTTAGCTATTTTTCTCTTTTACTTTATTTGCTGTAAATTCTCACGTTAAGTTCACACATATGCTCAAACAGTTATTTTTCTTTCTGCTTCTTTTCGGCTGAATTCCCCCACGAAGCTTCAGTTTTTTCTTTCAGTTCGTATCCACGATCAGTCTTCTTCAACAACTGCCCACAATATTCTTCGTCTGAAAGTTAACTCCCACATCATCCTTTTTCATATCAACCCCTTCACCCGCATTCCACGTCTCATGATTCAATTTTCAATTTTTCAGTTTGCTGATTAGTTCATCCTTTCGCCCTCTACCCCAACTTCCGGTGGATTTTGTTTTTCATAATGACTCTTGATTTTGATTTTCTGACTTATTCGTTTTGATTTTTTGTGGCAGTGGTCACGTGGTGGCGAAGCTGGGGTTTGATTACCGGTTATAGTTTTGATTCTGTTTGGTTGTGGTGATCAGGTGGAATGCACCATTCCTAATGACGCTGAGACGCTGGCTTCATTGGTTGGATCCAGGGTGCAGCATGATAACTCTCGCTGTCCGATGAAAGGAGGCATTTGGTACCATCCTGAGGTAGTTACTTGCAACCTTATTTTATGTGTTATGGTTTTAACCTTTTTAAAATGGTTTATGTGTGCTTGAGTGATTGAATTTTGATGGTATTCTGTTTTTAAACAAATGAAAAAAAAACCACGATTTGATTTTCACATAAGAAATTGAACTCTTTCTACTCTTTTTTTTTTGTTTTTGAATTGGATATGTGAAATAAGGTCAAATTTACACTGAAAATGGCTGGTGGTGTAGGACTTAACTTGACAGCAGCACAAAACGCAGTGTTCTTGTAGCTGTGTTCAACCAACCATTACATGAGAAAACGGTGATTAATATCATTTAATGATCTGTTCTTATAAATCACAGTTTTATTTTAACGGAGCAAATCAGAGCCATCCTAAGAGGAAGGTCTTGACTGCAGAAGAGCAAGGGGCGGCTGAGCAGAGGGCTCTAGCAGCTGCTCTTTCCTCGGCCAAAGATGCGACTTTGGTCGAGTTCTACTCGCCGAAGTGCAGCCTTTGCAGTTTCTTGCTTGGTTTCGTGCAGGAAGTTAAGAATAGTAATTCTGATTGGCTCAACATTGTAATGGCTGATGTTGGGAACGATAAAAAGTTGCCTGAGGTACTCACTTTTTACCATTTTAAATATCACAAGTTCAAGCCATCAGTGTGTTTATTCTTTTTTTCATTGACAATCAATATTAGCTTTAAGTTTCGTTTGACAATTACCTTTCGTTTGAAGTTGTTTATTATTATCACTAATTGCATGTTAGGAAGATGGGATTGGTGATGGCCTTTGTTCCAATTTTTATTTTTTCCACTGATTTGAACATCTGCTTCAAGTTTCTTGTGATGTTTACCTTCTGTTTGTAGTTTTTTACTTAAATTATTTGATTGATGATGGCATTTATGTGTATATGATGCAGCTGCTCTATTATGACATAAAGTATGTGCCTTGTTTCGTTCTGTTGGACCAACATGGGAAGGCTTATGTGAAAACAGGCGTTCCAAACAGCTGACTACATGTAGCTGGTGTTTCTCACCTTCTTAAGATGAAACGTCCCCAAAAGTAAGTATTTCACAGCATCCACCACTTGATCTCTAGATCAGCCAGTTAGATTAATTTGTGCCAGTTAGTTTATGTTAGTAAATTCATTTGAGAACTGCAGTTTCATCTAATGACGATATGTTTACCTTTCTGCATAACCATTTACATTCTCACTGAACAAATCAATTGAATGTGTTGTATTTTTTTACCGAGTTTTCCATTGATTAACAGTTCAAGTGGCGCTTAGTGAAAAAGGCATCGCAAGTTTTTTTATCTGCACTTTTCTTTGAAGAAGCGGGCAATTCTCAAAGAATTTGGACCTAAACTAAAAGAAATTATGTAATGATCAAAAGTTCATCAACAATGCCAAAGGAGAGTGTTTACTCAAGATGTTGCATGTGCACCTGGGCTCTCTGTTGCAATAACAAGCGGGAAGAGGTACTTTAGCCTTAATAGCAGTGAATACAATATAGAGGTCTCAATCAAAACTTGTCCTCAATGGTGTTCTTTCTGTCAACTTCAGGTTTGAAAGTATTGGCTAGTAGAACAAAATGGTTGGAGGATCAATCAAAAGTAATCATTTCCTTCTCATCATCATCATCATTGTTATTATATCTTAATTTACCATCAGCTTGCTATGCATTTGGTGGAAAATTAGTTTTTGAATTCTAAGGTCTAGAATTGTGTATAGGTTTCCCCAAAGGCAGAGCTGATAACTTGAAAAGGGAGAGGAATGTCCGGATTGATTTCGAAGGCAAACAGTAATTGATTCATTGTATTTGTACCTCCGTTTGATGTGGATTATTGACTTGTGTTTGAAATGTTGCAGACATTGGACAAACTGCAACCCCCAGCTTTGGGGGAAATAAAATCTCATTGTAACACTATCAACGTAATATTCAGTGAAATTTTCACTTTTAACTTCTGAATGTCATTAGTATTACATATTCTTATTTTTACATTTCATGACAAGTACTTATTATTGTTATGGAATTAAAAATGTCTTTATCACAAATTAGGGATGTTTAAGTATGTCTCAAATATATTTTCTAATGGATACTAATATCGTATATTTTAGAATTTTACTTCTTTAGAAAGATGGTTGCCGTGCGGACACTAAAACTTGTATCATTATTAATAGGGGCTTTCTATTTATTCTATGTACCAGTGTAATACTCATGTTATACACGAAATTTTTTAAGACTAAATTTCGTTTTTCATACCTAACATTGGTTAAAACATTAATTTTTGTACTTAAAATTCAAGTGTTCAAAACGTGTACATAACATGTCAATATTGTTCAATTTTTGTACCTCACGTTAATTTGAAGATGAAGTTAGGGATGTTCACTGGTCAAATGAGCGTGGATACCAGTATATCCATGCCCATACCCATATAAAAATTTCAGATCCATCCCCACCCATCAATCCATGATGGATATCATTTTGAAATCCATACCCATTCACCTGAATATCCATCCCCACCTGGATATCCATGTCCACTTCGATATCCATCTCAATCCATCTGTATATCCATCCCCACCTAGATATTCATCTGTTTGTTTAAATATATCAACATATACTTCATAATTATAAAATAAAATATAACATATTAAAATATCATATATGTAATTAAGAAATCATGAAATATTTAGTACACATATTTTTCAGTATCGAGGTTTATCCCTCTAACACCATATCGATGATTAGTGAACTCCGTACCACCATCAGTCTGAAAAACCTTAACCTTCACAGAAAACTGGGTCTCAACAAATTTCTGAAAGCGAAGAAAAGTGTCGTAAAAATCTGACTTATGCCGTAATGAATAAAACCATGAGAATCGTGAAAAATCATCAATGAATATAGCATAATATGAAAAACCATGTGCGGATGCAGCATATGCTGGAGCTGGTCCCCATAAGTCACAATGCACCTTCTCCAACAGGCCAGTGGCCCTCTTATCACTAACAGAAAAAGGTAACCGACTGCTCTTGGCCATCTGACAAGGGGAGCAACTAACACGCGCAGGTAAAGGTGAAGTGGCTGAAATGTTGCCCTTCTTGTTCAGCAACTGAACGGTGTCATAAGACACGTGCCCAAGACGAGAATGCCATAGCTCAAAAGGGGCCCGGAGCTTTCCGGAGGCAACTCGCTCAAAAAACAAGAATCCTCAGTATCCAGATAATAGAGACCTGCAATATGGTGACCTTTACCAACTATCTGTTTTGTCTGTTTATGCTGAATAGAAAACACATTGTCAACAAATGTGATACTCACCGGCAAGTCAAGAGTGAGTTTACTAACAGACAACAAGCTCTTAGTAATTTGAGGAACTACAAGTACATCCCGAATTGATAAACCAGAGATGTTACACTCTCCAATGTGAGACGCCGGTATCGGCTGACCATTACCAACATAAACAGGTGGACCAAAGTAAGGAATTACATTCCCAAGATAACGAGGATTGACAGTCATATGAGCTGCAGCACCAGAATCAACAATCCATTGGTTCGAATTACAATTACGATTAAAATTATTCATACGATTCGCCTTATCTGAAATCCAGCTATCAGAGCGATCCGCTCGAGATAAGAAAGCCAAATTCACCATAATAAAATCCGAAATAAACCTCAGCACAACGTGCATACACCAAAATCAATATATCCGAAAAAATGACAAATGCAAATACTACTCCAATCCCGTGGTGCTCAAAGAAATCATTCCAACTCTAATCTCATGAGTTCGTAAGCAATACTCCAAATCTTGTAAAATGGGTGCGACTCGAGGGAATAATAAAAAAACAAAAGCAAAGGTTTAGAGGAGTACTTGGACAGCGCGCAGTGCGTGACAACGAGAATGAGAAGCTGCAGCAGGACCAAGGCGCGCAATGCGCAAGCAGGCTGAAGAGCAGCGCGTGTATACACGCGTGATTAGGTCGCGTGTGTGCAGCTGCTGATCGAGAAAAAGAGCGCGTGCTGACACGCGTAATCGGCACGCGTGAATCTGACCTGCAGCGTCAGAAACCTGGAGAATCTGCTCCCAGGAGAAACTGAGATGCAAAGGCGATGATTGGTGATGATTGGCCTATCCCGAAGACAGCGACCGGTGGCGGAGAACAGGAATAATTTGACAGCAATGATCAGCTATTAAACGGAATCGACGATGAACAGAATAACGGCGACGGGGAACGAGTAGAGAAATCAACTACAGCGTGGACAGGCTGAATAGAGGGTTAACCGGAAATGCATTCAAATCAAAGCTGAAGCCAAACAAGCGATTGCAGCAAGACTACAACGATCAATCCCACAAGATCAACCGAAAATAAAAACAAATTAGGGTTTTGGATCGTAGGCGACTGATACCATGTTAGAGGGATAAACCTCAATACTGAGGTGTGTCTCGTATATGCAATAATATAGGCAGTACAATGGTACAAAGGGAAAGCGAGAAACCCTAGCTAAACCCTAGGCTAATACACATTGGGCTCTAGGCCCATAATACTATCTAACAATTGGAATGTTAGGTACACGTTTCGAACATTTTGAATGCTAAGTACAAAAATTGATCAATGCTGGAATGTTAGGTAAAAAATTTGAACACTTTGAATGTTAGGTACAAAAATTAACGTTTTGAACAATATTAGGTACAAAAAACGAAATTTAGTCAATTTTTAAACTATATATAATAAATAAATAGTAATTATATATTTATGTAATTAAAATAGTTGAAAAAAGTAATTATAAAATAATAATAAAATCATGTAAAAATATAAAACATTTTTTATATTATCATTTATTTATATGTTATATTTTCAAATTTTTATAAACTTATGTGATCAAATATTACAGATTTTCATTCCTTTATAATGACGAATTATGAAATGTTCATTATAATTATATTTAATTAATAACGTAACATATACCGTAAGTGTTAAAATAAATTAGGATGCAATTTTAGATACAGTACAATGGCAAACTAATTGTATGCAAAAATAATATCATAAGGCGAGTAAATAACGACATAAACTATTTATTATGAATATTTAGTAATAGATGTTAGAGAAACTCTCTGATAAGGAAGCCTTATGGTAAGGCAATGGCCTGTCAGGACCAAGCAAAACAAATTTAGAGACTACAACATAATTATTTTATTTTCGGTGCCTTAACAAAAACGTTCACAAAATACAGGGATTATATAGCAATCGTGAATATTTTATATGTTCCTTCAAAAATTTTGGTCCCCTCCTTGCCTAATTTCACCTCATAATGAAGAAAATCATCTCTGTCATCATCAATTAATCAACAATCATCAATTGATTATAAACAATATCAAATATCAACCAAAAATAATCAAATTATCGTAAAAACGTCATAAATCCAAATTTATCAAATTATCATAAAAACATCAAAAATACCAATTATCAACCAAAAAATATCAATAATCAAATCATTATAACCGACATCAGTTATCAATAAAAAATCATCAATCATTAACATATCTTAATCGACATTAAACATCAATCATTAACATCAAATCCGCTATCAATTATCAACCAAAAAGTATCAATCATCAATATAAAAGGGGATTGTTAGGTGCAAGGACAACTTTTTTTTGCAGGTCCAACATTTATGTGAACTATCTAAAATACCCTCATATAGTTTTTAGGGCTCACTTTGAATTTTTCCTCTCTATTCGCGAATTTTGGCCGAAGGGTCCATCTGCAATTATGTGGGTGTGAGGTGCGGATAAGACGAAAAGTCAGACCCGATTTGGAAAAAGTAGGTGGTTAGAGTTAGATGGAAAGGGGAAAGAAACAAAGTAAAATGGATAGAAAGGATATGATTCTGGTTGGCGGTGCCGCGGTGGATCCGAATCAACGAGTGAGTTAATCGGGCAGCGGTGGCGCGTTCTGGTCGCATCATGGTGGTGCCTGGTCTGAATCCACGGCCGGTAGGGTCGGGTGAGTGTGATTCGATGAATTTGATTTCTAAATCGGCTGGGATGTGTAATGAAGGGTGGATCCCTTGGAATGGGCGCCAGGAACCACTGATCAGCGGTGGGGTACTTCTAACCGTTGCAGGTTTGATCGATATTGTCATTGTGGAAGTGCCGTGTGGAAACCTTGGTCGGCGCTGGCACTGTAGATATTGTGGCTGGTTTGTTCGATCGAATGTGGCTTTTGAAAAATCCCTCTGCCGGAATCATAGATCGGCGGTCCTTTTATCGAGGGAAAATTGCGCAAGAATGATAGATCGGTAAAAGAGGTGGCGGGGGTAGGGGAAGGTGAAAGAGCGGCTATAATAGACCATCGGCGGTGGGCCACTGTTTGGGAGTATTTCAGCCAATTTCCGGGATCAGGTCGGCTGCACACGGCGACATTTGCTAAGCCGGATGGGCCAATTTTGGATAGTTTTGTTTCGGTCCAATGTGTACTCCTCAGACCGGCCATTGAAACATGAAAGCAGGCGACTGGCCCGTTAGTAAGTGTGTGTGTTTGTTTGGTTTGTAGTTGTGGGCCAAAATGGTGTCTGTCGAAGACGGCCCATACAAAACCCTAACGAACATGTTTATTTACCTATGTACCCTTGAGCCCATTTGATAAATTTGCTCATCAAACTTACAGGTACATCATTTCTTGCTCTGACTATGGGTTCCCTAAAGACCAGTCTATACTCTCTCCCCTCTGTCTCATGAGGGAGTGTTGTTATTATTTTTCAGGATCACCATAATTGTTGAAATGAGTGATTCTATTATTTCACATTGGGTTTGCAAGAGGATTAAGATTGGTTATTGTTTCCAGTAAGGCCTAATAATAACCATGATGATTTATTAGTGTAAGTATGTTATTTACTTAGGAGCTCATATTGTTTTGGGGTATGTTTTTTGTTTTTTCAGCTGGATGTTTTATGTTGTCAACCAAGGTGATTAACCATTGCATGTAAGTAGATCAAGTTGATTTGTTTTGATGTAATTTAATTTGGGCGTCCTGAGGCATGAATGTGATCTCCTAGCTGTTTTGTGTTCAAGGTGAAGGACAAAGAAGCCTTAAAACCGCTGCATGTAAGCCGATCCGCCTGAAACGAATTAAACGTTCACAGATCCGTTGTTGCTGAAACGTGTTTTTGATCATTCAGTTTGATCCCCCCCTTTTTTTGATACAATTGGCAGGTACCTCAGTTGCAGAACCAGTTGCCATTGTGTATATTGTGGATGAAGGAAGAATGGTTGTGGAAAAAGTCAGTATGGCTGGAGTAAGTCACTAAATTTAATCAAAATGACACCATTTGATTTTGTTTATCCCTGGAAAAAAATTTAATTGATTGTATGTGTCGAAGAATTTTTTTGAAATGTAAATCCAAAATATAGTTTTGTGACGTTTGGGTACTTGTGTTTTTTTATAACATGCAAAGACTTGAAATAATTTAAAACGGTATTTATTAGATAATTAGTATTGATTTTTTTAATGATGTTGAAGGGTTTAACATAGGTTATGAATATGTTTGAAGAAAAGTAAAATACAAAGTATTAGTGTGTCATGTGAAACTAAGAACCAATTTAATCAGTAGGAGTAGGTTTGAGGGCATAGTCAAATTAAAAATGTTATCCCCCACTTTAAATAGTCGGCTACTATGTAGCCTGTGTATGAGTAGACCTAGCATGTGGGCAACATTTATCGTAAAGTGGGTACATATGGCAGGGGCCGAATATTTCCTGAACTGAGGTGGGGCCAACAGCCTTATTTTCTTTATGACTGTGTTGTCAAGTTTATTCATGTCTGTTTTTTGCAGTGGTAGTGTTGACCCCCTTTCCTTAGCTTTTGATGTTTATATTTTGTTACTAGCCAGACAAACCAACAACAATTTATATTCTGACTATTTAAAATTGGATTTACCTTGATAGATACTCAGGCTATGGTGTTGGGGTTAAAAAAATGTGAAATGGAAAAATAAATTTTGTTTAAATATCTGTAGTTTAGAAATGATACAAATACATAACATAGATACCCTGGAACAGATGTAAGAGTTTAACATACATTTTGAAAACTAAATAAAATAATTCCCACATTATAATTCACAAATCGTGTTTGTGGTGAATAAAATTGGACTTGTAAATGTGTATCTGGTTACTTGTTGAGGTAAGGTATTGCGTGAAAGATGCTTTAAACATGATAGCAACATTTAGAATAATGATTGTTATATTTTATTGATAGAGTGTTTTGAATATGGGCAGGAAAATGTATCTGATTTCAGCGCATACATGTCGAGTGAGTCAACTGGAATAATGTTCTAGAGTGAGTCTTTTGCTTTTGGGTGGGCTAAAGGTCGTGCAAATGAGAATCTTTTTAACATCATCAGATCATCGAGAAGGAAACGGTCAGATGGTTCCTACCACCATTACTTCACCCGTGAGTGTGCTGACCGAAAGGAGTCGGTCGAGGCAGTTCAGAGAAGGGATCGTAGGAGGAGGAATATTTTCTCAAATGTGAGTGCCCACAGAAAGAGAATAACGGCATCAAAGAGAGTTGTGTGTCAATTCCGTGGCTCAATAAAAAAGCACAGTGATGGCCAGTATCACATTCATGTGTTTCATGGTAGTCATAATCATCCCCTCACGTACTAAATTGAGGGTGACTTGGCGTATACTCGGTTGACTGATGAAGACAGGCTCAAGATAAAGGAAATGTGGTTTGCACACTGCACTCCAAAAGCTATTGTGAAGGCCCTCAAGTATGGTGATCATTTGAAGCCGGTGTTGTCGAGGGCTGTTTATAATTACACAACCAAGTTGAAAAAGGAGGCTGTCGAGGGACGTAATCTGCTATGCAGTATCTTCAAATGTGCCGGGAAATAAATTATTTCACTCGGCATGTGGTGGAGCCAGGCACAACCACACTGAAAGATACCGTTTTAGCTAAACTGGATTTAAGTTTATATGTGTAATAATCATTCATTAAAGTAAAATTGCATAATTAGGATGGATAAATATAAGTTCATTGATTTTACTTAAAAATGGTAAATTGTTAATGATGTGTTTTTTTGGTTGATGTCTGGGTGTGCTTTATTGGGACTGAATAGAAAGTTAGTGTGTATGTTGCAGATTTGTTTTGGTCGCATCCCAATAGTAGGAAAATGTTGCGTGTCTACAACACAGTATTTTGCATTGATTCAACATACTCCACCAACAAGCACAATTATGCATTGGTGGAAATTATTGGAGTGTCCATCCAACAAGAACTTCACAGCTACCCAGGCCCTATTGCAACACGAGATAAACAGAGCTACATGTGGGCTATGAGATGTTTCGCTGAGCTGCTAGGAGATATTCAGCCGAAAGCTGTTGTGACCGACAGGGAGCTCGGATTGTTCGACCCAATCATGACAGTATTTCCTTTGTCCCAGCATCTGCTCTGCACGTTCCATGTAAAAAAATGATCAGGGCTAAAGCGCTTCATATACTAAAGTGTGGGAAGGATGCAGACAGATTGTGCAATAAGGGAGTGAGGGTCATGCTCCATTCCCCAACTGTGGAATTGTTTGAGGAGAACGAGAACAAGTTGAGGGCCAAGTATGGATGGGTGCCTGGTTTCATTAAGTACATTGAAGAAACCTGGATGCCGCACAAGGAAACAATTTTTTTGGATTGGACAAGCCGGGCGAGGCATTTTGGGAACAACACAACAAATAGGGTTGAAGGAGCACATTCAGCTTTAAAGGGATGGATGTCATCATGCAGGGCAGGTTTAGACACGTTGTTTGAAAAGACACATGCAGAAGTGGAGTCACAAATCACCGAGATCAAGTGCATGCTTGAATGGATTCAATCTAAAAACCTGCACGGATTTAGCGTCTCCCCTTTCTCGTTACTGCAGCGGCGGGTGTCACACCATTGTCTGACCTTGCTTATGAAAGAGTGCAATAAGATGGTAATGTGCACACATGCATACCGCACAGTCCACAGGCTACCCTGAACGTTGCCAAATCGAGGCTTTTCGTGAGAAGGGAGAATTTATTCTGCCGGAAAATGTTGATCTATTTTGGAGAACACTTGCGTACGACGGAACTGCCGTGGACGTCCTTTACTGCCCCTGCCCCTTTGACCTGGACAAGATGATGCGGGATATGGAAGAGCGGCATCCTGCTGACTGGCGCAGATTTAGCCAACTGTTACGGTCTGAGCTGTACCCTAAGGAGGGGGTTTTCGAGGAGCCGGTGGCCAAAATTTCGAAGCGAGGAAGACCTTCAAAGAAAAATGCATAAATTCCTCGTCTGCTGTCGGGGTGGGAGCATGCTGACAAAGAGTGTGGTTCTAGTCAACCAGATCATCCTATCAGCCCATCAGGTAAGTGCTTTGACAGCAATGGTATCCTATTTTATGATTTATGTAATTTGTGCAATTAATGTAGACTTTATCCTAACTCTGTCTGTCTACTTTTTTAAGATGAAGCGTTTGACAAGGCTGGAGGCAGGGATGTGCCAAAATTTGTGAGAGAATATCTGGTAGCTGTTGATAATGTTGAAGCTGATGGCAATTGTGGCTTCAGGTGCGCCGCGTTGCGATTCCTTAAGTCCGGAAATTTGTATGTGACTGTGAGGCAGTTAATGGTCACAGAGCTGAATGGCTATAGAGAGACATACAAGGAAATATACGTTCAAGCCGATGGGGGAGTGAAGGCTGCAACCAAGCGAATCGATTGGAAGGGTAACAAGTGCCCCATTTCTCATTGGATGAAGACCTCCTCTGATATATTCACAATTGCACAAGTATTTAGAGCTGTGGTAACACTGTAATCAGTGGAGGACCATGGCTGGCTGGAGTGCCACACGGCTCTGCCTTAGCGGGGCAACATTGATGATTACGGTACTCTGCCAGAGATCTCCCTCATTCTTAGGCGGGGCATGTATCACTTTGTGCTAGGGCACTTCTGTGTTGACGAGGATGGTGCGCCAAATAATCCACTTCCTAAAATCCATTCAACATGGTTCTAAATTCGAAACAAAAGCCTACATCCATGGGAAGATCGATATGCTGAGAGATTGGAGAGGTACCAAAACCTCCACGACATGTTCGCTCATCAATTTAAATCAACCGTTCCGGATAGGGTGATCATTGACCCCTGAGGCAAGGGAGTTGTAATTTGCATGTCCGGGCAATGGCCATAATTTGTTGCATTTAATTTCTAATGTGAATTACACCTTCAATTAAATTGTGATTTGATGTGATTTGTACCACTCCATTTGTATTTGTCAAAGTTAAACAATGTCATATGTAGAAGTTGATTTATCCTTTTGAATCGTATTTAGCACTTTCAGTGTATTGGAGGCATGCGAAATTGGGCATCAGAAATTGAAATGCAGGTGGCCTGATGGTTGGTCCTACAAAAGACAGCCACCGGGCGAGCAATATCAGTGGCAAAGATTTTGGCTGCTTTCTAATTTATGTTACATTAACCTTTTGAAACTCGAAAAAATAATAAAGCAACAAAAAAATGAAGTGAAGAATATGTTGTGTTTGTTAGACTAGGTTAAGCAGCGATGAACAGATTCTGTCAGGGATATTACTTATGTTTTGATAATTATATTTTAGTTACTTTTGTTAATGACTAATGAAGTACACTTCATTAATTGGTAAAACACATTTGAACCATTGCATAAGTAACGAGACAAGAACAACACAATTCATAACAAGTAAGAAACATGGACTGAGAAATTAAAGCAAAACAATAAAAATAGTAAATGAACACTAGCAAATAACTTCCCGGCCACCGCTCTTTAAAATACATTTTGCGAGAACGTCATCATATCCGGCCAATATTATCTGCATTCTCGTAGTAATTAGAAATATTGTATTTTTTCGGGAATGGAGTCACCCTGAATCGTCCCTTCTTCCCTACCAATGCTGACCGGATTTGTTGTTCATAGAGGACATGGTCTCTACGAATGTCTGCAATCATATCCTCCATTGCCGCACAAATGCGTGCACTGATCGCATTAATACTCAGCTGCATAAATAGGTAAAGGAAATATGATGAGGGGACTAAATTCAGATGTGTAGAAAAAAAGGGTTTACCATACATGATTACAAACCCGATCTAACTCTCTGGTTCTCTGATTCACCTCATCGCAGTTGCAACCAATGACGGGTACGAGGTCATTCAAATCCTTTAGAAATTTGCAATCATTGTCCCATTTAGTTTTGTCCAGATCGAAATCTTGCTTAATTGCATCCAGTTTTGAGCAGGAGACGACAAACCTTTATTCATACACCGGAATTGTAACAAATAATAATTTTCCTAGAGTAAATGATGGGATACCTGATTTTTTTTCGGCCCGATGACGGTCAATGTTTGCCTCCACTTCGACCCTCACCTCCTCCAGAAATGCATCAAGTTCAGGTATTGAAGAAATTAGCTTTGGCGTATCCATTTCAAATGGGCACAGATTTACTGGTTCATTTGCTAGGTATATAGCATTCATAGTTGGCCACAGTTGTGTCATGACATGAGAAAGGATTCTGGCATGACCGACAAGGAATGAGTGGGTAACGTGCCTAGACGAAATTTTACCTCCATGCAGTTCTCTTTATGTCAAATCAACTCTACCGTAAGTAATATGGAATCTCTTGCATACCATGTCAGGAAAAATGAACACGCTATGTGCATCTTTTTAATTTTCATCATGTGCACTGCAGAGACTTGTCCCATTGAACTTTATGTTATCCGTCCAGTCTAAGTACTGAGATGGAAATAATTTTTAGTTTCATTAACATTTAATCAAAAAATGCATGCTAATTTGGATTAGTATAAGTATACATATATGACGTGGGAAACGGCGGTGCAACGTGATAAATTTGTTTTAATTCATCACATTTTTTTTCCGCTTAACAGCACAATTTCAATTAGCAAGACTAAATATTTGAAAGTCATAATATGGTTATGAATATCAAATTTTTTGAACATTAATTAATTATAAGCATTATTATACACCATTTGAAAAGTATAATATATGTTATAATATACTGTTAATGTCAAATCGATAGAGTAAATGATGTAAATGGAAAATAATATTATACAAATGAGAGCTAAATTGAAGTGGTACGTAGAAAGAATAATATCAATTCTTGAAAAGTGTTTTCAATGGATTATGCAGAGAATTTTATGTCAAAACTTGAAAGAATGAATTCATGATAGAACACGCACTAAGTCTTTCAAAATGTTTAGAAATTAAATTCATTAACTTTGAAAATGTCTCATAAATACCATACCAAATTACAAGTGAGAAATTAAAGACAAGTATAGTCTTAACTTTTTACTATGTCTGAGGAGCCCTAAATATACTCTTGTTTTTATGACATTTGAGATCTAATTTGGGTAGCATTTGGTGCAAAGTAAGGAGCTTTAAAGCTAAACTTGTCGAAGCTACATTTTGAAGAACAAGTGATGCACTAATGTTTTGAAGCTTGATTTTGGAAATGTTCGCAAAGGAATTAGAGAATATGGATCATACCATTGGTTTTCTCTAGTCAAGAGCTTCGAAATGGACTACTAGAAGATGCAAATTGGATGAACGGTTAAAGTGCATGTCCCTTCACAACTAGTGCTCTACCTGGTGCATGGCCCCTGCACTGCTGCATGGCCCTTCACAACCAGTGCTCTACCTGGTGCATGGCCCCTGCACTGCATTCTATAAATACTCCTTATCCCCTCCAAGAGCAAAACGGTCTCCCACCATGTAGATCTCCATTTTCTTCATCTTTCTTTCCCTTTTCTTCCATTCCTTTCCCTTAGATTAGTAGTTTGATTCCATGTATTGTAGTATAGCTCAGTTTGATCCTTGGGAGCATTTTAATCATTCCCTTGAAACTTTGAGGGTCTTGTATGCTTAAACTTGAGATTTGGATTATCATTTGATGAACTTGAATTCTTGTGCATGAATGTTGTTCAATCTTGCTTAATTTGTTATGGGCTTTGTGTTTTATATCAATTGCATGCCTCATAGTCACTAATTAGAGTAGATTAGTTCTATGGTTAAGGTAATCTAGTCTTAGAGTAATTCTAGTGTAATTGGAATGGTGATGAATTGTAGTGTAATGTAATCTCTAGTTTGTAGATTAGTGACTATGGAAGGGTTAGAGTGATGACAAGTTCTTCCCCTTGTTGTGTGATTGTAGTTAAGGAATGCCATGATAAATATAAGTTGTTAGAAGTGGAAATCTTATGAACTTGCATGATTAATCAATTATGTGTTTAGGTAAGGATTGAATGTTATCATTTGTCCCCCTAATATGTGATTGTATACTTGAGTTGAAGATTCCCTTTTAACGTATGATTGTTATCAACGAATAGCTAGATTTGTGGGTAGAACGTTATCGTTCACTCCAATATCATTAAGTAGCAAAGTAGGAGTCGAGACATATATGTTATCATCGTCTTGGTTCTTGCTAGTTATCAAATGTCTTATTTGTATACTCTTGCTATTGCGGGTGTGTGAGTAAGTTTGTCTCTCTCTCATCCTAATACCATTGTTGAGTTATCTATGATGTTATCATCTAGGTGAATCAACAATGAGAGCTTTTGAGTGGTGTTATCATCCTCTCTAGCTACATTCGAGAGAATATGATGCTTTCATCCTTGACAAATGGTCTAAACTTCCTTGTAATTGCATTTGCTCGGTGATAAGTCGATAGTTGGAAATTGAAGTCATTTGCCTCCCAAGGCCTCATAATCCTAGTATCATCCCCTTAGCTTAGCTAATGATAGTTTAATTTTCTTTCATAGTGTAATCCAAACCAATCTCAAACCCCCCTTGTTTACATTGCTTTCTATATAATATATAAGTATGCTTATTTTCTACTTTAAAACACTCTTACAAGTCCCTTCTCCTTGTGGTTCGACCCCTACTTCCCACTATCTACTTTCTAGTAGTTAGAAGTTGTAGGTTATTTATAAATAGTATTTTAATCTCGCGGAGTCCCATTTAACGACGTGGGAAATCGCTTGTCAATGTCTATCCAGGTTGAATCTTCAAAATTTGCACATTTACACAAGTATCATAACATTGCCATTTACAATGATCCTAGTATTATTTATAAGTATAATGTTTAGAAGAAAGGTAAAAAATTGTCTTGGGGGAAAATATTACTAAAATATGCTGTTACCTCATGCAAATGTCTATTTGTTGATAAAATCTTGTAACAGATTATTGAATTATCTAATAATCAAATATATTGTGACTTTCAAATGATGCAATATCATGGGTATAAGCTAGTTAGGGAGAAACGTCACATACAATTGGGGGTGTAAATGAGTCGAGTCGAGACCGAACAGGTGTATGCTCAAACTCGGCCCTTTCAATATATCTCGATCTCGAGCTCTTTCAAACATAAGAAATTGTGCGTGTGAGTCGACTCATTAACTTTTAGGTGAGCTTGAGTCCGACTCGCGAGCTTAACGATATTCGAGCTCGTTTAACTCAAATAGATCGATTTCAAACCAATTTAAATAATATAGCTAAATAAATTGTAATAAAATACAATAAAACTATATTAAAAAATCTATAATCACATGAAATGTATTCATTTATTTACTGGTTAGCGTATATACAGATTATAGACAAGCTGTATTACAGTCACACATTCCCTAATACTTAATTTAGATTTTATATTTTTTAATTATTTCCAAAGAAACCCCTATATTAACTAAATATCTAATTTATATACATATGCTCAATAAGCTCATTGAGCTTATCAAAATAAAATTTATAAGGTCAAACTCGACTCGTTACATATTCGAACAAGTTCGAACTCGAGATCGAGATTGGTCAACCCGAGTTAGAGATTAAACTTTGACCGAGCTTCTTGAGATTTTCTCACGAACTACTCAACTCATTTACACCCCTACATACAACACAATAATGAATACATCAATCGAGCAATAGTATAAACGATTCATGACACATCGGAAAGAAAAGTTCAAATACGACCAGCCAAGATAACCATACTTGAATTCGTAGATTATCATTGTGAAATGAAAATGGTGGACACTAAATATGGATAACCGATTCGGAGTGTTTATTGTGAAATTGCTTGCGCATATTTATTTTTGATTCAGTGTTATCCGCCACGCGAGTATAATTTTTTGGCATTTGAATAAGTCACTGGTGGTTAATCTTATGTCTATTAATGCATTTATAATAGTTTGTACCCTGAATTACATGGTTGTTGTTGGGGACGTTGTTGTTTGACTATAGTTTGACAATAATTTACTATCTATTCCCAATTTCAAGTGTTTTATTTATAATTTTTCGCCATAATTCCACATTCATAATTCTTAGTCCACATTTAGGTTTTAAAAGACAAAATTTAAGTTTCGTGGGCTAACATCCCCCATTTAAAAACACCAATATCTTTCAATTATAATGACGACGTTACACCATAATGTGATTGGTATAACGCCTAACAGTCTAATTCAGCATGTCGACATATACCACAAACAAATGTAACCGTAATCAACTAGGAAGACATATAGATAAAAACGACTGAGAAATTATACCAACATTACACGAGAATTAAACAAAAAAAAAATTACATAATAATATAATCCGAGAATTATAATCATTTCTTGAGTGAATGGATCAGCAAGATCAATACATTAGCAAAAATAGAAACAAGGTTGAGGAAAGCAAGAGCCCAGAACATAGAGCTGCATCGACAAGCTGGGACCAGTGGCGCATTTTCATGGATCTTCCTCCTCAAGGATTCCCCAGAATTACTAACAGCAACCGTATCTTCAACACCGCGTTCTTCCTCTAACCACTCACTTGTTCCGGATTTAGCACCGCTACGCTGCCGCTGATCTCTTGCATGATCCACCAACCACCTCGTCCAACCATGAACTGGACACGAATAGTAGTGGCGACCCGGGTTTGCTAGTGATTTGGAAATGAGAATAGAAGCCATCCTCCCACATCTGTTACAAGGTAAATTCTCCGCCTTTAAGTTAGGGATGGAGCTGCAAGAACTGGACTGCGTCATATTTAGGTAGACTTTCGGGTCAATATGAAATGAGGATTGTTAGCAACGAAAGGGGTAGCGGATGAAGAGTTTAACTGGGAGAGAAAAAGTATGGGTAGATATGCAATGGGAAGAGTCTGGCAGAAGTTTCATGATAGTCACGTGTAGGACCCCACCAGCATAACTTGTCCATAGTGTAACGTTTTGTAATCAGATGAGTTGTCACTTCAAAAACATAGCCAAATTTAAGCAAGACTCAAGTTTTTGCCAATGCCGTGCAATTGACGGTTACAAGTCGGAAAACGGATTTTTCCTTTCTAAATTCAAACAAGAAAAGTAATTACCTGCTAATTTCAGACATTATTTATGGGGATTTTTTTGACTAAAGATAATTAATTAATAATTTTATTTATTTAATTAATTTACATAATTCCCCTTCGGTTTGAACTCCTCGCATCCCCCTCCGGTTTGAACTCAATGCGGTTTAAACCAATCGCATTGAGCCTATCACTAAGTAAAGCATAAATTAAACTAAAATAACTTCATAAATCAATATGATATTCTAAAAATTTAACAATCAAATAAATGTCGTAATATAAAATTCAATAGAAACTCTAAACCATAATAAGTGGAATTCGTAATAAGCGAATCTAAATTCGGACAATTCCTTAAGCGGAAAATTGGAATTAATATTAAGTGGATTAATTAGTTCATTTCAGTCCAGTTAAATTCAATCCAGTTTAATTCAATTGAGTAAAATATAATTTAATGAAATGTAGATAGACTTACTAATTATATTTTACAATACATTATTAATTAACCCTTATTTTACATATCATTGAACTAAACAAAAAAAAAACCACTGACCAAATCCTAATGAAGTCATAATTAAATTTACTGTGAAATTTGTAGTGTTATTAGGGTGTCATCACTAAGGGAAACATGTTAAAAGGTACCCATTCAAAATACGGAGAAAAAAAAGTGAATAAAGTTAGGACAAAAGAAAGAACTAACATTTGATTTAAAAATAAGAGAAACTATTTAGTATGGAAGACGAAAAACTAGTATAGAAGAGGAGGAGGAAGAATGAATTTATAAAAAATCTATTAGGAATCAAATTTGAAATCAACTACGACTTTAGTTTATATATAAAATAAAATTTGCCCATCATAAAATGGAGATAAAAAAGGGTATAAAAAATAAAGTGAGATTTTATTTATATATATTAACATAGGGATTAGCATGTAACATACTGTAATTTTAGATCTTCAATTATTTTACCCTAGTCAATAGTAAAACTAAAAGTTAATCACACTTTACGTATCTGTTAGGTTCCACAGCTATGTCTATTACATTATGTTCAAGAATTGTAAACCAAAAGGAACTTCATATGTTACATGATTGTTCAAGCTACGTGACAAACACGAGCACAAATACAAAAACCATTTTAACGGAAGCAAATGTTATCCCGAGTATCAAAAGAGAATTCAACATTCACACACACCCACGATGAGACCCATCATGAACATCAAAAGTAATTAGATCCTATAGCCAACATCAGATTTAGGTTGCAGTAGTAGCCTCAAGATTTTTCCTTGCAATATAATCTGGTATGCGCTCATACAGAAGTCCTTATCTTCTTCGTGTCATCAAGCACAATGAAACACAAATATGATGCAAGCAGCTGAATCAACTTGCAGTCCTGTCCACAAAAAGATCAAACAGTAGGGCTTAATGTATCTTCACTCAATTATGTTGGATGATATGCTGAAGGCTAAATTATAAATGGAAATATGCTGCGTTTACATGTAAGCAATTGGGTCTTACCTTGTTCAAACGCATCCCATCCAGAACATATGTAGAGCCTGTATAATGCTCCATCATGCACATCACACATACACCCCAGTCCGTGTAGAGTACAGTGTCACTCCATTTTGGTATCAGATGCTCGTAAGAGTAGCTGCGGAACTTGCCCAAATAATCAGTGTATTTTAGTGCCTCGATGAGCTGCCAGAAAGCACTTCCCTGCAACATTTTATTTCATCAATAATGTAAAATATTAAAAAGCTCAAAACACAATTTGAACTCTAGAATGTGAGCCTTAAACTAACAATTTTTCGGCCCAGGGTCTCAAAAGCTGTGGAATTCTCGGATGGCCTTTTAGGTTCAATCATCTGAACAACGTCATCCACGAAGTTCACAACAACCAACGAATAATCACCATGCAGAGCGAATGTACACCTGGCGTTGCGAAAAAAAAACGATGTTGTAGGATCAATTCATAAAACCATGAACCAAGATTCAGTAGTGGGCCAACTTACAAATGAAGCACCGAGAATACGTAGCTCACAAGCACGCAACCACTTCAGCCAACCACCAACCACCGTCTTGGGATTGAACTTCTCCACATCCTTCACCAACAGATAATGACACACTGCTTTATAATCATATGAAAAGGGATGGTGATGTAAAATGAAACTTTACAAAATTAAGTAGCTAATTGCGACTTATACTGCTTCCAGGCATATCCACGTGCTCCATCTTCTCTTGTTCCAGTATGTGTTCAGAAACATTGCAAAAGCATTCATGGGGGTAGGATTCAGATTCCTAAACTGCTCAAGAGTCCACAGCTCAACCCTAAAAAACACAAAATCCTCATCCTTTTTGAACACAATTTCCCTGGTGCAAAACATATTTCATACAAGCATCAAAGGCAACACATTGTTGACTAATGAAACAATTGTTATCTTACAAAGGAAATGGGAAGACTTACGATGCCATCCCTCCGTGCAAAAAGTAATCAGCTATCTCCATTTCATGTATCCTGATGTTGTGGCTGATAGTGCATAGATCCTTCAGCAGTAGGGAATCATATGTTGGATGGTAGTTGAAGTTCCAGGTTCGCCATGGGTTGTCTCGCATCTTACGCTCTGGGTACTCGGCATCAAGAGGCTCAACAATTTGGTTCAATTCATCGTGCCCGGCGTGTTTAACCTTTCCAATCCCAGGTACTAGTTCACTACAAACATGCAGCAGCTTGTTCTCAACCGCATCGTAACACTTCCTAACATCAAACTTCAGAACACCGTCAGTCATAATTTTTATGCAAGCCTGCTTGATTGGACGAGTCCTCAAGTCCAAACAACTTGCGTAATCACTCAATCGATTGTCAACATCTTTAAGGATGGCCTAAATCCTCCGCTGGGATTCCTGCGACATAAAAACGACATATTTAAGCGTGAATAGTTGAAAATACCATAACAAAAACATGGTAAATGCATTTCCCATCAACGGTTTGAGTAATTTAAAATAATCATAAACAACAAATTGACCAATTCTCACATCCTTCAGTGCTTCGCCTACATCCTCTTCGTCAAGACACTCAATTCTCTCGTTCTCATTCCACAACTCAAGCCTAGGGGCCAATCTTGCCGGAGCAACGTCGACCACCTCAGCTCCAACACATATTTTATCTGAAAAGAGAAGATGTCCAAAATTTTTAGACCGCATCTCTTCCCAAACTCTGAAACCTATCTTATTATCTCGCCAGTGCTGGATGAACGATTCTTCATTTGGAAGAGGTGACTCGGGCCAGATAGTGTTGTCAAAGTATGTCACTTGCAGCAAAATCATACACCCCTCACATCCCTTACTGTATGGAGGCTTATTCTTCTCCTCAGTCAGCTTGTGCATGTAGATGATGTGGCACAAATGATCTACCACATACCCCGCCCAGTTATAGCTCCTAATTGCATCGACGTCCAACATGCAATTCAGAAGCCCTAGGTCGACGTTGCGGCCAAACTCAGGTGTAAGCAGCAGTGTCATCGCCGCCAGGATAAACATCCTCTTGAAATCTTCACCGCCTCTTTTTTCGCGGGTTATTATTTCTCGAACCCTCCCAACAGATATATTGTCAACAGTACGCAAATCATAGCGATGCTGCCATCGCTTCAACAGACTCTTTGCACCTCATTATTGAGTGGATGGCTTACCACAGCCCTCTCAGGGTTCACGTTCAGGCCAAAGACCTTCTTGGTGTCACAAGCAGTCAGCGCAAACTTGATTTCCCCGTTGACATGGTAATATTTTGTGACTGGATCGAAACAGCTTATCAACCAAGTATTCATGTCATCTGGCACAACATCTACACCGACGTGGAGCAAACCTCCGAAACCTATCGTGGTCACAGCCTCCTTCTGCTTGTCAGTTAGGTTCTGAACCATGCTGGTGAAATCAGCTATCCTGATGTTGCGAATGTCGTTGAATCAATACTCCTCCTCCTCAGCAGCTTTGGTAGCATCCACAACCCTTTTCCGTTTACCCAGTTGTAGACCCCGACCACTATTCCAGCGACCATGGTTGGATGCGCGACCACTAGGCCTCTTATAAATCCCACCATCTCTGCCACCAACAGATATGCCCCTTGTAGTTCCTCCGGCACGGAAACCGGCCTCTGCTCCGAGGGTGGAAGTGTGTGGTGGCTTGTATTTTCTTCTTCTCCCGTATACTTTCACTGGTTTTGAGCCTTGGCCAACACTTGGTGCAAAAACAGGCCAAAATATATTACAAGCATTCTTCATATAAACGTATAGACAAAAAATGACCATGTAATTTGCCCTTTTATTGAAACTTCACAAAATTACTATTTATTTCTTGTGGTCCTACCTCCATTAATAAAAACTACAACTGACTCCTTGGTAGGTCAAAAATAAAGGCAGACACGGCAAACATGAATGGAATAATTGAGAGAATTTGCACAAGAACACAATTTCCCACTTTTGGATATGGAAATACCGCATGTGTAATGATTTAGCCATAAAGAATCGACCTTTACATGTCTGTGCAGGAATTGTACTCGTTTATTGACAGATCCATACCTCATTTACCGAATAAACCCACAAAAAAGGAACCTGTAACCATTTTTTGATGGATCCTAAATCTTTATTCCATTTTTAATATTAACTTAACCAGATCCAGTACAAAAATAAAAACATCTAAGTTCTTTTCATGTCAAGCACTCAACTTTAACCATCTATTTCGAATTTTAAATAGATCCCACCTTATAACCATAAATTATGCTTGATTGCATTCAATTAATATAAATCTTGTAACCATATAAACAGAGGCCAGAAAACACTTACATCCCCGTCGATCTGACCCACCACCGGCTACATCCTCTGCTTGCTGCTCTGTGCGGGCTGGAATAACAGTACTGGACTCCGGCACATCCTTCACCACTACAACATCAGTTGAGTTCGAAGATTCAAAACTGTCGGAGTTGGTTGAATAGTGGGAAGATGAAGAGTAAGCACGACGGCCAACAGTTGTAGCCATCGAAGCTTTCACGGAAAGGATGGAGAAGAAACCCTTTTTTTTGCAGAATGAGAAAAGTTGGAAATGCCTAGGTAGGAAGGAGAAGAGGTGGAATGAAATGGAAGTTGATGTTGAGAGAGAGATATTGGATGGCGTGTTGCCTTTTCGTTGGCCCGACAAAAATAGTAACTCGAAGGCGCCATTTTTTTACAGACCAAATTAAAGTATTAATCATCTTTTCAGAGATACAACAACAGAGCATCCAAATTATTAACACAATTATTAATCAAGTATTTCTCCTAAAAATAGTTGTCGTGATAATTTTTTATTTGTAACAACTCGATAAATCAGACAAAAAATTGAGTCAAAATCCGTAAATCCAATTTTAAATGACAAATTAGTATCAACGCTCCATAATGACTAGAATTATATTTGATTGTTACAAGAATCGAGTGGGTATTAAAATGTAATATTAACTCATATTGTTGAATGTGGCTTGTCATTAAGGATATTTCGTATCAAAATTTTACAATTTGACACTATGCTTGGTATGAGTATGGCTACACGAGCTTTGTAAAAGTTGTAACTTGCGTTACAGATCAATATATGTCATATTCATGTTTATATAGGATTTGTACTGAAACATATTACTTTCATCTCGTATTTTCTAGCGAAAAGATAAAGTTTATTAAGGATTCATTAATGATATGGGACCCAGTAGACCCATCGTGGGTTTGGGGCTCAGTCTTAAAGACACATCGGTTATGGGTTTGGGTCTAGGTTTTAAAGACCCATCGGGTATGGGTCGGGTCAAGGTACTGTATATATTTTCAAGCTTCGGGTATGGATCTAGCTGGACCCTGCCCAAACCAGACCCATGATATTCCCTACTCACCACTGCAATTTCCCACAAATACGTCGAACATTAATGATTATTATATGTATACATTCAAAATCCTTCAAGACTTCTGACAAGTTTATACAATAAATGGAGCGACAACGATCGACATAAAGGCTCAACAGTTACATGTCGCTTTTACATCAACTAAATCCGCAATTCAGATTCGGGCTCTTGATGGTAGAGATAGCTAACTCAGGAAGAGTTACTTTGTTGTGGAAGTGACTGAATGTAGATGAATTCGCGATTATTGTCATTGTTCGTCTAACGCTATTTTCCCGGAGTTGGAGTGAGTCAAAAAAATCGAAATAAAAGCGTTCGTTACAAGAATCGAAATCTTATCGATTATAGATCGTTGAGAGGAGATTGGAACGAGATCTGTTCATTTAATAAAAGAATGGATCCCGCTCGAAATTAAAAGTCCGTATGTCAAGTTATTGATTGAAAATCATTAACACAGCCACTCGATCACGAACACGATCTATACTTTCTTGTCTAGTTTGAGTAATTTGATTATTTATGTGTTTTCCACCTGTTTCGGATATAGGTGTTACGTTCAGCAAAGGATACATCACGTTTAAGCATTCATCTTTAAACGACCCAATCTGTATCGAGCTTTGAACATTTGATATATTTTGGTTCTATAACAAGATGATCACTAAACAATCACTATGATTATAATTTTTAAACTAGCTGAGCATGATCAAGACTTATGTAGATCAGTTGAATCACTATGAACATGAACCTACACATTATCTTGGTAGGATTGACATGTTATCACCATTTACTCAGACATCAGTGAGTGGTTATTATGGAGTATGTTATTATGTGATCAAATGTCCGGTTCAGTGTTATTCCTATAGAAACAATAATATATGACACACACTCATATTTTTCATTCCCTAATATAGGACTCTAAAATAAAATAAAATAAAATTTATTTTTCAAATAACACGAACAATAATAACAATCAACAAATGTAGATACATTTAAACTCGTGAAACAGAACACTGATTTGCCAACGCTAATCCACTAACAAATCAAAACATTTATGTAAACTAATTATTTAAATATTATAATTTTTAATTCATGACAATCCATACACTATAGTACATTTTCAGATATAATATATTCTCTTATAAAATTAAATAAAAGAAACACTGTTAGAGAGCAAACCAAATCCAATTAAAAAGGGTACTAACCCTAGAAAATGTGAAGATGGCGCTTCTTCTACTGCTTTCAATTCTTTGATTGGGACCAGCCCCATATCTAATATTTTTAATCCCTAAAAACCTCATGTCCCATCCACTGGTTATTTCGGGTCATTTCGGCTCTCCTGTATTTTCGGCCTCAGAAAAATGAAAATGGTCTATCATATTTTGAAATGAATGCGACATGCACATGGAAAGCGTGTAATTTTAACCTTACTACAAACATACATTGAAAATTATAAGCAACCGTGTAACTAATTTTAGATCATTATATTAATTAGGTTTAATTGGTAGAAATACACTACATGAATGTTACATGTGAAGAATAACTTCTTTTATATTTTTCATGTAAATCTTTAAAGTCTAACAAGTAAATTAAAATGCTTAAGCATATGAAACCAACAAATTCTTAAACATTCAACCCCTAACCGGTAAAGTCGATAATCAATGTGTAGCAACAACTACAAAGTTAGCCAGGTATAATTAGATTCTCGGATGCTTTAACCAATCATGACTATATATGCTTTGCATATGAAACCATCATATTATAAACCATTCAACACCTAACGATTGACGTCGATAATAAATGAGTAGCAACTACTACATTGTGCTCATGACCCCTTACATTTTTGTGACCTCGAGCCCCACTCGCTGATGGATGTCTACGACCCGCGCTTGATCACGAATCCAGCTCACGAACTGATCTGCAAAACAAAGCCTCGGGTGTCCCGAGGGTAGACACTCCGACGCTCAAGTTAGTATGATGCGTAAGGCATATTGTATGTAAGATAATAGATAGACAGGTCTACCAAACCTTCGGTATTTATATGGCTACAATCCGTAGATCACCAAGATATGTATTTATAGTAGGAATACAACTCTTATGGGAATAATTATCGTTGACATAATCAACTGTTATCTACTCAGGATGCGGTTCCTAATCAATTCCCTCATTCAGATCCCTTAGTGATCACAGTTGACATAAACCATAACGTGATCAAAAGAGTTCTGATAGTAATACAACTATAATGTAGCTGGAGGTGACCAGTGGGACCCGCTTGCTAATCTTGATCTACACGACCTTCAAACTCATGGCTGGTCCGGCTAAAAACCTTCGTGGGAGCACACAAATCCGTTTTTCGGCACCGACAGGAGTATAAAGCACCGAGGCCAACCACAACAACGACGAGATAAGCCACGCCGCCAACCAGGGAGCAGGAAGGAGCATCAACGGTGTACACCGATCGCCCAAAGAAGCCTCTCCCTGGGAGTGGGAGAGCAAAAGATCTCGCCTGGACGGAACCGTTACGTTTTCACCTCTGGATGCGGTTCCTAATCAATTCCCTCATTCAGATCCCTTAGTAATCACAATTGACATAAACCATAACGTGATCTAAAGAGTTCTGATAGATGGGGGAAGTGAAGTAGAAGTCATGTTTCTCAGCTGTTATGAACAGCTAAGATTGGACAAAAGTAATCTCGTGCCCACAAGCCCCATCTCGGGATTTGCTGGCGATCCTGTTACTCCTTTAGGAGAGATCACTCTACCAGTGCGAGTGAACGATGGTCCTCGGAGTATAACCCTCCGTTGTACCTTCACGGTCATCGACTGCAACATTTATTCGTGCGACAAAAGTGTAAATGTTGTAAATTTATCACACTTAAATCAATGTGTCATTTATTTGTGACATTTTTACGTCATTTCATTGTTGTGTCTTCTTTCTTGCGACACAAATGCGACACATAGGTTATTGTCTCCATGTAACGACAAAATATTGACAACAATCATACATTCGTTGGAATTTTGTGGCACTATTGTGTCATTTAATTGATGTGTCAAATTTATTACGACATTTTTATGACACTTTTTTTATTATGTCCTAAATTTACAACATATTAATTGCGGCACTATACTAATATGTCTTAATAATACAACAAAATGTTAAAAGTGTTGCAATTATGTGGCACAAATGCATCATATCAAGTAGTGATGTGCAATGATTTGAACTAAATTTCTTAAGAAATACAAGATAAGAATGTTCCAAGCATTAGACTCCCTTCATTTTCTTTTAAATGGAAATTATAAAGTCATGCACCATAAATGATAAAGCTAAAAAAAATTGAATGAAGTAGCTACATAACTACAAAAAGTATAATTAGACAAAGAGAGAACTCTGTTGTATGTTGGTTCTAAGAAACACGACAAAGAACTCATATCCTCATAATAATAGGTGCCTAAAATTCATTACATAATCACTGAACCTCTTGTACTTTAAAAAGTTATAAGCTCTATGATCCAAAATGGATCAAAGAGCTCTATAAATACGAAATGTCACTTTTTATTTTTCACTCTTATTCTCATAATTATAAGTTCCTTAAATCCATTACATGTTTTTAATAGATGCAAGAGACAAAGATCCTTAAGCAACGATAGATCAACAATAGCATGGTATAGAACTTGTATCAAAATTACAACAAAACTACTATTGGCTCTTCCTAACTATTAATTATATAAGATTATATTTTAGAACAACAATCAAGTTCTTCATAAAGCAAATAGTTTAAAAAGTTCGAGAATTTAATAAACAAAAGACAACCTAGTTACTCTATTAATTACCATGTGATTGAAGTTCTTTTTTGTGACCAACTTTGCTATCATACTCACTACATCACCTCTCATAGTGCGGCAAATGCAACCGATATTGAACATAATAATATCTTTTGTACCGGCTGATTTAGCAGCTACTAATGAACCATCGCTAACTACTTCTTTAAACTATAAAAGTAAATAGCCATAAAATCAATGACTAGTAAAATGTGAATCATAATTTCTATTTTCCAAAGATACAACTTTCTTTTATCAATTCATTTTGAAATTTGAAGGTAAAAGTCTTCTTAATTCTTACTTCTCTTTCAAATGCATATCTTGAATTTGAAATGTCGTGATTCCAAGAAATAACAGTACTATAAATGGCAATCATACGCATACCTCATTCTCGATAAATGAAATTCTTTTTCCATGATCAGCAGTCAATATATGAATCAGCAACTTTGTTTGCAAACAGTGCTGCAAAAACAATGAAGTTTTATCACAAAAATGATAAAGAGATCACATAAACTACAAAGTACATTTAAAAATTTCATTTCTCATTGTTTATGTATAAGACTAAACCTCAATTGATTCAAAGTTATAGGTCATTTCTCAAGGTTCAGAGCTTTACATAATGTAATTAATTACATAAATTTAAGTCAGCATTAGTAAAATCTACTTCAAAATGCAGTCACTTTACATTCACTTTGTCTGATTTTTTTTCCTAGCACATAATTTATTTAATGAATTCAAAGTATAGTCCAATGTTTCAAGATCACAACTAAACAAAAATCAACCAAAACGGAGTCACAGTTAGAAAGATATGTTTATTTTAGTTTAATCTTGCTAGAACTCTTTGCGATAGTCTAAGTCATTCGTTACTTATTTGATTTGGACGATTCAAGTTTCTATACTACAGCTTGTCTTATAAGGTTACAAAGGTACGAGGTTCATAAATAAATCAGAGTTACGTTTAATTAAATATAAAATTTTAAAGTTCAGATTTCTATTTATTTTGACACAACAAAACATGCAAAAGGCCAACGATTGGAACTTTTTATCTCATTCTTTTGTTATCGAAATTTATCTATTGTTGAACTAGTTTGTGATGGATGTCTATGACCCGCACTTGATCACGAACCCTACTCACGAACTGATCTGTAAGACAAAGGCCCCGGGTGTCTGGGAGATAGACACTCCGACACTCAAGTCAGTATATTTGCTTAAGGCGTAAAGTATAAAGTATGAGATTAGATGGAGAGATCTACCAAACCTTTAGGGTATTTATATGGCTACAATCCGTAGATCACCAAGATATGTATTTATGGTATGAAAAATTCAACTCTTATGGGAATGTAGGTTGCATTACCATGTATAATAGAAGTATATTTCGGACATGGTTGTGTTACCATGTCTAGGATGACTATATTACCATCAAGAGAAGATGTATATTCCTTGTAGAACATTCATAATATACGCATTCCTTATAAGGACTAGGACTGATGGACCTGTGGATCCACCCTCCGCGTATCTCAAACCCACGACCCTTCTCGGACCCTGGTCCAAGTATGAATGAGGCCCGAATACGAACCATGGACTTATAAGTAGCCCCAAGGTAGATCTTCAGAATATAGGGTGCTCTGTCCCGAAGGTTAAAGGAGAGGCTTGCTTCTCGAGGGAAGACCAATAACTCGGGGGAGACTAACTCGGGATATCCTCCTCTCGGGCTTACCCTTCTGAATATCTAGCTTCAAGTTCTTTCGTATTCCATTAGGACACGTGGACGGTTAGATCTGAATCTGCCTTCTTGAATTCTGAGGGGATTGACACGTGGTCTTGATTCATTGTATCTTCTAGCGGTGAGTAAGACCAACCTTCCAATTGCCTGCATTGTTTCACAAGTCGAGGTAATTACTCCACTTAAATGCGTGTTAATTACTGGCTATATAACCAAGTAATTTTTCCTTGTGTTTATCATCAATCTTCATCTTTGCGTTTCAAATTTTTGAAGTCTTTTCTTCAATTTTGTCTTCTTTTCTTCATATATTCTCTTCCCCCCATTTTCTATATTGCCATGTCTTCAACGAATTCCAGCGTTCCCCCTGGCATCGTGACTTGAGTACCTTATTCCCGGAGGTCGAATCTGGGGAGCTGATGGAGGTTACCATTGCTACACCACTGCTTGCGGTAGCTGTAGTGGCAGATGATGGTGCCTCTGGGTCAGAGATAGACCCTAATGCGGAGCCCCAAGTTGATAGACAGGTTCCGGTCTTTGATGGTGCAGATGATGTCACCAAAGTGGTCAACGAAAATACCCTGCAATTTTTGAAGTCGTGCAGGTTTTCGTACCTCATCGAGGCTGATTTGAGGCTTGAGAACAAGACCACTCCGGTCAAAGATCTCATGAGCCCCACTCGAGGGGTAATATATGGCAGGTTCTTGCAACAAGGACTGAGTTTTCCTTTTCACCCTCTGTTTTCGCAGTTTCTGCAGCATCATCAGCTACATCCTTGTCAAATTCACTCCAATGTGGTGGTGACGATGGTGGCCTTTATCTCCTGGTGGTCCCGGAAGAACTATGAGCCGAGCTTGGATCTATTTAGGAGCTTGTTCAAGCTATTCTGTTTCAAGGAGCGCGAGCATATTACCCTTACTCCCCGAAAGGGCAAAGTCTTCATCTTTCCTGATAATAGCGGTAAGTGGGAGGACATTCGGCTGACCTTTGATCGAACAAAATATGGGGTTCCTGACTGGAATCCAAAGCCGAAGGACGCTGTGCCTCTTGATGTCTTTGATGTGCCTGTTCATTTGAAGGGCATCATTGAGAAGCTCGTGAAGGAGAAGATCGTCTTCTAGGAAGGAGGATTTGTGCGTGGGGCCCATGGCTCGGTGTGGCAGTGGCCTGCTATCACCTATTCTTATCTGTTAGATGTTCCACGGTCCAAATCCACGTCCAGCTTCCTGAAAAAGGATCGAGATTGGACCCTCCCTGATAAAATCTAGGGAGAGACGAAGGAGGCCAGGAAGCGGGCTTCTAGGAAGTCACCCCGAAATCAGGGTGAATCTTCTTCCAGTCATTCTTCTTCAGGTACTTTCTGTTTCAAAACAGCGTAGTTGTCTGATATGTTTTTTCTATTTAGAATATTTACGCTCTTCTTTATGTATACAGCCTCTCCTCCAAAGAAAAAGATCAAGGAAGGGAAGACCAATCTCCAAGCCATAGATGAGGAGGTAGAGGAGATGGAAACTGAGGCTAGGGAGTCCTCAGTTGATGATGAATCTGACCTTGAGTTGGTGGTATCTGAAGATACTCTTCTAAAGAAACTGAAGTATTATCTGAACTGCACAAAGGAAGAGGATGGTCAGGCTTCTCGGAGGTCTTCTAAGAAGTATCCCTTCGTCGCTGAGGTAATTATCTCTTCCCTTTATGCTATACGAGTTTCTCAGATATCAGGTTTATATGTCTTCCACTTTTACAGTTGATGGCGGATCTGGCTACGTTGGGGTGTCGAGCCAATGATGTGATCCGATACTTGTCTGATTCTGTGATGGAGTTACATGTTAAGTGCCGGGCCTTCAGGGCAAAGAAGGAGGAGATGAAAGCTGCCTTTTTGACTATGGCAACCAAGTCTGCCGCACCTACCCCTCCTGTTCAGGCTCCATCGGAGGTGACTCAACTGGAAGCCAAGATCAAACAGCTGGAGGCCGAGAAAGAGGACCTGCTGTTGGCAAAGAAATTTCAGGATAAAGAGCTGGAGACTTATCGGGATATTGCAGAGGAGCTGGCACAAAATCAAGCCGCGGAGAAGGACCCAGAGGAGCCCAAACGACTCTTAAGGCTTTGGAGTGCCTTCGTTGCTTGTAGCCCCAAGTTTCAGAGCCATAGGGAGGAAGAGTATGGGGATTTATTCCATTCCTCTGAGCTGCATGAGATCTTGGGTGGCGTCCTGCAACTATGTCAATCCAAGAAAGAGGTGAAAGTGATGGAGGAGATCTTTTGTCATCCAGATGCTTCTGATAAGCTTTCTGCTCTGACTGCTAAACGCTGGATCCCTGGGGCCGAGTTTTTGGATGCATGGGATCCCTTCGAGAAGATAGTAACATCAGGAGATTTATTGAGGCTTATTAGAGTCAAGTATCCTGAATTACCTTCTCTTGAAGAGGTGCTTAATCCTTCCACTGGCAAGGTTGAGTAATCTCAGCAGGTTTGCTACCTTACTTGCTGGCATCTTCTCGTCAACCTCGGTCTCATGATTTACTGGAAAGGAGCATCAGCCCTGGTTGTTAAGTTCTCACAATTATCCATGATGAACACTCTGCGAGCTTAATGTTGTTTGGCTTCTACCTTGGGTTTCCTTTGACAAGGCCTTTAATGTCACAGCGTGCAGAAAAGTTGACAATAGCCCATCTCTCCAGTGTCACTTCTGGTGAAGTCCTAGGAAACCTTATTGGGTATATTTAAAAGTACCATATTCTGATGTAATAACACCTTTGATTTGATCTTTTTTATATTTGAGGTATAGCCTCTTGTGTACCCTTTTGAGGGTTTTTTTTAGAAGTATCATATTCTGATGTAATAACACCTTTGATATGAACTTTTTTAGATTCGAGATTTAGCCTCTTGTGTGCCCTTTTGAGGGTCTTTTTTAGAAGTATCATATTCTGATGTAATAACACCTTTGTTATGAACTATTTGTGTTCGAGGTTTTTCCTCTATGTGCCCTTTTGAGGGACTTTTTAGAAGTATCATATTTTGATGTAATAACACCTTTGATATGAACTTTAACTTCTGTTTTTGAGGTTTCTCCTCTTTATGTTGAGATGATTGATTTTCGAGCACGTCTGCCCTTTTGGCCTATAGACCTCAATCAAGCACTTTTTTGAAGTACTTTATCTCGAACCTATCACTTTTATTCTAAACGATTGGTATTTGAATATTGGATCTAAACAACTTATAAGTTGACCAATCATATACTTTATAAAGTATATTGTTTTGAATAGCAATCAATGTTATACTTAAGACAACAATCCTCTTTTTAGAAAAAGGAATTTATGATTGCTTGTTATAAGAATAGGTATAAAAATATCACGACTTCAATCTAAATTTATAACTTTAAGAATAGAAGTAAAGTAAATAGTGGGTTTGAGTTTGAGTACTCGTTTGTGCTAGAGCATACTTGTCTCGGACCTTGATGAGGCTCTCAGACATTCTTGATAATCTCGAACCTTTGTGAGGCTCTTCCTTGAGTTTTTATCTTCCGTGATACTCATCTTCGTGGTATAGGTTCCCCCTTCATGGTTTCCAAGAGGTAGCTTCCCCCTGGATGGGATTCTAGGACTCGATATGGACCTTCCCAGTTCGGGGCTAGCTTCCCTTCCACTTCTTTCTTGTTTTTTTCATTTAACCTCATTACAAGGTCTCCTTTAACGAATGTGGCCAAGCGGACTCTTCTATCATGGTAGCGCTTGACTCTTTCCTTTAACTTGGCCTCGTGGATTGTAGCATTTTCTCTCTTCTCCTCTAGGAGGTCAAGGTCAAGACGAAGATTTTCCTCATTGGCTGTGCCATCTTCATCATCTGGTTGAGAAGTACGGGCAGAGGGGATTCCAATTTCCATGGGGATGATCGCCTCGGACCCATAAACTAAGCTATAAGGAGTCTCTCTAGTTGCTGTAGCTGGTGTGGTTCTATGGGTCCAGATCACACTTGGTAGTTCTTTGATCCAGTTTCCTTTAGCTCCTTCGAGGCGCTTCTTGATGCCGCTTACCAAGGTTCGGTTTGTAACTTCTACTTGGCCATTAGCTTCTGGATGATATACCGAGGTCAGCTTCTGATGTATGCCGTACTCCGTACACCATTTCTTGAAGGGGTCATTAGCAAATTGTGCTCCTTCATGTGCTTCTTGTACTAAGTGTTCGGCGTCGGAAGGCCCAACACACTTGGTAAGGGTTGGAGGTATCCTTTCTTATATAAGGTGCTGTCGTGGATGACGTATTTTGGAGCTTTAACTCGGACCTTTCATGCCAGGTGCTTGTCCTCGGGAAGGGTACCCGTTTGAAGGTATTCAATGTAGGGATTCATCCATGTGCCTGAGATGTCAACAACCATGATGCTAGTTTCTTTGTAACTCCTTTTAGCCAGGGTTTCTATTAGCAATTCTTGAGAAGATCTTATGTTGAGGTCCGAGGAGGCAAGTTTGCTAAGTGCATCAGCCTTATGGTTACCTTCTCAGGGAATATGATTCAGTTCATAATGTCGGAATTGATTTAGGAGAGGCTTAACTATCTCGAGGTATTTCTGGAGACTGTACTCTCGAGTTTCGTATTCGCCTGTTGAACCACGATCTGTGAGTCACTGAAGATTTCGAGGTCCTCGACCTCAAGGTCCTTTGCTAGCTTTAGCCCCGTAATGAGGGCTTCATATTCTGCTTCATTATTAGTGGCTCAAAAATCAAAGTGGAGAACGTAAGGATGGTCCTTTCCCTCGGGTTGGTGAGTAAGACTCCAGCACCGCTTCCCCTGGAGTTGGAGGATCCATCCACGTATAGTTGCCATTTTCCGGAGTCCGGAGTTGGGTTTGGTTTATCGATCTCCACTGGTTCAACAGACTCCATTATGAAATCAGATAAGGCCTGGCCCTTGATGGCCGTCCGAGGTTTATACTGTATGTCATGTTCTCCCAACTCGATGGCCCACTTCATCATCTGTCCCGAAGCGTCAGGCTTCTGGAGGATTTGCCTGATCGGGTAGTTGGTTAAAAGGACTATTGTATGTGCTTGGAAGTAGGGTCTCAACCGCCGAGAAGCATGGACGAGGGCTAATATCAATCGCTCGAGAGGAGTATATCTGGTCTCGGGCCCTTGCAAGGCCCTACTTACATAGTATATAGGATGTTGCGATCCCTCCTTTTCCTTGACCAATACAGCGCTGATGGCTAGCTGGGATGCAGATATATATAAGTAAAGAGTTTCTCCTTTATCTGGCTTTGACAATGTCGGAAGTTGTCGAAGATGGTTTTTAAGTTCTTAGAAAGCTTCTCCGCATTCATGCGACCACTCAAACTGGTTTGCCTTCTTAAGGATATTAAAGAAGGGTAGATGTTTTTCCGCTCCTTTGGATAGGAAACGGCTAAGGGCTGCAAGGGACTCTGTCAGCTTCTGCACGTCCTTGACAGTTTTTGGAGGTTGCATATTTTGTAAAGCCTCTATCTTCTTGGGATTTACTTCGATTCCTCGATTGGATACCATATACCCCAGGAATTTTCCCGCTCCCACGCCTATGGTACATTTAGCGGGGTTCAGCTTCAAGTTGGAGGTCCGTAATGTGTCATAGGTTTCCTTTAGATCTTCAAAGAAGGCATCGTAGCTGCGGCTCTTTACTACCATGTCGTCCACATAAATCTCGAGGTTGCGCCCTATCTGAGATTTGAATAATTTGTCTACCAGTCGCTGGTAAGTAGCTCCGGCATTTTTCAATCCGAAAGGCATCATCTTGTAGCAGAAAGTTCCTCTGTCGGTTATAAAGGAGGTCTTTTCTTTATCTTGCTCTGCCATAGGGATCTGATGATATCTTTTAAAGGCATCAAAGAAGGCTAGTACTTGGTATCCCGCAATCGCTTCAACTAATCGGTTGATCGAGGGTAAAGGATAACTATCTTTAGGACAACAATCGTTCAAGTTGGTGAAATCGATGCACATTCTCCACTTTCCATCTGGCTTCTTGACCATTACTGGGTTAGCTATCCATTCTGGGTACTGCACTTCTTTGATTATACGGGCTTTAAGTAACTTGTCTACCTCCTCCCCAATGGTTTCAACTCGATCTAGTGCGAAGATGCGTCGTTTCTGCTTAATGGGTTTTTGTGAGGGATTGAATTTCAGGTAATGTTCCGCTAAGCGAGGGGATACTCCCACCAAGTCGTTGGTGTCCCAGGAAAGACATCTATGTACTGGTTGAGAAGATCTCGTAGTTTAGTCTTTATCTCGGGGGGTAGGAGAGTTCCAACCTCAACGGTTCCTGATTCTCCGAGCTGCATCGGCTCGGACTCGGAGTACTTGGCTGGTTCAAGATTCTCCTTTTCTGGTTCTCGGATAGCTTGAATTGTGCATATTCGAGCTAATTGTTGATCACCTCGGACTGTGGCAATCCCTTTGTTGGTGGGGAACTTCATCACCAAATGGTAAGGGGACTAGATTGCCTTTGCCTAGTTTTTCCCAAAGGAACGACATGATTGCTAGTAAATCCTGAGATAGGGCTTGTGGGCGTGAGATTATTTTTGTCCAATCCCAGCTGTTCATAACAACTGAGAAACATGACTTCTACTTCACTTCCTCCATCCACCAGAACTCTTTTGATCCTGTTATGGTTTATGTCAACCGTAATCAATAGGGGATCTGAATGGGGAATATGATTAGGAACCGCATCTTCAGATGAAAAAGTAATAGCTCCATCTAAGCGAGATATTTTGCTCTCCCACTCCCAGGGAGAGGCTTCTTGCGCCGATCGATGAGCACCATTGATGCTCCTTCCTGCTCCCTGGTGGCTTGTTTCGTCGTTGTTGATGCATCTTACTCCTGTCGGGGCCGAGAAACGGATTCGTGTACTCCCACGAAGGTTTTCAGCCGGATCAGCCATGAGTTAGAAGGTCGTATAGATCAAGATTAGCCTGCGGGTCCCATCGGGCGTGCCAAATTGATGGATGTCTATGACCCGCACTTGATCACGAACCCTGCTCACGAACTGATATGCAAGACAAAGGCCCCGGGAGTCCCGGGGATAGACACTCCGACGCTCAGGTCAGTATATTTGCTTAAAGCGTAAAGTATAAAGTATGAGATTAGATGGAGAGGTCTACCAAACCTTTAGGGTATTTATATGGCTACAATCCGTAGGTCACCAAGATATGCATTTATGGTATTAATACAACTCTTATGGGAATAGAGGTTGTATTACCATGTATAATAGAAGTATATTTCGGACATGGTTGTGTTACCATGTCTAGAATGACTGTATTACCATCAAGAAAAGATGTATATTCCTTGTAGAACATTCATAATATACGCAATCCTTATAAGGACTAGGACTGATGGACCTGTGGATCCACCCTCCGTGTATCTCAAGCCCACGACCCTTCTCGGGCCCTGGTCTGAGTATGAATGAGGCCCGAATACGAACCATGGACTTATCAGTTTGAACTTCTGAATCTTGAGTTTCCCATTCTCTAACTATCAAATATGTAACTAGAGCTATACCCATACTTATACACATCCACAGATTGAAAGTAATCAAAGATCAACAAGTTTCAAACAAAGATATATATATATATATATATATATATATATATATAATATGAAGTACATAATAAAAAGGCTTGATTTAAACTACCTCAAAAGTGGAACAATGGCAAAAATTCATACCGGAAGAATGTCAGTGACTCGGCGAACACAGACATGTACAAGTTTGGCAGAGATGTTCTTCTCGAATATCAGCTCGATTGTATCACAAAAAATAATCAAGTTTTCAGCTTCCGACACCCACGAAACATGTTTTTCATGGGTTTAGCCTTATTGTGAACGTCCAGAAAGAAACGGCATCAACTCGGAACACTGCTTATTTTCAGCACAATCTTCTTTTTTATCATTGTCACTGTCGAAATCCATCCGATTCACCCGATTCTGATTAACTTCTGCGGCACAGAACGAACACATTGAAGTAGTAGTTGACAAGCTCTTCCCTGGTTTTCGTAGGGAAGATTTTAAAAGCCTCACTCCAAAATTTACTATTCAGACTCATCTTCTTGTTCTTCTTCCCCTTGTTATTCTCTCTCATCTCTTTGTTCTTCTCTATCATCTTCTGAAATCTCATCTACTCTTCCTCAGTCCATGAAAGTGATACTTCCTCACCCATCTGCTAAAACCTCCAGTCCCCAAATACAACCCCGATCTCACGGCTCAGGTTGAGCTTCTTCTCAAATATGTGTAAACGAGTGCATTCTGACTTACCAGGAAATCGGCAATCACAGGTTTTCCTTTTTCCCATCCCGATAGTATCATCATCATCACATTCAGGGATAGACATATAACCAATTTGCTAGCCATTTGGAATCATCACCGTCAGAAACATTGTGGTCTGGGTGTTTTGTACGTGAATTAAGCCGGTATTAAGTGTCCATCTCGAACCAATTGATGAGCTATAACTCAAAATATATGGATTTGATTTGTTGAGATTGAGATACCCCAATTTTTTTCGGTGTTCCCGCGGAATCCAAATATACGCGCGATATTTATTTTGGTCCCGCACTATTTTTCCCTTCTTTTTCTGTAGTCACAACTTTTTTCCTTTTCTCGAAAAAACAAAAAACAATTCCTTTTATTTTTCACTGTTTTCGTTTTTAATAATGAAAACGTTAGTATTATGGTCAATTATTTTAGTACATAAATAAGTATATGTAAATTAAAAAGAATGATTTATAATTATGTTAACTTTAAATTATAACTGTAGACTATTATGATAAGATTGATGTATACTATACACTTTATATTTGGTTGATGGTAACCAAGTTGTCAAAATTATAAACTATAATTTTATTTTATTTTATTTTAAGATAAGTGTAAAATATATTTAATAAAATTTATTTATAAACATTTATTGTATATACTATTTAATAGTTTCTCTAGTTCACTACTTCAGGCTAGGGGTGTAAATGAGTCGAGACCGAACAGGCATATGCTCAAACTCGACTCGTTTAATATTTTACGAGCTCGAACTCTTTCGAACATAAAAAATTGTGCCTGTGACTCGACTCATTAATTTTTTGTGAGCTCGAGTCTGACTCGCGAGTTTAACGAAATTCTAGTTCAAATTCGAGCCAAGTAAACTCGTTTAACTTAAAAAACTCAATTTCAAACAAATTTAACTAATATAGCTAAATAAATTTTAATAAAATAAAATACAACCATTAAAAAATCCATAAACACATGAAATGTATTCGTTTATTTAATAAACAACCAAATACGTTATATATTACAGTCATGCACATATTAATACTTAATTTAGATTTTATATTTGATGTGCCATGAATATACTCTAATCTTTTGCACATTTGAGCTATATATTGAACTCTATTTGACACTTAATGTAGGGTTTTAAAGTCGATTACTTGTTTAATGCTCTATGGGTAAGACTTGTAAAATCCTATGTAAAGTACATGTTTTGGAAGCTCTTGATGGAAAGAATAGAAGTGGTAGAAGCTGCCCAGAAAAGCGTCGGCCTCGCCCAGAAAAGTGTCGGCCTTGCCCAGAAAAGTGTCACCCTTTTTCCCAGAGAAGTGTCACTCAGACTTGAAGGAAGTGTCACTGAAACTTGAAGGAAGTGTCACTGAGGCTTGAAGGAAGTGTCGCTTAAACCCAGAAAAGCGTCGCTCTTTATAAAGAAGAGGTGCCAAGATATAGCAACCAAAACAAGCGTCGCTAATGAAGTGTCACTAAAATCCCAGCCAGTTGACTCTTCCAGCGTGTTGACTTTTGCGCCTATAAATACCCACCTTCTCACAAGGGAGAGGGGATCGGATTTCAGCCCCAAAAACTCTATCTTTCTCTTCTCTCTTAGGTTTTCTTCCCCATGATTCCATGGACATGTTTATGATTTCTATGATGATTGTAGTAGGCTAAATAACTCTTGGGAGCATTCGATGTAGATTCTTGACTTAGATTTTGAGCACCTAATATGTATTGCATATGGGTTATGGATTATCAATTGAATGTGTAGCTTTTCATATATGTTTGATGCATGAATTGATTGGGTTATCTCCTAATTGTATGAGTGTATTGACTACTTGCTAATCCCATGGGTAGATTGTGATTTTTTTAAAAAAAATAATAATTAAACCACCATTGGTGGGGGGAATTAATTGGCACCCCAAACCAAGAAGCCATATCTGGCATATAAGTTTGTACACATATGAGAGCCTAAGCTCTAAAGCTAAGTGCTTTATCAAAAAAGAATAACCTAAGGTGGTTATTCCAAATTCCTAATACTGTGGGGATGATGTACCATCACTAGTGGACTGCCCTAGGCTTCTCGGCGGTTCAGTCGTTCATTTCACGGCATTTTGGAAATGCCGCAACGGGTTGTGCCGTAAAAATGGTACTTTTTCTCGGCGGTTCAAAAACGCCTTAAAAACGAACGCTGTGCACGGCGGTTTAAAATGCCGTGTGCAGCTGTTAAAAAACGCCCTGTATTATTGTTACGAGTTCGCCACCTCAGGTCGCTTGTTTCTTTAAATGTGAGTGCTACGAAATCGCCTCCACTTTTCACCTCCAGATGCGAAATCGCTTCTGTCGGTCGCCTGTGTCTAATAATGAAGAAGCGAACTCGTAAAAACACTCGCTAGGGTGAGGGAGGCGACACCGCTGGCGTATTCGCTGGAAGAAATGGGAATATTAAATTTGAAAAATGTGGAAATGGTTATGGACTTACGGTCTCGTGCAGTATGTCACTTGTGGTCGAAAAGGAAAAGCGACATCGCTCTGTTGGGGTGGCGAAAATGTATAGCGAACTCTTCAGCTGAAAATGTTGGCAGACCAGAGGGACACAGGCGGGGTGGGATACGAGACCGCCAGAAGAGGCGATTGTTAGGCGACATCGTGCACATATTTGTTGTAGGGAATGTGGTTGGCGAATTCACCTATTGAATTCGTCTATGTAGGCGAATATTGGAGGCGAAATCGTTTGAGGCACGCCAGGGGCAACAGAGTCTAGCAAGCGAGTAGCCAGGCGATGTCGCTTTTGTGGGCAAATGTATAGGCGAGGCCGTGTGTATGGCCGCTTGTTATATTGTAGTAGAAGGCGTACCAGGTAGCGATATAGCTTCTGGATTCGACCTGAAGCGAATAAGGTATCGAAATCGTTTGCTTGCAAGACAGAATTGTGTAATTATTTGTAAAAATTGACCCGTTTCTTTCGAAACATGAATCGGGATACCCGACTCAACATAAACCTGTCAAATTCAAATCCAACGCCCCTATACTAATACTAAAGATGCATAACCTAAGCACACAAGTGCGATACCAATGTAAAGTCCTACCAAAAAGAGAGACAATACTTTTTCATGCCTTAGGGAGGTTAGGGACCTGTGGCCTTGCAATGGTAAACGCACGGTTGTGGACCAGATATTTAGCCATTTGGTCTCTTCCGTCGTTAAGTTCTTGCAAGGAGAAAGGAGTGATATCATCCACGAATACCTATGGTTGAAAATAATGCTTATTAGGAAATTTCGATGAATATAAATGAGATTAGACGCGTGTAGCGTACCTTTAGAAGATCTAGCATGTCTTTTTGAACACCATCAACCACCATCAAACCAAAGATCATCGTGTAATAGCCACATTCATAGTTCGATGATTGCTTCCTAGACTACAAAAGTGTTTAAAACATAAAACATTACTATACTTATGGTACTTTAAACGCAAATATTGATTTTTGAAAGGACGTGATAGCATGAGCACAACATCTTACCCGAATGTTTATAAGGTGGAAGTCGAGGAGTGTTTTGTCGTTCACTTGAAGAATTGCATTGTCAAGGAGATCGGCAAATGTTCGTGATGGAGGGCGGTGGAGTGGGTCTATCCAATATACTTGCTTTAAAGCGGGTATTATTGCAACAAAGCTCCAATGATCACTACAAATCACATGAAAGCATAATGGTCATAAAAAATGAATGTAGAATCATACAATATATTTAACATGAGTAATAGAGCAAATTGTAAGGTATACCTCTCGAGATATGGTCCGATCCATATTTTCTTTGATTTGTCGGAGAGAGTAGAATTCAAGTAATCAAGTCTTTGCCTATTGCTCTAGCTTGCAAATGCATTGGATGCAAAAATCCAATGAAATGCTTGCTCCGGTGATAGGCATGGTGATGCAAGAACATGTGAATGTAGTAGACAATCATGACGAGGATGTAATCATATATGGTTTGATAATTGAGTATTTTCATGAAACACATACAAATGGCTTACATTTGATTGAGGCAAAGAATGGTGGCGGGAAGTTCAGTGAAATTCCAGAAATATTCAAAATCCCCCCATGGTACGTGGATGTCCTTTGTCATAGTAAAGCACCTTTCATTTCCAAGAAAGGCATAGCATGCATTCTTGTCGTACGAGGATATCAAATCATAAAAGACTCGGACGAAGGGTGGAAGGGTTTTCATAAACTCCACGAGCATGGGGTCTAATGTTTGTCTAGCTATAGGCAAGGCATGCACATGTATTTGTGGATTTTGTGGAGTTTGTGGTTTCCTACGGGGTATGGAGGTGGATTTTTCATCAAGCACCAACCATTTTGGCCATAGAACAAGGAAACCTTCAGCCTCCCAACTCTCACCATCGGTGACTCTTTCACAGGTAGCAATTGTTGTCTATCAAAACGTCGGTAATGCGAACACTAAAAAATCCCGCGGGGATGTCAACATGATTGTGTTTCACCGCACTTGGGTCGCATGTGCCATTGGCGACATGGAGTGGTTTTGATTTGGTACCTTGCGAAACATATACCTTGCAAGGGGGGTTCTATCATAAATGAAAGCACAAGACAAATCATCATCCAACTATTTTTAGAAAGAGATTAGAAACCAACGATGTTCTAAATTAGCAAAATTGGTACTAACCTTATCGACTTGAATGGAATGCGCCGCATTCAACTTGATGGGTGATGAAGGTGGAGTAGGATGCACTAGTTCCTCGTCCATTTCCACATTCTCACCTTCATCCTCCACAATTTGAGGTGATGCTTGAGAACCCTTTGATGATTGTGGAAGATGTGGTTGTGTACCTCCTAACCTCTCGATGTGGGGATAGTTGGTGTGTTGTGCTATTTCTTTCATCACCTCCCTCAAATCCTTCATTTCCGCCTTTGTCGCCGCCACCTCGCTCAAAACTCGTTGTAGTTGTGATGGTTTAAGATTTCCCCAACCTTGCTTAATCCCAAAAACCTCTTCTTGTGTCGCGTAACCTCCAACACCTAATGCTCTTCCCGGGTGTTCCTTTTTCTTCCCAAGAGCAAAAGCCTCATTCAAGACATCCTTCTTCCCACACGGGATAAAGGTACCCTCCTCCTTTTGCCACTCAAGAAGTTCCTATTATCAAATATGTTGTACTAGGTGAAAGTGGTTGTGAAAAATATTTGAAAGCAAGAACAAAAATAAATTTGACTACAATAGATAGTAAGATAAGGTAAGATAGACTAACCACCCTCTTTGCACATTTTTCGGCATCATCCGAAGTGAACTTACCATCCGAGTCTCTAATTCGACCCAACACGAAGAGTTTTTGTCTAATATAATCCTCGGCGTCCTTTTCCACTACGACATACCGAGCTTCCGCCTCGTCCATCCCCCCTAATACCAACTCCTTCACTAGTTCCTCGTTCTCCTTAAGCCCCTCCTTCTCACCTACACCCAAATACCCCGACCTACCACCGGTGTATGGCATTGTTATTGATTTCGCCGATGTGACCTTCTTGTCCCATTTCCCCTTTGCACAAGAAGATACCGTATCACATGTCATCATTAATGTAATTAGATAAGAGGAGGTTATATTATGGAAGTTATAGTTTGTGACTCACCGAAGTCTTATTTTCAAGTGATGCTTGTTTGAAGGCCTCCCACGCATCGGTTGTAATATGATTGTATCGGTCCCTTGGATCTTGACCTAGCCTCTTTCCCTTCTCATACAAGTAGTCTTTTCTTAGAGCATGCTTGTGCTCGCGAAAAGCTTTGGAGACGATGTTGAATGCCTTCTTTCTACCACTTCCACGTCATTAGATTCTATTTCAAAAGGTCGCTACGCAAAAATATGTAGGATGTATTATGTCTACATATTACGAAGAGGTATAATATTGACTAGATAGATCATTGAAAGGTTAAATGTTACTTACTTGGCATTCTACCCAAACTTCCTCCTTATTTTTTGGTGGGACGTTTCTCCAATTATCCTCCGTTATCTCAATAAACGTTCTTCCAACTCGGCCACACCAACTTGACCATTTTGAACATTCTTGTTTTGGTCGGTTGCATACACCCTTAGCATTAAATCCTATGTGTGTTAGTTCTCCTCTTCTCATTCTTCTTTGTAGAACTCGACAATGTGAGTGGACTTGTAGGCCTTTCTTTGAGTTGCTACCTCGCTTCTTTGGCTGGGCACTTGAAGTGGTTGAAGTGGTCACCATTGCTATCTAAAGATGGATAGAAATTGTAACTTAACTAATTAGCACTATTATGACTAGGTAAAACAACAGCAAAACCATGTTGAATGAGTTGTAGAAGTAAAATAACACAAGCATGACTAGTTAAAACAATGAAAAAAACGGATTTATTGAATTGTATAACCAAAGTGAACCTAAGGTAGGCTAACATGTTTGAATGCCACATGAAAGTAACAAATAAAGGGAACTATGCCTTCTAAATTTGATTTTAACATAGTCATGAAACACATATGTTATGGATAGGGACTAAGCATGGATAATGTCTACTCAAGCATGCCATTCAAGCAATATATCTCAAAAAGTAACTAAATAAGATAGGCATTGAATAATACTTCAAATTTGAGTCTCATACCTTAATTGTAGAAGAAAATATTAGTTGTTTGTTGCTCTTAGCCACACAAAGTAGCAAGATTTGTAATATTCAACCAAAGTTGAAGGAGATATTGGGGTTTTTGGTGGGTTACAAGCTCTATAGGGTTTAGTTCTTCACACAAAATATATGTGCTAGATTTGAGGGTGAGTTTGTGGTTGGTTTTGATGAGATTTCACCAAGAAATGAGGCAAGAATGGATTTGGAATGCAAGGATTTGAGATGGAAGTTGAGGGGGGGATAAGGTGAGAGAGAAGGAGGGGTAGATGGGAATGAATGGTGAAAATGGTGAAGAGGTTAGCAAAATCCGGGATAAAGGATATATATATATATATATAGTATGGTAGAGTTGGACATAACATGCCTGAATAGTATATTTGGTCGGTTACTATTTAACCAAGTTACGATACCGCAACCTGCATCGGCTAGAGGGGAATACCCCTTGCGGTGTCGCTAGCTAGCAAGTTGATGAACCCATAATAATTATTTTCTGAATATTTGCTACTTTGTTATGCAATGAATATTAACATTGTGTGTTTCATGAGCTTATGTATATTAAAATTTAATATGAAAAGTTATAAATGAAATCAGATTTTATCTGCACATAATATTACTTGAGTTGGTTGCAACGATGACGTATGTTATGAAAGAGAATTGTTGTGACATGTTATATAGAGTCCTATGAAGAGGTATCTGAAATTGTTAGCTCTAATCCATATCCATGTTGATTGTAACGCATTAGGCATAAACTGTTTAGATACGTATATGATGGGACTACGGGTTAATACCAGTAGTTCGTTAACCAAATGTTACACTGGTGCAGATACGACCAATAGGAATTTCTACATCAGCCACGTGTTGATCACCATCGAATATACATGTATTTGACAACTTCTGACTGAAAGTGTAGAAATTTAGTTCTTCTGTAATGCATGTGGTATTACTCATAGTTTGGATGATGTTATACATACAGGCAACGTCGTTACCCCGTTAAAGAGCCGACTTCGCGATCACACATCTCGGGCGCTAATGAATGAAAAGTATCCAGTTTTAGATGAGAATAGGGGTGGTAATTGAGTCAGTCAACACGCGAGTAATTCGAGATCGACTAGGTCAAACTCGGACAAAACACGACTCGATCTAGCTCGACTCGAAAAACTCGTGCGTAACTCGGTAAGTATAATCAGTTGCAAGTTTATAATATTATTAGGTTATACTATATTAGTTCAATCATCTAATCTAGCTAGTTTTTTTTTACTACTCAATATTGAATAAACTAATTAATTGCATTGGATTTAAAATAATAATTTCATTATGTATATGTAAAGGCACATATATATAATTAGAAATTTTCATAGTATAGAAGTAGTAAAAGATTTTGTATTAATGGATTGGATGAAGATTACTTTTAGGAATAATTTACCCTAAACTATTAATTTTTGAAATAATTAGTTAAATTTTTATTTAAAAAGGGAAAAAAACAATTCGAGTTCGAACTCGCAAGTAGTGTCGATACTCGATAAATAATAACGAGTTCGAGTTGAGTATGGTATTATTAACTCGCTAGTTCTCGAGTCGAGTCGAACATGGTTAATATAGTTCTCGAGTCTAGACGAGTTACGCACTAGTCTCTCGATTAGCATCCCTAAATATAATTGAAGGTTGGCATTCCCAATCTCGATGATAAATGGGTTTGGTTTTTATCGTGTGGGTTTCCGGGCATGGGTTCAGGTCATGGGTTCAGGGTTTAGGGTTCAGGGTTTAGGATTAAGTGTTTGATGATTGTACAGAAGCGAAATCGCTAGTACCTTCGCCCACAAACCAAATTGAGGTGAGTTCGCCAGTTGGTTGAAATTACGGGCGAATGAACAAGCGATGTCGTTTCATAGTGAAATCCACGCGCGACGTTCCTGACACGATTACGTAACCCGTTTCACCTACAGGCGAATGGAAGAGGCGAGTTCGCCAGCGTATATTAATTTTTTTAAAAACAAAAACAAGTTTTGCGGGTGGCGATTTCAGAACCCCCCAACTTCCACCCGCAAAACCCTAAATCCCCAATCGGAAAATCAACTGCAACACCATGGGCCGGAGTAAATCAGCCGGTAAAACCCTCAACCCACCAGCCCCCAAGCGCCAGAAGACCACCCCCACTGCTGAACCCGATGCGGAGGCGGCCGGATTGCGTGAACAGACCCTCGCCGAGCTTCAACCTCGCCGGAGACAGGATCGGCCGGCCGGTGGATCTACAGGCGGCGGGCATAGTTCAGGAAGCTTCCATCAACGCCAACCCGCCACCAGTCCGTCGAGGAACCGCCACACCACCATCAGGAATCCGCCTGAAACGCCTGAAACTGGTGGGCCACCCCAGAATCCGGCGGGTAACCCTGCAACTGAGGAAGATGAGGAGACCTCTCTGTTCATCAGTACAAAGACCGAGACTAGGTACGAACAATTTTCTCGTCGCTTCTTGTTGAATGCTAGGGTTTTTGATGAAGATGAGATAGAGTCATTAGGGTTTGCTAAAATTGTAGACTATTTTAAGTCGACGCATCTAGAAGGGATGTTGATGTCGAAAGAGCCGGTGCATAAGGATGAGTGTTTACAGTTTTATGCAAATATGACTTTTGCAAAGGACGCCGAAGAGGGGGAGACAATGGTTAGGGGAGTAAGGTTTAAGGTTGATAAGTATTTGATTAATGAGGTGATAAGTTGCCCGTATGTGTCGGTTGACCACTTAAGGCCGTTAGATCCAAACGGTCCTTACGAGTGTTACCACACCCAAAACTTCCCATCTTTGTCTAGTTTGAACCCCCTAGAACCCGTTGCTATGCGTAGAAAATACTTTAAGTCGCGTAGCAAGTTGGAAGGTACTCCGAAGAAGTACAACATTGGCGTTCTCACTCAGGAGCAGAGGTTGGTGTTCGAGTTGATATGCTCGAATGTCATGCCATCGGGTGGTCACCCTTGCGAGCCTACTATTGCCAATTTGATGTTGTTCTATTACATCATGGAGGGATTGAAGATCAATCCAGGGTACGCGATTGTGAAGTACATGCGGAAGCGTGCCAAGGACAAATCTGATGAAACGATCCCATATGGCCAGCTTATCACGGCAATGATAAAGAAGAATTGTATTAGACTGGTTAGTCGGCCAGAGCCAGTTATGCACTACACCGAGAAATGGCTGCGTAGCAAGGGATTGGCACTTGGCGCCGATGGGGTCATAAAGAAGAAGAATGATGGTGCTTCGAGTTCAAGTAACCGTGGTGTTTTGAGTCCGGGTAAGTCGCACCTTAGCAAACTTGGTATTTTATTAGATTTATTTGTTTGCGCCTATACAATATTCTAATGGATTTGATGTGTTTTGGCAGGACGGGAACTTCAGTGGCGTGAGCGAATGGTCGTGATGATGGGACAGCTTTCAGCGGAAATAGAACAGGTGAAGTTGGAACAAGCCAAGGAGACGGAGATGATATTGGAGTTTGGCAGGATGCTAGACTTGGAACCTGAGCTTAGCGACGAGGAAGGGATGCCAGACTTTTCCGTTCAGCCTTTGCCACCAATGGACGCGGAGGCGGATGACCCTGAAAGTGAAGAGAAACCAGAAGAGGAGGATCCAGAAGAGGAGGAAGCAGAACAGGTTGACGAGCCCGAAGGTGCTAAGGATGGAGAAGATCCCGTTGGTGGAGATGGTGGCCCGTTTTCTCCGCACGAAGATAATGACGAAATGTTCAAGGTTGTCTTCAGAAACGAATAAAGCCAGAATGAGGATGCGCAAGAGTCGTCGGAAGAGGAAGTACAACAGTCGTCGGAAGAGGAAATACAAGAGTCGTCGGAAGAAGAATATGACGAAGATGGGGGCAAAGAAGAGGGTGGTCAGGACGACGGTGATAGTGACGAGGACGACAGTGATGACGCCTAGGATATTTTTGCCTTTGTTATCATAAACTACGCTTTTGTTGATTTTGTACTTAAACTCGCAACATGGTTTAGTTGCATTCTTTTGAACTTTATTTTTAGCCAATGTAATATATTTCAAGTTAATTATATTACAATCTTGATAAATATTACAACTAACCTTGATAAAACATGGATATTCATATGATAACAATGTTGCATAATATTACCAAGCGAACCTGGAAGCAAAATCGCTTCCAATATTTTCACAAGGCGATAGGAGGAAGAGATTTCGTGTGGGGCATCGCCTACAAACCTTTCAATCTCACGATTTTGCCACCAAGTCCGTCGTGTGGAACAGAAGCTAACAAGCGTGCCAGCAGGAAAACTCGTAAAGTGGGGCGAATGAAGAAGCGAAATCGCCAAACTAAACGCCTACAAACTTTTACATCTTAAGAACTCGCTAGCAGTTCCGCCGTGTGGAACAGAAGCTAGCAAGCGTGACAATAGGCGAACTCGTAAGCATGGAGGCGAATAAAGAAGCGAGTTCACCACTGGAAAGAAGAATTTTAAAAAAACACAAGTACAGAACATGTATATACGACGCCATTTGACACACAGGCGTTGAACAGAGGCGAGTTCGCCACCGCATTATATCATTTTTCCCACATCGGTGGAGTAGCGTCCAATTGATCAGTATAAATATGTGACCAAAACTAAAAGGTTCGATAAGTCGCCGAGCCGCGCAAACTGCCCATGAAACACCATGCATGATATATACATATACTATACATATACTATACAAATACTATACATATACTGGTCTAGACCGAGACCGTGTCGTTGTGATGAGTGAGTTCCAAGTGCGATCGGCCAAAGGCCAAATTTTTTTTATAAATACCCGAAAACGAAGGCAAAGTTTCACCTAGGTTCGTGTAGATGAGTCGAGTCGAGACCGAACACGGGTATGCTCAAACTCAACTCGTTATATATTTTGAGAGCTCGAACTCCAGATCGACCTGTTTCAAAAAAAAACATATTTGTAATTATTTCCAAAGAAATTGATATATTAACCATATACCGAATTATATATACCTAATTTTATATATATATATATTTATATATTTATATATATTTATTTATTTATTTGGTCAATAAGCACGTTGAGCTGAACGAAATCAAATTTAAAAGCTTAGAGTCGACTGCGCCACATATTCGAACGAGTTCGAGCTCGAGATCTAGCTTGGTCAAACCGAGCTCGAGGTCGAATTATCGGTTGGTGTTCGTGCTTCACTCGTTATAGCGATGTTCATTGATCGTGAGCGACTAAAAGAAATTGGACGTGCAAGGGTATACTACATCCAGAATTTGACTTACCAAATTCATAGTTGATCGCAAATGTGTACAAAAATGTGTACAAAAAAACAATTTGAAATTACATACAGATTCATACTCCAATTTCAATAATAGTTCAAAAATTAGTTTATTTTTGAAACAGGCGAACTCGCTTGCTATATTCGCTTACAGGCGTAGGCCATGCGAACTCGCCTCCATGTCACATCATTTTTCCCACATCGGTAGAGTAGCGTCCAATTGATCAGTATAAATATGGGACCAAAACTGAAAGGTTCGATAAGTCGCTGACCCGCGCAAACTGCCCATGAAACACCATGCTTGATATATACATATACTATACATATACTATAGAGTGATGAGTGATGAGAGTGATGAGTGCATCTATCAGTTCCCTGGCCCAAATGTTGGAATTATGTCCTTTAATCAATGTGCACTTTCCTAATATAGTTGGAGGTTACATTAATTACGGAGATAATTAATTCAGTCATTTTAAGTGATTAGAATGTTTAGCTGGAAACCGCTTCTATCAGCTAGTAGCAGCTTATTATGACTGAACCTGTAGGGTCACACACAAGGCATGAAATTGGGAAAACTAATTATCAATTAGACTTAGAGTCTAATTATAATTATATGAGATAAGTCATGGAATCCAATCGGATTAGGATTATCTTATCCAGTAGGATAGAGATTATCTAATCCAGTAGGATAGAGATTATCTAATCCAACTGGATTGGGATTATCTAATCCAACAGGATTGGGATTACATGGACTAATTCAGGTTGGAAACTAATTCATTTTAACCAGTATAAATAGATGGTACTGGGTTAAACAGAATTGATAATTTATTCTAGAGTTCATGTGTTGAACAAGCAGAATAAATAAACTCTGAAATTCTCATAAAACAACCTCATCATAAATCGGAAGAAGGAAGGCGGTCGCCGGTCCTACTTGCTGATCCGTTCTAAGCTGACAACGGTGTAGGCGTTCTGATCGTGGTGTGTGGATACTTTTAGAGGAATCACACTTGAGGTTCTTGTCTCCGGAGTGGATCGCACCTGAAGGAAGAACAGGTAGAAGAAAGTCCTTTGCTCCGCACAGATTTATTCTGTTCTACAAGGTAATTCTAAACACTCATTCAGATTCATATTAATGACATGCATGCGATCTTTGGTTTGGTAATTGATATTCCGCTAAATTAGATATATTCAATTCCATCAGTGGTATCAGAGCTACTTGCATGTATTAATTTGATCTATGATTATGTGAATTAGATTTGCATGATAAGGGTGTTTATGTTATGTTCATAATTTTAAATCAAATAAATTATTGGATGATTTTATTTGATTTATTCCACTCAAAATTTTTTCAGTTTTATTATGAATATTAGTAGACAGATTTAGGGTTTAGAAACTCTAATTTGTTGGGCCAATTTTAGGCATTGGGCTAGTCTCATCCTTAATTTTGATTTTAATAATCTTGTTGGACCAGATTTGCCCAACATGCTTCAAATATGTCTGCACCGAACAGAACTGGGCCAGGCCGACTGGGCCGCGCCTGCTGTTCAGTATTTAAAAAAAATAAAAAAATTCTGAAAGTGAGTGGGAGTAATTTTGACTTTGCAAGTGCAAAATTAAAGTTTATGAACATGGAATGTTGATTGAGGTTGATAACTTTAGAAATTCATCAACTTAATTAAAATTTAAATGAATTTTTATAAATTAAGGCATTGGATGTGCTTAATTATAAATGATTATATTTTTTAATTAAGACATTGGATGTGCTTAATTATAAATTATTTTATTTTTTAATTAAGACATTGGATGTGCTTGATTATAAATGATTATATTTTTTTAATTAAGGCATTGGATGTGCTTAATTATAAAAGTTAGAATGTGCACACAATAATTTTTTATTAAGGCATTGGATGCGCTTAATTATCGAAATTATAAATTTGTGAAAAGTAATTAAGGTTAATAATTTTAGAAATTAGTTAACTTAATTATTTTGGACATGTTTTATTATGTAATTTCATCCCACGTTATTGATATTTCAATTACCTAATAAGTTTCTTTAATAATTTGGAATTATTAAAATGTGACAGAGCAATAATTAGGTTTCATAATTTTGAAATTGATGAACTTAATTATTCTATGTTGAGAATTATTTAGGCATTAATATCAAAATATGTTAATTTAATAATTTGGAATTATTAAGAAGTAACATTAAGTTTAATAATTGATTTTATTGCATGATTGATTGTATGATTTTATCTGCAAATATTTGGGAATGCATGAAATAAATTAAGCATATATTTATGTGTATTTATTTATCACATGTATTACGTGATTTATATGTTGAATGCATGTGATTGGTTTATGTGTGTGGAATGATTATGCGATTGTTCACTAGTAATCAAACAACATTATGAACCAAGTCCCAAAAGAATAATGAGCTATAATTTGTCTTTCCGAAACAAGTAACACCCATTAATCCTTCGATCATTAGTGACAGATTTCGCTAAATCGATGGTGTCATTTTTAATCTTGGGACAAATGCGGGTAGGCCTAGACTAAGGGGTCTGCGTGTTAGTTTTGGTTTGCTCATCAATATCGGCAGAGGAGTCCTCTGATGTTGAGACAAAAGGAGATAGTGTTACATGGGATGTATACTCTATCAACCAAGAGTAGTATTGGATACTATTAGCAATGGGATTGCTTACCTAAAAATCAAAGCATTTAAGACAAGCCAAAGCGTGCTTAAATTCTTGTGATTTTAGGATCTTGGAATCATTATTCATGGGACAAAATTTATGAATAAAATGTTAAATAACTTTGATTGCTTGTGTGCTTTTCTTTATGTTATTCTGTTTAGATGAGTTTTTTTTGCATTTATTTATGTCATAATAATCATGTTTTACAAGTTGACAACAAACAACAACTCTTCTAATATGTGTTCAATCCTTTGGAAGGATGAATTGAATGACAGCAACTTGGCAAAGGAACTTAAGTTTGTTCGATTGCAAGTAAAGAAGAAGTATGTCGTTATATTCAAATCATTGATGTCAAGAGTCTTATGATGAATAGTATTGAGTACAAAATTGCTAGGCAAGTTTTGAACTCGTATACTTACCATGTCAATATGGAGCTTTGAAATGTGATTCAGGAGCAGTCCATGATTGAGAGGTTTGAGCCATCTGAGACTATTCTTAAAAGTGATCTCATATTTTGAAAAATGATTGGATTATTTTGAAAAATTATGGAGATTACTGGTTTGCTCATGGTTGAGAGCCAGATATTGACATCATTTCTATTCATTTCATATATGGGTTTGAACCATTTTAGTGGAAATGAATACAATTTGATTGAACTGCATGAGATGCTTAAATATATTTAGTCAAAACTGAGAATGTGAACGAGGTTCTATTAGTGCAGTGAAAAAAATTGATTTGAATATGACATGGAAGATTGAGGAAGTGAAATAGGGCAAGGACAATCAGTGTGCCTATGCGCTTATATTCTAACACTTCTACTGTAATTGTGTATGTCATTTAGAAATGATATTCATATTACAGTTATCTACATTATAGACTATCTCTATTGTAACACAATACTTATTGGTATTGGATACCATATGGTTCTCATATGAGAAAGAGACACCAGAGTATGAGTTAGATAATGAGATGTCAAACTACACCAGTGTAATGAAGCAATAGTTGCTGCATTGACAGTAGAAGTTTATCTATACCTTAAGATATTGCACTAGATCATATAATGGTTACTTTGATCTTAGTGGCACAACAACATGCTCATCATTTCTATGTTGGACATGGAAATGTTTCAATTATGTTGCGAGTTTGCAAAATTGGACAAAGGTCTTTATTTGCTAGCTATGGATAAACAAGTTTATGATGTAAATATCAAAAGGGCTACACAAATGATTCAAGTCTAGCATAACTCTGTCAATTAGGCCACAATGACATTAAGCATAGATGGTTACTCCAGTTGGAGGGAACTATGAAATCATTTGACTTGGAGTCAATTGATACTTTCAAGTTATTGTGTTGGGAATTGACAATAACCCTTCATAGTGATGGGTGATGGAGTAAATGAATGTTTTATTTACAAAATTGGTTTGTAGATGGGTTCAACTCAAAGAGGTAAATATGTCACTTCATTGGTTTCATCATGATTTGAGTAAATATGGATGTTTACTTCATGAGAGGAAATTTTGAATCCTTAAAAAAATTTTAGGAGTTCAAAAATGAAGTTTAGAATCAATTTGGCAAGAAAATTGAAACGCTCAATTGGATTGTTGTGGTGAATATTTGAGCCAGAAATTTGTTGACTATCTTATTGGAAATGAGTTTCCATGATGGTTCAAGCCAATCTTTCATGGATATATTTCTTAATAATAGTGTTCACACAAATTTGGCCTTGTCAGAAGTTTAAGAAAAGACCATATGGCATATGGATAGGATTGGTTCCTTAAATGTCTTTTCTTATGAGATTTGAGGTTGTGAAGCATATGTGGGATGTTTCCAGTAAGCTTTGCATCAAATCTGATATTTGTCTCTTTATGGAAATATTGAGATAGGGGTTTTTCTTCTATATTCCGAGAACTATATATTGTTGCTCGAGAATGTGTCTTTTTGGAGAAGTGTCGTCTTTCCAAAATGACAAGTGGGAGAAATTTAGACCTCGATACTTTCGAGGTGAGCAACAATCAAAACCATAAACATTGATCCCTTCTTTAGATGTGGTGAAAGATGAATATAGAAAAGTCTTGGAGATTATTGAAGTTGCTCAAGCCCTATGTAAGCCAGTAAGAAATAGATTTCTTGCAAAGGCACACTTATGTCCTTGCAGCTGAAAGCTATGAAATCATACTTTTAGAAAGTGATGAACCTATACATGACTTACAGTTATAGCTTTGACAAGCCCTAACTCCGCAAAGTGGTTTAAGACCATGAAATTCGGAACAGATTCTATGTATGAAAATCAAGTTTGGAATTTGATTGAGTTATAAAGAAAGGCTAGGTTAGTAGTTAAAGAGTGTAAACAAATCCATGTGATGAATTGTGTTGAGACCTTTACTCTAATTGGAATCCTTGAGTCTATTCTAAATCCTGGAAAAAGCAGCTCATTGTGATTATGAAATTTAGTATATAAATTTCAAAATATACCTTCCTTAATTGGATTATGGAAGAAGATGTGTATGTCACATAGTCTGAGAGCTTTTATACTGCTGGGAATGAATACAAGTTTCGGTATCTATTTATGGATATTGAGGCAAGTATTAAGGAGTTAGAAAATATATTTCGATGAATCAATTTAGAGATTGACGCTCAAAGAAATGTGATCTTGTGCATACAAGGAGGTTAGTGGGAGCAATATTGAATTCCTAGTTTCTTATGTCGATGACATTTTATATATTGGAAATGACAATCTAACTAGAGTTCATGGAGACTTGGTTTTGAAAGTATTTTGCAATAAAGGACTTAGGAGGAAATTTACAGTGCATCTTGGGCATCGGTATCTAAGATAGATAGAAATTGATGATTGACATATGTAAACACTTACTGAGTAGTGTGTTTGATATATTCAATATGAAAGATTGTAAAAGATTTTCAACCCAAGATTCATGGCATGACTCTTAGCAAGATTCAGTGTCTATGTAGACATGATGAGCGAAAGAGAATGAATATGACTGCTACTGCATCGGCAATAGAGTCTATCATGTCTGTTATGATATGTACCTGCAATGATATTTCATATACTTAGAGTATAACGGATATCAAATGCAATAGACTGGGAAATGGTGCAATGGTGTGCATCCAACAAAATTTCATAGTACCTGAAAAGGACTACGGATAGATTCCTATGTCTATGCTGAAAATGAGTTGGTTGTGTAAAGATTGAGTACACTGATGCTTTAGAAGCAGCAAGATAAAGTGTTTGAATTTGGAATTTATCACTAGTTTGTGTATGGTGGTTCTTGACTTAGTCAACTCGATGACTAAAATGGTAGAGTCATTGCTTAGACAAGATAAGTCAATAGGACATCAAAGTCAAACTTTGTACTTGGTAAATTTCACATTCTTCAAATGTGTATTGAGAATGGTGAAATTGTTTTATGAAATGCAAGAATGGATTGTTCATCCATAACCTAAACCTCTTCCACAAATATTTTTTATGGCTCATATATTTGTGATAGGAATCAAGCACTTTGGACAGTGGCTGTGATTTCTATGATGTTCTAGTTATTACAATTCTGTAATTTAGACATTGAAGAATGGACCGTTTGAAATATTATGAGATTATTATTTCTTATTTAACTTGGTTTAGTGTTAAATGAAAGTCCAAAACAATTTACAATTCCAAATAGGTTATCAAGATAAGGTCTTGGATAATGAAACCCTACTAAGTGAACAGGAATGTAAAATTGTTTGAGTCCCTAGTCCAGGTTATTGAGAGTGGACACTAATGACTAAAGAAGACTAGTTTGCAAGGTGATTTATAGCGCCGTTTCTTGGGCTCAAGGACATGAGATGTCTGAATCAATTGCATGGATACACGTTGGGAACTTGTATTGGACAGACCCACCATGAGAATTCTTTAAGATATATGGAATGTTATAAGTATTTCTCATCGACTATGGGAACATATTCCTCAGACCTGAGTAATTCATTGTTTACTTACTTGTGGATTGGACATTTTAATTTCTATCAAACGCCTTGCCGTAAAAGGGGGTTATAAAGACAGCTATTGGATTGCCATGAATCAAGTAGAGAAAACTTGAATGTACAAGATTGGGATTGTCCTCTCATTAACATGAGATTGTTGTCTTGTAGGCCTCTCGGAGAGTTGAGACTGTAAAACGCATGGCCATGCTCAGATGGATTAGAGATTAATCATCGGTCTTTAACAGTTCACTCAGGAATTCGAAAAATGCATTTGAACTTGATAAGGATAACATGTTATCTTACCTTATGTTCGAATGAAGACATTAAGTGATAAAGGAATATGAGTGCACACTTGTCTAAAAGGACAAGTGGGAGATTGTTGGAATTATGTCCTTTAATCAATGTGCACTTTCCTAATATAGTTGGAGGTTACGTTAATTACGGAGATAATTAATTCAGTCATTTAAGTGATTAGAATGTTTAGCTGGAAACCGCTTCTATTAGCTAGTAGCAGCTTATTATGACTGAACTTGTAGGTCACACACAAGACATGAAATTGGGAAAAACTAATTATCAATTAGACTTAGAGTCTAATTATAATTATATGAGATAAGTCATGGAATCCAATCGGATTAGGATTATCTTATCCAGTAGGATAGAGATTATCTAATCCAGTAGGATAGAGATTATCTAATCCAACTGGATTGGGATTATCTAATCCAACAGGATTGGGATTACATGGACTAATTCAGGTTGGAAACTAATTCAGTTTAACCAGTATAAATAGATGGTACTGGGTTAAACAGAATTGATAATTTATTCTAGAGTTCATGTGTTGAACAAGCAGAATTAATAAACTCTGAAATTCTCATAAAACAACCTCATCATAAATCGGAAGAAGGAAGGCGGTCGCCGGTCCTGCTTGCTGATCCGTTCTAAGCTGACAACGGTGTAGGCGTTCTGATCGTGCTGTGTGGATACTTATAGAGGAATCACACTTGAGGTTCTTGTCTCCGGAGTGGATTGCACCTGAAGGAAGAACACGGTTGAAGAAAGTCATTTGCTCCGCACAGATTTATTCTGTTCTACAAGGTAATTCTAAACACTCATTCAGATTCATATTAATGACATGCATGCGATCTTTGGTTTGGTAATTGATATTCCGCTAAATTAGATATAATCAATTCCATCACTTGTATGGTGAAATTAACGATAATTTAATATTAGTATCAGCAACAATCCTGCTAGCAACTTCAACCTTTGATGGTGTAAGAATATATATCAAAGTGATTTAAATTTTTTATGTCAATGGCAACCCTATGCATCTATGTTTTTAATCCGAATATATATTGAAAATAAGTGGGTTGATTAATTAAGTAAAGAGATTTATTGCAAAATAAAAGTAGAAATGAGGTAACTTGTGGGTCTAAGCAATGGCCACGTAAAATGCATGCAAGCATTATATTCATTATTGCAGCTTATGACTTGGACATGAATAATTAGGGATGGAAATATAATAAAAATGTTTTATTTACTTAAAATTTAAGGGTGTGTTTGGTTGGGCAAGTTTTTGCAAAACTTGGACTATCCAAGTCCAGTTTTGTAAAATCTTGTTTGGTTCACCAAGTTTCCCAAAATCCAAACTTGCGAAATCCTAAAAACCAATCAAAAATTTTGTTTCATACTCACAAAATCCAACCCAACCAAACAAGGATTTTGCAAAACCGGACTCTCAAAATCCCAAACAAAAACCCAAACTCTCAAATTTTCAAAACAAAATCCAGACTCTCAAAAATCTTGCGAACCAAACGCACCCTAACGTTTTGCAATTTAATTATCACTTTAGCAGGCACTTTGTTTACACTCTACATCCATGTTTAGTGGTTTTGCCTCCGTTTACATGTATTTTTAGTAAATGATGTGTTTTCTAAATATATCAATTATATCATCATCACGCTTAATTATTTTAAAATTAAATAAAACCGACACAAATTTATATTTGATTTAAATTTTGAAAAGTGTTGCGTATTAGTTTGGGAGAAACAAATAGATAAGGCAGCCTTACCATAAGGCAAAGAGGCTGGAAAAGCTCAGTTTAATCAGTTTTGGGGCAATAATTAATTATTTTATTCTCGGCGCCTAAGTGTAACTAGTGCAGAAAAACAGGGACTATATTGCAAATTTTGAAAATCAATACATAAAACCCCAAATCACCTTCCTCCTCGCATCAACTTCTTCCCAACCAGCCCACTTGGCGAAAGGCATCTTCTTAAGAGACTTGGCTGGAGAGAGATCCATGGTTCGAATCCCCTCTCCAACAAACCCCCATGTGGCTTCTCCCAGTCTTCAAAGTCTCCAATAGCATGCTCAACTCAAAGCAGTTCGGAGTTACCGGAACTACATCAACTGACGCATGAAGTGCGAATGCATCAGACGGTGTAAGTGGGATCTTCACCCCACTCAAAGCGTTTGTGAGGACCTCAGGTCACTCGACGTATGGATCAGTAGAATAGGCTAGATTAGGTTTAGTTAGGATCCATGTATGTACTCGATTAGGCCGTTGTAATGTATTCAAAAAAAACTTCTTCTTCCCAAATCATCTTTTTTCCTCCCATCATATTCTTTGCCCAACAGCCACGACTCCAACCAATTGCTCTTGGAGGGCGTGGGCAGTGTCACCTCGATCGGAGATTTTATTTGAGATGTGGAGCGGCGGCGCCTACGAGGAGCATCGCCGGAATGACTTCCATCATTTTTAAGCATCATTCTGTCGTTCATGGTGATCATCTCATCTCGGATCTCAAATTTGAAAAGGTTGTGGGGTTGGGAAAGATCACGCAGCTCTGTTAGTCTTGGATTCGATGTTGGTTTTGGGGAGAATCCGATTTCATGATGATGATGATGATTTTGATTTGATGAATGGATGTTTTTTATTTGATGAATGGTGTTTTTGATTTGAGGATTCACAACGATTTATTGATAACAATGATGATGGGCGGCTGGTGGTGGGCTGTTGGTGAACATGTGGCAGAGCGGTGGCTTGGTGGTGGACTGGTGGTGGCGCGGTGGCGCTGGTGGTGGACTGGTGGTGGACTAGTGGTGATGATGATAAATTATTGATTGATAATAATATATAATTATGATAATATGGTATTGATGATGATGGTTTATGATAACGACGATGATGATAATTAATGGTGATAATTTTTTATGATAACGATAATAATTGACGTTGTTGATTGATTATTGAATGTTGATATTTGATGATTAATTTCGGTGATGATGATTTTGATAATTAACCATTTTTTATTGATTATTGAGCGAATTTGACTATCGTATTAATGAAGACGATGATTAATGTTGGTGACGGCATAATATATATAAATAACGAGGTCAATTTAATGATCCGAACTACATTTCTACGAGAATCTAATTTCACGATTTGACGATTTCATTATTTGTATATTTTAGTTGATGATTTTATGTTTATGATTGATGATTTTTTATTGATGATCGAACGAATTTGACAATCGAGGATGATGACAACCAAGATTTGATGATGAACAACGATGATCTGATGATGAACGACGATGATTTGATGATGAACAATGATGATTTGACGATAAACAACTAAGATTTGACGATAAACGACGAAGATTTGATGATTAACAACGATGATTTGACGATGAACGACGAATATTTGATGATTTGATGATGATCACCGAAGATTTGATGATGAACGTTGATGATTTGACGATAAACGATGAAGATTTGATAATGAACGGTGATAATTTGATGAACAACGATGATTTAATGATGAAAGTTGATGATTTGGTAATGAACGTCGATGAATTGATGGAGAGCGACGATGATTTGATGATTTAATATTGATGATTGATGATGGTAATGATGAATAAGGAGATTAAATGTGTTATATATTCTTATTGCAAAATGATCCCTGGGTTTTATTAACATTTTAAGTACTGGCACCAAAAAATAAATATTTATGTTCCAGCACAAAAAGTACCCCTTGCCTTTGCTCCTGAACCAAATACCCATTGCCTTAGCATAATGCTGCCTTATCAGAGATTTTCTCTTAGTTTGGAGATAGGTGTGTAATAATAATTTATTACAATATTATATTTATACTTTTGAAAATAAAATAGCATTTTAATTTTAATCGAACACAATGATTGAAAGAAATTTATACTGCATTAATCAAACTACAAATTAATTTATTATTTGCATAACTGAATTACTTCCGCAAAACCAGTTTGAACATAAATATTTTTTTAAAAAAACAAGTTTTGGACAAAATTGCTCTCAATAATTTGGAATTATAATTTTACAAGGGTATTTTCATCATTCATCTCCAAAAATAATCCTAGAAAAGCAATTTTGTCTTGCATATAGCAATACCTAAAATTATGCATTGCTATAATGTTCTTTTTAATTTTAACCTAATTAATTATTTCACACAAACATGAGTTTAAAATTAGACATAATTTCTGCATAGGCGCGAATAGAATTTCGAGTAAATTATGAATATCGGTGGATGGTTCACATTAGTAATATTTTAATTTGTTAGCTATTAAAAGTTAGCGAAAACTCTACATATAAACCCAACATCTAAGAGGAAGTCCAACAAATTCCCCATTCATGTTCTCCATAGTAGGGAAATTAATCTCATACTCCCCGTATTTCTTATCTCAAATCCAACTGTTTCCCCATTTTTCATCTCTGAATTTATTGACATTTAATACTACATATTTATCTTATTGTCTTCTATTTTTTAAACCATATTTTCAATAATTCCAAATAATAATGAACAAACAAATAATGAATTTATAATACACATTACAGTAACATTTCATATTTAACAAAGCTTATAAATTATCCTAGAGTGGTTCTAGTAACAAAGTTGCTAACATATAAAAATTATGTTACGTGGATCCGTGCAATGATGCTTGCATTAGGAGCTAAGCAGAAGTTGTGATAAGTCCATGGTTCGCATTCTAGAACCTCGTTCAGTCTCGGACCAGGACCCGAGAAGGGTCATGGGCTCGAGATACGCGAAGATGGATCTACGGGTCCATCGGTCCGAGTCCTTATAAGGAATGCGTATATTCTGAATGTCTTATAAGGAATACACTTCCACTAAACATGGTAATACAACTGTTATCTCCATAAGAGTTGTATTCCAACCATAATTACATATCTTACCAATCTACGGATTGTAGCCTTATAAATAGAAAACTTTTGGTAGACATCTCTATCTTATCTTACACTATACCTTTATAAGCTTCTCTAAACTGTCACTGACTTAAGTATCAGAGTGTCAACCCGTGGGCCACCCCGGGACTTTGTCTTGCAGATCAGTTCGTGAGTTGGGTTCGTGATCAAGTGCGGGTTCCAGACATCCATCAAGCTGCAATACGTTTAGGGGAAGATTCCCAAACCAGATGAAGATGATCCTTTGTATGAATGGTGGAGAAGAGTGGATTTCATGGTGACGTCTTGGATTCTAAACTCAATTTCTGCATAAGTGGCTGAAGGTTTCTTATATGATGGGAGTGTAGTGGAAATTTGGAGAGAGCTTGAGGAACGCTTTGGAGTGCCTAATAGAACTCAGATCTACCAGTAGCAAAGAGAGATATTATCTTTGAAACAAGGCAACCAATCTCTTGGCTCATATTTCAGTAGAATGAAAGGTTTTTGGGATAACATGAATTATGTTGATGCAATTCCTGTTTGTGAGTGTAACTGATGTGTCTGTGGAGCATCAAAGAAGCTTGCTGAGAGAGAAAATGGAGATAGAATAATTCAGTTTCTCATGGGGCTCAATGAGGAATTTGATGGTACAAGGGATCAGGTGTTGGTTATGGATCATGTGCCAACCATAACAAAAGCTTTTAACATGATGATGCAAATAAAAAATAAGAAACATGCTCAAACTGTGTTTACTGATGGAGAGGATGTCAATCAGACTGCTTTCTTGGCTAATCCTACTTCTTGAAACCGCAATAGAGCTAGTTTTAGAACTTCTGAAAATATAAGGGATTTTAAGTTCGAGTATTGTTAGAAAATGGGACATGCTCGGGACTCTTGTTACAAGTTGAAGGGATACCTTGAGTGGTGGAAGTTTTCAAAGGATAACAAGTTCAGAGATAATAGGTTCAGACAGCCTGGAAGGGGTTTTGCTAATCAGGCAGAATTTAGGGATGAAGATGCAATGTCTATACAACAACAAGGAAATAGTGGACATTTTATGGCTTAGAATGGAGGACAAGCTTCTGGTAGACAGCAGAGTGCTAGTTCCATTGATGGAAACAGTCTGAGAATTTTGATTCAACAAGAATTGAAGCAGCTGATTAAAGGAAAAGGGAAAGTTGATGATGACTCTGGCATGATCAATTTTGCTCAATTTGATGAGTTTACATGTATAGCTACTTTTTATGCCTTAAGTATTTTAAAATATTACTTGCAAGGTGTATGGATGTTTGATTCTGATGCCTTAATGCATATGTGTTCTAAGGTTGATTCTATGGTATCTTATGTGGTTCAGAAATATTTTGTGCCTGTTTATCTACCAGATGGATCTGTCAAGACTGTTAAAATATAGGAAAGGCTCTGTTAAATCCAAAAATGGAATTAGTGGATTGTTTACATATACCTGGTTTCAAGTATAATCTGGTTTCTGTTAATAAGTTGGCCTCAGATAAGTTCATGGTTTGTACATTTTATCCTCATCTCTGCTACATCCAAGACCTCAAGACTAAGGAGGTTGTAGATGTTGGCAAGGTGGAAAAGAAATTGTACATACTTACACAAGAATCTTTTGACAAGGAATTCATACACAAGTCTTTGTAGGCATTGAAAAACTATCTTCTGGTCATTAGGAGTACTTCCTTGCAGACTTTTAAGTGTCATAGTGTTGCTACTATAGACAAAAATAAGTTGTGGCACCAGAGAATGGGTCACCCCTTTATAAATGCATTGAGACATCTAGCTATTGATAATGGTTTCACTTTTGACAAACATGTTTGTGATATCTATCATATGGCAACGCAGAAATGACTGTCTTTTATTGAAAGAGATCAATATTCTTCTAAATGTTTTGACTTGGTGCACATGGATATTTGGGGCCCTTTCGGACAAAAATCTCTTTGTGGAGTTGTTTATTTCTTGACTATAATGGATGACTGTTCAAGAGCCACATGGACTTTTCTAATGTCTTTAAAAGCACGGGCAGTGCCTCTATTTCATAATTTTGTCAATATGATTTTTACTCAATTTTCAGTGCAGATTAAATCTGTGAGAACAGACGATGGCTCTGAATTTCTGAGCTCAACATTTCAGTCCTTTTTAACTGAGAATGGAGTTCTTCATCAAGCTAGTTATGTTTATACTCAACAACAGAATGGATTGGTGGAAGAAAACATCAACATTTGTTACAACTGGCTAGGGTTTTAATGTTACAAGCATCACTGCCTTTAAAATTTTGGGGAGAGGCTATACTTACTGCTACTTATCCAGTTAATAGACTGCCCCCAAATCTTCTCAGTTGAAAACACCCTATGTAGTACTTTACAACAAAGCACCTGATCTACATCACATACGGGTTTTTGGATGCATTTTTTTTGCCTATAATACACTGCCAGCTAAATCAAAGTTTGACCCTAGAGCTACCAAAGTTATGATGTTGGGATATGCAGCAAGACAAAAAGCTTAAAACTTTTTAGTCTTACGGACAACAAACTCTTCTACTCCAAAGATGTGTTTTTCTATGAACACTTGTTTCCCTTCACTTCCTCCTCACAGGACAATGTCTCTCCTTGTTTTCACGTGCCTATGGCTGATCTGCTTAACCACACACGCGAGGATCCTACACTTTCTTCTACTGATCTTTCTTCTTCCCCACAGGGGCATTCTCTTGATCATAGTCTTATGGATTCTGAATCTCCAGAAGACATTCCTGTTGAATCTGGTGAAGTTTTTACTTGTCCTCGTAGAGAAAAGAAGCCACCATCTTGGATGCAGGACTATATTGTTGGTCAAGTTTATGATATTGTACCTGATGAGCCAGTATCATATCAGGGTGCTCGTAAGCACTCTAAATGGATCATTGCCATGGAAAAAGAGCTCAATGCTTTGGAGAAGAACAAAACATGGGAAGTAGTTCTTTTACCCAATGGAAAATAGGCAATGGACTGCAGATGGGTGTATAAAGTTAAACACAATCCAAATGGTACTATTGAAAGATATAAGGCAAGGCCTGTTGCAAAAGGGTACACACGGAAGTTAGAGGAGGACTACGCAGAAGTTTTTTCTCCTGTTGCAAAGGTTGTGACTGTGAAGGTTTTCTTCTACATGGCTTCTGTGAGGGGCTGGCCACTATATCCACTAGATGTGAACAATGCTTACTTGCATGGACATCTAGATGAGGTGATCTATATGCATCCTCCTCCTGGTTATCATGTTCCTTCACCATTGCATAAATGTTAGCTCAAAAGTCTCTATATGGTCTTAAACAGGCTAGCAGACAATGGAATCAAATTTTATCTTCTACTCTATGCAAGTATGATTTTGCACAGTCTCCTTCTGATCCATGCTTGTTCATTTTGCATGATGATCATAGGTTCCTTGTGTTGCTAGAATATGTTGATGATGTGTTACTCACTAGTGGCTCTGATCACGCTATTAGAGATTTAATGAAGTTTCTGAACCAAGAATTCTCTACTAAGGATCTTGGACTTGCTAAGTATTTTCTAGGTGTTGAGATTTCTAGGTCCCCTTCTGGAATCCTTCTTCACCAACACAAGTACATCATTGATTTGGTCACACGGTCTGGATTGTTAAATGCCAAACTAGTTTCCACTCCACTACCTCCTGACACTCAGCTTTTTGAAGACAAAATACCTACATTACTTGATCCCAACATCTACAGAAGATTAGTTGGAAAACGCTTATACCTAAATTTTACTAGACCTGACATCTGTTTTGCTATATAACATTTGAGTCAGTTTGTCCAGAAGCCTAATGAGGCACAATTTGCAGCTGCCCTTCATATTGTGAGACCTCTCCATCTGTCCTCACTTAGGCCTATTCTATGATGCTCAGTCTGGGATGAAAGGTGTGTGGATATGCTGATACTCACTCCACATGTCCTGTCATTGGTTGTTCAGATGTTGATTGGGCTTCTTGCAAGACTTCTAGGAGGTCCCTCACTAGCTACTGTGTGTTTATGGGACAGTCCTTAGTGTCTTGGAAAACTAAGAAACAAACAATTGTTTCTATTAGCTCTGCTGAGACAGAATATAGGAGCATGGCTACTGTAACAAGAGAGCTTCAATGACTCTCCTATTTGCTTCAAAACTTATAATTTCACATTCCTTTTCCCATTCCTTTGAGGTGTGATAATCAAGTTGCACTCCATATTACCTCTAATACATTCTTCCATGAGAGGACTAAACATATTGAAATTGATTGTCACATAATCAGAGATCAGTTCTTGAAAGGTTTCATTTGCCCCGTATTTCTTTCTACAAAACTGCAGCGGCTGACTTCTTTACCAAGGTTTTAGGTGCTCCCTAGTTTGCTATCTTTTAGAGCAAGTTGGGATTGAACTTTGCCCCAATTCCAACTTGAAGGTCCGGAAGAAGGGGGGTTAATTTTAAAATATGGCAGTAAGCTCAGCTTGCTGCAATCATAGTCAAAGTTAGCTGGTAAAAGTCATAGTTAAGTCAAAGGCGGCGGTTTTATTATTTAAAAGTTTAATCGAGTTAGTTAGCAATTGCTAGTTCGTTAGTTAGGTTTTACTACTCAGTTATTCAGTTAATTGGACTACATAGCTAGCAGAACATCATCTTTTGTAATCACGTTTTTAGCCCCTTTCAATCAATAAACAAGATTTCTCTTTTCTGCTCTGATGGAGCTTACTTTCTGTTCCCAGTTTTTATCTATCTCTTGAAGTTGTCAAGCTCGTATTTACGGGCAACTGTGAAAATTAATCATCAAAAAATGCAGATTCTGGCCAAGATAGCTCCTCTGAACCATCAACCCACACAACCTACGTCCCTGGTGACAACTTTCAGCTCCTTCATTCATAATTCATAATTCATAATTCATTTTGTTCTCTGCTAATCGAAAATCATGGCGTTTTTCCCTTTCCCCTCTCTCTCAAGAAATTGAAGGCACTGCATCACAAGAAATTGAATCTTTAACCATATTAAAGGATAATAAACAACAGTTGGTATCAATTATCACTTGGTTTAACTTATGCCGGACATTTTTTTAGCTAAAAACCAAAGAGATGCACCATGAATTTGGGATTTCTTTTCAATTTGAAAAAGCAGCTGCAACATAGTAACACAAATAATGAAAGTAGAGATGCAACAATAATCTAATGATTTTAATATAGGTAAAAATGACGTGTAATAATATGGTAAAACATTTTTTTTAAAAAAGAATACTTGTTTCTATCTATAATCAGTTTTGGAAGTGACGGGGTTTATATGCAAACATGTTTAAGACGGGGGTTTTTCTGCAATTTATGCAAATTGCATTCAGCATGCTTGAATTTCACACTTGAATGCTTGTTTTTTAGACCAAACAGGTTGTTTTTTAGAACATGCTTGCATTTCACACTTAACAGGTTGTTTTTTAGAGAATGCTTGCATTACACATTTAACAGGTTGCTTTTAGAGTTCATATATTTTGAAACAAAAAAAAGGTTTTATAGAGCATGCTTGAATTTCACCCTTGAATGCTTGTTTTTTAGACCAAACAGGTTGTTTTTTAGAACATGTTTGCATTTCACACTTAACAAGTTGTTTTTTAGAGAATGTTTGCATTTCACGGTTAACATGTTGCTTTTTAGAGTTCATGTATTTTGAAGCAAAAAAAAAGGTTTTATAGAGCATGCTTGAATTTCACTCTTGAACGCTTGTTTTTTAGACCAAATAGGTTGTTTTTTTTAGAACATGCTTGCATTTCACACTTAACAGGTTGTTTTTTTAGAGAATGCTTGCATTTCATAGTTAACATACTGCTTTTTAGAGTTCATGTATTTTGAAGCAAAAAAAAAAAGTTTTATAGAGCATGCTTTTTTTTTTTTGAATTTAAACCACACCATGGTGGGGTGACTTTTATTAGACTCACCACACCTTCAAATGCCCAATGGGCCAAAAAATACCACATAGTTGTTTCGAGTTGATTATACAATGAAATAGTAGGAAAAGTTAGATTGACATGATAACAAAAGGCATAATCTTGAACCCTTGCGACCAACTGGTGGGAAAGCTGAGAAAAACATATATGTTTGCTTTAAAGAACTCTGCATGATTAAAGCTGCATCCCATTTGACATTGTCATAAATCAAACTGTTCCTACAAGTCCATAGGTTCCACAAGAGTGTGCAGATTGAGGTTATAAAAACCTTTGTGTGAGCCTTTGTTCTCCCTTTATACCCTAAATAGAATCTCAATCTATGATTAACAGATAAGAAGGTAGGCACGGGGATAAAAAACAAAGAATGAAAGGATTGCAACAGTGGCATGTTGAAAGGACAATCATTAAAGAAATGATCCAGAGTGTCACCATGGTCACAGTATGTGCATTTAGAAGGCAAGTTAAACCCCATTGTTTCAAGAACATCAGCAAATGGTAACAATCTATTGTACAGTCTCCAAATAAATACACTGATCTTAGGAGGGATCTTCTGAAGCCATACCTGTCTTAGTGCTGAATTTTCATTCTGTATAGTTCTATGGGCCCTGTAGGCAGATTTGACAGTGAACCTTCCATCCTGAGCTGGCTTCCAAATGAGTACATCATCATGGCTGTGAGATAATGTGAATTCCTGCAAGAACTGAAAAGTACTGGTAGCCAGTAAAGGCTCCAACAATGGGACATACATGTTTTTGTTAGCACAGAAATGCTCTACAGAGATATTGGGAAAAGGAATAGTCATGTCTGGGTCTACATGGTAACAAAGAGCTCCTGTTCCCATCCAGTTGGAATTCCAGAAAGGAGAAGTCCCTTGACCAACAATCACCCTAGAATTATTATTGGCAAATTCTGTAATAGAGCAAATCCTCCTCCATGTGTGTGATACTTTATAAGAGGCTGGAAGAGACCACAAAAAGGATGACCAGATTGTGTTGTTCTGCTGAAGTTTCCACAATAACTTACAGGAAAAGACTTTTACAGTAGCTCTTATATCCCTGAATCCAAGGCCATTTTCCCCTGTTGGCACTGCCATTTTGGTCCACTTTCTCCAAATTCTCCTCTGGCCAAAAGAGGACTCTCCCCAGAAGAATCTGGCTGCCATTGTTTCCATTCTTTTAATGACTGCCATGGGAGGTTCCAGCACTGAGAATAGAAGAGTAGGAATAGAGAGAAAGACATGATTTAATAAAATCAATTTACCAGCCATTGAAAGCCATTTGTTTTTCCAATTCATAATGGCTTTTTCCAGCCTCTCCAACATGGGCTGGTAATACATTATCTTGTTTCTACCTGTAAATACAGGGACACCAAGATACTTGAATGGTAATTTTCCCCTTTTCATTCCAGTCAATCTCTTGACTCTTCTTACCATTACAGGAGTAGTGTTTGGATTCAAATAAAGCTCTGATTTATTGAAATTCACCTTTTGGCCTGAAACAACTTCATAAGCCTTTAGAAATTTTATTTCTCTTTTTAAATTCCTTTTCCCTGCATGCAGAAACAGGGCTGTATCATCTGCATACATCAGATGAGATACAGTCTGTACACCTCTAGGCATTTTGAAGTATTGAAGATATTGATTCTGAAGTAGGGCTTTCAGTCCTCTAGACAGTGCCTCCGAAACCAGATTATAGAGAAATGGGGATAATGGGTCCCCCTGCTTGATTCCTCTGTTGGATTTGAAGAAGCCAGATGCTATCCCATTAATCAACACTGAGAACCAGGCAGTTGCAATATTCTGTACAATGATCTTGACTATTTTACCATGGAATCCAAATTCCAGCAATACAGAGTTTAGGAATGCCCAGGAAACCCTATCAAAGGCCTTTTCCATGTCCAACTTGACAATAATATTCTGATGCTGTGGATTCTTACTGAGCAGCCTTACCATCTCTAGTATCTGAATTGTATTATCAGCAATATCTTTCCCACTTTGGAAAGCAGATTGTTCCACTGACAGTAACTTAGGCATTATTGGCTTCAATCTTTCCATGATCAGCTTGGAAAAAACCTTGTTTAGGAAGTTAGAAAGGCTTATGGGTCTAAAATCTGCAAAAGAACTAGGGGTAGGGACTTTAGGAATTAGAGCAAGCCAGGTACTAGTGACAGCTATAGGATGTATGGTGCCATCCATGAAGTCCTTGGCTGCTGCCATCAGATCATCCTTAATTAATTCCCAGCAATGAGTGAAGAAGTATCCAGAGTAACCATCTGCCCCAGGTGCCCCTTCTCTGTTAAGGTTAAACAGTGCAAATTTAAGTTCTTCAGGCTCCACTGGCCTTATCAGGCTTTCATTATCCTCTGGTGACACCAGCTTAGGAATGCACCTTTTAAAATGTTGTAAGTACTGGCCAGAGATATCAGATTCAGTTGAGGCTAGCAGATTCTCATAAAATGCCACCCCCTCAGCCTTAATTTGGCTAGGATCAGAGGTCCACTGACCAAACCTATCCTTGATCTTATTTATCTGGCTCTTACATCTTCTTTCTTTTACAGCCTGGTGGAAATATTTGGTGTTAGCATCACCCTCTTTGAACCACCTGAGCTTAGCCTTCTGTTTCCAGAAAGCATTGAGCTCCTTTTGTGACCTAGTCTGTAGGGCTCTGTGCTTATTTAGCTCTATCAAATCCTGATCAGTGCCAGTATTTTGATAATCAATCTCCAGCTGTGAGACTCTCTCCTCAGCTTCCTTGAGATTTTTGTGCACATCACCAAATTGCTCCTTGTTCCACAGTCTTAGCACTGGCTTTAACCTCTTAAGTTTAGAGACCATCCTGCAGATTCCTTGCTCCCCACACTCTGCCTCCCAACTTCTCTTTACCAATGGCAAGAAATCATCCCTGAGAGTCCACATGTGTTGGAACCTAAAGGGTTTGGGTGCATTGAGCTCAGAGCTCTGTATGGATAGGATAAGAGGGTTATGGTCTGAAGCAAGCCTGCTGGGCACCTGGATTGAACTGTGTGGGAAAAGGTCATGCCACTCTGGGTTACACATTCCCCTATCAATTCTTTGCAACAGAAGATCATCCTTCCTTCTATTATTGGTCCAGGTGAACTGATTGCCTACAGTGGGGATATCCATCAACCCTAGGGTGTTAATCATAGAGTTAAACTTCCTAATGCTTCCTATGGGTGGTTTCTTGGTGCCTCTCCTCTCAGACACTGATGACACAGTGTTGAAATCTCCTATGTATATGGTAGGGGTGTTAGGTAAACCCTAGTAAGTCTGCCCAAAGATCTCTTCTAAGTATTTTAGTCACAGCAGCATATACAAAAACACAGCTCCAGTCACTATTAGTTAATACATCAGAGATTGAAACATGCAAGAATTGTGAAGATTGGGAAAGCAAATCAATATTAAATTTTGAGTTCCATAGAAGCCAAATCTTAGCATTATCAGCACAAATAGAGTTGGGAAGACTAAGCTGAAACTGTAAGTTGATAATGTCTGATTTATCATGCCAGGGCTCGATTAAACAGAAAATATCAATTTTGTGTAAGGTAATAAGGGATTTAAGTATGTCCATAGACTTAGCATAACCCCTAATACTCCATACAAGAATGTTCCCTATGATTTTATAAATCATTAGAGGGTTTTTTGGTTTTTAGTGAGGTTCTCAACCACTTATCCAGTGTGATACCTCCTGTGAATTGGTGTTTTTTCCTCCTACCACTATTCTCAATCCTTTCATTTCCATGTACATTTTCAATGATGCTTAAAGGTGAGATAGAGAGTGGAGTACCTTGTTCCCGTGCTTCCTCCATTTCATGTTCATTAGCCCTCCATTATGGTTCACTGTGAGCCTCTTCATACTCTGAGCTTGCTTCATCTTGCTCCTGGAGTACCTGAAAAGCATTAGATGCCTGCACAGGCTGGTAAGGGACAATGATTTGGTTCTGCATAAGTCTTTGTTTCAGTTTCCATTCCTTAAGGTTGCTTATCTGCAGATCATCAAAGGAATAAAAAGGCACATATGAAGGTTTTTTGATCCCCTTGAATAGATTAAGAGGCTCAGAGACTTCTGCTGTGAGCAAAGTAGGCTGCACAGCAGATGGTGTAGGATACTGAGACACCTCATTTGTCTGAACCACCTCAGCAATGGTTTCAGAGTTAATTTCTTCCAAATCTCTTTGCTTTTGGGAGGGGGTGAGTCCTGAAGAGCCTGAATTTGTTCTCTGCTTCCACTGTTGACCAGGCTGAGCATGTTAGTATCTACCTTGCTTCTGAGGTTTCTGCACCTTGTGGCCATTTTGCTTGTAACCAGTCTGACTGTTCTTCCTTCTTAGCTCTGGGTGCAAAATCATACATTCTAGCTCTACATGTCCAATCTTGTGACAGTGTGTGCAGTGGGGAATATCATCATACTCTATACCACACTCCACATATTTGCTCGCAGTTCCAACAATGATTGATGACTGTAATTCCTTAAGCAGATCGATTTCAACACATACCTTTATGGCTGAAGGTCGGGATAGAGTGCTCGTTGCAAGATCCATTTTGAGAAAAGCCCCAATTTGATTACCCATGTCCTCAATTGTCGAGAGGTTGTAGAACTGAACTAGGGGATTATGGATTGTCGCCCAAATTGGAACAATAGACGATTCCTTCTTCGTTGTGAAGTCTGGAGTCCATTTGAGCACCCTCATACTAGCTCCATTGATATGGCAGATTGACCGCATCCAGACCCTCTGATAGTCATCTTTAAGCTCGAGCCTTATCAGAACGTGTCGGTAGTCGAGGGAGCCGATCTGGTACTTGCCCGAGAGACCCATCAGCTGAAACTCGTTGTTAATGGTCTCCATTGTTGGCTTGGCGTTGATGAATTTGCCTATCAAAGCATTTTGGTAGTGTGAGGAGAAGGTTTGGATCGCCTCATCAGAATAGATGCAAGCGATTTTGCCTTCAAATCTAGTAGCTACTGGCTTGATCTCAGGATTGGAAGGTAGAGAGGTGAAAAGGGGCTGGCTTTTTGGGGCTAAGGCCTGCGAATAGGATTTTCCGGCGACAGAGCCGCCGGGTTTTGGTGGTGGTTCCACCATGAACTAGCCGTTTCCACCCGTTAGATGCACTGTTACGGTAAATAGAAAAGTTGTTTTTAGAGAGGAGGAGGAGCGAATGAAGTTGTCAATCCTTAAAATTAGAAAACTATAGAGCATGCTTGAATTTCACCCTTGAATGCTTGTTTTTTAGACCAAACAGGTTGTTTTTTAGAACATGCTTGTATTTCACGCTTAACGGGTTGTTTTTCAGAATAAAATGCTTGTTTTTTAGACTGTGGATATGTTTGCTATCGTCTATTTTTAGACTAAAATGCTTGTTTTTTAGACTGAGTGAACAGTGCGCGTGAGTGAATAGTGCATTTTTGTCAAAATTACAAATAATGACCTCCTTTCTTCATATTCCATTATAGTCATTCGTCACTATGTAGTGACCGTCACTCAAGAGACCAACTCATCTATCTATAGATAGATTTATTTTTATTTAAAATTGTTATGATTTTGTGAACCAAAATTGACTAGTCAAATATATTTATATAAACTGAAGTAAAAGCAAATTAAACATATTTATCTAAATTATTAAACTGAAAAAAAAAAAAGATAACTTAATTCAACCGAACTGATTTTTATAAGAAAACTCCAAAAAGAAGAGGCCCTGAATGTTAAATGCTACTCCAGAGCCCCAAATTATGGTGTTTCACGCCTCGACGGTCAGATTTATGAGGGCATCTTTGTTTCACTCGACGATCTAGGGATGGCGATGGAGTCCTGCACTCTTCTCAGAGCTGCTCTAAAGCCTTCATGGATCATTCGCTCTGTCCGCCCGACTTTCCCCGCTGCGTCTATTCACACAGGTTTCATCATTTCACTCATGTAACATAGTACTCGTATACGGAATATCTGATATCAAAATCTGCCAGGAAATGAAAAATTAGTGAAAAGAGCGTATGATGGGTTGTTATTGGATGCTGGGGGTACTCTTTTGCAGCTCAACAAGCCTGTTGAAGACACTTATGCCCAAATTGGCCGAACCCATGGTTACCTCTATTTTTCTCTTTTCTTTAAACATTGCTCATTGTTTTTCTGAAGCTAAAAAAGTTGCACACTTTTGACATTTTGAACTTCTAAGATGGGACGGCTTCATATGGCATTGTAAGTAACAAAGAGTTTGATTTGATGTTATCTCTGAAGGTCTCCAGATCACTCCAGCTGAAATAAAGGACGGTTTCAGAAGGGCTTTTACGGCTCCTTGGCCTGAAAAGCTTCGTTACCAGGTTTTACCTTTAATCTTCTGTGACTAATACCTAGTATTCCTAAAGCCAGGTTTTGTTATGTTGTTTCTGCCTGAATATTATCTACTGATGAATTTTATGTGGATGTTGGTGCTCTGGTTGTTTAGCAGAGTGGTATATGAATAATACTGCTAATTTTCTACGATTGGCATTTTGCCTCTTAACTACACAAAATACTGAATTCTGTGTTTTGATGATGGGAGCTTCAAATAACCATCTATATATTCTTTATATATCCTAGCAATGACAGATTTTCAAGGATCCTACATCATGTTTACTAGCATCCCTATCATGGTTAATAATAGGCTGCTTTAGTACCATAAAAGACTAGCAAAGTTGTTACCAACTGTTTGGGTTCGAGAAAAGTATACTGCATCCAGCCTAACAGTAGTAGGTCACAAGACCCTCCATTTATTCAATTGTTAATTTTAACTTCAGTCTGATTGTTTGAAAAAGCATGGAAACAAAAATATGCAATTCTTTGATCAATAATTGACATCTGCACGTATTTTAAATTTAATAATTATGCTAGTCCATGCTCATAGTTCAAATATTCAAATAACTGCTGCCTAATACTGGAAATATGCATGCTAGTTTTATCCTTACTATTTAACAAATTATTTGGCATTGACAGGGTGATGGAAAGCCATTCTGGAAACTCGTAGTCTCTGAGGCTACTGGCTCTAATAATGATGATTATTTCGAGGAAGTATATGAGGTAGTATCTCGCTTTGCTCTACATGGCTCCATGAAATTTGAACTACTAACTCAAATGAACAATTTTACCAGTACTATGCTCGTGGTGACGCGTGGCATCTTCCGGTAGGAGCCCTTGAGACCATTTCAGTTCTGAAAGATTCAGGAGGTTATTAAGTATTCTATCATATCTTTGCACATCTCTTAGTTTGATTTCTGACATGTTTGTACTATAACAGTGAAATTGGCAGTGGTATCCAACTTTGACTCTCGGTTAAGGAAGTTATTGAAGGATCTCAATGTTTTACATCTGTAAGTGCTACTCATCAAACCTCTCTGGTGTTTAATATCCACAGTTCAGCCTTATAAATTCAAGGTTATACTATTTTTGGCTATAATCTTGGAAAGGGAAGACTAGATATTCTAGTACCTCAATCCCTCATCTGCAGCTTTCGAGCTGGGTTTTGGCACACCATTTTTTACCTCCATCACCTTTTCATTAAAATCACCCGAACCAAGGAGAAGTAAATGTTATCACCATTGGATGGATGAGGGTTCCAGTTCCATTATATTCAGCTTAATGTCCATTTTCAAGCATGTATGATGAACAAAACTTAGAAGATCACTGCTTTGTGGAACAGATTTGATGCTGTCATTATATCTTCAGAGGTTATGCATGAAAAACCAGATCCCAAGATATTTGGAGCTGCTCTAGGTATGTGTGAGGAAAGGTTTTGCCTCAGATTGTTGTCTCTGAATACTTAAATGCACACTGACACATTCAAGTTATACATCGAGTAACTTTTAGATCTAGTGGTAGTTGAAGTTCTTAGATATGACTGGCTATATTTACTGTTGTATAAATATGGTTGTAGAATTGATCTCTGTAGAAGCTAGTAGAGCCATTCACGTTGGAGATGATCAAAAGTCAGATAAGGAAGGGGCCAATGCAGTTGGCATAGACTGTTGGTTAGTCAAATTACTACTGATATCACATTCAAAATTAATTTGAATTCCATGATTGGCAGTATAGCTGGATAGTTTCTTCAATTATGACAGTAGTTGCCTGGAACATGTTTTGCTTATGTAGTGTTTCTTGCTAAATAGGTTATGGGGCAAAGACGTGAAGACATTTTCAGATATTCAAAGCCGCATTCTCGTAGCAGAATCAGAAATTGGAACTCTGTGAAAAGTATTAGACATGGCCTAAACAGTGGAGGAAGAGAGGAAGAATTGAACCCTGCATTTCTAAAAACGGGCAGATCCTCCCATCTATTTCAAGGTTCAAGTCATCCAAGAATTTTGGGTGGTGGTTGCTCTGAAGCTGCTTGGGAGACTCAACTAATTGTAGATTACTTTTCTGTAGGAAATATAAGATGTGGGAAAGTTTTGTAACATAAATAAATTTAGAAAATGGACAGATTTAACAAAAATATGGTGTTTTTAAGTAATAAAAAACTAGTATAATCTCCGTGCATCAGCACGGATATTTGTTGAAAATTTATTATTACATGATGAATATATTAGTTTAGCAAAATTAATATTTTAGGGAGTATCAATAATTATACGAAGAGATGCTTGATTTCAATATTTAATGATTTTTATGAGCTAAAATTATATAAATAATAACCAAACTAACATTCAATAATGAAGGATATTTTAATAAATTTTAAAGAATTGAAATATGTAAATAGGGGTTTGAAATATGCAAGTAGGACGTTGTTTGTAAGTGCTATTTATGACTCTTTGATTCTTTCAAAAAAAAATGTCTCTTTGATGGTTTGGGATTTGGGGTGCCAAATATAATCCCTACCAATGAAGAGTTTTTTTCCTAAATAATTTTATTTTTAAAACTGATAACTAAAATAACTCTCTTTTAATTTTAATTATCAAACTAACACTTTTTATGTTACATTAAATATACATAATATCCTACGTGTATCATGACATGACATGTCTGACATAGCATGAAATTTTATTTTCTAAAAATTAATCATTATTTAGAGGGGAACTTTTCCTGAATTTATCGCACTAAAATTTTTCTTTCATTGACTTCGCTCCCTTTCAAAATCACGCAGGGCTCTGCCTTGGCTACCATTTATTTTTTAATAAGAGCAATGTTATTTGCAGATTGTATTTTATTTTTGCAGTCCGTACAATTTTCATAAAAGATAAATACACCATCAATTAAGTGGCTAAAGTTTGAACAAGATAAATTAATAAGGACGATCTTGTCAGTTCTAATCAAAATACAGACTGCATTAGCAAAAGAAAACCTGCAAATAAGAATTCAGTTTAAAAACTTATGATCCTTCTGCTGCTCAGTAGAAGTCGGCTCTTTGGAGAGGATATCTTCTAGTTAGAGCTCGGATTCCGATCTTCATATTTTATTAGCCATGGATCCATTAACTCAGTCGATTCATTATTCTCCATATTTTTTTTATCATGGAAAAATTTATCTCCTCTTAAAGGGGTTGTTTATTAATCCCTCAAACGGATCTAATCATCAAAACCGACACAACATCATCGCTAAACCGCTCCCCATCGATTGGACGTGGCGAGGAATTTCTATGTATTTATATTCGTCAAATTCTGCTCATCCTCACTTGCAGAACTACCAATTTGTAAACTTTCTCTGTCTAAACAATTTTAACTTGAAAGATTTTGAAATCACCTAAAGAATCATGGAGAAGTTGGCCTTTATAAACTACAATTAGTTTTTAGAAAAATAAAAGTAAAATTTCATGTCACAGACTAATGCAAGTAGTATTAATATGTGTATTCAATTTGACATAACTAGCGTTAGTTTAGTAATTCAGATCAGAAAAGTGTTATTTTAATTATTAATTTTAAAAATGAGATTATTTATGAAAAAAACTCCACCAATGATAGTTTAAAATTAAAAAAGGAAAATGGAATTGTAATGTTTTTGGGGGAATTAGGGCTAATATAAATGACATTTATGGTATGAGAAAAGAAAATCTTCCTTGCTAGGAGTCAAGTCAATTGTTTGGAAGTCAAAAAGCGTAGAGTACATAATCCGATCCGAGACCTGATCTCCCCCCATCAACCTGAACGATTTCTGCCATCCTGGTAGTATCTCAGATTCGCAGGCATCCAAATGATCCAATGCTAATCGATTGACTGAATCCAAAAAGTAATCTGATAATCATTGGGATGAAAGCTTAGGAGTCCGGAGTATCTGAAAATGTGAGTTTTGCTTCTTCTACGATTTCAATCAAGCGTAATTATTATTGAATTGTATTCTTGCATCTAGGAAGATCCGTTTTTTCTTCTAATTTGTATATTCTTCTCAATGTTTTGAGGTGGGTTGGTTGTTAGTTTCCCAGGTAACTGAATTGAATGTGTTGATCAGTTAATTTGGAGGAGGTGGAGTTGTTTGGGCAAGAAGTGAGGTTGGGAGATAAAGAAGCAAATGGCATCAGGTAGCCAAGAAGGCAGTGATCCGCTGTTAATCAAATTCGGCACGCCAGATGCACTGGAGCACGTTCGCAATCTGACGGATGTTGGAGCGGTGACTCGACTACTCAACGAATGCATAGCCTACCAGAGATCCGTGGATTCAGAACTGGACACCCTGCTGTCTCAACGCCCAGATATCGACCGCCAGATATCCTCCCTCCACGACTCCTCTCACGTGCTTCGCATTGTGAAAGCTGATTCTGATCACCTGCTGTCCAATGTCAGCTCCACGTGCCATCTGGCTGACCATGTCAGTGCCAAAGTCAGGCAGCTTGATCTCGCTCAGTCTCGCGTTTCAGACACCCTCTTCCACATAGATTCCATCGTGAATCGCACTCAGTGTCTTGATGGTGTTCACAAGGCTCTCCAGTCTGAGGATTTCGAGTCTGCAGCTTCCTATGTCCAGACATTTCTCCAGATTGACGCCAAGTTTGGCACCTCTGCAGCCTCTGATCAGAGGGATCAGCTGCTGGCTTACAAGAAGCAGCTCCAGGGTATTGTTAGGAAGCGCCTCTCATCTGCGGTGGAGGAGCAGGACCATCCTACCATCCTCCGTTTTGTCAAGCTCTACCCACCTCTAGGGCTCGAGGAAGAGGGGCTGCAAGTCTACGTCAGTTATTTGAAGAGGGTGATCGGCATGAGGTTGAAGATACAGGAAATGGATCAGGATGCGGACCACGCCAATTTTGTTGAGCGTTTGACTAGTCTGTTCAAGGACATTGTTTTGGCTATCGAGCAGAATCATGGAATTCTGACCAGCTTTTGTGGTGAAGATAGCATTGTTTATGCTATCATTGAACTTCAGGAAGAATGTGATTCCAGGGCTTCCTCCATCATAAACAAGTACATGGAGTACAGGAAGTTGGCTCGTTTGACCTCTGAGATTACTAGTACGTGGAATTCTTACAAGGCAAGCTTGTCTCTCTCAGTCTCTGGAGGTCCCCAAGCCCCAGAACCAAGGGAGGTAGAACTTTATCTAGAAGAGATTTTGTCTCTGTCCCAACTTGGAGAGGATTATACTGAGTACATGGTGTCGAAGATACGGGATTTGAGCCATGTCAATCCTGAATTGGTTCCACGTGCCACCAGGGCCTTCAGGAGTGGAAGTTTGAGTAAGATCCTTCAAGATATCATGGGCTATTATGTCATTTTGGAGGGATTTTTCATGGTTGAAAATGTCAGGAAAGCTATCCAGATAGATGAGCATGTCCTCGATAGTCTGACTACATCAATGGTGGATGATGTGTTTTATGTTCTGCAGAGTTGTTGTAGGAGGTCTGTATCCACTACAAACATAAACTCTGTCATTGCTGTTCTGAGCAATGCAGTGAACTTGCTAGGTAGTGAATACTGTGATGCGTTACAGCAGATGATCCGAGAACCCAATCTTGGGGTGAAGTTGTTCTTAGGTGGTTCTCCTGCTCAAAACACTGGTGTGGAGATTACTATGGCCTTGAATGACATGGATGTTAGTAGTGAGTATGCACTCAAACTACGACATGAGATTGAAGATCAGTGTGCAGAAGTATTTCCAACACCAACTGATAGAGAGAGGATCAAATCCTGTTTGTCTGAATTGACTGAGATAAGCAACAATTTCAAGAAGCTGCTGAATGCCGGCATGGAACAACTCATGGCAGCTGTAAAGCCACGAATTCGGCCTGTATTGGATACTGTGGGAACCATCAGTTATGAGCTGTCAGAGTCTGAATATGCAGATAATGAGATGAATGACCCATGGGTTCAAAGGCTGCTGCATGCGGTTGAGGCCAATGTAGCATGGCTTCAACCACATATGACTACTGACAATTATGATATGTTTGTTCACTTGGTCATTGATTTCATTGTGAAAAGGCTTGAAGTGATCATGATGCAGAAGAGGTTCAGTCAGCTCGGAGGACTCCAACTCGACCGGGATGCTAGGGCCTTGGTCAGCCATTTCTCGAGCATGACCCAGAGGACTGTGAGAGACAAATTCGCTCGTCTCACCCAGATGGCCACCATTTTGAATTTGGAAAAGGTCTCTGAGATCCTAGATTTCTGGGGAGAAAACTCAGGACCTATGGCCTGGAGGCTAACTCCAGCTGAGGTTAGAAGGGTATTGGGTATGAGGGTGGATTTTAAACCAGAAGCAATTGCTGCTCTAAAATTGTGATGTCCTTTCATCAACTACTTCATTCTTGCTGTACTATTTTTGCTGACTTTCTAAGAGAGTTTTCATTTCTTTTTGACCCACTTTTGTGAGAATGAATTTCTATGTTTATCTATCTACACTAGAATAAAAGCATGTGGTAATCTCATTCTGTGTTTCCTCTTCCGCTTGTCATCCATTCTAGTATTCTAAATTGCTCTTTCTTCTTTGCCGACTTTCTGGTTACTATTTTTATGTTTATCAATCTGTGATAATCTCATTCTATGTTTACTCTACCTCTTGTCTTCCATCTAGATTTCTACAGTGCCCTTTCTTCTTTGCCGACTTTGTGGTTGCTCAATTAACATTTTATCAATCTACACTAAAATATTATATGTTTCCTTTTCATCTGTCTGCTCACATTGCTCCTTTGGCTTTTGTTAGCCGAATTTCTGGTTGGATTTTTTTTATGAATGGTAGAATCTAGTTTTGGGCTCTTCTTCTGGCGATGCTGTTGTAGGCGATGTTGGTGGCGGTGGGAATGGCCAATTACGCCCTAAGCATTTGGAGGACATGGTGGGCAAGTGGACTTAGCTTCTCTTGTCGTTGTCGTCTTGTTTATGATGTTTTGAGTGGCCTAACATATATCAATGGATTGTAGATGAACTGGCTGTGAGTTTGGTTTTAGTGAAATCCAAATTGCATTCTGTATAATCTGATTGCATGCATTTGTCGATGTGATTGATCTTGGATTTTGCTTTGTTTCCTTTATAATGTGTTTAGGCTTTGTGGTGAGACCATTGTCTTTACTAGGGGTAACACAAAAATCATTCATTGCTAGTAGCAACACTCTTTTCTGGATCTCATTCAGCATCGAAGTAAAAAATGAAATAAAAGGTTTTGATTATATTTAATTCTACACATTAACTTGATCAGTTGATCTTGCACTCACTGCTGTGTTCGCCATTGCACCAAAATTGGCAATGGACCTGAGAAAATAAATGTATTGTCACATTACAGATGTTCAAAAGGTGATGTTTTCTGTGTAAGAGAAATCACCTCTTTGGTTCTGCGTTTCAACCATGCTGTATCCCAAATGGATACAGAGAAACTATAGCTATTTCAAACTGACCAGGCTAAGAGAATGTCTTCTCATTCATGATGCGTTAAGTTTTCTGGCCGTGAAAAGAAATCTTTGGCATTTCGCGCAACTTCTGCCTCTATTATTGCTTCCAAAACTATGTCTGATCCCATGACATGATCTGAAATAATTTTGATCAATCAGTTCTCTGAAAATAATTTGGGTACTAAATAAAGCAATAGAGGCTAAAGACATAGTTTTGATCAATCACTGGCCCCATGACATTGCAAGAAGAAAAATTAGTTGCTTCTTGTCCCAGCAGGCCACAGAAAAGAAACAGACAAGGAGTTAAAACTTATCATTATTTAAAAGCTTAGTTCATAATTTTACCTTTGCTGCTGTGTCAACTCCAAGTTTTATTTAATAACCTAGAGAAGGACTACTAGTGCCAAAAGCATCGAGTTAGGGACCATTTATGGCAACTTCAGTAAATGGAGGACTGAAATCGCACCTTTACTAAGGAACCAAAAGGGCCATTGCTCACCTCACCCCACCCCAACCCAACTTTCATTTGACTCATAACCAGCTATATATCATTCCAGGTTATTCAGAATTTGGCTGTTCCTGGGTAAGGTGACACAAAAAGGATAGCAGACTTTTCACATCTGTCAAATCAACACAAGTATATCAACTACAAAAATCAACTTGTCACTTTTTCAAACTAGGATGAATTTTCATTTTAAAGTTAAGTTAAGCCTTACAGCCTTCTACACCAAAGAGGATTTACTTGCTGCTACCAGCCCATCTAAGACCTTAATCATGTCTCCCTCAGGAAACAGAAATTTAGCTCCGTGGCTATCCAAATTAATTGATAAACATGTGGAAGTAAGTATCTTCCGAAGAGCAAGAAGGGGAAATTAGGGAATCTGCAAGAGGAAGGAAAAACATGAAGATGAATGATAATGATTACCTTTGCGATCAGGTAAGAGTCGGGAACTTTCAGCTGAGACAGGAAGGACAGTAAGGCCAGATTCATCCGTCAGCTCCTTCAGAACCTCATTATTCACGGTTCCACTATTCAAGGATGTAGATTCAGCCACTTTTGCATAATAGGTAGCTTGGCCATGGATATCAGCTGAGTCTAAGTTTGCTGAACTATCATCCTTCAAAAAAAAAAAAGTCCAGTTTATAAGCGCAGCTGACATGTTTTTAAAAAGAACCATTATCACAGAAGTAGCCCATACCTTGGATTTTAGACCTGCGGAATCACTCTTCATAACTGGTTTCTGAGGCCCGGTTTCTACAGAATATCAAATAAGAAGTTGATATGATTAACACACATTAAGCCGTTGATGATCAAGACACTGCTTATAACTTTATAACTGGGCACAAGCTTACCATTGGTAGAATTTGGAGGTTCCACATTGTTATCAATCCTCCGAGTCAATGGACCAGGATTTATGAAACTCATTGTTCGAATTTCATGACGAATAGCTTCTAACTGTGCCATTGTATCTTGAAGTTCCTTATGCACCTATCGGGAGAAGTATTAGAAAGCTCAATCAGTACAGCCCTTTTACAAGAAAATCATCAACTCAAAACTATAGACACCGCTGTTATTAATTAAGTCCAAATAATATTTATTTATAAATACCAATTTCATAGATATTTAAGCATGTACAGACAGATGGATAGTATATGGACCTGACGGGCTTGAGTTTGCTGCATAACATTATCAAATTGGCCACGAGCCATTTGGACATATCCAACGGCACGCCCAGCTAACCTTCCAGCTGTTCTTGCAATTAGAGGTAAATCCTTAGGGCCTACAAGAGAAGTAGCCCTATACTTTAATTAAATGTGAGCCAAAATTCAATAAATAAACACATATGGACTTGAGTGGCATGATTTTCATTATGTAAGATAGGTCTGAAACTCTACAAGCATAAATAAGCAAGGGTGAACTCAAATTTGAAATGCTGAAACACATACAAGATAAAAAGTCTAATCATGTTAAAGTATCAAGTAATTTCAGAAATGAAGTTTTAGATAAGGTTGGACAAGAATAAACAAAGTACCGATGAGAGCAGCCGCAGCTCCAACAATGAGAAAGAGCTCCCCATATGAAATGCCCAGCATCGTTTTCTCTGAATCAATGACCCTACTTGATGTTAAAAGGATTGGCACTAGTTTCTCTTATTTGTCAATTCCATTAGTTTCGAATACCTGAGGAACAATGACGATGCTAGCATCTTCATTCCAAGATTTTAGTTACATGGAAACTGAGAAAATGTAATCGCAAAGAAACTTGATGATATACATATACACTACCGACTCCAATACTAGTATTTGTTTGAATCATGACAAACCAGGCCAGAGAAGAGGTCAGTGGCATAGACATTACAAACTATAATCAAGAAAACCACCACACACACACACACAGCACTCCAGTTCGCACTTACTAAGTTCAAACCGCTGATAAAACACAAGATTTTAGTTTTATCGCCAATTAGGTCTCTAAATTGTTTAAAGGAATGCATGAGCATTGTTCAGAAGGGCCCTAACTAGCATAGAGCATGGTGATGGGAAATTAGATGATAAAAGAAGAGAAATAGTTACCGGATCTCAGTGATGGCCAATTCGTCAACCTGAGTCTGCCACTACAGCAGGCTAAGTAGAGGAAGGAGTTGGAAGCTGGAGGCGAATAAAGGCAGAGAATGAGTGAGGCATATTATCAAACACCTGGAGTGCGTCAAATATAGTTTTACAAAATAAAAAAATCCGAAATTCAAGTTTGGGAAGAAAACTGAGCTAGAGCAAGTACCTGCTAAACTCACGAGGCCCGACCTTGAAACGTTCAAGACGAGTGTAAAGGGTCACAGTAGAAATTTATATAAATTTACGGTCCGATGATGAAAGTGAGTAGAAAAAAAGGAATATAATTATAAAAGCAGGGAAGGGCCTCCACAAATAATAATAATCCAATCCATTCACTTGGGAATTGGGATGGCCACAGCACTGCCGCGCTGGTTGCTGCTGAATTCTCCGGCTTCAAATTCATCCTCCATCCTTATCTCTTCTTTTATTGCTCCCACCCACATCTCCTCCTCCTCAATATCTTGCTGCTCCAAGCTCCAGCTCATCCCGGCCACACGCCACCCCATTCTGCTCTTCACCGCTTCCGACGCGCCGCCGCCTTTAGACACCCAGACACTTCTCGTCTCCGTCAGCGTCTTGGCTGCCATTGCTCTCTCCCTTTTCCTGGGCCTCAAGGTAACTACGTACTACTTGTCTTGTCTGCATAAGGTAAGGTACTAATTACCTGCCTTTGCTTTTGCAGGGGGATCCTCTCCCCTGTGACCGGTGTGCCGGCAATGGTGCGTCTCTTTCTCTCAGTTCTTACTCTACTCACTCGTGTTTTTGAATTCCGACGCAAATTGAGTGTGTGACAGGTGGCACCAGATGCGTCTTCTGCAGCGGTGGCAAGATGAAGATGGAGACGAAGCTGGTCGACTGCAAAGTCTGCAAAGGCTCTGGTATACATTTCTAAACTCTCACATTTTCCGTACTGGATTCTCTGCCATATACTAATTAATTCTTGCTTCCAGGCTTGATACTCTGCAAGAGATGTGGAGGTTCAGGATATGCAAGGCGTTTATAACCATTCACCATTCTCATCTTCTCTTGTGTGCCTCTTGTTACCTGTTATAAAACACTGGCGTTATTCTGCCATGTAGATTAATGTATACTAATACAATCACACTTTTAGTGCAATTTACAACTCTGTAAACATTAGTACATTCCATCTTCTCCAAAAAAAACTAAATTCAATTACTAAAGATTGATTATAATCATCATAAAGCTATAAACACAGCCACGATAAGAGACATGCATAACCTTTCTAATAAAGATGAGTGGTTAACTCTAATCAGATGAAAGAAAGTATTCAGCAATTTTAACTGTAAATCAGGATTTTGACAAATATTCCTAGACGAGGAATCACAGTTATTAACTGCTTTTACATGTCCACGAGGACATTACCAATGGACAATTCTTATATCATGCCATATGTGTATGTACACCCACTTTTAGTATGTGTTTTACCTTAATAATTATGTATTTTATTAATAGCAATTTTACATATATTATTTATATACACAATGCACAATTATCTATAAAAAGATTGACAATGCACAATTATATACATCAAAATGCACATATATAAATGTTAGAATACACCTGGAGATACATACCCCAAGTGTATGGTATAATTTATGACCAATGGAATATTGTATCTTTCGAATTAAAACAATCTCCAACAATATTTCAAACACATGCACAATGCATTAAGACCTTTAGAAAAAAAAAATTGTTGTGTTTATATTGATAATATCTTAATCTTTAGGAATAATGAAGCTGAACACCTTTGCCAGGTAATAACAGTACTAAAATTTTTTGCTACCTTAAGAATAATATGTATACTTTCAAAACAGAAGACACGACTTTTAAAAATAAAATCAATTTTCTAGGGTTAAAAGAATTGAAGAAGGATCACATCGACCTCAAGATCATATCTTTGAACATATTCAAAAGTTCTTGAATATAGTCAAAAATTAAAAAAATTGTTGCAAAGATTCTTAGAAATACTCACTTTTACATCTGATTATATTCCTAAGCTTGCACATACTAAAGCATCACTTCAGGCAAAACTAAAATAAGATGTTTCATGAGGATGGAAAAATACGGATTTCAGTTACATGGTAAAAGTAAAGAAAAGTTTGTGAAACTTTCCTAAACTTTATCATCATCAACCAGAGGAAACTAATCATTGAAACAGATGCATCGAATTCGTTTTGGGGAGGAATTCTTAAAGCAGAAAACAATGACAAAGAATATATCTACCGATATACTTCAGGAAGTTTTAAAACTGCAGAGCAAAATTATCATATCAACGAAAACGAACATCTTTCTGTTATTAGAGTAAATAATTAAAAATATTTCTGTTTATCTAACACCATGTAAATTCTTAGGGCCTGTTTAGGAAAACTTATCTGAATATTTTAAGTTCAGTTCAATTTAGTATTTTTCAGTTCAGTTTAGTACTTTTCAGTTCAGTTCAGTAATTTTCAGTTCAGTTCCGTATTTTTCAGTCCAGTTAAGTTTAATTAAGTGCATTGTACATTTAATTTTTTAAAACAAATTATATGTTAAATATTCAGTTCAATTCAACTCAATTAAGAGGAAATATAATATAATTTAATTCAGTTCAGTGAAAATATAATTTAATGATTTTAAGTTTATATTGAAAATTCAATTCATTTGAAAATTCAATTCATTTCAGTTAAGTGTAGTTTAATTCAGTTCATTTCAGTTAATCGTAGTTCAATTCAATTCTATTTTCTATCAGTTTCTCAACCATTAGGTAGAGATTGCCAAATTCTTGTTACTATATCCATTTGATATGGTTGCACTATTCATTTAATTTCAAACAATGCATTGATTTGTTCCTTCAATTTCTTTTTGTTCAATTCAGTTCAGTTCAATATATATTCCAGTTTACTTAAGTTCAGTTCAGTATGATTCAGTTCAATTTAGTTTAATAAACTAGGTCCATTTTGTTAAGTTCCTAATTGATAAAATTATGATTTGATAAAGTTTTGTTAATTTTATTACATCAATGCATACTTTTGTAAGTTCAGCTTAATTAAGTTCAGTTTAGTTCAATTCAGTATGATTAAGTTCTTTTCAGTTTATCAATCTAGGTTCGATTTATAGAGTTTAGTACTGATAAAATATGATTTGATAAAATATAGCATAATTTGGTTATATCAATACATTTGATTTTTTTATCAATTCAGTTCAATAAAATCCAGTTCAGTATACTGCAGCTCAAATTTGTTAAATATCTAGGATCATTTTATTAAGTCCGGTTCTGATGAATTATAATTTGATAAACTTTAGCTAACATACTTATATCAATGCAGTGATTTGTTTCTTCTAAGATGTTTTGTTAGTTAAGTTCAATTCAATATATTTCAATGGCTTGTTTTATAATCAAAAATTTGAAAATAAATTCATTTATAAAAAAATCAAATGAATTTTAGTTCAGTTCAATATTTTTCAGTTCAGTTCAGCCGTATTAAACAGGCCCTTAGTTAGAACAGATTAAAAAATAATTACTTACTTTCTTAAAATTAATTTAAAAGGAGATAATAAACAGGGTTGGCTCGTTAGATGGCAAATGCGGTTGTCTATATATAATTTTGATGTAATTCATATTGCAGGAACCAAGAATTTTTTGCAGATTTTCTGGCAAGAGAATTCCATCAAGGCAATTAAGGAAGATATTTGTGTTTCTAATGTATACTTTCTTATGCAGAATCCAGAATTGATGAACTAGACAAGTCGATGTTGCAAAAAGGACTTTTAGTCCAAGAACTTGAGCTCATCAAGGCTAAGATCATATATATCAACCTGATTAAGTTCAGAAATAACAAAGAAATTGCTTCAGGCAATTAAATAAAAAAGGTTATCTCATCACCTTCTCCCTTAAAAGAGAAAGATGAGGCTATTGCAATGCAAACATCCATTGGTAAAGAATCAACAAATCTGTTAAAGGCTGTGGATTTTCCAAAAATTCAAAAAGAAGTACAAACTTCTACCATTAAATTGGTTATGCCAGAGCAATTTTGTTTTAGGCCTAATCAGGAAATTCCAATTCCACAGACTAAAGCTATGCCTTTATTATTTGAGAAAATCAGAAGGAAATTCAAATTTCAAAAATATCTATACCATATTATGTGGTTTACGATGGCCCTAACGCGGGCATCTATGAAGAATGGAGCTTCACAAAAAAAAGCTACTAGTGGTATTCCCAACATCTCTCACAAAAAGTTCAAAACCTTCATGGAAGCTCGAAATTCATCATATTTGTATACCAGATCTTCTGGATCTCCACCTCTAGCTTTGATTACATGTTGAGAATTGACAAAACCTAATACCTTTAGTGATGCTCTCCTGTCTAAAAAGATATCTTCGACCTCTTTGGAAAGGCTTCCTACTGTTAGGGAAATAGAAGAGAAAGCCAAATCTAAGAAAATAGATTTCACCACCGAAATCAATGAAGCGAGCTTCGAATATTACTACCCCATGACTAGACTTGCTACAGAAAAAAAATATGAAGAAGACAAATTCTTCACCACCAATGATAATTTATGTTATTATAACTTTTCTCGGAATGCTAATCCTGAACAAGTTTATGAGGCATTTCAGTGTTGTTTAGTAAAAATTATATATCCATGTTCTAATCTGATGGAAATTAGTCTTTTTCCAAAGGCTTTTGTCCAATACAATTAAAAATTTCAGGAAAAAATGTGCTAATTAAGGAAGGTCATGAGATTTTCTTGAAAATTAATAGTTCCGGTCCATACTGGAATCAAGAAGAATTACTAATCTATCATCCACAAAATCTAGTCCAAATCGGCATTTGCAAGGGAAAAAACCACTATGCTTCTCAGTATATGGATTGCAAGCTGGAAGCTATTGATTTACTAGGCAAAAGAAGAATTGAAAGATTCATCCATAAAATCTTTGAAGACAAGCTTTATATCAACTATCAGGATCCAACTATACTATTAACAAAGAAGATGAAGGGCGATTTGTGATCTTTCAAACTGTCGTGATCCCGGTGGATCCGACGAGAATTTCCGGTGAAATCCATACAAATTCTAGTAAAACGAATAACCGCTCCGGCGGCGGTTTATTGATTCAGAAGAAAAGAGTAATATACAATTCAATTGATCCCATTCCAAAGGATGATTCTAAATATTACAAATCATAGCTATATACTAGTTCTAGTACAGAGAAATGAAACTGTGGCCACTCTCCGTTCAGACGACGATATCTTTCTTCACTGCTTTCACATTGACCCCGCACATTTTGCTTATTTACATAATGGCCCTCAATAGTTCTGAATTTTCACTAAAGCCCCAAGAACCTAACATTCCCTCCTCCTTATTAAGGCTTGTCCTCACTCCTCAAGCTCAAATCATCACAAATGGAGTGTACAAATAAGCCTAAGGGTCCTGCTTGTTTAATAGAACTCGAAGTGTAGGAAAAATTTGCTCTAATTCCAACTTCTCACCTTATGCCATGCAAAAGAGATTTAATGCAATTATGCCCAGTTAACACTTCTGCGAACAATGTAACCTTATTCCAGGATTATAGCAAACCAGAATTTTGCATGTCACTTTTTTGGCTAACCAACCAATATATAATATCCACAGTACATGCCTGATTAAATCCCATTCGAAGCAATCAAGCTCGCCACCACTTCTGACTTTGCCAACATATATCTGCTGTACAGAAATACCTAGAAGATGCAAAAATGCTTACTAACTGAAAGCTCCATAGACTCTTCACTTGTCAACTCTGCTTGACAGCTTATTTTCATCTTGAAATCCTAACAGTTGATCTACAATAATCCAGAAAGTAGAAACTTGTTTCTGTTGTTTGTGATGGATCAGGAATATCACAACCTTCATGTCAACCTGGTCAGCAACAATAAACACTCTTCTTGAAATCATTTCTGCAATTCTCACTCCCCTTTCTACTGTTGTGCAGGCAATCCGGATCAAAGAATGCATCACCTAAAGCGTTTTCAACCATGAAAAGAAACCAGCAACATTTTTAAAGCTGCTGTAATTGGGTGATATTAACTCGCTGGTCTGAAAATGTTCCAAATTCATACTCCCAGCTTCTAGTTGCCCTCCCAGCTCTATACAAAGCTCCAAACTCATAAAATCCAAAAGCAAAATTTTATGGCACCAAAATTGTTGTTGATGCTGCTGCTGCACTCATTCCATTCTGCATCCAAACTGCTGCAACACTCAGCATTATTTGCTCCATATAGTCCACCAAACTTCTGACCATTGCAACTGTGTCTGATCATAAAGGAACTTCTGGCCATTGCAACATTTTGATACTTCTGCTCATAAAGGAACCTGAATTGCATGCCCAAATACACCTTCCAGCCCTTATTTCTCCTTAGAGCAACTTCAACTCCAATTGAATTCAGTCCTTCATCTAGCAATAGATTAAGACCTTGCTGAAACCCTATTATTGGAATCTTGTCAAACTTCAGCACCTTATCATATGAAAAATGATCAGCACACAATGTCCTCCCATTATTCTCTCTCCATAGCTGACAAATCACTTTATCCTTAGAGCCAAATCTTGACAATTCCTCCCCCCTTGAACAAAGCTTGACTTCAAGCTTAGAAAACTGAAAACTATTGCTCTCTAATCCCTTTAACAGACATCCACCAATAGGAATCAAGTACAAACATTCTCTACGATCTCTGAACTTCCAACAAAAGTCCTTAGTAGCCCGCATTTTCATAGAATTGACGAACTCATTGATTTTACTAGTACAAGTCAGTTCCAAACATTTTATAAATTCCGCCCTTGTATCCTCATGGTCAGAGGAGTTATTCATTGCTTTAAATCCAGGCACACCAAATGTACTTGCAACAATTTCTATACCAGGATTATAAGAAAGCTTGTGACACCCCTCAGGTTCCTCAATATCAATCATAGCTATAATACCTTCTATTTTAGCTAAAGATTGATCACTTAACTCCTTACAGAGATCAGACTTAGGTGAGACAATCTTCACATCATCCATTTCTTTAAATCCATACACATCAAGTGTATTTACAGAAATGTGAATTCCAGGATCAAAACACTTAATGCACGTAGAAGGTTTATCAGCATAAGTAATATCTTCATTAACCACATGTTCCATTATCCTAACATTCTCAGGATATTCATTAGGATCTAAATCAGATTTGCTTTTAGCATTGGCCACTTCTAACTTCTGACAATTTAAGTATTGGTCAATGCATAACTTGTAATACTTCTCATCAACATTATCACAGCCACAATCAGTTTTAGATAAATGAACATCATTGCTGACTAGTCTAATATCCTCATCATAAACTGCATGTGTAAGCTCATCATCATTCTCAGAATTTCTGCTAATTAAGTCCTCACAAAATCTCTCGGTAATGCCAGGATCATACACCACAAATTCATCCATTACCCCATAGTTATCATTAACACTCCCAAACTGTCCAATCCTAGTTCTCTGATTATCCGCTCCCTTCCCAAACTTATCTCCCCAGTCAATGTTATCATCCAGCTTATCAATTCCCAAATTCTTAGTACATATTATCAAATTAGAAATGGGAATCTCCAGTCTATCTTTATCAGTCACTTCACCCTTGGTCTCATTAGTCATCGGCCTAGTTTCATTTCTAAGTTCATAGTTCCCAAAATTCCGTTCAGGTTGAGCTATTTTAGTGTCAGTTATACCAAACTCCACAAACTCAGAAAGAAATTTACTAGGCTCAGAAGTCTTACCACTAACCCCATCAGAGACTAACAGATTTTGACTGTCAAATTCACCAGGGACATAAACTCTATCAACATTATCTTTGAACAACTGTTCAACAGACTTATCAGAACTAATGACTTCGAGACTCTGACAATCTTGATCATTCTAAACCTCACTCTCAATCTCATGCAACATACTATCATAAACTCTAGTGTTCTCAACATCACTTAACAGACCATAACCAATTCCAGGGTCAAAGCATACTACACATTCAGAGATTCCAACACCACTACCAGTCATGCTTTCAGAATTCAAACACTTCATCACATCAACAGGGAAAACATCTAGCACACAAGCATTTGAATTATGAGAAATAGGAGAATTAAAAGAGTTCGTACTCTTAGAGTTCCTGAGTGAACTCGAGGCGGTTATTGGCAGCTGCAACTCCTTCTCAGCTAGCTTGTAAAGAACTAATGGCTGAAGATCTTCCTCGCAAACAGGTTCCCGAAAGCTGTCGCTGATAACTGTCGCCGAGAAGTCATTGTCGGAATCTTGTGCCGGCAGTTCGCCTAGGGTTTGCAAAGCTTCGTCTCCCTTGAAATTTTGTGAGAAACTCCGCCTGAACATCACCGAGGATGCCCTAAACTCCGCTGCCGTCATCTCCATTTCAGCCATTAACCATCTCCTCTCCTGTTGCTCCATTCGCCTCCGAACCTCCTCAATCGGCGACCGACTAGAAATCTCATACATTTGTCTCCAAACCTCCATACTCTCCCTCCAGTACTCCATATCCAACAAGGCCGATTGCAATTCGCCCTCTATCATAGGCCTTACTCGAGGTTCCTCACACGGCCAAGAATTCTCAGAATCCCCGTGCTCCTGCGAGAAATGGCAGATTCCGGCGTGGCTAGATCCCCAACCCACCGGAATTTCGTCCCTGGCGGTCGGCGGAACGCAGCTCTGATACCAATTGTCGTGATCCCGGTGGATCCGACGAGAATTTCCGGTGAAATCCATTCAAATTCTAGTAAAACGAATAACCGCTCTGGCGGCGGTTTATTGATTAAGAAGAAAAGAGTAAAATACAATTCAATTGATCCCATTCCAAAGGATGATTCTAATTATTATAAATCATAGCTATATACTAGTTCTAGTACAGAGAAATGAAACTGTGGTCACTCTCCGTTCAGACGACGATATCTTTCTTCACCGCTTTCACATTGACCCCGCACATTTTGCTTATTTACATAATGGCCCTCAATAGTTCTGAACTTTCACTAAAGCCCCAAGAACCTAACACAAACACCTTGTTAAAAAATAGGCTTCTCGGGGACGATCATTAGGACCTTTGCAAGAATTTGATGCAAACAAAGATAAGGCCATCGACAGCAGCATGGACCCCTCCACTTCAGAAAATAGCAATTAGTGGGATAATAATGAATCCACTTTAACTAATGCGCAATAATGCATCTAATTTAATGAGCAATAATTCAAGTGTGTTTGTACGTAAGGATGACGCACCCCTCTTGAATAATGCAGATCCTTCTTACTCTATATAAGGAAGTTAATTTGGAGGAATGAGGACATTCTCACTTCCTCGCACCATTGTAATATCTTCAGCTTCTGGATCTTGTAGAAAAGGATGTTGGTATGGAGTTTCTGTTCTCATCTTCAGATGACTATGCATGAATAAAAAGTTCATTAGGGCACGTGTAATTTGAAGGTAAGTTCTTATATAAGTCTTCTTCCTTACGTTAAAAAGTTTTATTTGTATGCATGCTTATCTGTTATAATAATCATGAGGTCCGTGGAACCAGTATTACCACTTAGGCAAGAAGCTGTTTAGGGAAACGTGGTTTGTAGGATTGGATAGTTAAACACTGATAGCCTGATAAAAATAAATATGTAGCTAAGAAAGGATGAAGATTAGAACTTATGAACATTACATGAGTTCTACTGGTTATAAAATCATAATTTGACTCAAATTATAACGAATAATATACAAATGAAACCACTTTTCAGATATGGTATCAAAGCCTTGTTAATAACAATAATATGCTCACTTTATGAGAGTTCAAATCTAATATGAATTCAATTAGCGAAATAGAAGAAATTTGAAAGAAAATCAAAATGTTTCTAATATTCAAACCTTCGAATCCAGTCAAGGATTTAATGGAAGTTTCTTGATAAAACAAGATATACTCTAAAAAATTAAGTCTACAAAGCTTAGTTTAAGAAAAGAAAGAATTTTTTACTTTTTTGGATAGGTTAAAGAAAAAAAGTAGTGTTTACTATTTTGTCGGTATTAAGGAAATGCATGTAGATATTAAAGACACTACGGAGCAGTGTATTTACCTTTAACCACTCGTGAAGAGATTAACAAGATTTACAGAAAATAGATGGTAAAATTCGTTCTACTATTAGAATGGTTCACTTAGGTGCCATAAAAATCTAGTTGAAATCAGAATTTCAAGAAGGAATAGATTCTCCAATTAAAATGACTTTATTTGATAATCTAATGAATAATAGAAGTGGTTTTATTTTAGGACCGGTTATAGGAAATTTAGCCTACCAAATATTCATGTTTACTGTTTATCCTAATTTTGAGTTTAGTCCAAATACAAAAAACTTAGATCAAGTCTTATCTTTCGTACATCAATTTGAAAGAAGTGATTTGATGAATATGGGAGATAAAAGTTTTTAGTATAATATACTTGGTTGCTTATGCCTTAACAAATAGTCATCACAGTACACACTATAAAAAGAAAGAATACATTGAACTAGAATATGTATTCAATGAAATAGGAACTGTAGAAGAAAAACAGTTAATATAAATAGCTTTCATAGACAATTCTTGGGCTATCAATATAGCTAGAAATAAAAAAGTTAGGAAAAATTCCCACAAAGGGCGTAATAAGAGTTGAAATTCCTACTTAGGGCGTAAAACTTTTAATATTCTTACTAAGGGCATTCAATTACTTTTAAGACAAATTTATCCATTTTATTCTTTTTTTTAATTTAATTTTACTTAATTTTATCATGTAAATTATCATGTATAAATTTTTTATCATGGACTTATCTCCATGTATTAAATTTTATCTTTCGTGTCCATATCCTTGTAATTGGTTAATTCAATATTTAAACTTGCATGATGTTCATGGGATAGAATTGCATTAGAGACTTGGTCTTAATTTATAGGGGTTTTAGCTTATATAAGTCCAAGTTTAATTAATATAATGTAAATTAAATGATAAAATTCTTATTCTTGATAATTTACATGATAAACTTTCCATGATAAAAATTTTATACATGATAATTTACATGATAAAATTAAGTAAAACTAAATTTAGAAAAAGAATAAAATGGGGTAAATTTGTCTTAAAAGTAATTGAATGCCCTTAGTAGGAATATTAAAAGTTTTATGCCCTAAGTAGGAATTTCAACTTTTATTACGCCTTTTGTGTGAATTTTCCCAAGAAGTTATAGAAGAAAAATATAAACAAAGAATACAAAGGAATAACCTTGAAATAGGAGATCATTCCAGAAAAAGTTGTATAACACTAAACCAAGAGAAAGAGAAATACTAAGAAGTAATTCACGAAAAGGTTTGAGTAACTCAGAACCAAGGGAAAGAGAACTTCGAAGGAGCGTTTCAAAATGAATTAATGAGTTAGGTCGACAACTCGAACTAATGTCCTAACTAGGATGAACCTTGAAGAAATTCAAGAAGATATAATAAAATCTTTAAACCAAAACTAAAAGAAATTCTAGAACTACTAAAGCAGGTACTGTCTAATGAATATGAAAAAATAGAAGCTGTAGCGGCAAAGATCATTAGTGAATTAAAAACAACACTTGAAGAAAGTCCTAGCAATAAAGAAATCTTAGAAGGAATAAAGCAAAACGAATTAATAATATCTCCGATAAAAGTGGAAAACAAACCAAAATCAATAGGTTTAGAAAAGTAATCATATTCAGACTATGGTGTAGGTTATGCTGAGTTAGGTTCATCGGGAAATTCTAAAGCACAAACTTGGCCTTTTGGTGACAAACAGTACTAAAAGATTATGACCAATAATATGAAAAATGTAGAAAAAATCTTTCAAAAAGTAATCATATTCAGACTATGGTGTAGGTTATGCTGAGTTAGGTTCATCGGGAAATTCTAAAGCACAAACTTGGCCTTTTGGTGACAAACAGTACTAAAAGATTATGACCAATAATATGAAAAATGTAGAAAAAATCTTTCAAAAAGTAATCATATTCAGACTATGGTGTAGGTTATGCTGAGTTAGGTTCATCGGGAAATTCTAAAGCACAAACTTGGCCTTTTGGTGACAAACAGTACTAAAAGATTATGACCAATAATATGAAAAATGTAGAAAAAATCTTTCAAAAAGTAATCATATTCAGACTATGGTGTAGGTTATGCTGAGTTAGGTTCATCGGGAAATTCTAAAGCACAAACTTGGCCTTTTGGTGACAAACAGTACTAAAAGATTATGACCAATAATATGAAAAATGTAGAAAAAATCTTTCAAAAAGTAATCATATTCAGACTATGGTGTAGGTTATGCTGAGTTAGGTTCATCGGGAAATTCTAAAGCACAAACTTGGCCTTTTGGTGACAAACAGTACTAAAAGATTATGACCAATAATATGAAAAATGTAGAAAAAATCTTTCAAAAAGTAATCATATTCAGACTATGGTGTAGGTTATGCTGAGTTAGGTTCATCAGGAAATTATAAAGCACAAACTTGGCTTTTTGGTGACAAACAGTACTAAAAGATTATGACCAATAATATGAAAAATGTAGAAAAAATCTTTCGGGATCATCTAGAAGATGAAGTATTACAAGTAAAAGAAGAAAATTTCGATCTACTTTAAAATGGTACTAGATTGCTAGAATTAGAAAATGATGAACTAGCAAATAAAGAAATAGAAAACAATCCTAAACTAAAACAATTGTTTGGATTTGAAGAAATAAGAATCTTAAATGATGATGATGATGATGATGATGATGATGATGATGATGATGATGATGATGATGATGATGATGATGATGATGATGATGATGATGATGATGATGATGATGATGATGATGATGATGATGATGATGATGATGATGATGATGATGATGATGATGATGATGATGATGATGATGATGATGATGATGATGATGATGATGATGATGATGATGATGATGATGATGATGATGATGATGATGATGATGATGATGATGATGATGATGATGATGATGATGATGATGATGATGATGATGATGATGATGATGATGATGATGATGATGATGATGATGATGATGATGATGATGATGATGATGATGATGATGATGATGATGATGATGATGATGATGATGATGATGATGATGATGATGATGATGATGATGATGATGATGATGATGATGATGATGATGATGATGATGATGATGATGATGATGATGATGATGATGATGATGATGATGATGATGATGATGATGATGATGATGATGATGATGATGATGATGATGATGATGATGATGATGATGATGATGATGATGATGATGATGATGATGATGATGATGATGATGATGATGATGATGATGATGATGATGATGATGATGATGATGATGATGATGATGATGATGATGATGATGATGATGATGATGATGATGATGATGATGATGATGATGATGATGATGATGATGATGATGATGATGATGATGATGATGATGATGATGATGATGATGATGATGATGATGATGATGATGATGATGATGATGATGATGATGATGATGATGATGATGATGATGATGATGATGATGATATAGAAACCATGCCTGGAAGTTTAAGGATGGACAAATAAGAAAAATAAAACCCATGAGAGTTCATACATGGACTTTAAAGAAGGAGAACTAATCTACCTCAATACTTTCCAGAAAGTGCGAAAACTGGTTGGAAGATCTAAGGATCTGATGGTAGTTTCTTAAATATTGAATGTCAATATGAAAGAAAATAAATTATCGATAAATGGGCACATAATTAAGCTTATTAATTCAAATTAATTCAGAAGCTTATGAGGATCCTCGAACTATGTTACTATTAATAGAATATAGAAGTCTAGGCATAGCAAAATAATTCATTAAAATACCAACTGGAAGGATCAAATCGGTGGTATTCCATACAATATTTTCGATCACATCTTAGATGCTATACCATGTTCCTAGAAATTAATTTTGCTGGAGATAAAGAACGTGAAAAACTATTAGTACAAGAGAAAGCTATAAAACGACTAGCAGAATTACAACTATGTGATATCTGTTACTTTGAAAAATTCAATTGTGATTATGAAATAAACCTTTACAAACTAGAACAAGGTGATTTTCCAGAAATGATACTTTAATATTTAAGAAAATTTACTTTGGTTGGAGAAAAAACATTTTAATGGTTTAAAATTGAACCCCTTGGTAATACAATTACTAGTTTCAGTTTAGGATTTGCTATGAGAATTTTTTTATTTTTTTTAAATAAGACTTCATTAATGAATCAAAAAGAGTTACAAAGTTGGGGGAGTCATCCCATTGACAAGTTTGTTCTTGAGAAACCTTAGCAAATTGAGTTAAGGAGTGGGCAACATAGTTGTGCATTCTGCTAATCAGTATAAATTTGGATGATTATGAAATGATGCTAGTCTAGAGATATCATGTATGATAGATCCTAAATCAGATAGGTCCTCCCTAGGTTGTCGGGCAACATTATTGACAATTTGGGCATCTCCTTGTACGTTCTAGATGCGTATCCCTTTGTCAAGAGTTATGTGTAACCCTCGTCGTAGGGCTATGGCTTTTGCAGCTTTTACCTCCAAGATGCCCTAATTCTTTTTTATTCTCCAAAATCCAGCCTTTGTCTGAATTGTGAATATACCATCCTAAGCAACTTCTATTCTTGGACATGGCCGCATCAAAAAAGAGAGTATTCCCACTTAGCATAGGAATATTACATTGACTTTTGGGATGGTGACAATGCAATGTACTCTCCATTTTTTATGTCATCTCAGATTATCCTAGTAGCATAACTGAATCATTGTTGAGGGATAAGTTCATGAGTCTCCCCATGAAGCAGATTGTTCCTGTGAGTCCATAATTGATATAGCAGCATAGAGACAAGCCATCTCATACTCATTTAGTTCCATTATTAGGTCTTGGACCCAGATATTTGCATTTGGCTGCTGGCATCGGAACACACTCTCATGTAAATCAGCTGCAAACTAAATTTGTTGAGCTAATGGGCAGTGGAAAAATATATGCCCTGAGGAGGTATCATTCATAACACAACTCAAGCATTCAAGCTCTCCCTGTGCTTTCTTTTGACGTAGATTCTTCGCCGTTGGTAGATTATCTTTGCACATTTTCCACATGAAATGCTTGGTCTTCGGTTGAATTCGCAAGGCCAATAGATTTTTCCAGTGCAATGCCGGTCCCACGCTTCCTGTAGCCATGTTTCCTGCATGTCCAGAAATTATAGAGTTAATACCAACATTGTATCCTGATTTTGCCTTATACTTACAGTCTAGGAAGGGGTGCCATATCCACTAATCATGGTTGTTTGAACACTCTTCCCTAGGAAGTGAAAAGATTAGACTTGCTTCCTCTCGGCAAAATATGTTCCGAACAAGGTCAACATTCCATTGTGAGCCATTTTCTAGCATCACATGATCAACCGTCAGATCTTCAGGGAAAGTCGATGGTAGAGATGTCGGGTTTTTGTTATCCCCTTTTGGGAGCCATAAACCCAATTTAATTTTCGTTTCCGCTCCCACACTAATTCGTTTGCGGATGCCTTCAACAAGCATATGTCTCCCAGCCAGAATAGATCTCCAAGAAAAGGATGGATCCCAACCCAATTATGCCTCCATTAGAGAGGTATTCGGATAGTATTTCGCTTTTAGTATCTTGGCGACCATAAAATCGGGATACTTTAGCAATCTCCATACTTATTTCCCTAGCATCGAAGTATTAAATACCTTCAAATCCTTAAAACCCAAACAACCCATGCTTTTTGGATAACAAAGCTCAGTCCATCTGGCCCAATGAATATTTTTCTTCTTTGAGGTAGTACCCCACCAATATCTACCAAAAGAGCTTGTGTATGTGTTCGATGAGATTGTCTGGTAACATAAAGCATGACATTGTGTACGTAGGCATAACTTGTAAAAGTAATTTTATTAATACTTCTCTGCCTCCCTTCGATAACTGTTTATGATCCCAACTCTCCATTTTATTCCAAATTCTGGTTTTTATCCCTTCCAGAGTAGCTGATTTGGATTTACCAAAAATAATTGGCAAACCCAAGTATTTCTCATGTGCAATCGTCTCGACCATATTCAAAGTGGATGAGATATTAGCTTTAACTTCAGCTGAGGTATTCGGACTAAACATGATAGATGATTTGTTACGGTTTATCTGTTGTCCAGATGCTTCCTCATACAAAACTCAGCGTTTCCCGTAAAGTAGTTGTGTCACCCTGAGTTGCCTCCCCCAAAATTAGCGTATCGTCCGCAAATAATAAGTGGGATAAGGTTGGGCCTCGTCTTGAAATTTTAATTCCACTCAACCTTTTTAACCTAATTTCAGTCTGTACCATCTGCAAGGAGATCTCGGTATATATGATAAACAAATACGGGGATAGGGGGTCTCCTTGCCGAAGACCTCGATTTGGAGTGATCATTCCAAAACATTTACCATTAAGCATGAAGGAGAAATGAAATGCAGAAGACCTTTTGCTATGAGAATAGTAAAAGAGGAATCGATCAAATTCTGTGAATTAATAAGAACTCAGAGAAATAAAAGATGTTGTTTTATAACGGGAGAAATACATGTATAGTATGGTTGCAAAACGTATATTTAAAATAAGAAAAATTCTTTCTTCAAGAAAAGTTTTGGTAAATACAAATTCATTAAAAAGAGGAAGAGATTTCAACATGGAAAATTCTTTAAGGAATCAGATGACAAAACCAGAAAAATAAAAAAATTGTCCGAAAGGAAAGAAAAGTTGTTGATGTTAGATATGCAACCAAAGGGCATCACGCAAATGAATGTCTTAATAGACAAAATTCTAATAAAATTAAGGTATTAGAATTAGCTTATCAAATGGGATATGAACCCATATGAGAAAAGTATGATGACTCAGAAAATGTTTACATCATAGAAATAATAGAACCAGACACATATCCCAGCTCTAGTGAAGAATCACATTATTCTGATTAATAACCCACAAATATGACTTCAAGAGTCAACAAGCATAGTCCAAGTCTTGGGAACACAAATGAAATACTCTCGTTTGACATGAAGGGTATTTTGAAATTTCAAGAAAAAATACGGAGTGCAAAAGTAATATACGACATGCAAATAAAAGCCACAAAAGTTAATACCAATTTAAACATTTTCTCTTTAAAAAATCATTCTTAACACAAAATTACAAAAAAACTAGAAGATTTGTCTAGGATCAATTTTGGAATGGTTTTTAGTAAAACAAATGGCGACATGATTTGAGGTTATACTAATACATACCTCAGACTTATACAAAATCTTAAGAGGTTGATTTTCAGATTGTTGGATACTAGGGCTATTCAAGACCGTGAACGAATAATAAAAATTGAGTTTACATGAAGCAAAAGCTCTCATGTTGGACGAGGACTATTGATACGCTAATTCATGCTGGCTCTCAAATTTGCCTGCCTTTGTTTTTCATGTGCACAACTTTGTCACAATCATATTTAACACACCACGGTTAGTTCTATCATGCGATAGTTACACTAACTTATTCACTTACAAAAACCATTTCATCACTTCACTTTGACGCATGCAAACAACTGCAACCCCAACATTTCATAACTTATACACTCCCATCATAGATAGATTACAAAGTTGGGAGGTTATACCATTTCATCACATTATTATTTACCTTTCGGGTAAATTAGAAGAGAATTGTGTAAAGTTGTTTTAAATTTTTGGTCCAAATTAAATCATATTGCTCAATTCTTATAAAGTACCTGGATGTACCATATCACAATCTATAAAACTTCTAACTTTTACTTATATAAATTTATTATTCTTTTAGCATCTTTGTCACTTCAACTTTACTTTGTACAAACTTGCTTGAATCAGTATAATTTACTGAGTTTGTAAGTATGATTTTTATTAGACTTTTTGAGGGTTTGGAATGCTAAATAAATCTCTCATCATGGTTGCTTTCCTATATGTATTTCAAGCATATTATTTGTGTATCACAAATATTAGAACAATAATTTTTATTGGAATCACATTTTTAATTTTTTTATATAAAAGATGTACATTTCTTTTATTTGATATGATGGAGGTGCATATCTCATATGCACCATATAATTTACTTATATTACTTATCTGAATGATCTCTTTGCATATATTATTATTGATTATATACAGTTAAACCTCGATAAATGAATAATCTCGCTAAATGAATAATTTTTCGTGGTCCCGACTTGGGCTAAGGGGTTAAATGAATAACCTCGCTAAATACATTAATGAATAATTATTTTAAAATCCTTAAAGACCATATGTAAATATAAATGAATAATCACCACATTTCATAAGATATATATGTATTAAAAAAATCACTACTGGACGGGAAGGCTACCACGGCTGGCATACACGGCGGTTTTTGAAAACCGCCGTGTGATTTCATGTTCCGATAGCGGAAGCATCGATAAGTGGTTGGGGCGAATACCTAGGACGGTGTTTGACGCAATAACGGCGGTAAGTATACGGCGGAAATGGATTTACGGCGGTAGCATGACGGCGGTTAGATGCGATACCGGAATATAATATGTAGTTATATTTGCGGCGGTAAGTTGACGGCGGTTACGTCAAACGCCGTTTACAATATACGTTCCGCTAGTGGAAGTAATATACAGTGATTTCAATGATGAATGAGACAGGGTTCCGTTGTCGTAACAACCTCCTGAGGTGGTTTTTGAATTATAGGTATGGTATTTTAATGCTTCCGGTAGAGGAACGTATGGAGAATTATAAAATAGATGGGTTGCGATAAATTATACAAAAAAAAGAATAAGTATTACGTGTTCTGCATAAGGAATCTAGTGAATATTGATGTGATGGAAAATGAATTACAGGTTCCGATGTTGGAATCTACGAAGCACGTCATCAGTGGTCACAATTGTGGTATTTTATTTGTTCCGATAGCGGAAGTTAGCCAGTACAAAGATATAGATGTGGTCTATTTTGTTTAGAAATTATAATATAAAACAATATGTATGAATAATGCAATGTGTTCCGAATAAGGAACGTGGTAAAAAAAAGAATTAAGAATGCATTGCGTTCCGAATGAGGAACGCGCCAAAAAAGTTAGTTCCTTAATCAAACGGTGTTTCAGGTGTTGCCTCTGTCTAATAATTGACATGTAAGGTTGAAGATCTTAATTTTGTTCAGGTACTGGAACATGGTATGAAACCAGCTGTTGAGAAAGATTGAACATACTTCCGATGGAGGAAGTTTACGGGATATATGAAATCTAAGTGCATTTCAAGTTCTGTTTTTCATTAAATAAGTTTGAAACACAAGGCAAGAGATCCATAGAACCGGTTCATTAAGGGTCGATTTTCCTGCAACGTGAGGTATGTTTTCAATTCATAGTAGCCCATACCAATTGTGAGTGTTGTTTTGTTGAATGTCTTCCCCAACATTGGTTGTTTGTGTTTTTAGTTGATTGTGAAACTTATTGAGATTGTGTTTGAATCATTGATTTGAGTTTATTATAGAGCGCGATGATTAAGCTAACTCCAATGTAGGTAAAATGAGCAATGAGCGATCTATAATTGTTGATTCAGGGATTACAACATCAACAAATTACCGCGAGTTAATTGAGAATTTTATAGCTTTTGCTTTTGAAGGAGCTAGACAAAAGAAGGTTAGTACTATCCGATGTCCATGTAAGGATTGTAAGAATAATGCATTTGTAGGGGTTCGAAAACTGCGTGAGCATTTGGTATGTCGTGGTTTTGATAAAAACTACAAAACATGGGTATGGCATGGTGAAAGTGTGGCTAGTGTGAATGCAGGCTTGCAAGAGGAGACGCGTGTAGAGACTGCGTTGGATTATGAAGATGGATGGGACGAAATGGCTGAGGACGTTGTGGAGGCGTTTGTAGGAAAGCCAGATGTTCTTCAGAGCATGTTGGATGACAAGGTAACTCCATTGTACAAGGGGTCGAAGCATACTGTTTTGAGTGCCACATTGTTGTTGATGAATTTAAGGGCTAGGTATGGATTCCCAGACAAAGGAATGACTGATATGTTGGGTTTGTTGAGTGAAATTTTGCCAGAAGGTAATAAATTGCCTCAAACTTGCCATGTTGCCAAAAAAACATTATGTCCCATGGGGTTGGAGTTAGAGAAAATCCATGCATGTCCTAATGATTGCATGTTGTTTAGGGGTGATGATGATAAGGATTTGGACAATTGTAGAGTTTGTGGTGCTTCTAGATGGAAGCCAAAGACAATGACCATAGATGTTGGTGCGGAGAACATTCATAGACCAAGGAAACCTAGTCCCGCGAAAGTGTTATTCTATGTTCCCATTATGCCTAGGATTAGACGCTTGTTTGCAAACAAGAAGGATGCAAAAAGTATGACATGGCACAATGATAGGGAGAGACCGGTAGATGATGTAATAAGGCACACTTCGGATGTGGAGCAATGGAAAAAATTTGATGACAAGTACCCAGAATTCAAGAATGAGCCACGTCACTTACGATTAGGTTTGTCTACCCATGGTATGAATCCTTTTGGGAATATGAGCAGCACACACAGTTCTTGGCCTGTAATGGTGGTCATCTACAACCTACCTTCATGGTTAATGATGAAAAGGAAATATGTTTTGCTATCTTTGATGATATCAGACCCTAAGCAACCTGGGAATGATATTGATGTCTACCTTGCTCCTCTGATCGACGATTTGAAGAAGTTATGGTTCGAGGAAAATTGGGTTTATGATGCCTATCGTGGGGAGAGCTTTACACTAAAGGGTATATTGTTTTGCACTATAAATGATTTTCCAGCTCTCGGTAACCTCGCAGGGTATTCAGTGAAAGGGAACTATGCGTGTCCAGTATGTGAGGATAATACTCAATTTGAACAGTTGGAGAATGGGAGGAAAACTGTATACCAAGGTCATAGGTGATTTCTTAGTCACTCACATGCTTGGCGGAAATGCAAGAAATTATTTAATGGTAAGGTTGAAACAGCCCCAGAGCCGATTCCAGGCAAAGCAATATGGGAGAAGCTGAAATTTATTGAAAACGACTTTGGCAAAAATAGGAAGAAACCACCAATGCAAGGTAGGTGGAAGAAGTGTTCTATATTTTTCCAATTGCCATATTGGATGCACTTGGACGTTAGACATTGTTTAGATGTGATGCACATAGAGAAGAAAATATGTGACAGTTTGATTGGTACCTTGCTTAACACACCTGGAAGAGTAAAGATGGGTTGAAAGTTAGGTTAGACAATGTGAAGATGAGATGGAAAGACATACTTGCCTCCCGCATGTTATACTATGTCCACAGCAGAGATGCAGTCATTCCGTGATAGTTTGAAAAGTGTGAAAGTGCCGACAGGATATTCTTCTAACATAAGAAGTTGCGTTAAAGAGGGTGAGTTGAAAATGTCTGGTTTGAAATCGCACGATTGTCATAATTTGATGCAGGAATTGAACGTGATTTCTCTACGAGGTAGCTTACCATCGCATGTGAGAGATTGCATTTCAAGGTTATGCTATTTTTTCAAATGCATTTGTCGGAAAGAAATCAGCAGGGGAAAATTGGATGAATTACAAGAAATGGTTGTAGATGTGTTTGATAAGTCCATGGTTCGTATTCGGACCTTATTCATACTCGGACCAGGGCCCGAGAAGGGTCGTGGGCTTGAGATACGCGGAGGGTGGATCCACATGTCCATCAATCCTAATCCTTATAAGGAATGCGTATATTATGAATGTTCTACAAGGAATATACATCTTCTCAGAGATGATAATACAACTATTCTAAACATGGTAACACAACCATGTCCGAAATACACTTCTATTATACATGGTAATACAACCTCTATTCCCATAAGAGTTGTATTCATACCATAAATACATATCTTGGTGATCTACGGATTGTAGCCATATAAATACCCTAAGAGGTTTGGTAGACCTCTCATCTAATCTCATACTTTATACTTTACGCCTTAAGCAAATACACTGACTTGAGCGTCGGAGTGTCTATCCCCGGGACACCCGGGGCCTTTGTCTTACAGATCAGTTCGAGAGCCTGGTTCGTCGTCGAAGTGTTGGTGTCCGGCATACATCAATTTGGCACGCCCGGTGAGACATCTCACACTCATTGACGACGTCACCGAACCTTGTTTCCGATCTGGTCTAACACACCCGAAGAAGCAACTTCTCCAACAACATGTCTGAAGCCGAGCAACCCAGACGAAGCGCCCGTGTGCTAGGGCAAAATCCGAAGGAGAATCCAGGAGCAGAACAACCCCCCCAAGGACGAGGACGAGGACGCGGTCGACCCGGAAGATCTCGCACACGCGCCACCTCTGAACCACCGTCAGCCTCTACCGTGGGGGCAGGAAACTCCAACGTTCCAAACTCCTTCGGTGCAAATCTTGTCGTATCCGGAACACCCCTCTCCGGTCCAAATCCTGTTGTGTCAGGAGTGCCACCTTCTAGATCAAATCCTGTTGTGTCAGGAGTGCCACCTTCTAGATCAAATCCCGTTGCGTCAGGAGTACCACCTTCTGGATCGAATCCTGTTGGATTTGAAGCACCAAACTCGGGACCAAGAATTTCGATCCAGACTGACATGAACTACAGCGAACACGTCAACAATCAAGACGGCCTCGACACAGAGAATGACCTTGGATATGACGGACCTGATTCGATCTTCACCTCAGAAGAACAAGCACTAAGAGATCAACAATTCCTCGCGGAAAAACAATAGGAGGAGGAAAGACAAAGACGTCTTAGGGAAACCTTGAGCCGGACTGTAGGACATAACCCTCCAGGTTCCGGGCCAACTTATATCAACCTTGACCCTCCGAGAATGAGCCTTGAAGATGCTTGAACGCTGTTGAGGAACTTGCATGCCCAATATCCTGACTTCGTTGCATCTTTGAGAAACTCAAGTCAACAATTCAGTGCACAGATGCATGAAGCCCCCAACATAGTATCTGTCTCAGGAGCCCAAACTACACCACTTACTGATCCTACTCAAGAGCGAAGACTCCTCAACAACTTATCCAAGGATTTACCGCCTTATAATGCTCGAAGCAGTCTGCCACCACCTCCTAATGTATCCAATTATCAGGGCGAAGGCACATGATTAAGTAGGGAGGAGGTGAGAAGAATGCTTATCCTCAACATAGAAGAAGAACTCAGACGCGAGAAGAGGGAGCGATCTCGAAGCGAATGGCAAAATAACGCTGATCAGCCCTGCTCACAAGATGAAGCCTACCCTACCCGAGGTAAATACGAAGTTGACCAAGAAATCACACGTATCCTCGGACCCAGAGGACAAGCTGCTCGTTCGCCTTTCTCACGACATATTGTGAATCTCCCCTTCGATAACCACAAGAAGGTCCCAGAGCACCTACCCACATACGACGGCACTAGCGATCCTAGAGAATTTCTCTCGGTCTTTTTTAAGACCTTAGAAACCAGGAATTTCCATGAATTGGATATATGCAAAATCGTCCCCAGTTACCTCCGAGGGAAAGCACGGACATGGTTTACCCAGACGAAACCAGAAAGTTTATTTGATTACTGGGATTTCGCCGAATTTCTTCTCCATGCTTTCTTCCAGAACAAGAAGTTCACCAAGTCCCTCGGAGATCTGGGATATGTGGCCCGCCTCGAAGGAGAGACTGTGATAAAACACTATCATAGATACATGGATCTAGCTACTGAATGCTATGATCGAGATGAACGCCTCCTGATAAATATGTACCAGATGAGCGTGGATGATGACATTCTAAGGATGAAATTGAGAACCAAAAACCCAACAACCATTCAACACCTTCAGGCCATCATGGAAAAGTACTCTAGCAAATCAAATGTTGTAGGACGGGCAAAAGACCCCCAAAATTCCTGATGGACAGAAAAGAATCCAGGGCGAAAATACCGAAGGTCGAGAAGACTGATAACGCTCCAAAGCCTACCTTCGAGACATACACTCCTATGGCGAGATCTCGGGCCGAAATTCTATCCATTCACAGACACCTTTTAAAGGACCCGCCTGCCATGAAGGAATCAGCCGAACGTCAAAGGTCCCCGAAATACTGCCAAATATCACCGAGATCGGGGGAATGACACGGAGGAGTGCTACCAGTTCAAGAATGAGATCGAGAAGCTAATTCGTCAAGGAATTGTGCAACAAGTCGCACCTTCAATAGCTGGCGATAACCAGGGAACCCAGAGAAGGTATGGGGGAAAGCCCTGGCAGAAGAAGAAGGATGGCTACCGCAATAATAACAATAACAACCAGGGCGGCGGAGTCAACAAACCTCAAGATCCTCCTCCACCACCGCCAAACGGAGCCAACCGAGTCATCAACGACATCAATGGCTACACAGGAGAAGCAATTTCCTTGACCAAGCTGAAAGATAGTGTGCGAGCTATACCCCATACTGAGCCAATCAACAAAAGGCTCCGCCCCGAGGAAACCATTACCTTCTCGGATGCGGACGCCGTGCCAAATCAGATACCTCACTCGGATCCTCTCATCATCTCAGCAACCGTACAAGATACTCTAGTAAAAAGAATCTTCATAGATGATGGGAGTGGGGTAGAAGTAATGTTCCAAGACTGCTTCTAGAAGTTAGGATTTACTAAAGATGACCTTAAACCTACGGGTCTGATCTCGGGGTTCACAGGAAATCCAGTAATACCTCTCGGGGAAATCACACTCCCCGTCACAGTAGCAGAAGGAGCCAAGAGCCTAACCTTGTACTGCACATTTGTGGTAGTAGACACGGTCACACCAAGCTAAAGCTGTATTGTCTCCCTACCACCTGATGCTGAAGTTTCCAACACCACAAGGAGTAGCTTCAATCAAAGGAGACCAAGGAGTGGCGCGCTCTTGTATGATCACAGCCATCCGTGATCCCAGAAAAGTGAGCAATATCTCGGACGTCAACACTATTCTAGGAGATCTGGTACCCGATCCTGATCTCGAACAACCCATGGTGTTCCATTTTGAAGAAGAGGCCTATAACGAGATGACTGCACTATGGCATAAACGCCGCCACCAAACCTTCCAAGTGGGGGAACTGGTAATGCCAGTTGGCCCGTGGTGCACCAACAAGCTAGGAGGAGCGCTGGAGTCGAGGACCAAAGGACCATACAAAATCTCCGCAGCACAATCCGGTGGATTCTACCTCTTGCAAACACGCGAAGGAGAGCACTTGGATCCTGTCATTATGGCGCCCTTCCTACGCAGGTACCTCAGAGCTAAAACCAAGTAGACCTTCTCCATATAAGGAGAAACTACTTCAATAAGGCCTACGGGCCAAACTCTTTTTCTTTTCATCTTTTTACATTTTTATACCCGAGCTCCCAAACTCGAGGTTGTCTTTTATAATTTTACCGAACTCTCAAGTTCGAAGAAAGCAATTTCTTTTTGATATATATATCTTCTATTTTATTTTGAAGCAGTCCATACTCTCTAAATACAAAGAGAAACTATGCCTCACAAAGCATAAGTAAAGACTGCTGCCTAAAGATCCATACGCTTATAAGTGTACGATTGATGCTTATCTAATATGAGCTGTTTAGACTACGTGTCTGAACTACATTCATCTTAGGCCAAAATAAAATAATATACTTATAAAAAGTATATGGTCAAAGACCAACATGATATGAGTCATGCAAACTCACAAAGTTTCGAACTCGACTCTCCACGTGATACTCCTATTAAGGTACACATCATTATTTATCAAGGCTATTCATAAGCCTAAATAGTCAATCTTCTCAAGGATTGCGATATAAAGACCTTTATAAAGGCAAAATCAAAAAGTGTTATTACACTACGAAACTTCTTACACCTCGTGAAGGTCTTTAAATATAGGGGTACGACCCCGACCGCGAGAAGAAGTAGAGGCACGACCTCGAACACTCTGGAGGCCACAGCCCTAATTACTTTCCTCTGCCACCCTCATCAACTGAGAGGGCGTAGGTGACCCAATGCTATTTTCCATAGGTCGAGCAGGAGAGTCAATAGAGTCACGAGCTCTAGGAGTAGGTGTCACCTCTCTGCCCCTTCCGTATGGGATCCCTCGAGATACACCCCTTTGGGCATGAGGCCTTATCAAAGGTCCTGAATATGGGACACCAGAAGGTCCACCTACTTCCCTCCTTGAAAACCCCGAAGGTATGAAAAACACACCTTGAGCCTCTAGTTCCTTTATTTGGAACCTGCAAGCGTTAAGCTCGGCCTGACACATTCTCAACTCATCTATCCTGGAGGCAATCTTGTGATTCACGGTGATGGTCTCATCTCAGATTCTAGAAATAAGAAGATCCTTCTCATGACTTTCACCCTTGACCTTCATTAAGTCACTCTTGACTTTCCTCCATTCTTGGTCATACTCTTTATTGGTGGCTACGACCTTGTTGTGAGCATCTTCTAGATCTTTATATCTCTTCTGAAGATCACTCAACTCCTGATTCAGCTCAGCTCGTCGCTTCAAAGCCTCTTTGAGCCCACCTCGAAGACTCTCACATTCTTCCCGCACAATGCTGAAACAGACTTTGGAGTCATCCAGATCTTCCTCCAGTTCCTTATTCTTCTGAAGGATAGCTTCATACTTGACCTGCAAATCAGCACATGCGGCAGAGCAACACTAGACATAAAGGAAGGTAAAAACCAATTAATTCCAAAGATAAAGCACATGTTCAGAATACATGAAGCGCCAAAATTTGGCGAAAAAAGAAAAATCTCGAAGTAAAAGACAAGGCTGTAAGGAATTACAGTCTTCCCCTGCCCATCAGAAATCTTTGGGTCCCCAAGTGAAGTTTCAGTAGCCTGCTTCTCCATCAGGAACGTCAGCTCAGGATACAAACCGGATAGTCTGTCCTGAAACTCCTCCAGAGTTAAAGCCTTCTTCAAAGATTCCAGATTAGACAGTAGACTGGTCTCAAACCCCCCAATCTGGCTAAACTTCGCCCGAAATTCCTTCAAATTCTCTGGTACTTCAGGCCAAGTGTAGGCAGGGGCAAGACATCCTTGAAGCTCTTCACTGAGAAACCTCTTCAGAGGAATCCACATCTTCGAGAGCTCAGATTTATGGTAAAGTTCACCATACTCTTGGCGATGTGCCTCCATCTCTGGACAGTTGAGGCAGAAGTCTATTATCAACCGAACTAGCCGCCTCTAGCTAACAGGATCAGCATACCGGTCTCTCTCAGCTTCCACCAAAGTCATGTTCCTTTTCAATTCTAAGAAGGAACCATCAGATAGCCTTTTTGCCTTCTTCAAGGCTTGATTCTCCTCTTCTAAGGCTTTTATTTTGTCCTTAGCCTGAGCCATCTCATTCTGGAGATACTTCAGCATATCTGAAGGTTCCCTAGACCTCTTGGACATCTCCTCCTTCATCAACGCGAGCTCGGACTCCTGTCCTTGAGAACGGTCATACAGTGTCCGAAGAGAATTGTACATATGCTTCATCTGACTCGCAGACTGTAAAAGAAGACAAAGAGGATTAGATAACTACACAACTAATCCTATCAAAAGCCATGACGAATCATACCTGGTTAATTCCGGGACAGCTCGATACCACCTCGACCAGAACATCAGAAGGAGAAGGTGACACATACTTCTCGAACTCTTCCAATGGTCCGAGTTTGAGCCTTGACTTCTTTGGAGACTTGTCTGCAGAAACCCCCGAAGCCTCGAGATCCCTCTTCTTCTCATTACTACTCAATAGCCCCCTTGATTCAGCTATCTGAGACAACAAATTGGCTGCCCTGTTCGTCCTAGAAGCACCCACTGCACATACAAGGAATGAAGTTAGCGTAAGAAGCAATGGATACATGGTGGACGAGAATATAACACAAGAAGAAATACCCTCTTGCAACGCATCTGATTCTACCACAGAAGTTATCATCATGACCTCATCAACATTTTCGGCCGTGATGGGAAGGACACTAGAGGTCCGAGACATTTCCTTTCTCGGACACCTAACTAAGGCAGAACCCTTATCCTCTTCCTCATCTGATAGATCTAAAGCCACAGGAACAAATAGGCAATCTGCCTCCCCAATCACTTTCAGCTGTGATTGAGTCTTCTTGGGTCCTTGAACCAACGTTTTAAACCGACGCCCACTTCGAGCATCTTTCATCAGTCCCGCGATTTCCTTATATACCTCTTTCTCAGATATCTCATCTCGGGCAGCTCTCTCTTCTAATGCTCTATAGGTCTGGAATGCCTTAGCTGCACCACCTGGATCTTGCTCCATAGACAGAAGGGCTTCATACCAGTCTATCTAACACCTTCTGGCTGATCAAAATGTGACAACTTCAAGAAGCTGCAATTTTGAAGAGTACGGCCGGATAGTTGATTCAACCAGTCATACGTTTCTACAGGCCATTGCCAACCCATTTGATGATCTCCAGATACAAACCTACCCTCTCTAAGTTTGATCTTATCATTCACCAACTCCCCAGCCATATCCAGCAGTTGGCGGGACGACTCCACTTCATGCCAGATCTCATTTTGGACATCTTCATTCCAATCAGGAACTTCATACTTGGTTCGATCGAAGGTTAGTTTTACCTTATCCCACTTACCGTATTTCACAGGAAGCACAAAAAGTTTACCTAAAGTGGTGTCACGAGAGGTCAAAGTCACACTTTGTTTAACAACGAAAACCTTATACATGGTCTGCAACAAGGAGAGACTGGGACGATAGCCTTTACGAGCACACCAAGTTATTAAGGCCATAATGATTACTATCACATTGGCATGTAACTCACCTGGATGAACCCTATAATGCTGAAGAAAATCATCCAACAGTGGGGGAAAAGGGAAGGCTAACCCATGCTGCAAAAACCTTCCATAAATGACCCCTCGGGTCGGAGTTACTAATTCAGTTGCAGACTTGTCTTCTCCAAAGTACATGAGGTCAGCATCAGAAGGAATTGAAAAGGGACAACCTTCTGCGAAGATAGCAGCATCAGCGCGTGCTTTATCCTCCTTCTTCAACTCTTTGCTACTACCTTCACCATCCATGGATACTATACCTCTGGATGCATGCATAACCACGGGGCTATTCCCCTCTATCTGAGCTCTTCGGGCCATTACCCTCAACCTCTTCTCTTCCTCAGAGGCCTTCTTCTTCAAAACTACATGTTCTTTCCCACTTGCTACCTCAGCCCTATGGAATTCAAGGGAGCTACTCTCCTCAGCCTGGGTATCTACATACTCTCTCTTATCATGATAGGGGGTGGAAATTGATTTACTACCATTACTCATGACTATAGAGAGTATGGGGGGAAATACACACACAAGAGATAAAAGGAAAAAACAGACACAAGTAAATGTGCAGAGAAAGAAGATGGCACTTACTGATGATGGAAGCAGAAATTTGGGGCTTCAGAAATTGATGAAGTATTGATGCGCCTTCTGAACTAGGAAAGAAAAAATTTTTGAATAAGAGAAGACAATGGGAATGAAGTGGGAAATTTAATCCAAACCCAGACAGCATTGAAGATGAGCAATTACCTCGATTCTGTTTCCAAGGCAAGTAATTGGAGAGATGGGGGACAGACCGTCTCTGCTTGCCAATGAAGACACGCCACGTGTATCTATCATCTGGATTTCAAAAGAAGCTAATCTCAGCCGTCCATTTATCTGATGGAATACGAAAGAACTTGAAGCTAGATATTCAGAAGGGTAAGCCCGAAAGGACAGTCCTAGATGGACACCCCGAGTTATTCTCCCTCGAGTTATTGGTCTTCCCTCGAGAAGCAAGCCTCTCCTTCAACCTTCGAGATGGAGCACTCTATATTCTGAAGATCTACCTTGGGGCTACTGATAAGTCCATGGTTTGTATTCGGACCTCATTCATACTCGAACCAGGGCCCGAGAAGGGTCGTGGGCTCGAGATACGCGGAGGGTGGATCCACAGGTCCATCAATCCTAATCCTTACACTACTGGAGGTTGATGGCCCCATCGGCGGTAATCCGGCGTATACACGGCGGTTGTACCCGCGGTTACTGGAACCGCCGTCCATCGGCGGTCCAGTTTTGCACGGCGGATGGACCCGCCGTGCATACTTTTCGAACTCGAAAACCAAAAATGCAGGGGTTTACGAAACGAAAACATAAAACATGGCGTTATGGTCCCCGAGCTGAAGAAGAAACTTTCGAGTAGAAAACATACACACTCACGATTTCGAAAAAGAACATGTCATCCAATTTACGATTCACAAAGTTTGAGTACATAGTATAGTGTTTACGAGTAGCAAGTTAAGTGTTTGTGGAGGATTAGATTTCGAAAACTATTGAATATGCCCAACTGAAGTTGACCATCATTTGCTACATATTTACGATGTCGTAGTATTTGTCTATGATGAGCACTTTTGATTCATTCTCTAGAACTCGAAAATAATTCGACATGATAATATTTTCGGTTTCTAAAATAGGTTGAAGTTAGGTTGCAAAAGTTTCAAAACAGGGCTGCTAGTAGGGTGTGTGGGTTTCATTTATTTCATTTTCGAAATTCAAATTGAGAACCCCGTCAATTTTCGAGTTCGGAAGAACTTATTTTAGGTATTTTATTGTTATGTTTCCGGTAGTGTAATAGAGTAATGAATTATACATTTTCGAGTTCTGAAGGTAGTTGACTATTTCATTTATGTTCGAAGTCGAAAAACTGGTTATTTTAATGTATGTGGTCGGTTTTATCGGGCTTAAAATAGGGGATGCCACTGGATTGGTTCTCTGGAGTGTATCTTGTTTGCGAAATCGAAAACCTAGGGAAGCAGACTATTGCGAAATCGAAATGGTGGTGAATAAATTTGTTTTTCTTTTAGGGTGACTAAAATAACGATGCCGGAACCGCGCAATTTCAGAATTGGATGATGCAAAACCCAAAAATTACGTAATAAAAATGACTCATATTTAATCAAGCCAACCATTGGCGATATCCAAAATACATAATGCACCATAGCATCTAATGATAAAAAAATGACCGTTATTGTAGCAAAAGATCGAATATTTGTAGCGCATCATGACCATGGGAAGGGAAAAATATTCAACATTACAAACAAACCACCACGCAATGCACGTCACACGCCATGTTCTTACTAATGCTATTTTGAAAGTCTTGAACCCCGAACATTTAGCACGTACGACGCAAAGTTGTTGATAACGGTCTTCATGTCATCAAGTGTGTAAGGAGTCGAGTCCTTCTTAAAAAGTTAGTCAAGAAATGAAGCATAAAAATTAAGTTTAACAAACATGATCGCGCAAACAAGTATAATAATACAAGTTAGGAATAATATAGTAAGTACTCACCGATTCAAAGTTATTGTTCAACTTAGCAGAAGAGACAACTTGAAGTGCCGTCGCCATGGTGAAATAACCACATTCCCAACAACTATTTTGCTTCTTGTACTAGGGAAAAAAAATCACTTGTACTTAGCATTGGTAGGCATGTGCATTCTAAATCAATGAAATAAATTAGTAGCGTAAGGCAACCTTGATTTCATGAACCCCGAAAGCCGATTGACCCTTGGGATTGACAAACTCCAACGCTTGCTTTGCTATCTGAACAAAAGAAGGGATGGGTGCATGGTGGAGAGAATCAATCCAATACACTTGTTTAGTTGTCTTGTTAATGACAACCAAACGCCAATGTCCCCTAATTCAACACATTAACAACATAATTTAATAAACTAGGGAGCCTTGTATTGAAAGCAAAATGTAGACCATTTAGGTTTCACTTACTTGTGGAGTAGGGGCAACAAGAAGAGTACTTTAGTAGGATCACTTAGACCAACTTTCAAGTAGCCTAGTCGTTCTTTGCGAGAATGGACAACCTCTTGATTATGCTCGGGGCATAGAAAACCAATCCAAGGACGACCGCGACTTTGTGCAATGTTGTGTAAGAAGCTTCATTCAACAAAATGAGCAAGGATTGTTAATTGACATTTGGGGTTTGATAAATTATAAAATAAAGCGACCGACAAACAAATATTATGAACTAGAAAACGTACCATTGAAATAGAGACATAAGAGTCTCCGTTATCATGTCAAACCTCCACAAGTCTTCAAAGTCCACCCAACACAGTGTAATAAGTTTGCCAACTCCGAATATGGGTGTAGGAGAAGGGAAGTCGTACGTCCCAAGTTGGTTGTGGTCGGATATCTTCTCAAACAATAGTCTAAGGGAAGGGGGCATGTCCTCCACATTGGCCTCTATTGGTTTCTTAGTTGAATCAATAGCAAAGATGCGTTTACCCTTGACTAGTGATGGTGGACATAGATTGGTCGGCTCATCCTCCCCTAAGCCCTCTACCCTAATCAGCCTCCTAGGCCACATCAAAAGCATTCCCTTTGTTCCCTTTAGCAATCGGTTTGATGGTTCGGGAATAGGCAACAAAGCATTTTCAAAGAAGATGTCTACAATTGAAACAACACTCAAGCCCTCAGGCACGTCCTTATGGTGATGTTTTCTAATAGACTCCTCAAAAATGCCATTTGCCACTAAAAAGGGGGGTTTCGAATTTCCAAGGTCAACGTAGAGCAAGCATGCATAAGATCCCTTGAATATAACATTAAAACATTAAATACTACTTCATAAATATCTAATTATGCACTTATATGTTGTAGTGATTCAAAGAAAGTACTTAAACATAATTAGATTAAGGATAGTTTACTAACCATTGATTCACGGCTTCCTTCATGGACACTTGGGTCGATGTAGGGTTGAAAAGGAACATCGTCGAGCACATCCTCATGTTCATCTTCTATTGGAGAAGCGGGTAAAGGGTCATGATGAGATGGTTCACGAAGAAGTGAATCGGGCTCGGTCGGTTCCCAACGTGTGGTGATGTGTTCGAGGTCCTTGGGGAGTTTAGTGCCACTGCTTTTAGCAAGCATGTGAAGGGCAATGTCTCGCTTCCCTTGGCTTGCTTTGAGCTCCTTTATCTCCTCGTACAACTTTTGAATCAAGCTATCGCTAGACGGCTTCGATTTCTCACTCTTGTTAACGAGATCTTGCTTTGTGACGTAAGAGCCGCAAGTCCTAATTCTACCGGGATGCTCACCACGACCCAAATACTCACTCAAGATGTCAAACCCCTCCTTTGATGGTTCAAAGACCCCTTTATCGGCCTTATCCTTGTTTGACTCCTAGCAAAGTAATGGGCAAAACAAAATATTAGTTGTAACTATAGAAACGGTGTAGATAAAATAACAACTCCAAACTAATGCAACTAAACTTACTAGATCTCTCAAAAAAGTGGTCATCTCCGGCTTATCACCGTATCCACCACCCTTCTTTTCCCTAGCTTTGAGATATAACTCAAAGTTCTTAATCTCGTCAACACACATCGGTTGGGTTGTATCCCTCGCCTCCGCCTCGGGCATCCCGGCCACAACCTTCCCTTTTATTCTTCACTCTCTATCTTCAATCACAAATCGCTCCACCGCTAATTGCATCCCACCCCGGCTCATTCGGTGTGGCAATGTGTTGCATTTAGCATTCTCACTATTAGCGGCATGCAACCCCTGATTTGTAATGTCAACATAAATGTTGCACATGTTAGTTCCATGTGAATTTGTAGATAAACAAATATCAACTTGTAAGGGAAAAAAAAATTATTCAAGTACTTACATCGTCATAATATCCTTGGGCATACTTCTTGAAGAACTCCCAACTTTGCTCCGAAATTGTTGTGTATATGAGTCTAGGGTTCAAGTGCTTCTTCTCTCCAAACACATAGTCTCGAGCAAGCATCGCACGATAATCTCTTGCAATCTTCCCCAACCTTTTCATGGTCTTCTCTTGGAGAAGTTCAATGTTAGGTGCATCGATTATAAATGGACGCTGCAGCATACATAAGCATTAAGGTTATGGTGTTAGTTGTTATTTATGAACATATATAATACATGGAATTTCTCAAAATAATTTGCAGCTTACCATGCATTCGTCGACAAGCCTTTCCTTCATAGGCTTAGGTACTAGACGCCAGTCGTTGTACTTAATATCTATACGCGTTCTCGCCGTCTTTCCCACCCAACTTGCCCATTTGCTCCTCTCTCGTGAGATTGGCTCGCCAAGTTCATTGAATTGCATCGGTGTTAGAACACCTTTCTTCATCCTCCTCATTATCTCGTGGCAATAAATCCTTGGTCGCAACGTAGATCCATCTAGTGCTTCCTCCAATTCTCGAGCCGCTTGTGCCCTAGCCCTCTTCGCCGATTTCTTTTGAACCTTCTTCTTTAGGGGAGCCATTCGACACCTTAAACAAAAGTCACTACATATTAGACTAGTGCATTTGGTTTACATGATAACAATACGAACTAGTTTGCAAGATTAGAAGTAGTATACATGTATCTAGGGCACACTAACCTAACATAAATGCACAACATTAATTGAAACCTAGGGTTTTACTAGAAAATTTCATGTCATTCATGCTAGGGTTTTAATGAAATTGTTTCATATTTAATTAAAAACTAACATGTAAGGTTTATGGTTTCTAGCAATATAGAAACTCGAACATATGCATTTGATAGAGTTTGATATGTATAAAAAAAATTACCCATAACCAACTAAGCTAGCAAAACATAAAAAGTAGTGCAAAAACTTGAACCAACTTGCATTTGAACACAAGATTCATATAAATTCCATGGCACGAGCTAGTATGATATGGGAAGCACAATGAGATCTACATACACACGACATTACTTAAATCTATGAAATTTGTTCATATCTAACCCACATATAGTGTTGAACAACATAAGATACATTAAATCTCACTCACACAATATTTCCAAATATGAATATGTGAGATGGTGAGGGTGTGGGTTTGGGATGAAAGATTGGTGTAGGAGAAGTAGATATGAGATGTAGTATGTGTGGAATAAAGTAGGTTTGATGAGATATAGAAATGTGAGGGAAATAACCTTCTCATTCCCGCTTGGAGACATTTATATACACGGTGGAAAATTCAAATATCCTTAGGTTTTCGAAATCGAAATCTCACTGTATTTGACATTTCATGCTAGGTTTTCGATTTCTAAAACTTTCCTTAACAATACTTTTTATTAAAGTAATGCAATATATCACCTACCACGTTTTCGATGAATAAAAAACTATGCAATTACACAAACTGTGTAGTGCTTGTTTCTAAATAGAAAACCATTTCTGGCATGCGCTCTAGAACTCGAAAACAACATACATTTGATGCACAAAATTATATCTAATTAGGGCTATAACACGGGGATTGCACTGGTTGTAATTGAATCATATGCTCTGGTTTTCGAAACCGAAATCCAAAGGCAATATGTTTTTAATAAATTATATATTTAAGTTATATATTTATTGAAATTTAATGAGAAATTTTCTCCAACCAAAGATTCGAGTTCGCAACAATGTTATAATTCTACTTTCGAGATCGAAAATATAATGTTGCTTCAAAGTTATTAAGTTCTCGTTCGGGTGCTAGGTCGGGGATCTCACTGGTTGGACATACACAAGATAAAACATGTTTAAGATTACGAAAACAAAATGTACATACTGGTTGCGAAATCAAAACTAGGGTAAAATAAAATTTGTTCTAAATAGGGTGGATGATCGGGTATTGCTCTGTTGAAATGTTAGTGTGTTAAAATTCTCCATTTAATCTTTTAGACTTCGAAATAGGGTAAAATCAAAAGTTTTCTCAATAGAGTGTATGATCGGGTATTGCACTGTTGACATGCTAGATAGTGTAAAAATTATGTATGTCTTTTTGTCGAATTCGCAAATTGGTTGTTTTTGTTGGATTCGAATTCGAAAAGTGAGAGAAAATTATTTACCTGATGTTTGCGAGTTCGTAAACAAGTTCTAGTATAAATAAAAATCGGGTCGACCCAACTTGTTCTACATTCTCTCTTGCAAAAAATCCCCAAATCTCTGTCTACTGAAACCCTAACTCATCACAAAAGCAGACCGATCTACCCATGGCTTGCATGAAACAGGTCGCAGGGAGGCGTGCTAGTGACAGACGGGAAGAAACGGCACCGCCGCCGCCGCCGGCGATGCGTCGACAGAAGGTACCTGTTCAGCACCACCCAGCTAGCCGGAAAAGCTCCAAGCTTGTCATCAACGACACACCCGCACGGCCAACCACTGCAGAATCCAACGAGGAGAGTGAGGAAGACGTCGGTGCAAGCCTGTTGAAGAGGCATATGAAAACGAAGGAGATTGCAGGTAAGGGGAAGGGTAAGCAGCCAGTTGTTGAGTCTGAATCTGAGGAGTCTAGTGATTCTGTTGATAGAAGTGATTGTGATGATAGAAGTGAGGATGATGATGAGGATGAGAGCACGGAAAAAATTGATGAGTTTGAGGAGGATACTGATGGGGAGGCTGATTCTCAGCAGTTAGAAGAGGAAAGTGGAAATGAGGAAGAGGTTGTGAAGACTGGAAAGTCAGCTAAGATGGTGGCTGAAGAGCGGAAGAAGAAGGGAAAGGCAGAGTTGAGGGTCCCTAATGATGATGAGGTGATAGGGGCTACTCTGAATGCCGCAAAAATGAGGAAGAAAAAGCATAGCAAGAAAGGCGATGAGGAGGAGTGTAGCTATTTCTTCAGCCCGGAGGCAGAGGAGCGGTACATCAAGCAGATGAGAAGGCCTTTGACAGGGACCAAGGTTTTGAAGCTTCACACCAAGATCGGTAAATCTCTTGCCTATGTGCTCGATTATTTCAAACCTTCGCATTTGGATAAGTTAATTACCCTAGATGCTCCTGTGTACCCCGATGCTGTGAGGCAGTTTTATGCGAATTTAGGGCGTAACCCGAATGAGCGTGAATATAGTAAGGTAGCTGGGATTATTATACCGGTGACAAAGTATAGCATAAATGCTGCTTTAGGAGTACCTTGGAATAGCTATCCAGCCTTGGTCGGGGAGTCTAGCGGTGTAGTTTATGATAACTACTTTGATCACAAGTGGCCCGATCCCTCAGACAAGCAACCCATAGATCCTGTAGAGCTTGGTTTGGAATTCTTCCACGCAGAACCACCTAAGGGTGATGGAGCTGGGAAAGCGGTGGCATACGACATCGAGCATCTGTCTAGTGAGCACCGGATCGTGTTTGAGTGGATATGTGGAAATGTGTTGCCGACAGGTGGACATGCTTGCGAGCCAACAATAGCGACGTGCATGATTTTCTATTACATCGTTCGCGGCTTGCTAATCAACCCAGGCCATGCAGTTGCCGAGTACATGAAGAAGACGGCAAAGCACAGCACCAAGCAATTTCCATATGGTTCGTTGATTACTAGGCTCATGAAGACTCAAGGCTTCGTCCCAGTTGATGCACCGATCATGAATCGAGTGTACGACGATAAGTGGATCCAGCGTTGCCACTTGGAGCTTGATCTAGAAACGAACAAGTACAGGAAAAGGGTTGTTGCTAGTGGCGTGGCTGCGCGAGCTGCAAAGAGGAAGAGGGACGCCGAAGATGGTCCTGCTCCTTCACTTCCAGAACGTGAGTATCGCTATCTCAATTATTGTGAATTTGTTTTACGCTAGTTTTAACATGATGCCTAACATTGACATGTTTCTAGGGTTGAAGCTAAAGAAAATGATGGGGAAGTTGATGAAGATGTGGGACTGCTTTGATGAGCAGCTAGAGAAGCAAGAGGAGGAGCTTGACGAGATTGTTCGTATGCAGGACAAAATCATCGAGGAATTCAAGCTTGACATAGTGCTGTCACCTAGTCCCGAGCCTGATTTTGGTACTCTCCCGGCGTCGAGCGATGATGAGGAACCCCCGGTCAGCCAATAGAACACCGAGAAATCGGCAGAAGAAGATGGTGGCTTGACAAGAAATGAGGAGGAGGAGAAGGAGTCCGAGACAGTTGGAGGTGACGGGCACGACATGCTTTCTGGCACTGGGCAGGAAGTACCTCTACAAAGTGTTGAAACCAACCTGGAAGGGAGCTTGTCCGACAAATCATGAATTATTACATTTGTTAAAACTTATGATTTATTTTATTTGTCACAATGAACATTATTCTGTTGTTTTAGTATTAATATTTTCAGGTATTTTTCATTCAAGATGTGTGTGAGTAAACATTCAAATGCATGTGTAGTTGTGGTTGGCTCTAAATTGCTTTATCATAACATCTAGGGTACAAGTTTCGGTTTCGAAAACTTGGACATTGTAATATGTTTTAGATGTCGGAAATAATGGTTTGTAAATTTTGGCTCTAAGCCTTCTATTTAACACTATTTTCGAAATCGTATATTATTCCTCCTCAGATTTAAAAAGCCACTCACTAAACCCCTTAACACTAAGCCCTAAACCCAGAAGATGAAAAACCCTAAGCCCTAAGCCCTACTCAACGAATTTGAAACAAATTATATCAATCTTTATATCTGTGCAATTTTTACATTTGTTTTACATTTTATCAATGTGTAGATTTTATCAATCTCTAATACAGTCACTTACCATACCTGCGTTAGTACTATAGTTACAGTTACACGTGTGACACGCTTAGGGGTGCTAATCTATCGAATCGATCGCGAGTACTGCGTAACTCGACTCGACTAGAAAACTATATTAACCATGCATGTTCGACTCAACTCGGCAACTCGGGAGTGTTAATGATATCATGTTTAACTCGAACTCGTTATTATATATCGATTATCGACTCGAATTGCGAGTTTGAACTCTAACTGTGTTTTCCCTATTCAAATACAAATTAAACAATTTTATCTACAAATTAATAGCGTATTTTAAATTATTCAGTAACCTTCATCCAAACCTTTAATACAAAGTATCTTTTTGTATCACTTAATTAGATATGATAAAATAAAGATTTTGTATTTTTGACATTAATATATTTTATACCATCATGAAAAATATACAACAAGTAAAATGCCTAATTAAGTGACCTATTTTGATAGAGTCTGTACTATGCAAATTTCTAATTAAATATTTGGCTTTACATATACGTAATGAAATTATTATTCTAAATACCAATGTAAATATTTAGTTTGTTCAATGTTGAGTATTAAATGAAAACTAACTAGATTAGATAATTGAACTAATATAGTATAACCTTATAATATTATAAAACTATAACTAATTACACTTATCGAGTTTTTCGAGTGGAGTAGTTAGGTTTTCCTAGAACTCGACTTGTTAACCTTTCGAGTCGAGTCGATCTCGAGTCAAGCTAAATCGAGTCGAGTTGTGACCGAGTTTTGACTGAGACAATCTCGAACTACTCACGAGTTGAGGTACGGGGTCAAATAGCACCCCTTGACGTGTCAGCTAATGTTCCCTGCATAATGATAATGTATAATATTCGGATGTCTATGTGATAGTAACTGCAACCATTCTTATATATCACTCTTGTTGAAACCGTTGCTTAGTTAACAGCAAGCATTCGTCTATATCGAACCGTTTATACTTGTTGTTGTATTGTCATACTCAGGTAATCTATATGAATCACATAATGTGCACACCCGTTCACTAATATTTATTGCATAACGTTCATGTATGGATGGTTGGTTTGTATAAATTTTTATTAGGCGAACATATCCTCGTTGACAGGCAAGTTGTAAAAAAAAGAAATTAAATTATCTTTATTTTTATTTTAACAAATCTTCATTGATATAGTCTGGTTGTATATTTCGAATTCGTAAATATACTGTAATCACCAAGTTTTCTAAACCTAAAGGTATTTCATCATTGCAACCCATGAGCTATACCCTAAACCCATGTGGACCAACTTTTCGATTTCGAAAACTAGCCTTCTTACTCTACATTACATTTTTATTACTCAAACAATTATGGTTTTTTCGAGTTCGAACAAATTAGTAATTGTATACATAGTTTCAGAACTCGAAAAAGAAGTGAAAAACTTACTTCTAAAATCTGTATGTCAATTCAGGGGTCTAAGTTTTCGATGTCGAAAATATCTTATAGTTTTTTCAAGGAAGTTTCGAAAGTTTAAAGTACCTAAAATACACAATTTGCAGTATTTTCGAGTTCGAAAGTAATAGAGTATATATCACGAAAAAACGCCCAAAACAGAAACCCCAATTCACAAAAGTCCCAATTCGTAAAACCCTAAGCCCCAAATCCCCAAATCACAAAACCCTAAGACCCATACTCACAGATCTTCGACGTCGGCAAGATGGCACCCAGCGAAGGCACGGCCGAAGAATCCGTTCAAAAGGAAGCTCTTGGTTCGCAGAGGTAGAGAAGGGTATGATCCCAAACTTTTTTTTGATAAGGATTGTCATGATAGGTATGTTAAGTATTACCTAGAGGGCAAGTTGTTGGATCCATATGCTGTTGATCCTAGTAAGGTAGAAGAGCTAGGGTTTGGAGAGTTAGTTGGTCTGATGAACATCCAGCAGGTAGGGGAGCTAATGGTGAATGATGCGCCAGCTTACTTGCATGAAAGCTGTCAGTTTTATGCAAATCTAACTGAGGTTGATGAGTCTTTGTATAAAACTATGGTTAATGGGCAAGAATTCCAGGTTAGCTGGTGGATTCTGAATGAGTTGGTAGGCTGCGCTTATAAGACGGCTGAGGATTTAGAGAATAGCAGCGGAAATGCTCCTTTGAATGTGTACAATGCAAATGGATGGTTGGGCCCGGGATTTAGCCTGCCTGGTGGTGTAGATAGATGTGCATGTGCTTCTGCCTACTTTCGAAGACCTGTCGGTGATAAAGAGGCCGCACATGTGTACAACCTGAAATGCATGACGCCGGCACATCGAGTTTTGTATGACTTCGTTCATAGGATTCTAGTTCCTTCTCCGAAGAATGTGAGCGAGCCAACAAGCACCACTACTATCTTGTTCTACTATGTTGTTCTCGGGCGAAAAATCAACCCCGGCCATACAATAATGAAGCACATGTTGAATCAGATGGGAGTGACCAAACAGTATTGGAATATCCCTTACGGCGGCTTGATAACCAAGCTCCTCCTGAAGATGAAGCCGGACTTTAAGTTTCAGAGCCCTCCCGTTCCCTGCAGGATCTACGGGCTTCAGTACTTCCAGAACCGAGGCTATGACTTGGTGGATGGTGCTTGGATCACAAAGGTCATCCAGGTGAAGAACAAGCGTGCAAAAGGTAACGCAGGTAAGAAACTTTTTCTGAAGCCTAGTTTTCATGTGATTGAATAGGCTTGATGAGTTTATTACTAACTATTTTGTGTTTAATGTCTCGTCGCAGTGATGACCGATGCTGAACTGTACTCAATGGCTGAGCGGATGTATGCCAATGCTAAGGACAAGACTAGTCGTATAATGGCAACAAGGAAGAAGGTCTTACATGCAAAGAACAAGATGTCCGCCATGGAAAGGTCGTTGTCAAGTCGCGGGTTTGATCTCGACTTCCCCTGAGGTTGCCGGCTTGGTTAATTCAAGTATTGTGGGCAGTTAGTAATAGTATACAGTTTTGCATGCTTTTGTTTTTGGCCAATTGTAAACTAGTTGTAATGTCGCTAGGGCTACATCGCAATCTTTTGAAACTCTTGCGATAATTGGCAAAAGTGTGCCGAAACTGTAATTCTGAATCTTTTCTTAATGTTAAGTCATTTAATAGCCAACAATGTCAAACTCTTCCATTTGTATTTTTTTTATCATATTCACACTTTTTTTCGACGTCGTAAGTTGTAATACAAATACATGTTTTCGAATTCTAAACATATTACATCTTTATTTTCGAGTTCTAAACCTGTTAATATACAAAATTTTGCACATGTCATTGTTCGGGTTCCATATAGGGTATCCCTCTGTTCAATTGACCGTTTAACTAAGCTATACAAAAACTATGTTTTCGAATTCTAAAAATATTACATCTTTATTTTCGAGTTCTAAACGTATTAATCTACAAAATTTTGCACATTTCATTGTTCGGGTGAAATATAGGGTATCCCTCTGTTCAATTGACTGTTTAACTAAAGTATTCAAAAACTAGGTAGTAAGCTACTTTTCGAATTCTAAAATACCAGGTGTTTTAGTAATTTCAGTTTCTAAAACGGGTGAAATATAGGGGAACCTACTGTCTGGCAAAGTACTTCAGTGACATGTATTCAAAAGTCGTAAACCTTGGGGCGATTATGGTTTCGAATTCGGAAACGTAACTACAGTTTTACAAACTCATAACACACTAAGTAGTATTAACACCAAATTTGAGATCACTTGTGCAACTTAAATTCAGAATCAAATTAAACTTAACAAAGTTCAAAATCATTATTTTACAACATTTTTCTTCCGTTTAACCTTCACCTTTCTTCCTTTACGCGCATTTCCTTTATCATTTATCCAAACACCCTCGTCGTGATCCAACCGGCTTTGATATCTCTTCAAGTTCTTTCTAGTCTCCCGCAGGCTAAATCCCTCACAAACATCTTCTAAAGGTATATCAGTTAACTCAGCATTTTCTACTTCTTCTTCTGCGTCACCGACATACGTTTTCTTTCCCTTCAAAACTACCTCCAACCCGCGATTAGCTAGATCCGGGACATAAAAAACCTGATCGCCTTGCGTTGCAAGTATGAATGCATCTCCTTTGAACGCACGTCGTTTCCTGTTCACGAGGGTGATGCAAACTGAATCGTCTTTAGACACCGCATCTGGATGAACCCAGTCACACTTAAAAACAACAACTTGTGTACCAACGTAATTTAACTCCCAGATTTCGGTAATGGTCCCATAGTGTCTGCTGTCCTTGTAACAGGCACTCCCTCCTTCGTCATTTTGAAGGAAAATTTCATTTGAAATTACTGAAATTCCACTATTCTGAGAAATTCCCTTGTCATCTTGTGCCTTTGTTCCAAAAGTGTAGCCGTGAACATCGTATCCTGTAAAGGAAACAATTGTTGGATTCGGCCTACTTGATAGCCACTTCACATTCTCCTCATGTTCACCTGATTGTACATGCTCTTCTAACCATTCACCAAATGTCCTCACATGTTCCTCTACAACTTCCTCCTCTTTCCAATTACCATGTCGTTCCTGAATTTCATCCATGTGTTTGGCGATATAAGGGGTCACATCAGAGTGATTGCGTAACACATACAAATGAGCGGTACACAAATCAATAGCACTTGGATTTAACAACTTGCCTCTGTTCAAACCGTGACCATCAATTCTATCATTATGCCTCCCCTGCGGAATACCAACCGTCTCTGATTCACTGATGTAAGCCATGCAGAATTTTATCGACTCCTCCATAACATATCGCTGCACTATGCTAGCGTCTGGTCTGTACCTATTCTTCACAAAACATTTGAAGATCTTCATGTACCTTTCAAAAGGATACATCCACCTTAAAAATACAGGCCCACACAACTTAACCTCTCTTACCAAATGAACAATCAGATGGACCATAATATCGAAAAAAGAGGGAGGAAAATACATCTCGAGCCTGCACAGTACGTCCACCACCATAGCTTGTAGTTTGTCCAGCTTTAAGCGGCTTACTGCCTTGCGACATATGCCTTTAAAAAAAAGACATAAGCGATTAATGCAGCTGCGCACATGCGAGGGCAAACTCCCACGGAGTGCGAGAACAATCAACTCCTGCATAAGATTATGACAATCGTGCGATTTCAAACCAGCAATTTTACAATCTTCCACACTCACACATCTGCCTATCTTAGAAGCGTATGTCGTGGGAACTTTCACATCATTCAAAAACTCACAAACCCTTTTCTTCTCAACTTCAGACATATTGTAGCAAGCTGGTGGTAAAAACTTTCTCCCTTCTACTTCTACAGGTACAATCGACTCCCTTAATCCCATTCTGCTCAAATCCTTTCTACTCTTCAAACCATCTTTTGATTTACTTGGAATATCGAGTAAGGTGCCAATAAGACTATCACAAACATTCTTTTCAATATGCATAACATCCAGGCAATGTCGCACCCCCAAATACTCCCAATATGGCAATTCAAAAAAGATACTACACTTTTTCCACGGTCCACATACCTTGGCCTTTTTATGGTTTTTGCCAAAGTCATTCTCCATGTCTCTCACTTTTTCTAGAATCTCCGGTCCAGAGATGGGAACAGGTTCATCCCGACCTTCTACTTTTCCATCAAACCATTTCTTAGCTTTTCTCAACGCATTATCCGTAGGCAAAAACCTCCTATGTCCAAGATACACTGTCTTCTTCCCATGACTTAGTTGGCAATAACATGTGTTTTCCTCACATACCGGACAAGCCAAATGCCCTTTCACTGAGTAGCCAGCAAGATTACCCAGCGCGGGATAGTCATTGATAGTGAATAACAACACAGCGTTCAATTTGAACCATTCATTCCGATATCCGTCATATGTCCAATTCTCCCCGTACCACAACTTTTTCAAATCATCGATTAGTGGTGCCAAATATATATCAATATCATTTCCTGGTTGTTTAGGCCCTGAAATCATCAAGGACAGCAACACATACTTTCTTTTCATTGTTAACCAAGAGGGCAAATTGTACATCACCACCATGACTGGCCAAGAACTGTGCATGCTACTCATGTCCCCGTAAGGGTTCATTCCATCGGTCGACAAGCCTAACCTCAAATTCCGATCTTCCTTACTAAACGGAGGATATAACTCATCTATTTTCTTCCACTGATCACCATCAGAAGTATGTCTTATCACATCATCCTTGGGACGTTTTCTTCTACGATGCCACGTCAATTTTTTTGCATCACGTCTATTTGAAAACAACCGTTCCAACCGAGGAATGATAGGTAAATACCAAACAACTTTAGCAGGTGTTGGTTTCTTCCCTCTATTCGACACCTCTGCTCCCACGTCTAACTTCTCCTTCTTTGTTGTGTACCGCGGCTCATTACAAACTGCACACTTATCCAGTTTTTCATTCTCCTCCCCTCTATACAACATGCAATCATTAGGACATGCATGAATTTTCTCAAGTTCCATTCCCATTGGACACAACACCCGTTTAGCTGCATAACTGCGATTTGGCATCTTGTTGTCAGCAGGGAGTAGTTCTATCATGAGTCCTAGCAATTCCGTCATCGCATTATCAGAAAGACCGTGTTTAGCTTTCAAATTCATAACTTGCAGAGTCGCACTCAAGATTGTGTGACCCGAGCCCTTATACAACGGAGTTTTCTTATTCATGTACATGGCTTCTAAAGCTTCTGGTTTGCCAACAAATTGCCTAGCCACGTCGTCTGTCAAATTAGTCAACTTATCATCACATTTCATTTCACAACTTTGCCCTCCCTTCTCAGCATTATTTTGTTCTTCCCTAATGCCACCATCATGATTCTCGCCATGCCATACCCAAATTATATAGCTTTTATCAAAGCCATGCATAATCAAGTGACCCCTAACGCCAGCAACACCTAAATTAGCATCATTCATGCAGTTTCTACAAGGACACCTAACAATTTTCACTTCTCGCATGTTCTGTTGCAACATCAATGAAATGTTCAACCAACCTCCGGTATTCAGGACTTGTACGCGCATCCTCTTCAATTATACGAGCACGATCCATATATATATATATATATATATATCTATGTGTCGAACAAGGCACAAGCAATACAACCTAAACAAAACCAAGCAATCCAGTCAAAAAATATGGTTGCACCATGCACGTAACATGCAAATAACACCTAACTAACCAGTATCCAATAACCCATTATACTACACATCCACAATTTTACAATTACAAAACAAAATCAAGGCAAGTGGCCTCGCATACACCGATGTCATCAAAGATACATACATGTCGATAATTGGGATTTGAGAGGGAATCAAAGACCAAGATTTACACACACATACCTTCACAAATCAGCTCCCAAACTTTGGGGTTGAATCTAGGACCTCCAAAGATTTTAACAAAAGTTGCTAACAGTTCAAAACATTCAGCCCGTCAGACCATTTTAGTAAATCACAAAGGGTTTTCGAATTCGAAAATCCTATGCAGTCAAAACTGTCTACCCACTTTCAGTACAGCATAAACCACTCTTACTAACTTTCGAATTCGTAAACTGTACAGCCAACCCTTTACAAATCAAGCATGTGACTTTAATTATAAAAAAACTTCTTTGATTCTAATTCCTATAATTACGATTTCGTAAATATAACAATATCAAAGAAAACATCCACGTCATCACAATATGGTACATTACTTTCGATTTCGAAATATTTGTTATACATTTTACGATTCCTTAAACATCACACCTTGAAAATGAAAGATGGTACTAGCAAGTGTCTTTCTTTTTACGAATCTTAAACTTGACCTTATTAAGTTTTTGATTTCTAAACTTAATAAGGGTACATTTCTTTCTACTCTTAAACCTTCACCTACACTTAAACACTTCAAATTGATCAACACTCTACTACAATCATCTTCATTTCGAGCTCGAACATTGTGTCAAACGGCGTTTTCAATATTTACGCCGTCTGAAATTTCTAACAATTACCCGAGGGGTTTTCGAACTCGAAAACCTAGGTCACCGGCGTTTTGATCCGACCGCCGTGCACCGGCGACGTCTCCGGCGACATTTCCAGTAGTGTTATAAGGAATGCGTATATTGTGAATGTTCTACAAGGAATATACATCTTCTCAGAGATGGTAATACATATATTCTAAACATGGTAACACAACCATGTCCGAAATACACTTCTATTATACATGGTTATACAACCTCTATTCCCATAAGAGTTGTATTCATACCATAAATACATATCTTGGTGATCTACGGATTGTAGCCATATAAATACCCTAAGAGGTTTGGTAGACCTCTCATCTAATCTCATACTTTATACTTTACGCCTTAAGAAAATATACTGACTTGAGCGTCGGAGTGTCTATCCTCGGGATACCCGGGGTCTTTGTCTTGCAGATCAGTTCGAGAGTCTGGTTTGTCGTCGAAGTGTTAGTGTCCGGCATACATCAGTATTGTGCAAGATGGAGATGTACTTTCCACCTTCTTTTTTGACATAATGGTTCATTTGATCGTCCATCTTGTTAGAGAAGTGAAGTTTTGTGGGCCAGTGTTTTTACGATGGATGTATCCATTTGAGAGGTACATGAAAATTTTTAAATTATTTGTGAATAATCGTTACCGCCCAGATGCAAGCATGGTACAACGTTATGTTGCTGAGGAGTCGATAGAGTTTTGTACTGCATATCTCGACCTAATTGATTCAATCGGTATCCCTGAACCAAGACACTACGGCAGTATTGGTGGAAGACCTCTTAGGCGTCGTAAATTGGTTAACCCGACAGTGGTTGATATGAACACAGCCCACCTGTATGTTTTAAGAAACAATGCAGAAATGCAACCATACATTGATATCAACATAGCCGAGGTTGCGGCTCGTTTTCCGAGGATGGAGCCAAAAGATGTGGATTTGTATCATATACAGACCTTTGCAGAATGGTTGAATAAATATGTGAGGACAGGTGATCACAGTGAGATTGTGAAATGTTTGGCAAGGCGACTAATGGAAACAGTATGTTCATATGGTGGGTATGACATTGGCGGTTTTACGTTCATGACAAAACATGTAGACGATATGAGTACAACTCAGAACAGTGGTGTAACTCTATTCGATGAGGGTCTAGGTGAGGCAAACTCGAATGATCAGCATTTTGGGACCTTGACTGACATCTAGGAGCTTGACTTTGTTGGTTTGAAAGTGGTAGTTTTCAAATGTGACTGGGTTGAATTGCGACATGGCTTAAAGAGAGAACCGCTAGGGGTCGTACTGGTTGATCGGAGCAAGAAGGGTAGCAAATATGATAAGTTCATCCTAGCTAATCAAGTCGCACAAGTGTTTTATGTTAAAGATCCCAACTCTAAAAATTGGGAATTTTTATTGGATGAAAAGCGTAGTTTCATTGGCGACGACGAGCTTTTTAATGGCACGTGTGTCGATGTCCTCCTGGAAATAAAATTCCCTTTAGAGAGAGTGAATGTGGCAGAAGATGACTCCAGCTTGCATGCTCTGCTTTGTCGCACCGATCATGATGATGGAACTTGGATTAACGCAACCGGGAAGTCAACTAGAAGGACGGGCAAAAGGAATAGGAATGGCAAAGGGAAGAATAAGAAGTGAAGCACGTGCACATTTTGTTTCCTACATTTGGTAAGGTATGTTAAACATTGTAACCTAAGAAGCTTAAAATTGTTCAGGAAATGAATGCAATGTCGGTAACCATTTTTTACCATATTTCCCGTGTAATCTTCTGGTGGTGGAATATACACCGTACAGGTGTTCCTCGTCAGGAACACGTTTAAGATTAGATGTTCCTACATCGTAACGTAATTATGGCACATAATTGACAATGAAATAAAAACAATGTCAACTTACAATCGCTGGAGCTGAACAACAAGCACATGTAGGAAGCAAGTAAGACATAATAAATAGTGTAAAATACAATTCTTCAGGTATCGGAACATCAGTAGATTCAAGGAGGTCACATTCATATGGTTTTTGCATTCCATCCCTAAGTGAAAACAATCAACTTGGGGGCATAATTTCATTCTACATCACAGCATTTTAGTTCAAAATAAGCCTACCATGGCAATTAAGTACCTAATATGTCATAGTTTTGATAAAGTACAAGAGAAAATCATGTGTATATGCTAAACGCACTTGTCACATGCAAATAACAAAGCACCATGTTGTAAAATATGGTCTTGTACTTGGTGATCCCTACCTAGGCTTGCGTGCTCAGACCAGCTTCCATGTCCACACCACCATGAGAAGTTCCTGCCAGAATACGTCGCAGTGCCTTGACCTCCTTCTTCGCCATGTAGTTCTCCTTTCTTCAGTTCACCCAACTCAGTCTCCATCAGCCTCATTGAGTCGAACATAGCATTAAATCCGGCAATCAAAGGAGATTCTACAAAAAACATCACGAATGTGAAGATACAACCAAGTTAAATCAATAACTATATAGATAAAATACCAAGTATACAAAAAGAGTAGTTACAAATCCTAACCTTGCGGTGGAAGCTGGCTACAACTCGTTATCACTAATTTGTATATAGGTCGAGTTGAGTTCCGAGTTATTTCTCAACTTTGTTTCAAGTCAAGTGTTCGGGAAATTAATATTACGATAAATATCAGAATATTTATTTTTGTAAATGAAGTATAATGTTTACTAGTATACATTATATAAAAACACAAAATACTATTCCATTATAAACATGTGAATGAATTCAATATCAATTTTAACGACTACATTTGTGCAATAGAGTTACTCACGAGTAAACTCAGTCAAGTACCTCGTTTGATCATCTCGCGTTTGTAGCAAGTCTGGTTTCGAGTAATCACGAACAACTCAGATCAATAAGCACCCCTAGTCTGTGGGGATATATTTATTGAACACCTAGTTGAGTACTGGTTGTTTATTAGCAACGTCTCTCTAGTTTTAATTCCCCTAAACATTCATCAACACAATGTTTTGTTAAATGCCGTCATCAACACAATTCATATTTGTTAAACATTCCCATAAAAATTCTTAAATATTGTAACTATCTTTTGTTTATTAATCCTTGTTGGTTATTACTATGTTTCTATGGGTTCCAATATCGGAACCATCGTATGTTCGCATGCAACCTAATTTAGCTTACTTCCTCTAATGGAATGATCATACACATCTGCTGGAATAGTCTATTGGAGATATCGGAAGTACCTTAATTTCATCCGTGTTGCCACTTAGTCACGTTCTTCATGAAGAACCTGGTTGATTATTAAGCCAGTTCCACACGTTACGATATTGGAACCCTTTTATGTTCTCATTCTAACTAACTTGCCTCAATTCCTCTACCGGGACAGTCCTATACTTGGTTATACTTGGTCGCGTTCCTCAACCGGAACATACACAAGATTCATATATTTTCAGAGTGCTCCTTTAAAACACACACACACTAAGGTGCAGTACCTATGACAACAGATGACATTCAAAAATATGATATTAAAACAAGCAGAATATGCCAGAAGTTTAGAAATTTGTTCTAAATAAACCAACATTCAAAAGCTAACAAAAGCACTCGCTTTACGAGAAAGTCTAGCATTTTAATCAACTGAATCAAAAAACATAAGTCTCAAGTCAGGCATCACTACGGCGTCGTGTCCATCGGGTTGCTGCTGCTCAGATTATCCTGGTTTGCTTGGGGTTCTTTAACTTGTGCCGACGGTGGAGGTTTGCTGGTTGCCGCAGAGGTCACAATAGCATTAGGAACACCATTAGGGTCATGCGCAGCCTCCGTGTGAGTAGCTTTTGTCACAGGTTCTTCAGTACCTGGCTCAGCTTCGGTGAATGGGTTGACAAACATAGGTTCTGTCTCATCATCACTCAGCTACAACTGAAATGCACCCTGCTCACAAATCAAATCTGTCTCAGTCCTTGTCTCTTTCACCTCAGCCTTGGCCACTTCTACTTGGACAAGCAGCGAACCAAGGAAATTTGTAAGCCTCTCCACCCAACGCCCATGTATCCCTAAATCACACACACACCTAATTGATCAATATCACATACATAACAATGCACACAGGGTAATTAACAACAAATGAATCAACCAGAAAGGACATAACACAAATATAAAACATAGAGTGCAAACCTGATTGAAGTTCAGCATCTCGACCCCTTTTTGCAGACCTGGCAGAAGCTCCCGGCGTGTCCCTAGGCTTGAACCTCCCTGTTACCTTATCAAATTCTATGAGCTTGTGCTTCAGCCACTCCTTGTCATAGAACTCCATACGCTTTGGTTTGTTAACAGGTAAGATGCCTCGCTTCTCCATCATCGCAGTAACCAAGGAACCATAAGGCAGTAGCTTCTGATCGGTTCCCGCAGTTTTCTCCAAGTAGTTAAAGATGGAATAGCCAGGGTTCATCTCAACTCCCTCCATAATGCAGTAAAACAGCATTAGGTTTCCAATGGTGCACTCACTAGGAGATCCCCCAGAAGGCTGTATACTCATCGCTATTAGCTCGTAAATCATTCTGTTCTCAATCGACAGATACGAGAGGGGATAGCGATCAGCACTAACTTTGCCTGTGCCTTGAATGCCGAAGTACTTCCTACGCATCTCAATTATGTCTAGTGGATACTTATCAGCTTCTACAGGCCACCCCTGCTGTATCCAGAACTCTACAGGTCCATCTTTATTATCGGGCTTCAGGAAGGATTGATCTACGTAAGGGCAACCTATTGCTTCATTGATAGTAAATTTATTGACATGAATGACATAGCCATTGACCTTAGTAGAGTCAGGGTGGTTCAAATCAGTGCCTAGGTTAGAGTAGAACTGCAGCACTTCATCTCGGTGTGTAGGTTTGTTCAAAGTTAGCAACTTATCAAAATGACTCTTTGAAAACTTAGAAACAACAAAATCTAAGTTCAGTTCACTAACTTTATCAGCATCAAGAATCATACATTTAACCAAACCCCTCCTAATCCACTTCACGTACCTCGCTTCAGCCTGTGGATTGAAAAAGTTGGTACTGGAACCCGGGTCGGTTCTGGGAGGTGGGTGTCCCTTCTTTGCCCGATTTTTTTTCATCGAGCCCAGCATAACCCTCGGTCGCTCCTCAGCTGCTGAACTACTTGTCGTTGTGCCTGCTCAACCTGCTGGAGCTGAGTCCGATTTGCCGCCACGCCTTGGGGCCGCTTTTCTGCCACGCCCGGAGACCGCTTTTCCGCCACGCCCAGAGACCGCTCGACTGGATGTCGCATCAACTTCCGGCTCAGGCTCATCCTCCGGCTCAGGCTCACCCTCCAGTTCAAGCTCAGATTCAGGCTACGGCTCAGGCTCAGATTCAGGCTCCGGCTCAGGCTCAGATTCAGGCTCCGGCTCAGGCTCAGCTTCAGGCTCCGGCGTTGTCTGAGGCTCAGACGGAGGATCTTCAACCGTGGGCTCGACGGGCGGTGGCTCGGCTTTCTTCCTCTTAGCAGGACCTTCTTTTTTACCATGGCTTTGCTTGATTCACAGTTATGGGTAGGGTTTTGTGTGGTCTTGCCCTGTCGATTTGGGGGAAAGTTTAGAACTGTGAAAACAATTTTCTGATTTTAGATCTGGATTGGATTGAAAGAGTTGACTTTGGTTACGTTCACACTAGGTTTTCTACTTGGTTCCGATTTCGGAACGAACAGCTGTAAGGCACCATTTATTTCAGAATCGTTAAATAATGACACAAGTACATAACTTAATTTGCTTCCGATACCGTAACCGTATTCAACAGTTTAAAAAATGACTTGGCCTATATAAGGACAGCGTGTGTGGGATAACACATATACTTAGCATTGAATGAGATTTAGCTTTGGCGCGAGTTGCCTTTTTCTCCCACCTTTTTCACCCTCCTCCAAATCTACACTTCATTTTTTTGGGTTTCAATTACCCATTATCTCTCTACTTCACAACAAATTGTAGTATATCCTTGCATATATAAAAGTTTGGATTTTGAATCTAGTTTTGAAGTGATTGAGACTTGTTCTTCTTTGTTGTTGTTCTTGTTCTAATAGGTGCAATCTCCATCCTTTGATTTATATCCCTTGTGAATCTATAGCCCATTAACCACATCTATTGTTAATGAAAATTTGTTGTCTAACTTTCTTTTGTAGTAATTTGTGCTCATTAGTGCCTTTCATGTTCATCCTTTGCAAGTTTAGATGTATCTTCTTTGCTAAGTATATGTGTGTATTCAACATCTTAAAACATGCATGCATGTATACATGTTAGTATTTTGTGTGTTACGATCATGGGTGCATTTTCTTTGTTTGAAACACAAATGTCTAATTCTTGTTAAATGTGCACCATAAAATTGTGTAGGACTAATGGCACGTGGTAAGAAAAAGAATGACAAGAAGAAACCTTTGTTAGAGGAAGACATTTTGGATGATGGACTTTCTAGTGGTGACGATGAGCCGTCATTTGTTCTTATGAGGGATAGAACTCATTGTCGAGTTCTTGAAAGGAGAAGGGCAAACCAAATAAAAACCTCTATGGTTTTTAATAGTTTTGGTGAGGCTATATCCGACGAGGGAGCAATGTGGTCGAGTTGGATTGGTAAGATTGCTCGGACAAGGATTGAGATCACCATCAAGGATTGGCGCAAGGTGGACATGTCTTTCAAGCTTACACTATGGGGAGATTGCAAGGTAAATTATAAATACCCTTGTAGTAATATTTTGTGGATGGATATACAACTTTTTAGAATTTGTTCATGTGTAGGAACCATTTGAGATTGAAGCTCCCGATATTGATGAGGTTATTAGGCAATGCCTTATGAAATTGGGTAAATGTGCTGGAGACTTTCGAAATGCATTATCTCGAGACTTAATTAGGAAGAAGGTTTATGCAAAACCGGCATGGGAAGTTTTTCCATGCATTCAACAAGAGAAGCGGGATATCTTCAAGGCAATGAGTGAGCTTCGCGAAGCAAATGTAAGATTATCATTTATTCAAGTCACATGCACATAACACTAATCAATCGTGGTAACACAATCACTTGGTATTATGACACGTTTTCGTAGGGTACAACAAAGGAAATGGCTCGACTAGCTAAGCTAAACCTAACCCTATTCACGGGAGGCCGCGCGGGTTATCGTGGTGTGGGAAAAAAGCTAGTGGTCGAGCATCACGAAAAAGAGGTGAAAGATTGCATGGACGGAGGTATGGGTGAAGAAGAAGCAAGGCAAGCGGTTAAAAGGAAGAAACCGAGTGACTTTTGTAGGCTTGATTTCTTTCTTAGGGGGCGTCAAAACAAAAAGGGTGAATATGAGCATGATGGAAACAAAGCCCTAGCTAAAAAAGTGGTTAGTTGAATTATTTGCATTACTTATAATGAGTTTTATTTCACATACTACCATTCATTAATTTGGACTTGTGCATTCACATACTTTTGGGAAATTGAATCTATAGGAGGAAGCCCAACTTAAGGAAAGAGACGGTGAATTTGTCCCTACAAAAGAGCATGACATCCTAGTTGAGGCAACAAAGAAGACGGAGAATTCATTAAGGGTACGAGGGTATGGTAATTTCTTGAACCATTCTCATGCGTATGAGACGGTTAAAGGGTCTCAACAAGCCCTATCAAAGTCGGTTGTGAAGGAGTTCAAGATCCGAGACGTAGCCCTAAATTCTCATGATATTTTACTCCGCAAACTTTTCAAGAAGGATGGCATTGATCTACCTAAAGATTGAAAGAAGTTGACATGGATTGGGAGTCTAAATCCGTTGGCTCACACCACTCTCCCATCGACATAGAAGTGAATGGTGAACCGGCAAATCCACAACACGAGAACGAAGATATGGCTTTTGATTACACTCCAATCAAGAAGGTATCCATATATAAGTTTTTAAAATTTTTGACGTTTAAATGTTGATCATTTTTGTTTTTTGACACATGTTATGCCAACTTGATGAATAGGCTTTACCATGTCATTTATATGTTGATCGTCCAAGTAGTGGGACAACCCTCCATGTTGCTAATGGATTGTTCGAACAATCTATACTTTTTCACCATCATGAGAAAATTTCCGAAGGCATTGGAAGGGTATCTTTGGACAAATCTTTAGTACCTAGTGCTAATCTTCCAATCCCCGAAAAGGAGATTTTAAAGGTTGGCAAGGGAGAAGGATATTTTGTCTTGTGGCCTAGATGCCTAATTAGGGTCACTTCTCTAGGTGAAGGTGTTCCCAAATTTGAGGGGCAAATTCCAAAAATCATACCAAAAATGAAGCAAAACCTTCCACCTCCGGTAGTTGGAGACAGTGCCATTCTTCACCCGATGCCACAATATGTGGCCGTATTGTACAATTGGATGAAAAACATCGATCCTTACTCGACTTATGTCTTTGCGGCCCAAGAAAGAGTGTTTGGTGTCGAACGCAACTTAATTGTTTGTTGGAGAGATTTTGATGACTTTTGGAAGCTAAGTTTGGTTCCCGACACCATTATGGATCTCAATCAAATGTAAGTTTCTAGAGTACCTTCCTTTGAAAAATTTGTATATGTTGATTTATATACAAATCCGTAGTGCTAACAAGTTTGTTGCATATATGAAGATATTTAGATGCATCGGGAAACAAGAAGGGAAAAGATTGGATTGGAATGCTATGCCCAACCACGATTTCTGACACATCTGTCTCCGACAATGATCGTCTATCATATATGCAACATGACTTTCGCAATAAAGAGAAATATTTTTTCTTGGCACCTTACCTAGAATGGTGCGTTCTTCATCTTAGCATCTATACAAGCTCGTCTTTACTAATTTTAAGTTCACTTCTCTAACTTGTTGTTCTTTTTTGTAGCGGGCATTGGAGATTGATGACAATCAATACTAGGACAAAAGTTGTGTATTGGATTGATCCTCTCCATCTCAAACCTTCTCAATTTATGATGGATCTCGTATCAAGGGCTCTAGATCATGTCAACACGGACAAGTACACCAAAATGAATGTGGTTGAAGTTAAGGTATTATCATTACCTTTCACATTATAAAATCTTTCATTCTAGGTATTAAGATTATAACTTGTAGTTCAATATTGTGTAGTACAAGAAACAAGACGATGGATGGTCGTGTGGCTTCTACGTTATGTTGTATGCTACCCATTTAATCCGAATTTTACAACCCAACAACGTAACCTTTCATACCGTAAGCTTCATTTTGCTCTACATCTTTCATTTAAGTCTAATTAGCATTCCTTCTTCATTAATTTAGACATCTTTTTTTCCACTATAGCTTTTGCCTAAGAATGTCACTCCTTACACAATTGGGGAGGTTAATGTCGTGCGGAATAACCTAGCTCAATACCTTGTGTCCATCCGCTCAAATGTCATTGGGAATCCAATCATCTAAAGCTATGAATATGAGGTGCAATGCTTGTATTTCTTGTTAGACATTATATTTCAAAACAAGGATATTCCGTTCATGGTTGGTTCTTTTGTGAGCGGCACATCTAGTTCATCAAGCCGTTTCCTGTGTTTTCTTTTTGCTAGCATAGACCCCTTCTTGTAGTCTTTTGAAGGCATGTGTATGGCCTGGTCTATTAAACGATACTAATTGTAGCCATTTTACCATATTGTAGTTCCGGTAACGGAACAACATTAGGATTATATTTCCTTTCTTGGAAGTTAATTATGTTGCACATTAATTTCTGAAAAGGGATTTTCATACCATAGACAGTCGCAAACACCGAACAACTACCAGCATCCGGAACGTATCAAATTTTGGAGGGAAATCAAATTTGAAAAGTGACGCCGTTTTGTCACACCTTCCTCGTCCGGAAGGTGAATGAAATAACCTATTTGAAAAGTGCCACCTTCATTACGTTCCTGCATCGGAAGTGACGCGCTGCATGTCTACTCCCTCATTAGGAACCGTTCATAACCAACTCTGATTCCGTCATTGGAACCATAGATATGTTCTCATGCTTCTGCCAGCGGAAATACCTCAAGCCAAGAGTACACTAGCCTACTTCCTTATCTGGGACATGTATTCCCGAATTCCTCACGTTTCCAGTTCCTCAACCGGAACTGAAAATGTCAACCGCGCTTCCTCAATAGGAACCATTAAAAAATATATCTGCTTCCACCATTGGAAAACTCAATATGTTCACATGCTTAGGCCATCGGAACTAATTCAAGCCAAGATTACACTATCCACCTTCCGTAACCAGAACCTTTATTCACGATTTCAACAAGTTTCCCCTTCCTCAACCGGAACGGCAAATGTCAACCGCAATTCCAGTCAACTTCCTCAATCGGAACCTTCCATACACCGTATTCTGCAGACCAGACCAAGGCGTTCCAGACCGCCGCGTTTCTGCAACCTTCATCCTTATCCCCAGTTACCTTCCGCGACCGGAACATAGCAAACGCCGTATCCTCAAGACACATCCATGGCGTTTCAGACCGCCGCATTTCCGTAAACGATCAGCGGCAGTTCACCGAAACGCCGTGAATCCACCTGTCCGATCCGTGGCGTGACCCTCAACATCGGCTTGAACCGCCGCGTTAGGGGGGGTAGACCGCCGCGGTTACGCCTCCCGCCCAGTAGTGAATTCTAATCAATAATTTTCATAAAATAAATCATTCCCTTATTAAAGAAAAAAGGATGTGCATATTTTTTTACTCTTTTTTCCAACCAAAACTTCGGGAGCATTCTGCTCGTGTTGTTGACTCTTGATATTCCATGTATCTTATTTGTAGTTTTAAATACAATGCACATGTGTACATTTTTGAACTTAGTACACATACATACAATTCATGTAATACTACTGCCTAAACGAATATGTTATTTATTTATCGATAAATTAATAATTTATTCATTTATCGATAAATGAATAACCTCGCTAAATGAATTATTTTATGATGGTCTCAAGAGTATTCATCTATCGAGATTTAACTGTATCTATTTAAAATATATTTGAGATTTGATGATAATAAATATTATAAAATTTAAATTGTGCAAAAATAAGCTTCGAGAAGAATAAATGTCACAACACTTGCCTTAAATGATTGTTTCATTTTAATTGACACTTACCATTTTTAGTATAGTTTAGTCTAATTTCATTAAGAAAATCTCCTGAACTCCCAACTTTATTGACTTTCCATGATAGTTTTTAACTTATTTAAATTACAATTACCGAGAAGCGTAATTTTATTTACACCTACTATTTTTTTATTTACACCCATCACTAAATGATTCATGAGTTTCTGATTAACCAATTGAACTAAGTTTTGTACTTTCAAAAAAACTTGAACTTACTTTTGTGAACACCAATGTAATATTTATATATATTTTAAACGATTTACTTGCACCCCCAACTTTCTAGTTAGATTAGGTGTAAATAACAACACTCAATTTAGACCCCGTCTACTTCAATTTAGTATTTTTATCACATTTTAATTCAGTTCAACATCTTACTATCTTACAGGTTCAACATCTTTCACCATATATCCGTTTAGTTTAACATTATTTAGCTCAGTCCAGTAAGTTGACAAGATATTAAGAACGTAAGGGAGTACTACATCCTTCCCAGTGCAGACTTTTCTTATTTTGATGTCTCAGGCTGAGTTATACACTTTTTTTTAACGGTAAATGTCATTCACATTCACTTTTTTCCATTCATTTCAACAATTTTTTCTCAAACTCGATATTATTATTCCATCTTACAATTATTAATTTAGCTTCCACCTCCCATATGCAACTTTCATTGACATGGAACAATATAATAGATGGAGCAATTGATCTCCTTGGAATAATACAATAGATGAGTATTAATAATTAATCGATCTGCTTAACCGACCGACCGGTTGAACCCCACTTGGGAGTGCGTTAAGGTAACTTTTAAATGTTAAAATAATATCAGTTTTTTTAACGAGTGTCCAAAAAATTGATTTTTAGATTTGTATTGTAATATGTTTCATAATAACTACTCCATGTCTAAACATGGATTAAAAAATATGCTAATAATAGAAAAAAGTGCTATTGTACCCCTAAGTGTTTAAATAAGTGCTTATGTACCCCTATGTTTTTCAAAAGTGCCACTATACCCTCAAATCTATAATTTGGACAGAATTTTCTTTTGTCAAATGTAAAATGTCCAAAATACTCTCACTATTATTTAATGGTAAAAAAAATTCTATGACGAAAATTACCCAACCAATTCTGTTACTTCATCGGAATGAACGGGTTGAATCCGAGGGGACCAAAACCACCGAGCCTAGAAATTAGTGTGAGCCGGGGGACCGAAACCGCCACACCCAGTAATAATTTGCGTGACTAGCTCAAATTACCAAAGGAGGTAATAGAGTTAGCGAGATTATGGTAAGTTCATCAGTGTTTTCAATTTGTTGAGTTTTTGGATATAAAAGTTAACTTTTTTCAATAACACCGTGCATTTATTCTGTAATTCAGTGATATCGATTTCTTCAATTTTTTTTAGTGCCCGTGGAGTTTTGGATCTGGGAAAAAAATAACCCAATAAGTGAGGGTAAATTTGTCTTTTAGTTCAAAATACCGTTGAAAAATTGGTTTTAGAGGTACACTTCTTTATTCAATGTAATTATAGGGGTACATCAGCACTTTTGAATTACTCGGGAGTACATTGGCACTTTCTTATAAACATAGGGGTACCTCTGCTTTTAACCCCTAATAATATTAGTGACACAATACTGACATGTGTCTTGCGTTTCTCAGACTGCGGGACCTGCTCCTAAAAATTCAAAATTTGAAATGCACATTCATATTCCATAGAAGAAGAAGAAGAAGCAAAGGGAATCTCTAACGGTTTTTTAAGCGCTCTCTCTCTCATACATTTCATCCTAGCCGTCCCATTCCCTCATCATTCACCGTCCGATTTTCCCTCTCTGCATCCATATTTCAAATGCTCCATCTTCTCGCTCATCTCCCCTCTTTTTCATTCACCTCCATCCAAATCACTAAACCCTAGGTCGCAACGCAATGCCGTTATTTTCCGGCACCGCAAGCGCAATCAAATCCAGATTCGGCTTCCACGATCACTCCTCCTCGGAGATGAAAACGGTGAAGAGCACGCCAGATCTGGAATTTAAGTCGGCTGCTACCGCTCGCTCCGCTGTTCGGACTTTGAGTAGTTTCGACGACGAGGACGACGCCAAGCCCACGCCCTTAGTCAGAAGCTTCGACTTCAACGAGGACCCTAACTTCTGGAAAGAGCACAGTGTTCAGGTACAATATTTGTATCTCTTTTGAATCTTGGTTCCTTTTTCATTTCAATCGAGGCTTTATGTGTTCAAATGACCTTGGATTGTGCGGTCAAATTTTCCTTCAATTGGATACTTGTTAATCTGCTGCTTGATGGTTTGCAGGTCATTATCAGACTGCGTCCCTTGAATAACTCTGAGATATCTGTGCAAGGAGCGAACCGGTGCGTCAGACAGGATAGCTCCCAGACGATTACTTGGACAGGACATCCAGAGTCTCGTTTCACGTTTGATGTCGTGGCAGATGAAAGTGTTACCCAGGTGTGTTATGTAATTTATTTTCTTCTCCTACTCTATTTAATCTTTTTGCTTGACTTTTGGCATTTCTGACCACTGTAATTTTCACAGGAGATGATGTTTAAAGTGGCGGGGGTTCCCATGGTGGAAAACTGCATGGGCGGCTACAATAGTTGCATGTTTGCCTATGGTCAAGTGAGTCAACAGCCTTTCGCTCTCCTAGTTTTATATTTGGATGTTTTTTTTTGGAATACCTACGTATTTATGCATTGATTCTGTGTCATGTTTCCCCTTGAAGACTGGAAGTGGGAAAACTCACACAATGCTTGGAGATATTGAGGGAGGAACCAGAAGACATAGTGTCAATTGTGGGATGACACCTCGTGTCTTTGAATATCTGTTTTCGAGAATTCAAAAGGTGCCAGTACATTTCTTTACTCATATGTGCACACAAGTCATTCTCGTGCTTTAATTTGGTTGCTTGTTCTTATTTTTTAGCAAATTTCAGCCTTAACAATTGTAATTCCAATTCTCTTTTAAAACTGATGTTCAAATTGTGCTGTGGTCAATAATTAACCTTGTGCTGGGATCATGGATACCTAATTGAGCGTGGTTTGTTTTCTGCTACAGGAAAGAGAAGCGCGGAGAGAAGAAAAAATAAGATTTATCTGTAGGTGCTCTTTTCTAGAAATATACAATGAGCAGATTCTTGATCTCTTGGATCCTTCCTCTATGAACTTACAGGTATTGTTTCATTAATTACTTAGAAGTAAACTGCTAGTTATGAATCATCTCTAACCACGGGAGGTTCTAAAAAATTCTATAGATCAGAGAGGATAACAAGAAGGGAATTTATGTTGAGAATCTCACTGAGGTAGAAGTGACGAGTGCTCGAGATGTGATCCAACAGCTTCTTCAGGTATGTACTTTGTCCCAGAATGTCATTCTTATTTCTCTTTGGCATTCCTCTGGTTTGTTCCCCATCAAATGAGTGTGGGTCACTAGTAAGCACTTTGCAAACTGCATCTGTTAAGTGAAGAAATTCACCAAGCACTTAAAAGAACATTTTCATTACTGAAGATTCTATTGTGTCAATTTATTATTCTTATTCTAAGGCTTCTATGGAATCTTAAGTATCTCCATTTCTGCATTCTTTTTACAGTTATGCGTAATTTGACACTAATTACCTTATTCAATATGATACCATGTTATGATGGTAGAAGTATAGAATGGTGAAGTAGACAGTTGCCTGTACACAGCCTCTTTTATTCCTCTCTTTTGTGTTTCTGCGGCTATTATTCTCACAAATCAAGTTATTCAGGGTGCTGCAAATAGGAAGGTTGCTGCTACCAATATGAATCTTGCCAGCAGTCGCTCTCATAGTGTGTTTACTTGCACTTTAGAAAGCAAGGTGATTATAAAACTCTGTATTACTTGCAGTTTTAATTTTGCTTCATCAGTTTTATTTAATTGCTGTGTACTTGTTCTTTTAGTGGGAGGTGCAAGGTGTAACTCATCATAGGTTTGCTAGGCTCAATCTTGTTGATTTAGCTGGCTCTGAAAGGTACAGAAGAAGAACCATATTGTAAGTAAGAGAATTGCAATAGCAGTCATTCTTATGCTGTTCTTTTCACTACAGGCAAAAGAGCTCTGGTGCTGAAGGAGATCGGTTAAAGGAAGCTACCAACATAAACAAGTCCCTTTCAACATTAGGGTTCGCGATGCTTTTGCTTATGCTTGTATTATTAGAAATTTGTATATTTGTAGTTTGCTGGGTGAACAATTAATTTTTTAAAAAAACTGGTCTTGGGTATTGTATTTAACTATCAGCATATTTGACACGCAGGCTAGTTATAATGAATCTTGTAAACATGTCCAATGGGAAGTCCCTTCATGTGCCTTATAGGGATTCAAAGCTCACCTTTTTGCTACAGGTAAAAATATGATGATGTTGGTAATTTTCATTTGCTGATTCATTTCTATAATAGATGTCAACAGAAAGTTTATTACGACCCCTGGTTCCGGGTTACGAATAAAAAATCAGCTCTGTACTAACTTTATCCCTTGTTAAGAGTCCTGTTTTTTTTTTTTCTTTCTTATTTTTCATCTCTAATATCTTCAAATGCTTACAGTTATTATTTACAAAGGTTGGATATTTAGATTTTTTTTTTGCCAAATCTAACATTTGAAATCTAAAGTGACTTACTTTTGAAAGAAGACTAACAAGGGACAAAATGAGTATTTGATTTTAAAAAATTGCTTTATAGTTTATTAACTGAACTATACATTTTAAGATAAAATACTTATTTCTAGGAGAAAAGGGGTTGTATTATGCGAGTGTTAAAGATTTGGGTTTTTTTAATGATCACTCCTTGCTGTTTCCAGCTATCCAAAATCACATGTTGTTTTTGCAATTAACCCTGTTCTAGTTATCTTGTCTATCTAATTTATATTTTATGATTTCTTTTAGGACTCACTTGGTGGCAATGCAAAAACAAGTATTATTGCCAATATCAGTCCTTCGAGCTGGTTAGCATCTTAATACACTGCTACAGAGAAATTTCATGCCTTAAGATTGCGATTTAAGTAGTCTTCAAGTTTTCCCGTTATTTCACTTAACTTCACTTTCTTAACTTACTTCTCTGCCTGGAATCTATGCAGTTGTTCATTAGAGACCTTGAGCACACTGAAGTTCGCTCAACGCGCAAAGTACATAAAGAACCATGTAAGTTGTGTGGTCAACATAGTGCTTGAGCATGGGTTAAGATCTAAGATTCAGTTCACTACTGTAGCTTGGATTTATAGATAGAAATCAGAATACAAACTGATCTGAGGCTCTGAGCTGGAGACACACAGAAGAAGATATAGTGCTAATGATATTTCTATATGATCAGGCTATTGTAAATGAAGACGCTTCTGGTGACGTTCTTGCTATGCGGGTACAGATCCAAAATTTAAAGGTAATGAATTTTAATTTTTTTTTTTTAAATAATTTATTCTTTCTTTTGAGATAATTCTTTCACAAAAGCCACATCACATATCCTCTGATGCAGATTTTTTATTTCTTTAATATGTGCTCTTTTTTTTTTTGAGCTTGAATCTCTACTTATGCTAGCTAAGGATGATTGTACTCTCTCCATACTACATAGCTTTTAAGTTTCACTGGGTACTGTTTACTTCTGTCATAATAAAATACATTGAAATTTGATTGTGCGGCTGTTTGAGAGACCTGACTGTACAACATGATACTCTCATGAGAGAATTTGGTTTCATACTTCCAGTTTTTGTGTTCATGCACTGCAAGAAGAAACACTTGCTTGTTCAAAATTTCATATTAAGTCAGTTTGATACATGTGTCCTTTGCTTTTCAGAAAGAAGTATCACACTTAAGGAGTCTCCTAGCAAACGGAGGACCTGCGAACCATGATACTGATACTCTTTCTTCAATTCCTGACTCTCCTGGAAGCTTTAAATGGGAAGGACTTCAAGGGCTGTCTACTCCACTTACATCTACCAAAAAGATGTCACACGTAAGAACCCTACTGAAAAACAGCCATATATATAGATTTTAAAATAATTACGCAAATTTTTGTTTCAGAAGAAAGAGTATGAAGTAGCCCTAGTTGGAGCTTTTAGAAGGGAAAAGGAAAAAGACAGTGCATTACAGGCAATGTCTGCTGAAACCCAGGCTGCAATGAAACTGGTAAGACCATCAGTATAAGCACTTAGTTTTATTGATAAAAACAAGAAGTCAGAGCACTTTGACTCACGAAACCATTTGCGGGTAAAAAGGATGTATAAAGCTCTGAAAAGACTTATCCTTGTGTGGCTAAAAAGGATTTGTTTTCCCTGAATCAGGCCAAACAGAGAGAAGATGAGATTAAAGGCTTGATGATGCGATTAAAATTTAGAGAAGCTGGAATAAAGAGACTAGAAGCAGTTGCTTCGGGAAAGATCTCAGCCGAAACCCACTTGCTTAAAGAAAAAGAGGAACACTTGAAGGAAATAGAGGTTTTACGCACTCAGGTTGATCGCAATCAGGAGGTGACACGATTTGCTATGGAAAACCTTCGCTTGAAAGAAGAGATCAGAAGGTACGATATATACGGGTCTTGCTTAATATTGTCTTCGAGTTAAATTATGGGTGATGCATAGAGACCAAATATGAAATATAACTGCCAATTCTAATATCCTGCTTTGGAAATTTGTCCAAGAAGTTCATGTTGATGAAATTCTGAATAAAAAATATGTCTAGCAATAGTAGAGTCTAACCAAGCAAGTTTTGCTCCTGAAATTCTCTTAAGAGGTGCCAGTGCTACTTCTTACATTGAGCATGTACATGATCCCTACTCCATGGTTTTGTTTCTCATGTTTTTACGTTTGTGCCAATGCAGGCTGAAATCTTTTTGCGAGGAAGGAGATCGTGAAAGAATGGATGAACAGATTGCGATGTTGCAAAACAAGGTCAGTCCTAATCTTGCCTAGGTGGCTTTGTATTTTGAATACACCATCCAGTGTTTGTCTCTTCTAGGGTTGATAAGCACTGTTCTGTGTAAAACTGCAACCTCTTTTATGAAGTATTTTGACATCTTAAATTATCTGTTGCATTGGATTATTGCTTTTCAAAACATATTATGATGTATTCTCTGGATTAACTTTGTTTTCCAAATGCTGCAGTTGCTGGAAGCTCTGGATTGGAAACTTATGCATGAAGCAGACCCAGGGATAGTTCAGGTTCTTTCAAGACCTTTGTATGAAACTTGAGCATGTTTCATAAGATGCTTTGACTGATATGTTGTTCTTTATATCCCGTAGAAAGAAAACTCTGAACCGGCGAACTTTGGGGATGCTTTGCTGCTATCTAGTCAGGTAATATTGCTACTCAAAGCCTCAGCCTTCTTCTTGGTTACTTTCTTTCTCAGGCCATTTTTTTTAAACACTAGTCTGGACTGGTACTTGTGTTTCTTTATACACACACATGTATGCTTCCATTTGGTTATAAAGTGATATTAGTGCTACAATGGTTGTGTAAAATGACCCATAGAGAATTTCATTGCACTTAATTCTGCATTATCTTCCCCTCTTAGGATTCTGCATCACCCTGGCGAACATCAATGAATGAGGAGAATGAGTTCCTTCGGATGCAGGTACTTTTTTAGTCCATTTGTTAAAACACTTTTTAATTTCAAGTTTATGGTTGCTTTATCAGAAACTTCTCTTATACTGTCTCAGGCCATTCAGAATCAATCAGAACTTGATTCTCTTCGGAAGAAGCTCAACTCTTGTGTTGAAGAGAAAGAGAAACTGCAAAGGTACTTTTTAGTTGCCATTGATGTGTGGTATCTTCATTTGGATAATGATGTAGTTATTTATGCTGGGAAAGTCGCTTTAAAAGTTGAATGTCCAGGCTGACACAAAAAAAAAATTTCTCCAAATTCTTGTAGACACGTTGATGACTTGCTAACACAACTAGAAGCGGAAAAGGCCTTTGCAGCTGCTAATGCTGAAGAGGCGAAGGAGATACAGCTGGGTCTCCCTTTACTCTCTTACAATCAATTATCCAATACTGCTCCTACTGATCAAGTGGAACTGAAAACGATAGTTGATGCCATTGCTGTCGCCAGCCAGCGGGAAGCAGAAGCTCATGAAACAGCTATTTGCTTGTCCAAAGAAAATGATGAACTGAAGATGAAGCTGAAAGTTATGATTGAAGACAACAATAAACTGATTGAACTCTATGAGGTAGCAGTTGCGGATTGTAATGATGGCTGTGGAGATCAGGATAAAGAACATAAAGAAGCAGAAAATTCTGATTACTGGGAACTTCAGAAGAAAGATCATTTGGGAATGAAAACTGAAGTAGAGAGTTTAAAGCATCAGTTACTGGAAATGCATGAAGAAAACGAGAAATTGATGAATTTGTATGAAAAGGCCATGACGGAGAAGGACGAACTCAAAAGACTCATGACCTCAAGTGAGCAGCAACACAATAACATGACAATCGAAATCTCAGATAAGAAGTTTGCTGATATTGAGACTATGCCTCTGTCCAATGAAGCGATCAGGCCAGCTGGTGAAATGTATACAGATGGTCCCTCTGAAAGTTACAGGAAGAATGGAGTTGTTCACTCCATATCAGGTGCTGTCGCTGAGATGCCAGTGGAAGCTAGCTTGTATGAAGTAGATGTCGAAAATGGATTCTGTGAGGTTTGTGTTTGTCATGATACTTCTCAGCCAGATGAGGATTATCCTTGTAACCTGGGAGTCATTGGTGAGAATGATTGGAAAGCATCTGAAGGGGACATGCATTCAATAGAAGCTCAATCACCTCAATTAAGAGAATCATTGAATGCTGCTGTGGTATTCTCGTCAGAAGATATGAGTTTGCTCCGACAGAAGCTTGTTGAAGCACAAGAGAAGCTCTCAGAATCTGCCCAGGTTATGACAACGTTTGGTTCGCTTGAGAGAACAATCCTTGAAGTTGATGAACTTTCAAAAGCAGTTGAAGGGATAGAATCTGGTTTAGAGGTGAAACATCAAGTGTACGCATCTTCAAATGTTCTTTATACTGAGATGCAGGAGAAGAGAGTCATTCTTGATAGAAAGTTGGCAGCACTGAGGTATTCTTTATTGAATTTCTCTTCATCACTCCATTATTTTGAGCAACGTGAAGCTCAGGCAAGAGAAAAGATAAATGCTTCATCTACTTATCTTAATAAGGAGAGAGAAGTGTTGCTCCGTCTTCAATCCTGCAGGGATGGAATTCTGGCTGCACAGATGACAATGAAACAGTCTGAAGCTGAACTGAATAGTGAACTTGCTCAGTTGAAGTTGAAGGAAGATGAAGAATCCCGAAGAGTAGAGAATGATAGGGTTCTGTTTGCTATAGAAAATGTTGAGCTTACAGATACTCGAGCCTCACAGAAGGATTGGCATCTTATGGGTAAAGCGTCTGAACTGTTAAAGTCTGAGGAGCAGAAGACAAAATTACAGTGTCAAATTAAGCAGAATCTTGACAAACTCGGAGTCACCATAAAGGAAGTTGAGGAGATGAACAAGAAGCTAAGGAAAGTAGATATGGAGATTGAAGTCGTCTGTAAGAAGATAGAGAGTTCCTCACTATCCTTTGAAGAGTTGCATCACAAGCTTGAGAGCATCATGAAAGAGAAGGAGATGATATTGGGAATGATGGCTAACGGAAAGGATGAATATGAGAAGATGATTCTTGACCTCCACCAATGCATGTTTGAAACTGGACTGAAGGAGGAAGAAATGAAGATCCTAGAAGAGGAAATGCACGCAGAATCAGTTAGCGTAGAAGATTTGAGAAGAGCTAAGGCAGCAGCTTCAGAGAGGAAATCGAATTTGCTGGAGGAAATTTCAGGGCATTCGGACAAGATAGAGGAGAACCTTCAAAAAGTTACCGAGTCGGTTGTGGAGTTGAGCTCTTTGCTTTAGAAGAATTAGTTTCTAATAACATGTGATTCTAGCACTCGTTGTTAATGCAGTGCTCTAGCTGCATGATTTGTGTAAAGTAAACTTGTACTTGTTGATAATCCCTTTCTGTTTCTCTTGTTATTCTGAAATGCTCATTTTGATAGAGTAGCAGCAGCAGATGATGAAAATTATTGTTTCTTTTGGATGGCAAGCGAATTGCGCTGGCTTTAGAATCTTTTGACAAATTAACACAAAGGTTCAAAACAGAAGCTTCAAGTGTACTTGTGCAATTATCGACTCTTTTATTCCCTTTTCACATTAATATTAGAGTGATTTAATGGTGGAAATATTCACGTGAAGATTAATTTAATCATATTGGAAATTGCATTCAATCATTCTTTCTAAACCAAAAATGTAGCGAAGGAGTAATAGCTACGAAATTCAGAAGTCTGCAATTCAGGACAAAATGAAAAGCAAGAAACTTGGCAACAGAAACTAGTAACCGCCATCATCTAAAGAAGCGCGGAGAGCTTTCTTGCTACATTTGTAGCAGCTCCGGTGAAGTCCTTTCCAATTCAGCTCACGTCTCTCCTCCATTCTTCATCAAAACCTCCCATTTCTTGATCCTATTCCAAGTTCTAGCCGGCAGTTCGCCGGAATTTATCCAGAAATTCCAAGAGCAAGTTGAAGATGGCAGAAGAACAATCTGAGGGATTTGCCGACGACGAACTTTCCGAGAATGCGCGACAATCCGACTCTTCTTTTTCTACCGGAGAAGACGAGTTTCCGATCAACGACACGGCGATACTGCAGGGGATGATCGATTACGATGCGGCGAGAGGGGTGCTCCCAACGCACAATCAGGCATCCATGTTCTTCTTCGTCAACAATTGGCTTGACAGCCAGGTTCCCCCAAATCACGTGCGAGGGCGGATCGAGAGATTGGCTTACGACTATGTCATGGGGAATCTCACCAATCCTCAACACATCAGTCTCTGCTACACAATATGGGGTCCTCAGCAACAAGTGTACGCCGATTGGAGCTACAAATGGAGCTTCTTCCACCTTCATTACCAGAACTACGCCTACTGGTACGACTGGTATTTCTAGCGACCTTTCCAGGATCCCAGCTTCCGCCTCTTTTACCAATTTGTTGCAATCGCCACCTTTGTAATGTTTCTCTTTTAATCCCTGTAAGTTTTAGGTGTTCTTAAGTAAATTTGGAATGATGTGAAAAATGTAGGAGCAATACTATTTGCAGCCTTGCAGGTTGGATCTTACTTTTACCGTCCGTATTATTTCAAGGAAAGAAAAATGTAAGTGACTAAAGTTTGAACAAGATAAATCAATAAGGACAATCTTGTTAATTTCAATCAAAATACAGATTGCATTAGTAAAATAAAACCTGTAAATAGGAATTCCGAAAATGTAGTGATGCCAAACTTATATTGCCACAATATATTCAAATCCATTTCTTGATGGCTGGTCAATATTTCATTACCTGAAAATTTTCATATTTATATTTTTGAGTTGAAAGGTTTTATCTTCTGGAAACAAAATTGGTTAATAATTTCAAAATATAAAGTTGGATTTTAACTTTTATTACATGATTCAGAAAATATAAATAATTACACATTTAGAATCACATGTTATAATTTTTAAAAATGAGCATCTAAAAGTTGTAATCCACAAAATAAGATTTTTGTTTTGTTTTAAATTAAGTAACATAATCATATTTTCATTTTCAATTTTTTATGGTGGTCAGTGGCCGGGATAGAGCAAAGAGGGTATGGGTAAATTTCAAACCCAATGGGGTGTGAGGAATGAGGAAGGGGCATTTGGAGGAGTGATAAAAGGAAAATTGAAGAATCAAAATTCAAAATTCACCTAATCAACACTAACAAGTGGAATCATTTTTTTTAAAACGATTAACCAAATGACCCCTAAATGAAGGTATTGAACATAAAAATAGTATAACTAAATTTAGTTAAATTTTATAAAATTATATTTTATTAAACTGAACTGATTTAATGATAAACTCATGTAAACATGGCTAATATATTAAAGTGTTTGTGCAATATCTAAAACATCTATGATGGATGTCGTGTCAAAGTTTAAAATTAGTGATTTTAGTATTTTCAAGAGCTAAATTAAATTTTATCAACATGGTTGGAGAAACATAGCTATTTTATTTTCGCTTGTAAGTTATCAAAAATAATATTTGGAGATTTTAGGTGCATCACCAAAATTATTATGCAGGTCCAAAACACACCTATAATGTCTTAAACGTCATGACCTTAGTTTTTGATTGAGTCTACAACACTAAATTGCAATGTAACCCAGCATACATCTGTAATTGCTTATAGGTCCTCCTTACAAGATGCAGAATTTGGCACTCTAGTCTCTACGAGCGCCAAGCCTTCGAAAAGCTGGATATGAAGGCTACAAGGATTTGTTTTGGAATATGAGCAAAGTGGTGAACCAGTTTTAAATTAAAGATGATGGATTCACATCACATGAGCTAATTCAGCTTGTCAAATCCATCATTTACCAACCATTGCCCTCCACAATTAGATTTTGATACCAGCGATTCCTTATTGTTTTAAGGATTCATTTAAATCATTCGCTTAACATGTAGTTCTACATAAGCACTCTCCTTTTTGTACTTAATATGGCTTGGGGAGCCATGAAGAATCCCCCACTAAAGTATGTTGAAAATGAACAAAAACTAACATGACTTAAGCCGAATGTAATATAATGAAAGTTATGACCATTTTTCTGTGACCCAAATGTAGCCAATCTGGTGATCATATACCGCCCGGATATATAAATCAGCTAACTTTACACAATACAGAGAACAATAAAAATTGCTGCAATTGCACAGATCTGTTTACTTGAAGATTGAAAACATGGTTTACTGAGACATTTCAGAATGACTTCTTTTCATAAAAGACGAGGCCATGAATGCCACCCTCAGATTGAGCTGTTTCAGTCCTCACCTCAAGCCTCAACACATCAAATCTCAACAGTTCATGGGCAGAAAGAAGGGATGATGCACGAAGATCCTGCAAATCCTGTTTCACAGCTTGCATGCATGGTATAAGATATGAATTTCAGAGTTGATCCTTTGTCTGCAACATCTCCAACTACACCTTGCGCTATTTTCATTTTAGCAGTTGCACCCAAGTACCTTGAATTACTTCCCTTTGTTAGTGCTTCCAAGGATCCATTCCTCTATACTTGTTCACATGAACCCCGCCCTATCATCCACACACAAGATAGGTCAAATCCCCTGATATATTCCAAAAACGTCATTGTGGTTCTCAAGTCAGCCATGTAGCCATGTAACACAGAGTTGCACATAGTGTACACACCATCCGGAAATAAAATAGTCATAGAAAGTGCACCTGAAAACGTCTATAATCTATATAAAAGACCTTTGCTTCCTATTTTTGATAAAGAAAGTTATGTTATTTTAGTTGACCTTGAAATTTTTTGGCATCCGTTATTAAGTTTCTACCAATTGACATATACAGATAATCTTTAGTTATATCATCTTGGCTCCTTGTCTCAGTTTTCCATACAAATCCCTCTGCAATCCATAAATGAAGAAGCCTCCTGACTTGAATCTCATGGCCTTCTGAATGCACTCCAAAATTGAGAAGGCATGACTTTAAATAATCTCGTAAATGCTTATAAATTAATTCCAGTGTATACCTGCAAGTTTCTACAGCCAAAAAAAAAGCTGACACTTTCATATCAATTGTATTGGCTTTTGTTTTATTTTCATATTTATCAGCTCATATCCATCCCCTTATTATGTTAAGATTGAATTATAATTGCAAAGTAAATGTTAATCTATGTTAGTGAACAACTTTTGGTTTACAAAGTTTCCCATGAAGAATCACGTTGTCGTTCTTCTTCATCTTATTAACTTTTGTTGCTTTCCTTTACTCTTCGCTAGATCATTCTCCCGGCGTCATTGATATTTGCTCACCAAGGAAGTCCTGGAGTTCTCCAACCTTGCCGCCCGGTGCTCGCTCCAGTTTCTGTGCGTGTACGTTTTCATGCTAAAGTTTCATGTTTTAATTGTAAAGTGTTAGGTTTTCATCATTTTGACTTTGCATGTCTAAAACCTTTTTTTATGTTAAATAGTGCAGTTTTTGAAACTTTGTTGACAGTTTTTGTTTGCATGTCAGGTTTTCATGTTATACTGTCATGTTTTCAAAGTAAATAGTTAGGTTTTCATCAGTTTGATTGTGTTTGTCTAAAACCTTATGCTTTCAAATTAAACATCATAGTTTTAAAAGCTTGTTGATATTTTTTGTGTGCATGTCATGTATTCATAGTAAAGTATTAGGTTTTCATCTTTTTTTTTGTTAAAACATCCAAAGGATGGGAGGTATTATATAGGTCTCTCCAAGCCAAGAAAAACCACAGAAGTGGAAAAGTTACATCTAATGAAGCTAAATATGGCTAATAGAAGCTATACAACTATAACCATAACAACTATATGAGAGATTAGACCTCTACACACTTTACAAAAAATTCTCATACCAAGTTGGTGATTTATTAGCGAATTGCCGAGGCAAAACACAAAGCAACCCCCAACTAGGATGAGAAAAAGGTGTAGACAAAATTCAGGCCTATTACATTGAAAATTTTCTGTGTATAGCATTTCAAAATTGTGACGGGATAAACCTGTTTCAGCAGAGTGTCTTCTGTGTATTTTGATGGTAGGAGTGTGAGAAGCATCAAGGCCCAGAAGTCCCTTGGTGATCACAGAGGGGAGGGTAGAACTGGAGAGTGTGCTTTCTATAAGGGTCTGGCTTGCCCATTTGGCTAGAGAATCTGCTGGTTGATTAGCCTCTCTGAAGGTGTGATAGAGTGTAAAAGGAGGGAGCATTAAAGATATAGTATCCAGTAGAAGTAGCAGCCTCCAATATCTCTTTGACGTGTTGAGTATCAAGTTCATAGCTTGCAAGCAGTCAGACTCTATAGTTATATCTGGAGTATTCAATTGCTTTCCAGCTTCAATACCTACTTTGATAGCCAAAATCTCTGAGTGTAGTGGATCTGAGGCAGCTGAGAGAGAGGTTTTGGCCTGCAGAAGCCTCCCCCAGTTATCTCTGATTACAATGCCAAATCCAGCCTTCTCTTGATGCTAGGCTGCATCCACATTGATCTTAATCCCCTTGAAAGATTTGTTCCATGCTATTGGAGCAATATTAGGCTTAGGGGGAATGTAAGGAGAGGGAATGAATCCAGCATTGGCAAGTTCTATATCAACCTGTTTTGTTAGGGTATCAAACACACCAGTGATGGGGCAATATGATTGATTTTTGTGTGAGTTGGAGAGATACCTGTAAAAGCCCATATAGTGGCTAATCTGTCCCAAAGACTGTCACAAGGAAAAAATAGCGAGAAACATATATTGTGCATAATTTTCCATAATTCTACTGAGATGGGGGCATTTATTGTAGAAATGGTGTAGGGAGTCTTGGTTGTTACAGAAACAACATTTTGATGCCATTTGAAAGCCCGAGTAGACTAAAATATCATCAGAAGGGAGAAAGGCATTCAAAAGTCTCCACATGAAGATTGAAATATGATTCTGCAATTGTGGAGCCCGGATAATATTAAGAACTAGCCTTATGGGGAGTGGTTGTCTCAGGATGTGGTAGGATGATCTGATGGAGAAAGTACCTAATAGGTTAGATTTTCATATTAATTAGTCATCTCTATGAGCTGAAAGGGAAGCATTCTGAAGAATTGAGATGGCATTAGGGGGAAGGAACTGTTGCAAAATGGGTAATATAGTAAGCTTGTGAGTGACAAAGTGTGCAACAGTGAGTTTGAGTAGTTCTTCAGAAAGTGGCTGGTAAGGATCAATAAGTGGACCTAAATCAGTCCAATTTGAGGTCCAAAAATTATAGTTGCCTGAACCCAATGACCTTGGAATTTTCCTCTGCAAAGTTATTAACTTTACAGATTCTTTTCCAATTTTGTGACTTTTTGTGTGTATCAGGTAGGGATGCTAGAAATTGAGTCCATGTGCTATCCCTAATTGGTACTTCCACCACAGTTTACAAGAGAAGGATGTAATTGTGGAGGAGAGTGACCTGAATCCTAAACCTTTTTGGGAAGTGGGATAGCACAAAGCATCCCACTTTCTCCAGGTTTTCTTAGGTCGTGTGTCAGTTGAGCCCCAAAAAAAGACAGAAAATTTTCTTTCAATCTTTTTAATTATCTGTTTAGTTGGTTCCATAACTGACCATATATACTGTGGCAAGGACTGTAAACATGATTTTATTAGAGCCACTTTTCCACCTGTACTCAGCCAAATATTTTTCCAGTTTTTCACTCTTTTATCAATAATTTCCAAAACAAATTGGAAATGAATGTTCAGAGTTCTACCAGAAAATATTTGTATTCCTAAGTATTTGAATGGTAAGCTACCCCTTTTCATTCCCAATATACTTTGAACCTGTCTTAGGTTGATATCTGTAGCATGCTTTCCTAAAAAGAACTCATTTTTTTCAAAATTAATTTTTTGACCTATTGTTTCTTCAAATTTGACTGGAAAAGCTTTCATTTTTATCAAATTCAGTCTACAAGCTCTTAGGAATATAACAGTGTCATCGGCATATGATAGGTGGGAAATATTAATGGCATGAGGGGGAAGGCTGTAGAATGACATTTTTCTTGTTTCAAATACCTAAGCCAGACTTCTGGTAAAAGCCTCAGAAAACAGGTTGAAAAGAAATGGGGAGAGGGGATCCCTCTATTTGATGCCCTTTGAAACTTTAAGAAACCAACAGGTCTACCATATAGCAAGACAGAAAACCAAGCATCAGAGAGATTTTTCAGTATACAGTTTATGAACTTACCATTAAATCCAAACTTTAGGAGTATTTTACCTAAAAAAGACCAGCTGACCCTATCAAATGCTTTCATTTAATCTAGTTTAAGAATACAATTTGGGTCCCTAACCTTTTTATCCAGAAATCTGAACAATTCCTTCAAGTAAATTACATTATCTACTATATCTCTATTTTGAAGGAATGAAGTTTGATGTGGGGAAATTAATTTAGGCATCAATTTTTTCAGTCTTTCCATTAAAATTTTTGAGAAAAACTTGTTGGAAACATTGGACAGGCTGATGGGTCTATAATCACTGAAGGATATATGTGTCTCTTTTTTGGAATGAGAGTTATCCAAGTACTGGAGATACTTCTATGTATATGTGATTTAGACAGGAAGTCATTTGATGCCTCTAGCAAATCTTGGCAAATAATGTCCCAGGTCTTAATATAGAATTGAGTAGTATAACCATCTGGTCCTGGACTTCTTGATTTATTTAGACCATGAACAATTTGCGTAAGTTCTTCTAAAGTAACTGACTTATTGAGTTTCTCATTTTCCTCCCTTGTCACTAGTTTAGGGATTTTGGAAATAAAGTGGGATGTAAAAAGATCTTGTTCAGGAGGTGGCTCATCAGATTACAGGTTCTGGAAAAAATGAATTGCTTCATTTTCAATTTCAATACTGTCATCAAGCCATATCCCTGAACTACTTTTTATTTTGGTGATCTGAAGTTTATATCTTTTTCTCTTCACTGATTGATGGAAAAAATTTGTATTTTCATCACCATCTTTAAGCCATTTAACTTTAGCCTTATTTTTCCAGAATTGTTTTTTCTCTTTTAGTGATCTAACTAAAAGGGTTTTGGCCTTATTTAATTTAATTAGCTCATCAGTTGAGCTATTCAAATCAAAATTCATTTCCTGGAGTCGGAGATGTTCTTCTACTTTAATTACATTATCACTAATATTGCCAAAAGTTTCTCTGTTCCATTTTTTCAAATGAGTTTTGAGATTATTTAGCTTGATAAATAGTTTTAAACATTCCTGTGCCCTCTTGAGCCTTATTCCAATGTAATTTAATTAAATCCATGAAATGATCTCTTTTGAACTACGTGTTAACAAATCTAAAGGGCCTAGGGACAGAAGGAATATCACTACCAACTTTCAGTAAAAGAGGACAGTGATCAGAAGATAGTTTATTTAGGACTAGTACAGAAGACTGTGGAAATTTAGCCAACCATTGGAGAGAGCATAAAGCTCTATCCAGTCTCTCAATAATCAGGTTTTTTCCATTGTCTTTTTTCCTGCCATTTGTCCATGTGAAGTAGTTACCTATTGTGTTAAGTGTGTGAAGAGCCATAGTGTTTATAAAATCACAGATACTACCTAATTTAGGAGAGGAATGACCTTTATATTCTGAAATAGTAGTCATGGCATTGAAATCCCCTATACATAAAGCATAAACCAGATTTAAATTTATAAGATCCAACCATAATTCTTTTCTTCCTTTCCTAGATCTTAAACCATGCACAAAAACAGCTTCCATTGACTGATTTAGTGCATGACTCTTAATCTGTACTAACAAGAATTGATTATGATCAAGCCTTAGAGTTACATCCACTTGATCATTCCACATAATCCAAATTTTGCATAAATTTGAGTGCATGCAGTGTGTGAAGTGAAGTTTTTGACAATAGTCTAAACATTCATGATTTTGGTGATGAGGCTCAATAAAACAAATGAGGTCTAGTTTATGAATACTTATTAGTTTCTCAATCCGCAAAATTGATGTATCCATACCCTTGACATTCCAGACCATAATATTAATACCCAGGGTCTTATTTATCATTCATTACGGGGTTTGATGCTTTTGGTGGCTATCCTGGTGATGACTCTATTAACTTGTGTGAAGTAAGTAAAGACAGTACCTTTACCTGGATCAGTGACTGGCATTCCATTAGTTGAAGATTCTGCATGTGTCTCCTGAACATCTTCCTTTTGATTTTCATTTGGTTCTTCGGTGTGATCATCCTCTGAAATGATCAAGTCCATATCTTGTCCCTCATTGATTAATGGTAGGAATCTGTTGGATACCTGTCTAGGTTGAGAATAGAAGGCAATTTTGTCAGTATTAAAGGAAATATCTTTAGATTCCTGAGACTTACCTGGATGCACCAAAATGTCATCTTTGGCAAAATTGGTGTTTTTCTTGGGAGTAGTCCATTCAAGCTCAAGGAATTTTGCCAGTGGTGAGTCTATTCTTTGTATCTGTGTGGGAGTATTTTTCAAGGTCATGGTTTTCTAGTTGTTGGGAGGGGGGTGTATCTGTGGTGGCATGGAGACAGTGATCCGGAGGGTCTGAATCTTCAATATGGATAACCTCATCAACCGCAGTTATAGGAAGAGGGGGAGTGTTGATGACTTGTTGTGTGAGGTTGTTAGGTTCAAGGAGTTTGTCTTTTCATTTATCAGCAGCTGAGATACCTGAGGTTGACTGTATAGGCACAGTCTTCTAAATGTATACAAGCCCTTGTTGAGCTTTAAGGGCAGTATCTTTCTCATTGAGAGTAGTTCCAGATGAGCCAGTCTACTTGTTCTGAGGCTTGGAAGCACCAGAATTTGAAGGCTTATTGGTAGGATGGGCTCTAGCAGGCTCTGGTCTAATAGGTGCTGGTCTGAGTTCAGGGTGCAAAATTCTGCATTTCTGTAGCTCATGTCCCAGTCTTTTAAAGTGTCTGCAATACAGTGGTAGATACTCATAATCTATAGGGAAGTCTCCAACTTCTCCTTCAAGGTTTACAGTGAGGGTGATAGAATTATGCAATTTGGCTAAGAAATCAACTTCCACACACAACTTTACTGCAGAAGGCCTAGATAATGTTGATGTGGCTGCATCCATTTTAATGAATTTCCTTATCTGGTTGCCTATAGATTCCAGCATTGCAATATTATACCAGAAAATAGGGATCTTGTGAATAGTACCAGGATGATGGAGGTTGCAGTCTCCGGTGAGAAATTGGGGGTCCACTTGAAGACCTTCATTATTGCCCCTCTGTAAGCCCACTGCGACTTCATCCAACAGCGCTGATAGTCCTCTTGATCGTCGAATCGAATCAGTACGTGCTTATGGTCGATTGATCCCAACTGTATTTTCCGTTGAAACCAATGGATTTGAATGCTTTCTGCAGGAACTCCATGGATGGTTTTAGCCGAGTGAATTTTCCCACCGAGGCATTGTTGTAGTGAGCTGAGAGTGTGGCGACATCCTCCGGCGAGATAATACATGTTATTTTGCCTTTGTACTCAGATTTGGGGTGGATTGTGGGATTGGTTGGGAGAGACGTGTAGAGTGGGGAAGGTTTTGAGGTGAGGGCTTGTGTGAAACTGAGATTTGCCGTTGCTCTGCCGCGGTTTTGCGGCGGATCCGACATTGGAATAGCCGTTATATGACCATCAACGGCGAATAAAGGATACAACGGTAGGAAATAAACAGTGAAAGGCGTTGTTCATAGAGAGAAGACAGAGGAATGCCTTAGAGAGAGAAAGAGCAATTTCTGAAACACCGAAATTGCAAAAAAAAACTAGGTTTTCATCAGTTTGTCTAAACCTTTTGTTTTTAGGTTAAACCGCGTAGGTTTTAAAGCTTATTGACAGTTTCTGTGTGCATTTCATATTTTCATGCTAAACTGTCATGTTTTCATAGTAAAGTGCTAGATTTTCATAAGTTTGACTTTGGCTGTCTAAAATCTTTTGTTTTAATGTTAAAAGTGTAGTTTTTGAAGCTTTGTTGACAGTTTCTTTATGCATGTCATATTTTCATGATAAACTGTTCTATTTTCATAGTAAATAGCTCGAGCTTCATCAGTTTGACTATGCCTGTCTAAAACCTTTTGTTTTTAGGTTAAATATCACAGTGTTCAAAGTTTGTTGACACTTTGTGTGCATGTCAGATTTTCATGCTAAACTGTCATGTTTTCATAATAAATAACTAGTTTTTCATTAGTTTGATTGTGCTTATCTAAATCCTTTCTTTTAGGTTAAACAACACGGTTTTTAAAACTCTTTATGTATGTATGTCACGTTTTCATGCTAAATTGTCATGTTTTCATATCTAGTGCAAGTTTTTCATCAATTTGACTTTATATGTCTAAACACTTTTGTATTTATGTTAAACAATGTAGTTTTTGAAGTTTTGTTGACAATTTCTGTATGCATGTCAGGTTTTCATGATAAACTATTCTGTTTTCATAGTAAATGGCTAGGTTTTCATCAGTTTGACTGTGCCTATCTAAAACCTTTTGTTTTAGGTACAACATAGTTCTTGTATAAAACATCGGTTTTTTAGTTTATAATGTTTTAGTTTTTTTAAGATTAAAATGCTTATTTTTAAACTGTGAGTTTGTGACTGAGCTTCTATAAAAAATTTGTTTTTCAGGATAAAATCCGCGTGAACTATGTCCAGTGAACAGTAGGCGTGAACAAGGAACAGTACGTAGTGCGCGTTTTTTCTAAAATTGCAAATAAGGATTTAATTTTTTCCGTATTAAAATGTAGTCTTTGGTCTATATACATATACTAGTATGTATTATATATATATTAATTCTACTTATATATTCCATTTCAAAAAAAAAAAATTCTACTTATATATTATTTATTCTTGGGAAGGGATCAAGAGACTCCTTTATTTTCACTCTCTTTTCACTTCAAATCCCAGCCTTTAATATAATCTAATCCTGGCCATTCATTCATTTTATTTTTTCTTTTCTTATTAACCTCGTTGACTCTAATTTATTTCCAAACCCTGTAAAATTATTTCTACCATGCGAGAGTGGCGATCTCCATCATCGTCCAACCATTCTCTATTATGACGATAAGATTCTCTGGCATATATCCTTCATTGTGATGCTCGTAGATCTTCTGCTATGCATTCCTCCATACCCCGACAAGAAATTGATCAGGTGGCGATAAATCCAACTCCCCCAAATTTTCTGAGTTGACAAATCCTAAGGAGGCATCGCCAAAAAAGGTGAGTCTGTATCCCACCAGTATTGTTGTTTATCTTGATTTTCTGTTTAATATCTCTTTTAGATTAGTGTTAATATCCCTTTTTAAATAGATTCTGATTTTCTATAGTTTGCTCAGTTTTTGTGTTTTGAGCTCTCTACTCTGTAGTCTTTGCATATGGAAAATTTGTTCTTTTAAAACTTTTGATAGTCTTAATGCTCTACCGTCGTTTAGAACTAAAATATTCTCAAACTTATATACGAACTTGTTATTTGTTTTGTGAACTAGATTGGATTCAACAGTAAAGTAGGAGTATATAGTTTGGTGATGTAAGTGTGAGTTAACAATATGCAGGGAAGTTTAAAAAATATTAAGTGAGGGAAGTGTAAACAAAATTTAATCAGTAGCTAATTTGAGTGAGGTGACTGCAAAATTAACCATCGACAGGGATAAATGAGAACTTTCATATAGTGCAGATCAATATTGTGCTAGAATTTAATCAGTAACCTCAAGTAAAGCTTACTTATATAACTATTGTTGCACATAAAAATGGAAAGAGATGATCAAACAGATAACACCAGAACGGTATCATAGACTTCTGTCAGACATCTGTATTTTTTTAAGAAAGAAGTTCCATTCAACAGGGATAAGTTTTGAGGATTTAAGTAAGATGCTCATGTCCGCTTGTTTATGCAAGATGCTCAATCATAAATAATTCCACAGACCATGGACCTTACAATTTTAACTAATGAAACATTTGAATCCATTTTAAACTACCTGAGTAACATTACTTTGATTGATGGGACATAGCCATAGCTTCCCAGCAGTCTCAGGGCTTAAGTTACAAAGAACACAAAGCTGCAGAATATATGTTGAGATTCCTTGAAGGCTTAAAGATCTCTTGCCTAAAACCCCTAGAAAAATCTGTCTATGTTGAAAGTAAGTTTTTGCCTGGAAGAATTTGGGATAAAGATTCTATTAGTTTGAAGTATATAAATTCCAGTGAAATCGTTTAAGGTATTTGGCGTGGTTCAATATCATAGGTTTGGATAATGGTCATCAAAACTTCAGTCTTTCAAACTGAAATATGATTTAGCAGTTTGTTTGATCCAAGATTTACTTCTCTCTTTTTTTTCCGGAGTTGGTAACTAATTATTCATGCACATTTGGATGGACGAATAGATCATGTTGGTATATGTCTTGAATGCCGTAATAGCCGCTACTGCGAGTTAGCACGGGGGTCTCGCTGTGGGAGTACACTACAATGAGATTTTCTCACCCGTGGTCAGACATACTTCCATCAGAGTGTTGCTAGCTTTAGTGACACATCAGGACTTGGAGCTCGAACAACTTGATGTGAAGACCGCTTTTCTACACGGAGAGTTGGAGGAAGAGATATACATGACTCAGCCAGATGGTTTCCAGGTTCCCGGCAAGGAGAAGTACGTATGCAAGTTGAAGAAGTCCTTGTATGGACTTAAGCAATCTCCAAGGCAGTGGTACAAGAGATTCGACAGCTACATGCTTCAGTTGGGCTACATGAGGAGTGCTTATGATTGTTGTGTCTGCTTCAGCAAGCTGAGAGATGAGTCATTCATCTATCTGGTGCTCTATGTAGATGACATGTTGATAGCTGCAAAGAGTAAGCATGAGGTTCAGAAGCTCCTCTAGAACAGTAACCTTTTCTAGAACCTCCTCTTCAGTTAAAGGGATTGGGGCGGGATCATGCTCTTCTCTCCCGTTGAACCAATTCTTCGCTCGCCTCCAACGATGTCCGGTCGGAAGAAATCTTCCGTGCCCGAGATACACTGGCTTACCACCGTGTTTCAATTGACAATAACTAGTCTTGCTCTCACATATGGGACATGCAAAGTGACCTTTCACTGAATAACCGCCCAAGTTACCTAATGCTGGAAAGTCATTCATACTCCACAACAACATTCCTTTCAGTTCAAACTTCTCATCACCTCAACTGCCATCAGGTATCCAGACACCGACATCGAATAACTTCTGCAAATCTTCGATCAAAGGCGCTAGGTACACGTCGATATTGTTTTCCGGTTGCTTGGGACCAGATATCATCATTGACAATAACACATACTTACGTTTCATCATCAACCACGATGGCAGATTGTATATCACAACCATAACTGGCCAAGAACTATGAGTGCTAGACATGTTACCAAAGGGGTTCATGCCATCAGTGGATAAGCGCCTAACCTCACATTCATGGGCTCTGCAGCAAATTCAGGGTGCCGCTCATCCATTTTCTTCCACTGATCTCCATCTGAGGCATGTGAAATAATGTCATCATCCTCCCTAGCCCTATCCGCATGCCATGTTAGCAACTTTGCATCCTCAGGATTTGCAAACAACCTCTTCAGTCGAGGAATCAGTGGAAGGTAATAAACTACTTTAGCAGGCGTTTTGCATCTAGACGGTGTCACACTCTCGCCACATACCTCTACGGTCCACATCTTTGACTTGTACCAAGGCTCATTGCATACTCGACACGTATCCCTCTTCTTGTCATCTCCCCTGTACAACATACAATCATTAGGGCATGCATGAATCTTCTGCATCTCCATTCCCATAGGGCATAATATTTTCTTTGCAGCATATACTCAATCAGGGCACAAGTTGTCAGTGGGTAGCAACTCTTTCACCAACTCTAACAATTCAGTCATCCCCTTGTCAGATATTCCATGTCAAGCCTTTAAATTCATCAACAACAACGTAGAACCAAGAACAGAATGTTTACAACCCTTGTACAATGGTGTCTCTTTATCATTAAACGTCGCCGCTAACATGCTCGGCTTTCCTACCCAATCCATAGCCACGTCTTCCGCCATTTCATCAAGACAACCATCATAACGTAATTCTTCCGAGTCAAGCCTAACATCAAACTCCGCATCGTTATGACTTGCACCCTCTCCATGCCAAACCCATTATGTATATGTAGGATCAAAACCTAATCAAATCAAATGTTCTCGCACTACCGCTACATCCTCATGGATCGCGTTGTTAAGGCAATCTTTGCAAGGACATCTTAGCCCTCCCATTTTATTTTCTACACAATCCCTCCAACCAAGATCAATAAATTCTTTGATCAACTCCATATAATCTTTTGAAAGACGCTTATTCTCCAACATGATTTCACTACGACCCATGCTTAACACGATATTATCAACAACCTTTTTGCTAGAATCACTCAAAAAATCCCCAAACTTAGCACCCTTACAAACTCTACAAAACCATACAAACAAGCACACACACATGTCACAAACAAGTTTGCCCATTCCAAAAACAATCAATAAGAATTCACAACCACATACCTTTGCAATGATGAGCAAAATCCCGGCATGAAAATGTGAGCTATCTTGGAGAAAAACCACAAGGAGAGTCCTCTTATCTTGTTCTTTTATTTTTCTTCCCGCAAAAAAACTGCTTTTATATACCCAGTAAAAACATTCTTACGAGTTCGCTACCCAATTCACCTGTACAGACGAACATCAATCGATTTCGTAACATGACTCGCCTGTAGGCTTACTTAGAAGCGATATCACCAGCTCTATTTCGCCTGCAGGCGTTCATAACTGGCGAACTCGCTACTAGACAAGATGCCAACAACTACTGGCGAACAACTTTTCCAACCTCTACCGGGTCCTATAGACGATTTCGCTTCCTTGGTCGCTCATTAGCGATTTTGGATACGATATCGCCTACCCTTCAACATTTTAAGTCATTTTCAAAAACGCCTTCTATTCAACTGTAAAACACCTTTTTTATTTTTCTGCCCTAGGCGAGAGGACCTAGGCGAACTCGTAACCTCACTTCTCGGCATTTCTGCACAATTTTGGTAAAAACGCCTTGAATATGGTGCCTAGAAAGGTATACTTGTGCACTAGTGCTAGCTGTCTGGTAAAGGTGGATATCTTTGAGGCTTTTGATAGTTTGAACTGGGAATTTCTATTTTCAATGGCTGGGATATGTTTGAAATTATCAGGCTTGTTTATCCATTGGATTAAGCAGCGTGTCACACAATCCACCTTCTGCTTATCCTTGAATGGTGTACTCACTAATTCATTTCAAGGAAAAAGAGGGGTAAGGAAAGGTGATCCTCTCTCACCTTTCCTGTTTATACTCAGTATGGAATATCTTAGCAGATTGTTGGATCTTCAATACAAGACTGGGATTGTTGAGTTTCACTAGAGATGTAGTAAAGTGGGAGTGCACAGTTTGTTATTTGCAGATGATCTTCTCATTTTTTGTAGAACCTCGCACAAGTATATGGAGGGTGTTAGAAAAAGTCTGGACATTTTCCAAGCTACTATTGGACTAGCTGTGAATGATTCTAAATCTCAAATCTACTTCTCTAGGATAGAGAATGCAGATCAGACATTGCTAGCTCAGGCACTGAACATAGTGAAAGGAACCTTTCACATTCACTATTTGGGGTTACCTTGACTCCATATAGATGGGAACAAGCTGTATCCTATTTTCACTATTTTCTCTATCAGTTGATAGAGGAAATGGTTGAGAAGCTTAGGACTTGGCAATCAAGGCATCTCACTTATGCAGGGAGAGTGTGATTGGTTAATATTGTGCTCCTAAGCATTTCAAACTACTGGACCAGTGTCTTCAAGCTATCTGAAAGCTTAATGCAGAAAATTGTTACACTGTGCAGGAACTATATTTGGGATAGGAAGCAGGGAGAGAGAGGCTCCACACCAGTTGGATGGGACTCTATGTGTTTCTCAGAGAAATTTGGAGAATGGGGGATAAGAGGCCCTTCAATGTGGAATTCAGCTTCCATATGCAAGCTCATGTGGGATATTCATACCAAAAAAGATGTATTGTGAGTGAAGTGGATGAATGTCTACTTTGTAAAAGGCAAACCTTTGATGCAATGGAAGGCAATAGTTGGGCATAACTGGGGCTGGAAATCACTGATGCAGGAAAGGCATCTGATGCTAGATAGAGGTTCAGAATGATTTTCTAAATCTGGTAAGCTAAGCATAAGAGCAGTGTATAATATGAAGAAAGGAGGCAGTGAAAAGGATCACCTAGTTCAGCTGGTTTGGCACTCTAAAATCTTGACTAGACATAGATATTTTGTGTGGATGTTGCTGCACTCAAGATTGGTTACTGTAGACAGACTACAAAGTTTCAAGGTGTTGGGATCACAACCTCCTTATTGCTTATATCATACAGTAGCTGTAACTACAGCTCATTTATTCTGTTCTTGTGAATTTTTGAACACCTTATTGCAATCTCTCAGTCTGCCATCTATTCAGAACCTGAGGATGCTGGAGAAATAATTAATGCAACTGAAGATTAGGAAGAAATGGATCAAATTGATGCTTCACCTCACTACTCTATATGGGACATGGCTTGAAAGGAATTGAACAATCTTCCAGCATACAGTTTTGCCAGTCACTGTTCAGGCAACTCAGATCACTGCCGAGTGCAAAGTGAGACAGACTTTCTAGTTTTTGTTTAATGGTATTATACTTCTAGTTAGTTTCAAAATTTTGTTCTGTTTGGCTGGGAGAGAATGCCATTATTTGTAAGTTTGGGCTGATGTTTTTGATGAAAAATTTGGTTCATCAAAAGAGAAGAAGAAAAGAATAGATATTACACTTGATCTTAGTCAAAAGGCCGAGAAAGATATGAGGTTTAACGATGCACATGATGCATGTGCTTTATATCTCTCATTCTTTCATGCTTTACACACATATATTGATGTGAGATAAAAAACCCGATACCCAACTTCCTATTTTCTAAAGGAAAGTATTTACTTATTTTTCTTGAATGCCTCGGAACCAATTTTCTTATCTCTCATGATGTCTTCCATAAAAATTTTCATGTTCATAAAAAAAAAAAGGTAAAAAAACTCTAAGGCAAAAATAAAAAATAAAAAAAGTAAATTATAAAATAATTAAATTTAGTTTATTAGTGAAATTCGGAACGTTTAAGAGATAAAAAAACGATGTGTCATGTTCTGGTGAACCGAATTTTAAATATATTTTTTTAAAAAAAACACGTGATCAAATATCATTCTATTTTAAATAAATAAATAATGAATATATATATATATATGTGTGTGTGTGTGAGGTAGTCTTGTGAGAGACCATCTATATTATAGACCGGGGACTAAGTAGTAAAAGCATGGTTAAATAAAAACAAAGAGGTCATTGATGGCAATTTAGAAAATTATTATTCACGCGCGCACTATTCATGGCCGGACTATTCATACGCGCACTATTCACGGCCCAATACTATTCACGCACTATATTTATAGCCCGGTACTATTCACTGTTCATATCTCAGTACTATTCATTCTCCAATCCTATTTTAATACGTTATACACTAAAACACCGAGATTTTTAATTAAAACTATGATGTTTGATTTTTTAAAAATTATGTACATTAAAACACATAGGTTATTAATTAAAAGTATGATGTTTGATTTTAATAGATTGTAGATTAAAACTTGGAGGTTGTTAATTAAAAGTATAATGTTGTACATTATAATATGAAGGTTTTCTATTAAAATAAAAATGTTTGATTATTAATAAATTGTAGTTAAAATACGGAAGTTTATAATTTAAAGTATTATGTTTGTTTCATGACAGGTTGTAAATTAAAATATGGAGGTTTTTAATTACAAGTACAATATTTTGTTTTAAATTGATTGTAGATTAAAATACGGAAGTTTTAATTTAAAGTAGAATGTTTGAATTTTAAATATAGAGGTTTCAGTTTTAAAGTAGAAAGATTTAAGTTTAATAGGTTGTAGATAATAACACAAAGGATTTGAAGTGAAAATATAAATTTTATTTAATGTATTATGTGTATATATATATATATGTCTTGGTTGAAAATAACATCAAACGTGAAATGGAGTAGTGATAAGGTCTTTACGCCATTAAGACGAGATCCTGAGTTCGAGCTGACCTGGGAACTTTTTTGCAAGATTTGGGAAAAAGAATGTGGTGGGTCCCACTTACACACGCGCGGCGCGTGATATAATCAGGGAGGGGTAATTTTTAAAGAATTGCAATTAAGTCCCTCCGTGTTTTGCAAGTAAGTACCTTCATATTTTTCTGATTAAAAATAGACTAGTCTAAATTGTGGACGGTCTCTTTTGAGAATTTCAATACTTTTAATTAATAACCTGTGTGTTTTAATGTACATAATTTTAAAAAAAATCAAACATCATAGTTTTAATTAAAAATCTCGGTGTTTTAGTGTATAACGTATTAAAATAGTATTGGAGAATGAATAGTACTGAGACATGAACAATGAATAGTACCGGGCTATAAATATAGTGCGTGAATAGAATTGGGCCGTGAATAGTACGCGTATGAATAGTCCGGCCATGAATAGTGCGCGCGTGAATAGTAATTTTCTAAATTGCAATTGAGAACTTCTTTGTTTTTATTTAACCATACTTTTACTACTTAGTCCCCGGTCTATAATATAGACGGTCTCTCACAAGACTACCTCTTAAAAGTATGATGTTTGATTTTAATAGATTGTAGATTAAAACTTGGAGGTTGTTAATTAAAAGTATAATGTTGTACATTATAATATGAAGGTTTTCTATTAAAATAAAAATGTTTGATTATTAATAAATTGTAGTTAAAATACGGAAGTTTTTAATTTAAAGTACTATGTTTGTTTTATGACAGGTTTTAAATTAAATTATGGAGGTTTTTAATTACAAGTACAATGTTTTTGTTTTAAATTGATTGTAGATTAAAATACGGAAGTTTTAATTTAAAGTAGAATGTTTGAATTTTAAATATAGAGGTTTTAGTTTTAAAGTAGAAAGATTTAAGTTTAATAGGTTGTAGATAATAACACAAAAGATTTAAAGTGAAAATATAAATTTTATTTAATGTATTTTATGTATATATATATATACATGTCTTGGTTGAAAATAACATCAAACGTGAAATGGAGCAGTGGTAAGGTTTTTACGCCATTAAGACGAGATCCTGAGTTTGAGCTGACTTGGGAATATTTTTGCAAGATTTAGGAAAAAGAATGTGGTGGGTCCCACTTACACACGCGCGGCGCGTGATATAATCAGGGAGGGGTAATTTTTAAAGAATTGCAACTAAGTCCCTCTATATTTTGCAAGTAAATACCTTCATATTTTTCTGTTTAAAAATAACCTAGTCCAAATTGTGGACGGTCTCTTTTCAGAATTTCCATGTATATAAATCTTTCTACATATAGGTGTAATTCAAATACTAATATAATCTTGGTTCCTTCTTGGTGGGCGTCTAGCCAGTTCCCACTCGGACCCGTATATAGTTTGTCCCTATACCTAAAAAAAGGAAAAAAGAAAAAAGAATAGTATAAAAACAAAACTAATTGGTTCCGGAAGGAACTCAGGTAAAACTCCAAATTGGACGAATTGTGTTGCTCTGCGTGATCCGAAGATGTTTAACGGTATGATGGACCCGGAATTGATGAGGCTGGCTCAGGAGCAGATGAGTCGGATGTCGCCGGCTGATTTAGCTCGCATGCAGCAACAGGTACTTTTTCCCCTAATTCCCCGATTTTATGTTGCATCTGTCTTTGGGTTGATTGATTCCAATCTCCTTGTTACTAATTGATTGATTGCCCGGAGTTTCAATGATTTTCGACTAGTTACTGCTGTATCAATTGTTTCCATCTCACGTGCAGATGATGTCTAATCCTGAGTTATTGAGGATGGCTTCTGAAGGTATGAACAGTTTGAGGCCCGAGGACATTAAGAAAGCCACCGATCAGTTGAAGCACACACGTCCTGAAGAGATGGCCGAGATTGGTGAGAGAATGGCCAATGCATCACCCGATGAGATTGCAGCTATGCGCACTCGTATGGATGCTCAACTTACCTACGAAATTAATGCAGCTCAGATGCTCAAGAAACAGGTACTCTCTTAACCCCAACAACTGCAATTTCTCCGTTTTAGACTTTTCTTTACTAGTTTTTATTAGCATGTGTGTTCTTTCAAGAAAACATTCAAAGTTGCAGGACTATTACTTCTTCCAAATGCCATGTTATGTAAATTTGCATTTGTAACTTTCCCAAAACCAGGGTAACCAACTCCATGGCCATGGAAAATATGGAGAAGCCTTGCAGAAATATTTACTGGTGAGTATATGTTATGGATTTTTGAAGTAAGCATACGAGTATATCTTATCATTTTGAGTCTTAGTTTAGCCCTTTTTCTGTGACTCTCAGGCTAAGAATAACTTGAAAGGGGTACCTGCATCTAAAGGCAGAAATCTTCTTTTAACTTGTTCTCTTAATATAATGTCCTGTTACCTGAAAACTGGGCAGTATGACGAGTGCATAAATGAAGGTTCAGAGGTATGGCTTGTTATTTTCCGGGTCTCTACTTTAAGTTGCACAAACTATGAGTCAGCTGTTTGTGACTGCCTCATTGATGCTTCATTAGGTTTTTCATGCATGTTATTTATAAAGAGGAATCTTTGTTGCCTAAGGGTAAATCATTATGTATCGCTGCAGGTTTTAGCTTATGATACAGGGAATGTGAAAGCTCTCTACAGACGGGGTCAAGCCTACAAAGCACTGAGACAGTTTGAAGTAAGTAAGCACGTATAGATTCTGGTGCCAGAGACAGTTTGGTCTTTGGTCAACTTGTTTTGTATCCCCCACCTTCTCTTTCTCTCAACAATAATTTTAAACTTTTCAACATTTCAGAGTGCTGTGTCTGACTTGAGTAAAGCACACGAAGTTTGCCCTGAAGATGAAACTATTGCAGATGTTTTAAGGTACTTTATTTTTGCTTAAGATGGCATTTTTTACTCTTGAGCTGTGCAATTCGCTCAACAGAATACTCCTTTTCCTCTAAAGAACCATACTGTTTGACTACTTTCACAGGGATGCTAAGGAGATCCTGGTGAAAGAAGGTGGTACTCAAACACAAAGAGGTAGCAGTAGTTACAGTATTAATTTTCCAAACAAATTAAGTTTTCTTTGCTAAATTCCCGAGTTATAAATCTTGGAGCTTAATGTAGCCATCATTTGAGAAATTTTGACTCTGCGATCATTATAATATTAAGTATGTCTTGAGTCAATTTGTTCCTAATACTGCAGGTTTGGTTATAGAAGAAATAACTGAAGATGAGCCAACAAACTCATCTATAAGAACTGAGAGTCCTGAAGATTCATCTTTGCCTAAACAAAAAGAAGCCACTGTAACCTCTAAGGTTCAACCCAATAAGTGTGTAAAAACTCCAATGAAGAATTCTGAGTATTTGGAAGCACTAAAAGACGATCCAGAATCTATCAGGTATCTGATTCTCACAATAATCTGATGGAATAAAGCAAAATAAAGACGGACTAAAGTTCTATTGCTTCTTATGTGTTTTGCCTTTTATTTATGTCTATCCTATTTGTCACTGGAAAAGAAGAAAATAAAGTAGAAAAAAGAACTTTCATGTTTAGCTGCTTGTTACTAGAGCATCTTAACTTGTTGCTGTGGCTTCACTGAGATTTTCCTTTCAGTTACACTAGCCTCTGTTGAATCCCTTTTATATAATTAATTAAAAGTATAATATTTAAACTGGTAACTGTTCTTTCCATTGCACTGTTTCCAGGTCATTTCAAAACCTTATTTCCCAGACTGGTCCTGAAACATTAGTTGCTATGGGTAATGGACAAACTGAAGGTATCTCCCCTGATATGATTAAGGCAGCTTCAAATGCTATTGGTAAAATGCCTCCTGAGGAAGTTCAAAGGATGATCAAGTTAGCTTCTTCATTCCAAGGCGAAAACCCTTTCTTAAGTAGAGGTTCCTCAAATCCATATAGTAATCCAGGATCAATACCATCCGATGTAACACCTGACATGCTTAAGATGGCAACTGATATGATGGCTAACATGTCACCTGGGGATATTCAACGAATGGCTGAAATGGCATCATCCATGAGAGGGGTTAATGGAGCATCATCGTCATTGTCATCATCTTCTGCAAGAGCAGATTCTGGGAGTCCAGATCATCTTCCAAGAACCCGAGATGCCCAAGATAGTAATGATGCTGGAGAAAGTAATACTACTTCTCAGTTTCTTGCAAGCACAAGAGCTCAAGAAAGGGTTTCAAGTTTAAGTGGGGATCTTCAGGAGCAAATGAGGAACCAAATGAAAGATCCAGCTATGAGAGAGGTGCATTTATTTCTTCCTATAATAGAATTTTTCTTTCTTTGCCTGAACATGTTGAATTACAATTTTGAATTTTCTCATATTTCTCCCCAGCTAGAATAATAAAATTTATGTGAAGATCACGCTGGTTTTGACTTCATTGCTTCGATAGAATATTTTAGTAGCAACTACTTTTCCACTGTAGTGATTGGTGTGGAGAGTTTCTGCTTTAGTAAGGACAAGTATTTGTGCCTCTTTTAGTGAAATAAATAATTTATATTTGACTTGCAGATGTTCACGTCAATGATGAAAAATATGAACCCAGACATGATGTCAAAGATGAGTGAACAATTCGGAATGAAGCTATCCCGGGAGGATGCTGAGAAAGCTCAGCAAGCAATGTCATCATTATCACCAGAAGACTTGGATAAAATGGTATTGTTGCGCTATCAAGTATTAATGCATTTGCTTTTCTTGGCAACCTGCTATTATTTACTCTTAATAGTTACTAAATTAAATTCTCATTATGTTCTATCAGTAGAGATCACCTCTCGTTCCATTTATATTTCAATATAATGTCTCATCATGTCATTTCTGAGTATTTGATCCCCTTTCCCTAATTGATTTATTTGGTAACACTTGTACACAAATTATGACACTAGAACAATGGGGGCCATTGATAGGGGAAGGGTGCATTTTCTAATCCATGGAATACTGGTTCTGGAAGTTCCTAGGACTCCCACCTAGCCAAAGCTCTTTTGTTGTTACTGGTGGCCAACTGATCTAGAGGTCAAAGGCATCTTTGTGGTCTTCTCTGTTGTTGCTTTTAGTGCATGAATTGTGAAACGGTTTTCAATTGAATTTTATTTAAGCGTCCTAGCTTAGATAGAGCGCAGCATGTTTTACCAAATGTGAAAATTGTCTCACCTAGTAATTGATTTGCCATTTATTCAAACAATAAATGATCCAATTTCCCTTCAGTATAACTGATATCTAATTGTTCCTGTATTGGTTAGCTTTTGATTCTGCATTGGGCTTTGATCTAATCATACCTGTTTACTTATGCATGCCACCGGCTTTATAATTTCCAAACTTATTGCAGATGAGATGGGCAGATAAGCTTCAAAGAGGGGTAGAAGGAGTCAAGAAGACTAAGAATTGGCTTCTTGGAAGATCTGGTATGGTTTTGGCAATTGTCATACTCCTTTTCGCAATGTTTCTCCATTGGTTAGGGTATATCGGCAAGTGAACTTGAGACTCTTCTGGCTAAACATATGGAATCCGAGAAAGAGCTGATTGCCCAATGGAAAGTTTTTGCTCCTGGAACCTCAACTTAACTTTGCTCAGATCAGTGTGCATACAAATATTTGGAGCTACAGAGTTTTACTGTGCTTATATGTGTTAAACTTTTACCTTTATAGCCTTATTTTTGTCTGTAGGTTGTGTACCCCTCCCTTCAGGTCTTCACATTATATTGTCAGATTAGTATCTATTTATGAGAATTCTCGTTTGTCCAAATTTCTAAACAATACCAACCCAGTCTTCTTAGAAATTATTTGGCGGATTTGGTTGATATTTTTTAAAAAAATATTATTAACAAAGTTTTGAATGCAAGGGTTTGAAAATACAAACACTTTGATCCTACTTTGTCCCATAAATGGGTTGCACGCCAATTTTGATGTGCATTTGTTTATGCGAGGGATACCTCGTGCAAATTCGCATGTCCTCGAAATTTTATTTTTTTGAGTTGATATCAGCGCTCGCCCTTCTCGCCCTTTTCTCCCTAAACAGTAACCTCCATCACCAGATCTACTTTGGCGGGGTGGCCGCCGGCGCTTCGCCGCCGAGCGAGCCACCCCTCCCACCCCTCCACCTAGCTTAAACATCTAAACCACCCAAATCCCACCTATACCCGAAACCCCTTTGTATTTCGAAAAACTACAGCCCCAAATAACCTCGATCTGTTTTTTCCGGCGAACGGTGGAGGCGGGTCGCTACCGTCTATCCACTTTTTTCCACGACTTGGGATCCCGCCGATCGAGTCCCTAACAGGCGGCTCCGGCTCCGAACAGACTTCAGGCAAGGAGCGCGTGACTGGATCCGGTTTTCCAGCGCGTATCTCCGACAGACGCAGAGAGCGGACGGCTCCAGGCGGGTTTCGATCGCGATGGATGGACATGCATGAAACGTGATCCGGCCAGATTGCCAACGTCTGGCCGGTCGGAGGCGCACGATCCACAAGGCGCAGAGACCTGGGACGCGGATCCGGATCCTTGAGCTGCTCAATCGGCTCGTCGGTTCGGCCGGGTTGGCTCGGGCCGGCTCGTCGGTTCGGCCGGGTCGGCTCATCGGTTCGGCCGGGTCGGCTCGGGTCGGCTCGGTCGGGCCAGGTTGGGTCGGGCCGGGCAGGTTTTGGACAGGATCTATGGGGGCTGGCACAATTAGAATGAGGAGGTGGTTTTATTTCTTTTTTCCTTTTTAAAATTTTTTTTCATTTTTAGTGTTTTGATGATACAGGGTTTTTGAGATTTGTTTCTTTTCTTGATGATGGACTATATCACCTCTAAAGGAGAAATCCATATGGCAATCTCTAGTTATAGTTCTAGATGAATCTTTCTTAGTTTTCATGGCTAGATGTAAGTCCGGTATGCTTATGGATTACTCTACTGTAAGCCCTAAACACAATTAGGAATCTCTCTTTTACCCTGGGACTCCGCTACGTGATTGAGGGGTACAGGTAGAGGATCTTTATTTTAATAGAACCGGCTGTTTTGGCACTGTTAACTGAGAGGGTGAATTCTTTGGAGCCCTAGAATGCTGTACATTGGTGAAGTGTCTAGATTCAGGAGGAGGAAGAAAATCTGTTAGTTTGTAATATGCCGCCCTGAGTATGGTGTTAACGCCATGAGTACGGAGAAGAATTAGATAGATATATTCTTAGAAATTTCTCCTAATCTCAACAAATTGTAAGCCTATTTTGGCAACTGATATTGATCTTAATGGAAAAGGGAGAACACCCTTAAAACCCCCAAAAAAAAAGAAAAAAAAGAGGGATACCTCGTGCGTTTTATTAACATTTTTGTTATGGGTTTTCCAACTGAACTCTAACTTCAATTTTCTCCAGGAAGCAAGATAATTTCCAAACAAATAAAATTAAATACAAAGTTTTGGAAGTGACGGTTTTTATATATGGGAAGTACGGGATAAAAAGTAATGTTAGGGACGGCCTTTTATTTGCAAATTCACAAAAGTTCCCTTTTTCACGCATCTAGACGCGCTCCACTTGTTTTAAAACTCTTTCAGCGTGTTTTTTTTTTTTTTTTTTTTGCTTTCTATTTCTTGTCATGAACAAGGCCGAAAGCCAAGGGCACACGAGTCTATTCACTCCAAGAAATTGCTAGCTGAGCTAACTGCTCAGTCAACTATCGGCCAACTGCAAATCCGGCCAACTGATCGGTTAACTGCATCAACACAATTACATAGCCTTTTAATCTATTAGAGTTAGTTATCAAAGTAGTTAATCACTCATGAATTTCTTCCTTTCCTCTCTCTCTCTCTCTCTCTCTCTCTCTCTCTCTCTCTCTCTCCTCTTCAAACTTGTAACCGAACTCTTGTTTTTGAATAACAAAGATTATTGTTTTGGGCTGGATCAATTGATCCTGTTGTGACAGCTTGGTATCAGCGCAGCAATTCTCCGACCAGACAATGGCCGCCAAAAACCTGGAAGTGCGCGAGCAGCTGGAACTGGTTGATCGGGACTACAACGAACTGGTGCAAGCAATGTGCAAGAACGAACAACAGATGAACGACAAGCTGGACGCGTTTGAGCGAGAGTGGGACAAAAAACTTGTCAATTTTCACGACGGCATAACATCAGACCTGACCGCTTAGATTTCTGAGCATGATCGGCACAGGGAGCGTAAAATTGCTCGGCAACATGAAGAATCAGTTGCTGCCACCAGTGAGCTTGCAAGACAGATTGCATTGATGGTGAATCAATTTCAAGGTCAAAAAATGGGGGAAAACGCCGGTGAGAAGGACAGAATCTCCGGCAGTCTACCACAGAAGACACCTCCACTGAATCCTATCCCTGAACCTAAGGTACCACATGTATCTCTCTCGGGTTATGATGCTCCTCCTACTATTCAATTCCAAAAAGAGTTTTGTACAATTGTACCTGCTGTTACTAGGGTAGAAATGCATGCTCATGATAGAAATGATTACTGGAAGGATGTGATAGAGAAAAGAATTGGTAGATTGGACTTGCAAAGTGTTTCTGGCATGAACATTAAAACTAAGGATTGGCTCAGAAAATGTGAGAAATATTTTGCTTTTAATCACACTAAGGAAGATGATAGGATGAAGGTGATAGAATTGTACTTAGAAGGCAAGGCAGAGGTATGGTTTCTAAGCAAGAAAACTATGAATTAGACTTGGCATGAATTTTGTGAAGCTGTACAGAGAAGGTTTTCTGATACTAATAACAGGGATGTGGTAGAAGAATTAAGCAACTAGGTTCAGAAAGGTAATGTCAAGGAGTATTTGGAAAAGTTTGAAGAATTAAAAACTTTAGTGGAGGGTCTGGATTCCAGTTTATCTGAATCTTACTTGATCTCTAGCTTTGTGAGTGATTTGAAAGAAGAACTTAGGTCTATGGTGAAGATAATGAAACCTAAAGACTTAGCTACTGTAGCTGAGATAGCAATGCTGGAAGAGGATCATTTAGAGATTTTGCAGAAAAAAAACATAAGCCTCACAACATTGTTAGCCATCAGTATAATAGACCTATGGCCTCTAAGCTACCTTGGAGAGAGACTAACAATGACAAGGTGAATAATCAAGGAAGTTACAAAAGACTTACTCCACAGGAAGTGCAACATAGGAGGGATAATCATCTATGTTATAAATGTGGAGAGAAGTTTGGTCCAGGTCATGTGTGTATGTTCAAGCAAGTTAATGTAATCTCTTCAACAGAAATAAAAGAGGAAGAAGACTCAGATATTTGGATCATGGAGGAAGATGTTGAGGAGCTTAAACAACTTTCTGACATTCATAATGAGGAGGAATTAGCAGACATTTCTCTGGTCTGTAAGTCCATTGGAAGGGATCAACAATCTGAGTCACTATCTTTCTTTGCTACTCTCAATGGTCATAGAGTGGATTTCTTGCTGGACACTGGGAGTGCAGGCTCTTTCATGGATTTCAAGCTAGTAGAGAAACTAGGATTACCTATATGCCCTACCAGAGGTTTCATTGTTACTGTTGCTAATGGAAGTACAGTGAAAGGATGCCACCTTAGTCCTAAAGTTCAGTGGCATATCCAAGGCCATAAGTTTACTTTTGATATTAGAGTAATGGACATGGGAGGCAAAATGGAAGTAATTTTGGGAACTGACTGGATGAAACATTTCAGTCCAATCAATTTTGACTTTAATGCATATGATATATGGATCTGCAGCAAGGGTGATTGTTGGACATCAAGGGGAAATTTCTCTACTGCAACCTTTAATAGAATGTATGGATTGGAAGCTAAGGAGTTCTACAACTGCAGAAAGAAAATGCTTAGAGAGGACTGTATGAGATAATGGACCAACTATGGTCAAGAGTGGAGTGTGGACTGCAGAGCTGTGGGGGCCATACAAGAGGAGAAAGATGAAACTTTTGCAACTAAAAAGATCAAATCCCTCATGCTAGCTAGTATCACTCAGGTGATTTCTGACTTTTCTGATGTGTTTGAAGTACCTAACTCTCTTCCTCCTTGTAGAGAGATAGATCATCTCTTAAACCAGATGCTACTCCTTTCAGGATTAGGCCTTACAAGTATGCTCACTCACAGAAGGATGAAATTGACAAGCAAGTGGATGAAATGATGGAGGCTGGAATCATAAGGGCAAGCACTAGTCGATACTCTTCCCCAGTACTGTTAGTGAAGAAAAAAGATGGAAGCTGGAGACTTTGTATAGACTATAGGAAAATAAATGATCAAACTGTAAAAGATAGTTTTCCTATGCCTATTATTGATGAACTATTTGATGAGTTACATGGTTCTGTAATATTCTGAAAATTGGATCTGAGATCAGGGTATCATCAAATTAGAGTAAAGGATACAGATGTGTATAAGACTGCTTTTCAAACACATCAAGGCCATTATGAATTTTTGGTCATGCCTTTTAGCCTTACAAATGCACCAACAACTTTTCAAAGTCTTATGAACAATATTTTCCAAAAACAAATCAGGAAGTTTGTACTGGTTTTCTTTGATGATATTCCGGTGTACAGTAAGCCCCTTTTTGGAGCACCAACAGTATCTAAAAATAGTTCTTTCTCTGCTAAGGAAACACAAGCTATCAGCCAAGTTATCTAAGTGTGAATTTGCTCAGCCACATATGGAATATTTGGGACACATTATTTCTGGGGAGGGAGTGGAAATGGACAAGGCAAAAATTTGCAGCATTGTCAACTGGCCAATTCCTAAAACCATTAAAGAATTGAGAGGATTCTTGGGCCTTTCAGGATATTACAGAAGATTTACAGCAAATTATGGCCTTATATGTAGACCATTACATGACCTCCTCAAGAAAGACAGTTTCAAATGGAATGCAGCAGCTACTGAGGCATTTGAAAAATTGAAGACTGCAATAACTTCAGCACCTGTACTCAAAATTCCTGAGTTTGATAAGTCATTTGTGATTGAAACTGATGCTGATGATGCTGGAATGAGGGCAGTACTCATGAAAGACAATAGACCTATAGCTTTCTTATCCAAATCTTTTTGTCAAAAGAACAAAGGTATTTCTACCTATGAAAAAAAATTGTTGGCATTGGTAATGGCTGTGGATGGATGGAAACATTACTTGATTGGCAGCCATTTCACTATGAGGACTGATCATCAGAGCCTTAAGTACCTCATTGAGCAAAGATTGCACAGTGCCATCCAACATAAGTGGATCACCGAACTGTTAGGCCTTAACTTTGGTATACAGTATAAAAAGGGTTATGAGAATAATGCTACAGATGCACTATCTAGGAAGCCAATGGAATTGACATCGGATACTCATATTACATGGGATCCTAAAGAATCTTGGCCAGAAGATGAAGAGGAATTGGCAATAGAACAGAAGGTGATAGAGCTGTTAGCTTCCAAAGACAGTGATCATTCGGGAAATGATATAAGTGATGAGAATTCTCTTAAAAAGTTACACATGAATGCAGTAGGGACTACTTCTAGTCCAGTCCCTGAATGGATACAACAGTTGGAGTCTAGCTATACTGATGATCAGAATGCTCAGGAAATGATAACAAAGCTTGCACTGCAGAAAAATAATGTAGCCACTGGTCCTAAATCTAATTGGTCCTATGTCAAGAGAATCCTAAAGCATGAGGATAAAATATATATAGGGGCATCCAATGACATCAGACATCATCTTTTGGATACAATGCATGCTTCAGCTCTAGGGGGCCACTCAGGACAGAATGCTACTATTCAGAGGGTCCTCTCTGTGTTTACTTGGCCTGGCCTGAGGAAAGATGTGGTTGATTATGTGAGCAAATGTGTGGTGTGTCAAAGACATAAGGCAAAACACTATAAAAGCCCTGGTTTATTGCAACCACTTTCTATTCCTGAGGCAAGCATGGAAACAACTTTCCATGGATTTTATTGAGAAATTACCTCAATCCAATGGTTTTGACACTATTTTAGTTGTGGTGGATAGACTTACAAAATACAGTCATTTCATTGCTTTACAGCATCCCTTCTCTGCTTCACAAGTAGCAAACATCTACTTCCAGGAAATTTGTAAATTGCATGGCTTGCCTGACTGTATAGTGAGTGACAGGGACAAAATTTTCACTAGTCATTTTGAAGGGAATTATTGATCAAAATGGGAGTAAAATTGCATTACGGTACTGCATACCATCATAAGTCTGATGGCCAAATAGAGAGAGTTAATCAAGTATTAGAGAATTATCTGAGGTTTTTTTTGTTGTGACAAGCCTGGCACCTGGTCTGATTGGTTAAGTTCTGCAGAATGGTGGTACAATACCACTTTTCATTGCAGTTGTCAGGGTCGGGCATCTCACCATCCCGTATGGTTCATCCCGACCCCTCATCCTGCATGACGATCGGGCCAGACCCGACAGCAGACAACAGTTTTACCAACCCTGGCAGGAGAATCTTCCCAGACCACCTAACGGCGTGGTCTGATGTGACCAGGGTCAACTTTTCAGTACTATATGTATCTCTCTATCACACTAGAGAGAGGTAAGTTGACTAAACACAACCAAACACATTCCCACTCTCCGAACAGTCTACTGACTTTAGCATCGAAGCGGGAAAGGAAATTAGCCGCCCCGCCCTGACTGAGAGTTCTTAATTCTTAGCAGGTTCACCTCATCTCGTCATCAGGACGGACGATCAGGACGCAACATCGCGACCGTAACATTAGTGCCGTCTGTGGGGATATAACTGATTATCTTCACAGCCCACGCACTGCAAATGAGCAGAGAAGGACAAGACCACTCCACCCCCCAGCCAGAGGTGGTGGTCACAGATCTGGGCGATGAGGGAGCTGGAAATCCGTTCATTCCCTCAAACCCCGCAACAATGCCGATCTCGGCGACGCCTGAGCAGGCTCGGCACCCGGGCGCCTCGCCATCATTCACATCCGAAGATAGTGATGTGCTCCGCCAGATCCTGGAGTCACAGGCCACCATCAACAAGCAGCTGCAGGAGCTGCGAGGTATGCCGCCGAAAATGCGGCGCCTCGAAGGTTTGGCAAAAACGGTCATTCCGACCAAGCTTTTTGACGAGCCTACCCGGGGAAAACACAAATTTCCCATCCTCACGGAGCTGGATGATGACGAGAACGAGATCCTGGACGATTCAGAGAGGATTGGGAAGATCAAAATGCGAAGGAAGGCAACCCCAGATCCCAACCCGGGGAATGAGCCATGACTTATGTTCACAAGCCTAGTGTCAAACCCAGAGTTCCGTCCAAGCAGAGGTTGTCGGTGTTTTACGAGGCCCCAGATTGCCAAAAAAGAGGAAGCCTTTTCTCCGAGGCGGTCACAGAGTTCGTCGCCAACCCCCGCCTCCGGATCCCGCCAAACCTGAGCACGTATGACGTATGCCATGCCCGAGCCTGTGTGGTGCAAGGTTTTTGCCACCACGCTCAAGGAGCAGCGAGGGTGTGGTTCGCCAACCTGGACAATGGGAGCATGTCCAGCTTCGCGCAGCTCGAGGAGCTTTTCCTCACCAGGTTCATGCAGAAAAGGAAGTTCACCAACACGACCCAGGACCTGATGAAGATATGTCACAGGGCGTCATCCGATGAGAGCCTGATGGAATATTATGAGCGCTTCATCGAGGAGAGAAACAGGGTGGTGCACCGTGGCGAGCCGCGGTGGTTGATTGAAATTTTCATGCAAGGTCTGGATCACGAGGCCTTAGATTCAGAGCTCACCTTCCATGTAGTATACACGCTGGACGAGCTGCATATGGTGGTGGAGATGTTTCACCGAGCCGACGAAAACACCAAGAAGAAACTAGCAATGCAGAAGGAGGCTCGACCCTATTGGCCAAAGCAGAAGCTCATCCAGGATGGTCAACCGGCAAAAGCGGAGAAGACGTTGTCGGTGAAGGACAGGTTGGGCCCCAGACTTGTACAAGAGAGGGAGGGTTTTTACCCCGTTGACAAAGACGCCCAGAGAGGTTTTCTTGGCAAGCCGTGACATCATCCTGCCCCCGCGCACCATGAAGATGCCCCCCAACAAGCGAAACCTGAACAAGTTTTGTGAATACCATGACGACCATGGCCACGACACAGAGGATTGCATCCACTTGAAGAAGGCCATCGAGTCATGCTTGCGGAAAGGGCAACTGAAACAATTCGCTGCCACGGTCAAGGCTCACAACAAGGCGACATACGCCAACGGGAATGGTGGGATCAAGGAGCCAACAGGAGACGTGACAAAGGCAAGGAGGTGGCCCGTGCAGAACGACCAGATAAGAAAAGAGCCAAGTACGAAGATGACTCATCACCAGAACGAGAGCCAGTAGGGCATGCGAGCAATGATATACTCACTATCATAGGCGGGAATGACAGAGGAAGCTCGGATTCACAAAGAAAGGCTAGGTGCAGAATAGCCCCATAACACACTCCGACAAATAGGAGACTTGGTAAGGATGAGCTAATCACGTTCGGTGCGGACGATCCCATCCCGGATTGCCCTGCTGGATGCGATGCGGTCATCATCACGGTCCAGATCATGGAAAAAATGGTTCACCGGGCATATGTGGATGGTGGCAGCTCAGCAGAAATAATGTATTGGCATTGCTTCAAGAAGCTAGATGACAATACCAAAGCCAAGTTGGTCCCGACGAGTACGCCATTGGTGGATTTTGCCGATAGGACAGTGTGGCCGGAAGGCACAATCACACTCCCAGTTAGGGTCGGAGAGAGGCCAACCAGGAAAGAAGTGGACATGGAGTTCATCGTGATCAAGGCTCATAGCCCGTACAACCTCATACTGGGAAGGCCAGCGCTAGCTCAGCTCAAAGGCATTGTCTCGACCCTTCATCTCTTTTGAAATTCCCAACAAAAGGAGGGATAGCAATCGTCCGGGGTGATCAGCAAAAGGCAAGGGAATGCCACCGAATCGCGCTGAAGAAACGCAAGCGTTCAGATAACGAATCGCCATCTCGGCGCCCGGTCCACATGATACGATCGGGATGCCAAGATCCCAAGTCTTTATCAGAATCATGCACGACCATGTTCCTTGACCAAGACGGATGCAAAGGTGTTCAAGTGGGATCAGACCTGCCTGAGGCAAGCCGACAGGAAGTTCTGGAAGTCTTGATCAAGCATCAAAAGGTCTTTGCATGGAAGGCAACAGACATGACGGGAGTGTCGCCCGAACTCGGCCAACACGCTCTCAGGGTAGATCCTTCACACCTGCCAGTCATGCAGAAGAGGCGACCGCTGTGCCCAGAAAGAAACGAAGCGGTCAACAAACAGGTGACCGAGTTGGTGAACGCAGGAATCCCACGGGAAGTGCCATATCCGACATGGCTAGCCAACCCGGTCCTGGTCAAGAAGTCAGATGGGAGTTAGCAAATGTGCATCGATTACAAGGCCTTGAACAGGGCTTGCCCCAAAGATTGTTACCCGACGCCCATCATCGACCAGAAGGTGGACGTGCTGGCGCCTTTCCCGATCAAATGTTTCCTGGATGCATACAAGGGGTATCACCAAATCCCAATGAAGGATGACGACGTCGACAAAACCGCCTTCATCACGAAGCGAGGAGCGTTCGCATACAGGATGATGCCTTTCGGCTTACGAAATGTCGGAGCCACTTACCAACGGGTGGTGGACCGGATTTTCAAAGCACAGATGGGCCGCAAAATGGAAATTTACATCGACGACATGGTCATCAAGAGCGTATCATACAAAGTGTTGGTGGAGGATCTGGATGAGACCTTGAGGACTCTGAACGCAGCGGGCATGATGCTCAACCCGGCCAAATGTCAATTCGGAGTGGGAGCCGGGAAGTTCTTAGGCCTCATGGTGTCCAACAATGGTTTGTAGGTTGTTACAGTCGCAATGTGTGTCCTTGATGATCCGTCGCGATGGCACGATGAGGGGCACCTGCTAAGAATTAAGGAACTCTCAATCAGGGCGGGGCGGCTTATTGCCGTTCCCGCTCCGATGCTAAAGTCAGTAGACTGTTCGGAGAGTTGGGATGTGATTGATTGTGTTTTTTTTACTTACCTCTCTCTTGTGAGAAAGGGATATATATATGGTGCAGGCAATTGACCCGATCTGATCAGGCCGCGCCGTTAGGCGGTCTGGGAAGATTCTTCTGTCAGGTCAGGTAAAGCTGCCATCTGCGGTCGGGTCTGGCCCGATCGTTATGCAGGATGAGGGGTCGGGATGAGCCATGCCTGATGGTGAGATGCCCGACCCTAACAAGTCCCCCCAAGTCCGAGCGCGGAGCAACGGTTCGCGTGATGGAATGTACCTGGGTTTCTGGGATCCGTGCGACAGTGAGCCGTCAGATATTAACTGCATGTCTGCCACGTGTCATCACTTTTTCGAAGGGATGCGTGTAAATTTAGTCTTTGTAACTGTGCAACTTTTGCAACTGCAATTATTACTTTAACTGCTCGCATAACTCCCCCCCTTTCTTCATTCAAATACGAAACTGCTCCTCATTTCTGCCTTCTTCATCTTATTCTCGAATTCATTGCTCACAACTTTAGATATTCTGCACACGCCTCCTTTCTGCCTTTGTTTTGTTTTCTTCCGCCTCTGTAGCGTTTTGCCTGTTCTGATCATGGCCGACATCCCTGTCTCCGGCGCGTTTTGCCAGATTACGGATGAAGAAGCGGCTGAGCTCATTCAGATCTGCCGCGACACCGAGGGCCTCCAGATCGCAGATCTGGCCAAGTCAATCGTTCGACCCAAACCCAGCGACACCATCAACGCTGCCCCGGCGGGCAAAGTTCCTGTTTACTATGAGCATCTGGCTCGTTGCAGCGTCAGGTTCCCTCTTACTCCTTTCTGCCAATCCATTTTGTCTTACTTTGACATGACTCTGGGCTTGATGACGCCCAACGCTGTGCGCAACATTATTGGCTTCGAGACCCTGTGCGGTGCTCGCGGGGTTGTTCCCTCCGTCACCCTGTTCCGGGTGTTCTTCTACACCGGCGGTGGCGGCGACGAGGACGGTTGGGGCCACATCAAGGTTCGCCCCAAAGCCGACCTGCACATCTTGACCGGCATGCCCAAAACGACCAACTGGAAGGTAAAGTTCATGTTTGTTGATGAAGATGTCGTGTATGGGCCTGCCGCCTCTCGCCCAAGGCAATCTGTTGGTGATCCTGATACGCGCGGCCGCGCTCCAGATGGCGTATCCCAGAATCGCTTGGCCGCCTCCATCAGGGCTCTGAAGGAGAAACCGGAGAGGTGGGATGTCTTGAAGTTGGATGAAAGGTTGCGGGATTCCGGCCTGCCTCACCGTCGCGTGCTTCCTGCCATCCAGGATGAGCCTGTTGTCATCCCAGATGATGATAAGCCCGTCCAGGACGAGGGCAACGGCCCCCCAAATGTTGATCTCTTCAGCCCTCCTGCTGCTCTGGCACTCGCTCCGATTGGTCGCCCTGATAAAGGTATGTCAGATCCCACTTGGCCCTCTCTTTCATCCTTTTTGAGCATTGTCATGACCTTTTGCTCTTGCCTCAACTGTATTTTCTTCATATTGTATGTTTTTCAACAGATATGGCTCGCCGCCGACCAACCATTGACGTGACAAAGTTCGTCCGTCCCTCGCAGCGCAGGAGGTTGGAGGACAGTGCTGGCCCGAGCCAGTCCACTCAGTCGCATGGTCAATCCTTTCAAACCGGACAAGACGGCAATGCTGAAGGTTCCTCGCTTCCCTATCAGGATACGGGGTCGTCAAGGGGTTTGCTGAAGCCTGACCAGCTATTCCAGATGGGGGTTGGCGGTCGCGAGAATGTCTCGTCCCGACCCAAGTGCCCGAGAAGCTGAAGAGCAGCACTGAACCAACTGGTCCGCAGCATGGTGAGAGGGCCCCTCCGCACGCTGGTGGCTTTCAAACTGACAAGGGTAAAACCAACTCCTCCACCGTCTTCCTCAACTCGCCCGCCGGTCGTTTAGAATATCTCAAGGAGGTGATGCCCCTTGACCATTTCAGGGCTTGGGTGAAGAATCCGGCGCTAAACCTTCATGGGGTCAGGACTGCCACGGACAATCTGATTTCGTCTGTTTTTGATGTAAGCTTCATCTTCTTGTCTCTCCTTTCATGCTTAACTTCCTCTCCCGACTTTGTCCTCCTAACTGTTGTATTGTTAGGGCGCTTGCTCATCCTTCGCCGTCATCTCCGACTTCAGCACCTTGTGCTTGGCGCATGAGGCTGACAAGAAAGTGCATCACGCCACCCTCATCGAGCTCGGAGACGTGAAGAGGCAGTTGGCCATCGCCGATGCCGAGATAGTCCAGCTTCAAGAGGAGGCCAAGGCCAAAGCAGATGCTGATGCTGAGTGGTCACCTGATGACTGGATGGAATCCGAGCAGGCGCTGAAGAAGCAGCTGGACGCTGTCAACACTCAACTGGCGTCTGCCATCTCGGACGGTGAGGAACTGAAAATAGCCAAGGAGACCAGCGACGCTGCTCTACTAGATGCCCAGATATCTACCACCGAGCTGCAAAAACGCCTAGATGAAGCTGTTGGAAAAGCTGATCAGATGGACAAGATATCTTGCGAACTGGCCACTCTTCAAGCTCGCTTTGCCGAGTCCGAAAGTCAACTGAAGAAGGCGCTGGAGGATAAGGCCAGCCTCGCCATTGACTATCAGTCTGTGCTGACCGCCGGCGTGCGTGAGGTGTTTGCCAAGGTGGCTCGATCAGAACGCGCCTTCGCGCGCACTTCTGCTTTCCTTCGACGGGCTTATGCGCTGGATAACGTGTATGAAGACTCTGCTGCCTATGCCACTGCTCTTTCTGAGCTCACCGATGCCTTTGTTGGCTATGGCTTCCCTGAGTACTTTTCTACATTGACCGGTGAGATGACTCCGGCCGAGCTTGCCGCATGGGAGCCAGATGTTGCAGTTCCACCTGTTATGGTCGATGGTGAAGTTGTCGCCGAAGAAGGGCTGGTGAAGGACTTGGAGGATGCTGGGAACAATGTCCAAGTTTCTGCCCAAAACCATTAGTTCTGCTTCTTTCCTTTCCTTTCTTTCTGTTGGATTCCTCCTAAACTCCTCTGAATAATTTCCTTTTGGTTTGTAATGACCCATAAGGGTTACATTTGCTTTACATTGTTATTGAATTCTTGCTTTGACAGCATATATTATTGCCTTAGTGGTTTGGCTGTTTTACTACTTGATGAAACTCTTGTTTGTGCATTTGCATCACTGGCTATTGCCTTAATGTTTGGTTGATACCTTGCCATTCTGCTCACCCCTGTTCATGGTGGCGACTCATCATCCTTCTATATGAAGAGGGATGAGTCAGCAGGATGAACTAACCGGGGTGAACCATGATGTGGCTTGAATTTCTTGTCAACTTGGAGGTCGCTAAACCCTGACCAAGCCACCAAGGTATATGGTCCTAGACCTTTCCTTGGTTTTTCTCTTCAAAACCAAAGCTGCTAAGCTATGGTCCTTGTTAATCGGTCCGTGTCCGACATGGGTTTTTCTTAAAGAAAAGATCCCACCTTTTCTCCAAACCGGTAGCTATCCGAGTTTGGAGAGGATATGGTTTGTTCTGTTTGCCCATCCGCATTTGAACAAAAAACCACGCCTATGTTCAATACTCAAAACGGGGCGGCTAAGCCTCAGTCTCGGCCTGGCGGTCACGATCGTGATCGTGTCATCCGACTTGCCCATTGGTGTAGGTACACTTTTGAACGCATCTTTGCCATCCCAGACATATGTCCGAGATGCTCGGCAAAGATGTGCCTTTCATGCTTCACAACCTAAGTGAGGGATGTGTCGAGTGTTCTAATGCTTTGTCCGGGTAACCGGAGCGATGGCCTGAACTGCCTCTTTTAGTGTCCATTATCACCGATTCCGATCATGTCATTCGACTTTCGAAAAAGAGGCACAAATGAGACAGAAAAAAGAGATGATGTGTTCTTGAACTTGACACTTGGAATTCATTAAAACACAAAAGGGGGAGTACAAAAGATACAATTTTGCACGGGAGAACTGGATTTCCTCAAGATCACATCCCTCATGAGGGCAAAAGTCGCGATCCTATCAGGAATCCGTTCTCCAAAAACATTTCCCCATTATATACAAACTAATTGGTACCTTTCTCATGGGTCTGATGCTGCTCAACCGTAATAACGGCGGAGGTTCTCCATGTTCCACGTCCTTGGTACCGCTTCGCCTGCCATGGTCTGCAGCCTGTATGCGCCGTTTCTCAGCACTTCTGCGACCACGTATGGTCCTTCCCACGTGACATCTAACTTCTTCAAGCCCTCAACTCGGCTAGCTTCATTCTTTCGGAGGGCCAATACGCCTTGCTTAAGATTCCTTATGCGGACTCTGGCATTATAGCGTTGTTCCACATATGACTTGTAGGCCGCCTCCTTGATTGTGGCCTGTTCTCTGGCTCTCTCCAATTCCTCCAGGCTCTCCCTCAAACGCTGGTTGTTGTCCTCCTCGGCATCCGGGATGGCGGATCGCGTTGATGGGATGATGAGCTCAGGCGGGATGATGGCCTCACTGCCAAAACACAGAAAGTAAGGTGATTCACCTGTGGCCGTTCGGGGCCTCGTCTTGTATGCCCACAACACCGATGGGAGTTCATCTACCCAGTTCCCTTTCGCGCCGTCCAACCTTCTCTTTAACCCTTGCACAATCGTTCCATTGGTTCGCTCGGTGAGACCATTGGCCTGTGGATGGGCTACTGATGTGAAGCTCTGCTGGATGCCCATCTGGTTACACCAGTCTCTGAAGACTCCTCCTTCAAACTGACGTCCGTTGTCGCTGATGATCGTCTTGGGCAGGCCGAATCTGCAAACAATGTTCCTCCACACGAAACTTGTCATCCTCTTGCCCGTGATGGTTGCCAATGCCTCCACCTCAACCCACTTGGTGAAGTAGTCAACGGCCACCACCAGGAATCTTCTCTTGCCGGTCGCTTGGGGGAAAGGACCGACAATGTCGATGCCCCATTTTGCAAATGGCCATGGGCCTGTGATGCTCTTCATGGGTTGGCCGGGTTGAGATGACACCCGATCATGTATCTGGCACTGATGACAAGTTTTGACCACATGGTCGGCGTCGATCCTCATGTTGGGCCAGTAATAACCTGCTCGGGATGCCCTCAGCGCCAGTGTCCGGGCCCCCTGATGGCTGCCGCCGCTTCCTTCGTGGAGCTCCTTCAGGATTCTTTCTGCTTGTCTGGGCGTTAAGCATCGCAACCACGGCTGCAAGTATCCTCTCTTGTATACCACCCCGTTCCTGAGCGCAAATTCAGCGCCTTCCTCTCTAGGGCTTTCGCCTCCTTCTGATCGGGTGGTAGCGCTCCACTGAGCAAGTAGTCCCGCATTGGTGTCAACCAACATGGCGGCTCGGCCTCAATAGCCGCGACCGTCATGCCGTCAGTTGATCTTGTCGGCAGTGTTTCCACTAGAACTCCTTTGGACAGATGGCTACTTGCCGTGGAGGCCAGCTTGCTGAGGGCATCTGCCCTTGTATTCTCGGATCTGGGGACTCGGGTCACCTCAAATCTTTCGAACTGCGTGGCTAGACTCTTAACCTTGGCCAGGTATTTTTGCATTGATGGCTCCTTGGCTGCGTATGACCCATTGAACTGGTTTGCAACCAAAGCCGAGTCACCGTATGCATCCAACTTGGTTGCGCCCAGCGCCTTTGCTAACTCCATGCCTGCAATTAATGCTTCATATTCGGCTTCATTGTTCGTGGCTGGGAACTGGAACCTCAACGCATACGTCGTCTCCATGCCATCGGGGTCGGTCACGATCAGACCTGCTCCTGATCCTTCCACGCCGGATGCGCCATCCACATGCAGCTTCCACCATCCTGTCCTGTCAACGCGTCGTTGCTTTTTGTCGGCTGGCTCGCTTGGTGCGTCGACGGTCACTTCATCCTTCTCCTCGATCCCGGATGGCAATTCTGCCAGGAAATCAGCCATCACTTGCCCTTTGATGGCTTTCCTTGGGGCGAACTCAATGGCATGTTCGCCTAGCTCTATTGCCCACTTGGCCAACCTTCCTGACATCTCCGGTCTGGTCAAAATTGCTTTGAGCGGCTCGTTTGTGAGAACCACGATGGGGTGTGCTTGAAAGTATGACCTGAGGCGTCTCGCCGCATGGACCAATGCCATGGCCAGCTTCTCCTGAGCGCTGTATCTCAACTCGGCCCCCTGCAGCGTTCGGCTGACATAATAGACCGGACGCTGGATTTTGTTCACTTCCCTAACCAACGCGCCACTCACGACTTCCATCCCAGCGGCAAGGTATAAATACAGCGTCTCACCTTGCTTGGGAGGAGACATGGCTGGTAGGTCTTTTAAATGATCCTTCAACTTGAGGAACGCTTCCTCCTCGACCTAGCCCCATTGGATTGCTTCTTTTGGCCCGACGCTGCCCTTGAGGATCCTCAAGAACGGGAGTGACCTCTCTGCGGCTCGTGACAAGAACCTGTTCATAGCCGCCAGCTTTCCATTCAAGCTCTGTACGTCTTTAACGTTCCTGGGAGGCTTCATTTCCAAAACGGCTTGGACTTTCTTCGGATTGACTTCCAAACCGTTGTTGGACACCATGAGGCCCAAGAACTTCCCGGCCCCCACTCCGAACTGGCACTTGGCCGGGTTGAGCATCATACCTGCCGCGTTTAAGGTTCCCAAAGTCTCATCTAGATCCTTCACTAGACCTTCATACGATACGCTCTTGATGACCATGTCATCGACATAGATTTCCATGTTGCGGCCGATCTGCGCTTTGAAAATCTTGTCCACCACTCTCTGGTAAGTGGCACCGGCGTTGCGTAAGCCAAACGGCATCATCCGGTACGCGAAGGCTCCCCTCTCCGTGATGAAGGCAGTTTTGTCGATGTCGTCCTCCTTCATCGTGATTTGGTGGTACCCCTTGTATGCGTCTAGAAAGCATTTGATCGGGAAAGGGGCCAACGCGTCCACCTTCTGATCGATGATGGGTGTCGGGTAGCAATCCTTGGGACATGCCCTGTTCAGCGCTTTGTAATCGATGCACATTCGCCAACTCCCATCTGACTTTTTGACCAGGACCGGGTTGGCTAACCACGTGGGGTATGGCACTTCCCGTAGGATACCTGCATTCACCAACTCGGTTACCTGTTTGTTCACCGCGTCATTCCTTTCTGGGCATAGCGGCCGTCTTTTCTGCATGACTGGTGGGTGCGAAGGATCCACTCTGAGGGCGTGTTGACCGAGTTCAGGTGATACTCCCGTCATGTCTGTCGCCTTCCATGCAAAGACCTTTTGATGCTTGATCAGGACCTCCAGAACCTCCTGACGACTTGCGTCGGGCAAGTCGGATCCCACTTGGACTCTTCGGCATCCGCCTTGGTCAAGAAACATGGGCATGCAAGATGCTGACAAGGTTTTGGGGTTTGGAATCCCTGACCGGACCATGTGGACCGGACGTCGTGGTGGTGATTCGTCATCTGGACGCTTCCGCTTCTTTAATGCAATTCTGTGGCACTCTCTCGCCTCTTGCTGATCACCTCGAACGGTCGCTATCCCTCCTTTGGTTGGAAACTTCAAAAGGAGATGGAGGGTTGAGACAATACCTTTGAGCTGGGCTAGCGCTGGCCTCCCCAGTATTAGGTTGTACGGGCTATGATCTTTGATGACGATGAACTCCATGTCCACCTCTTTCCTGGTCGGCCTCTCCCCGACCCCAACTGGAAGTGTGATTGTTCCTTCTGGCCACACCGTTCTGTCCGCGAAATCCACCAACGGTGTGCTTGTTGGGATCAACATGGCCTTTGTGTTGTCGTCCAGCTTTTCGAAACAATGCCAATACATTATTTCTGCTGAACTGCCACCATCCACGTATGCTCGATGAACCATCTTATCCATTATTTGAACTGTGATGATGACCGCATCGCATCCGGCTGGACGATCGGGGATGGGGTCGTCGGCGCCGAACGTGATCAATTCATCTCTACCCAGCCTCCTACTCGTCGGGGTGTGTTCTGGGGCTATCCTGCATCTAGCCTTTCTTTGTGAATCCGAGCTCCCTCCGGCATTCCCGCCTATGATAGTGAGTATATCATTACTCGCGCGCCTTGCTGGTTCTCGTTCTGGTGATGACTCCTTCTCATACTTTGCTCTCTTTTCATCTGGTCGCTCGGCCCGCGCCACCTCCTTTCCTTTACCACGCGCCCTGTTGGCCCCTTGATCCTGGCCGCCGTTCTTGTTGGCATATGTCACCTTGTTGTGAGCTTTGGCGGTGGCAGCAAATTGTTTTAACTGCCCTTTGCGCAGGCATGACTCGATGGCCTTTTTCAGGTGGATGCAATCCTCTGTGTCGTGGCCGTGGTCGTCGTGGTACTCGCAAAACTTGTTCAAGTTTCGCTTATTGGGAGGCATCTTCATGGCACGCGGGGGTGGGATGACGTCGCGGTTTGCCAAGAAGACTTCTCTGGGCGTCTTTGTCAACGGGGTGAAGACTCTTTCTTGAGCAACTCGAGGTCCTAGCCTATCCTTTACCGATGACGCTTTCTCTGCTTTAGCCGGTTGCCCATCCTGGATGGGCTTCTGTTTTGACCAGTAAGGTCGAGCCTCTTTCTGTATTGCCAACTTCTTCTTCTTGGCATTCTCATCGGCTCGGTGAAACATCTCCACCACTATATGCAACTCGTCCAGCGTGTGTACCGCGCGAAGGGTGAGCTCCGAATCCAGAGCCTCGTGATCCAGGCCTTGCATGAAGATTTCGATCAACCACCGCGGCTCGCCACGGTGCACCACCCTGTTGCTTTCCTCGATGAAGCGCTCATAATACTCCATCAGGCTCTCGCCGGATGATGCCTTGGGCGTATCTTCATCAGGTCCTGCGTCGTGTTGGTGAACTTCCTCTTCTGCATGAACCTGATGAGAAAAAGTTCCTCGAGCTGCGCGAAACTGAATATGCTTCCATTGTCCAGGTTGGCGAACCATACCCTTGCTGCCTCCTTGAGCGTGGTGGCAAAAACTTTGCACCACACGGGCTCGGGCGTGGCGTACGTTGACATGTTAGTTGTGAACGTGTGCAAATGATCTGCTGGGTCCGACAAGCCATCGTACGTACCCAGATTTGGTGGGATCCGGAGACGAGGGTTGGCGACAAACTCCGTGATTGCCTCTGAGAACGGGCTCCCTCTTTTCTGGCAATCCGGGGCCTCATAAAACACCGACAGCCTCTGCTTCGCCGGCACCCTCGGCTTGACACTTGGCTTGTGAACATACGTCATGGCCCATTCCCCAGGATGAGACCTAGGGTTGGCCTCTTTCTCGCCCGGATCTCCCCACTCCTCGTCTGAATCTTCCAAGATCTCATTCCCGTCATCATCCAGCTCTGTGAGGATGGGGGCTTTTCGCTTAGCTCGTGCAGGCTCGGCAAAGAGCTTTGTCGGTGTGACCGTCTTCGCCAAACCTTCAAGACGCCGCGCTTTCGGCGGCGTACCTCGCAGCTCCTGCAGCTGCTTGTTGATGGTAGCCTGTGACTCCAGTATCTGGCGGAGAACATCACCATCCTCCGTTGTGAAAGATGGGGACGCGCCTAGGTGCCGAGCCTGCTCAGGCGTCGCCGAAATCGGAGTGGCTGCTGGGTTTGAAGGGGTGAACGGGACTCCAGCCCCTTCGTTGCCCAGATCTGTGACCACTACCTCGTCGATGAGGACAGCGTGGTCTTGTCCTTCTCTGCTCATTTGCAGTGCGTGGGCTATGAAGATACTTGATTATATCCCCACAGACGGCGCCAATGTTACAGTCGCAATGTGTGTCCTTGATGATCCGTCGCGATGGCACGATGAGGGGCACCTGCTAAGAATCAAGGAACTCTCAATCAGGGCGGGGCGGCTTATTGCTGTTCCCGCTCCGATGCTAAAGTCAGTAGACTGTTCGGAGAGTTGGGATGTGATTGATTGTGTTTTTTTTACTTACCTCTCTCTTGTGAGAAAGGGATATATATATGGTGCAGGCAATTGACCCGATCTGATCAGGCCGCGCCGTTAGGCGGTCTGGGAAGATTCTTCTGTCAGGTCAGGTAAAGCTGCCATCTGCGGTCGGGTCTGGCCCGATCGTTATGCAGGATGAGGGGTCGGGATGAGCCATGCCTGATGGTGAGATGCCCGACCCTAACATAGGTCAACCCAAAGAAGGTCCAGGTTGTCTTGGAGATGAAACCACCTCGGAACGTCAAGGAGGTGCATAGTTTGAATGGGAAATTGGCGGCTATGAACAGGTTCCTATCCCGAGCCTCGGAGAAGTCACTCCCATTCCTGAAGATCCTCAAAGGCAGCATCGGGCTGAAAGGAGCAATCCAATGGGGCCAAACTGAGGATGAAGCGTTCATCAAGCTAAAAAAGCACTTGAAGGATCTCCCAGCCATGTCCCCGCCCGAACAAGGTGAGACGATATACCTATACCTTGCCGCCGGGATGGAAGTCATCAGTGGAGCACTAGTCAGGGAGGTGAGCAAGATCCAACGCCCGGTCTATTATGTCAGCCGAATGCTGCAGGGGGCCGAGTTGAGATATAGTGCCCGGGAGAAGTTAGCCATGGCACTGGTCCATGCGGCAAGACGCCTCAGATCATATTTCCAAGCACACCCCATCGTGGTCCTGACAAACGAGCCACTCAAAGTGATTTTGACAAGGCCAAAAATGTCGGGAAGGTTGGCCAAGTGGGCAGTAGAGGTAGGCGAGCACGCCACCGAGTTCGCTCCGAGGAAAGCTATCAAGGGGCGCCAGATAATGGCCGATTTCCTGGCAGAGTTGCCATCCAGGATCGAAGCAGAGGATGAGATCACCATCAATGTGCCAAGCAAGCCGGCCGATAAAAAGCCACGACGCGTTGACAAGGTGGGATGGTGGAAGCTGCATGTGGATGGCGCATCCGGTATGGAAGGATCGGGAGCCGGGTTGATAGTAACGGATCCCGATGGCATGGAGACGACGTACGCGTTGAGATTCCAGTTCCCAGCTACGAACAACGAGGCCGAATATGAAGCATTGATTGCAGGCATGGAGATAGCAAAAGCGCTGGGAGCGACAAACCTGGACGCGTATGGGGACTCGGCCTTGGTGGCAAACCAGTTCAACGGGTCGTACGCAGCCAAGGAGCCATCCATGCAGAAGTACTTGGCAAAGGTGAAGAGTTTGGAGATACAGTTCGAAGGATTTGAGGTGACCCGAGTTCCCAGATCAGAGAACACTAGGGCAGATGCCCTCAGCAAGCTGGCCTCTACAGCAAGTAGCCATCTGTCCAAAGGAGTTTTGGTGGAAACACTGCCAACCAGATCAACTGAAGGCATGGCGGTCGCTGTCATTGAGGCTGAACCATCATGTTAGCTGACACCGATGAGGGACTATTTGCTCAGCGGAGCATTACCACCTGACCAGAAAGAGGCGAGAGCTTAGAGAGGAAGGCGCTGAATATTGCGCTAAAAAATGGGGTGGTATACAAGAGGGGATACCTGCAGCCGTGATTGCGTTGCTTAACACCCAAACAAGCGGAGAGGATCCTGAGAGAACTCCACGAAGGAAGCGGCGACATCCATCAAGGAGCCCGGACACTTGCACTGAGGGTAACGCGAGCAGGTTATTACTGGCCCAACATGAGGGTCGATGCCGACCATGTGGTCAAGACGTGCCATTAGTGCCAGGTACATGATCGTGTGTCATCCAAACCCGGCCAGCCCATGAAGATTATTACAAGCCCATGGCCGTTTGCGAAGTGGGGCATCGACATAGTCGGTCCTTTCCCCCAAGCCAGTGGCAAAAGAAGGTTCTTGGTGGTGGCTGTCGACTACTTCACCAAGTGGGTCGAGGTGGAGCCATTGGCAACCATCACGGGCAAGAGGATGACCAGTTTCGTGTGGAGAAACATTGTCCGCAGATTCGGCATGCCCAGAACAATCATCAGTGACAACAGACGCCAATTTGAAGGAGGATTGTTCAGAGACTGGTGCAACCAGATAGGCATCGAGCAAAGTTTCACGTCAGTAGCCCATCCGCAAGCCAACGGCCTTACTGAGCGGACCAACGGAACAATCGTTCAAGGGCTAAAAAGAAGGCTAGATGGCGCAAAAGGGAATGGGTGGACGGGCTTCCATCAGTGCTCTAGGCATACAGGACAACGCCATGAACTGCAACAGGTGAATCACCTTATTTTCTCTATTTCGGTAGTGAGGCCATCATCCCACTTGAGCTCATCATCCCGTCACCATGATCGGCCATCCTGGATGCTGAAGCAGACAATGAGCAGCGTTTGAGGGAAAGCTTGGAGGACCTGGAGAGAGCTAGAGAGCAGGCAACGATCAAGGAGGCAGCCTACAAGTCATACGTGGAACAACGCTACAACGCGAGGGTCCGCATAAGGAACCTCAAGCAAGGTGAATTGGCCCTCCGAAAGAATGAAGCCATCCGGGTTGAAGGCCTAAAAAAGTTAGATGTCACGTGGGAAGGACCGTATGTGGTCGCAGAAGTGCTGGGGAACGGCGCATACAGGCTGCAGACCATGTCGGGCGAAGCAGTCCCAAGGACGTGGAACATGGAGAACCTCCGTCGTTACTACGGTTAAGCAGCGTCAAGTCCACGAGAAAGGTACCAATTAGTTTTTAAATAATGGGGAAATGCTTTTGGAAAACGGATTCCTGATCAGATCGCGACTTTTGCCCTCATGAGGGATGCGATCTTGAGGAAATCCAGTTTTCCCGCGCAAAATTATATCTTTTGCACTCTCCTCTTTTAATGTATTTCAAGTGTTAAGTTCAAGAACACATCATCTCTTGTTTGTTCATTTATACCTCATTTCGAAAGTCGAATGACGTAGTCGGAATTTGTGATAATGGACATTAAGGGTGGCAGTTCAGGCCACCGTTCCGGTTAACCGAACAAGGCAGTAGAACACTCGACACATTCCACACTTAGGTTGTGAAGCATCAGAGATGCATCCTTGGCAAACGTGCCAGAAATATCATCAGGAGAGGCAAGGATGCAATCAACTGCATCTCCACACCCATGGGCAAGTCGGATGACACGATCATGATCGTGACCGCCAGACCGGGATTGAGGCTTAGCCGCCCTTTCCGAGTGCTGAACATAGGCGTGGTTTTGTTCAAATGCGAACATGCAAACAGAGCAGACCATATCCTCTCCAAACTTGGGTAGCAACCGTTTTGGAAGAAAGGTGGGATTTTCTTCAATGAAAACCCATGCCGGGCACGGACCGATTAGCAAATTCCATGGTTTAGCGGCTTTGGCTTTGAAGAAAAACCAAGGATGGGACAACGCTACCACATCCTGGTGGTTTGGGTAAGGTTCAGCAACCTCCAAACCCACAGACAGCCAAACATGTGGCATCAAGTCATACACGGGTAACCCAACTTTGCGCCTGAATAGTTCATCAGGGCAACTCGACCCCCTTCACCAAGAAGGATGATGGGTTCCCACCCTGAACAATGGTAAGCAAAATGACAAGGTATAGCAAAGGTACGAGCCAAACAGATAAAACACTAAGACAATAGTTTATAATGAAAATTCAAAAGTTTCACAGAAGTACAGAAACAAAGAGTTCAAATTTATTCCCATATGGGTTATTACAAACCAAAGGAATTATCCGAAACAAAACAAGCAGGAAAGAAGGAAATAAGGAAAGAAAGCCTGAATCAATGGTTCTGGGCAGTAACCAGAACGTTATTGCCCGCATCCTCCAGGTCCTTGACAAGTCCTTCATCTGCCACAACTTCACCGTCCACGACAACAGGCGGGACTACAACATCTGGTTCCCAAGCATTAAGCTCAGCGGGAGTCATCTCACCAGACAGGGTAGAGAAGTACTCAGAAAAGCCATATCCAACAAAGGCACTGGTGAGCTCAGAGAGGGCGGTGGCGTAGGCTGCATAATCATAATACACGATGTCCAGTGTGTACGCCCGTCGCAGAAATGTAGAAGTGTGTGCAACAGCCCGTTCGGAGCGAACCACCTTGGCAAACACTTCACGCATGCCGGAGGTCATCACAGTCTGATAGTTGATGGTGAGATTTGCCTTATCCTCCAGTGCCTTCCTCAGCTGGGCCTCAGATGCAGCATAGCGGGCTTGCAGAGTGGTCAGTTCATCAGATACTTTGCTCAGTTGCCCAACCTTATCGACGGCCTCATCCAGACGCTTCTGCAGCTCAGTGGCAGACTTCTGGGCATCCTGCAGGACAGCGTCGCTGGTCTCTTTCGCTATTTTCAGTGCTTCACCGTCCGAAATGGCAGATGCCAGTTGGATGTTGACGGTATCCAGCTGCTTCTTCAGTGCCCGCTCAGATTCCATCCAGTCGTCGGTCGACCACTCCTCATCAGCATTTGCTTTGGCATCAGATTGGAGCTTAGTTATCTCGGCATCAACAAGGGCCAGTTGCCTTTTCACATCCCCAAACTCAACAAGGGTGGCATGATGCACTTTCTGCTTAGGCTCACGTGCTAAGCACAATGCGCTGAGGTCAGAGAAAATAGCGAGGGACGAGCAAGCGCCCTAACAAGCCAAATTACAAAGCTAAGATGAGAAAAACAAAGAAGGAAACAAAGCGTCAAAGGACTATAACCAAGGAGGACTTACATCAAAGACGGAAGAGACCAGATTATCCGCGGCGTTCTTGACCCCATGAAGGTTCAGCGCCGGATTTTTCACCCAAGTCTTGAAATGATCAATGGGCATCACTTCCTTGAGGCACTCCAGCCGACCGACAGGCGAGTTCAGAAAAATGTTGGAAGCGTTGGTTTTACCCTTATTAGTCTGAAAACCACCAGCGTGGGGCGGAGCTCCACCACCATGCTGTTGGCCGGACACGATCGGCTGAATAACCCTTAGGCCACCTTTCGAGTGACCGGGCGCTTGGTGTAGGAATAAGGCATTCTCGACATCGGTGAACGCATCGCGACCACTGATCCCCATCTGGAATAGCTGGTCAGGTTTCAGCAGACCTCTTAACGATCCAGTATCTTGATACGGGACAGAGGAGCCATCAGCATTGCCATCCCGGTCAGTCTGGAAAGATTGACCATGCGACTGAGTGGACCGATGGGGCCCACTGCTGTCATCCAACCTCCTGCGCTGGGAGGGGCGATCGAACTTGGTCACATCAATGATCGGACGACGATGAGTCATGGCTGCAAGAGTCATACGTCAAGAGGAAAGAACAGTTGATATGTCTCAAAAAAAAAGCCTAGCTACATGCCTTTGTCGGTCTGACCAGGTTTCGGGACAACAGGCGAGATGACGGTCTCAGCATCTTGTGCAACGGATCCCTCAATGTCATCATCCTGACCGGTGGCGACCTCATCCTGGATGGTAGGGAGTACACGATGATGAGGAAGGCCGGAATCCCGTAGCCTCTCATCCAACTTCAAGACATCCCATTTTTCTGGCTTCTCCTTCAGAGCCCTGATGGCAGCAGCCAGGCGGTTCTGAGACACGCTATCTGGAGCACAGCCGCGAGTTTCAGGATCACCCACGGCTTGACGGGGGCGAGAGGCGGCAGGACCATACACCACATCTTCATCAACAAACATAAATTTCACTTTCCAGTCCCGCGTTTTGGGAATACCAGTCAGGATGTGCAGGTCAGATTTGGGGCGGATCTTGATATGGCCCCAACCATCCTCGTTGTCGCCACCACCGGTGTAAAAGAACACCCTGAACAGGGTAACATAGGGGACAACTCCACGAGCACCACACAGCGTCTCAAAGCCAATCATATTCCGCACAATATTCGGCGTCATTGAGCCCAAAGTCACGTCGAAATAACACATGATAGATTGACAGAAAGGATTAAGGGGGAACCTGACGCTGCAACGAGTCAAGTGCTCGTAGTAAACTGGAACTTTGCCCGCCAGAGCAGCGTTGATGGTGTCGCTGGGCTTAGGCCGGACAATGGACTTCACCATATCAGCAATCTGGAGGCCTTCAGTATCTCGACAGATCTGGAAGAACTCAGCCACCTCATCGTCGGTAATCTAGCAGAACGCGCCGGAAACAGGGACATCCGCCATGTCAAAAATCGGTGAAACATGACAAAGGCACGAACGAGAATGCACAGAACGAGGAAACTAAATGATAAGTGCGAGTTTGTGACAGAAGAAAGGAGATAAAATGAAGAGCAGTTTCAAATTTGAATGAAAATGGGGAGAGTTATGCGAGCAGTTAAAGCAATAATGGCGGTTGCCAAAAAGTTACACAGTTACTAAGGATAAACCATCCGCATCCCCGAGGAAAAGTGACGACACGTGGCAGACATGCAGTTAAGTCAGAAGGCCCACTATCGCACAGATTCCAAAATCCCAATTACAGCCCCACGCTCGAATCGTCATTTAGAGCTCGGACTTGGGGGGACTTGTCAAGGTCGGGCATCTCACCATCATGTATGGTTCATCCCGACCCCTCATCCTGCATGACAATCGGGCCAGTCCCGACAGCAGACAACAGTTTTACCAACCCTAGCAGAAGAATCTTCCCATACCACCTAACGGCATGGTCTAATGTGACCAGGGTCAACTTTTCAGTACTATATGTATCTCTCTATCACACTAGAGAGAGGTAAGTTGACTAAACACAACCAAGCACATTCCCACTCTCCGAACAGTCTACTGACTTTAGCATCGGAGCGGGAAAGGCGATTAGCCGTTCCGCCCTGACTGAGAGTTCTTGATTCTTAGCAGGTTCACCTCATCTCGTCATCAGGACGGACGATCAGGACGCAACATCGCGACCTTAACAGCAGTACTCTCATGACTCCATATGAGGCCTTATATGGGGTTAAACATGTTCATTCACCACTTGGAAATCTCACTGATGTTGTCATCCCTACCACTCAGAACTTTGTGGAGCAAAGAGGTCTCATCACCAACTTCTGAGTGGCAGGGATGAGACTTCTCAGCAAGGACACAGTGATTCCAAATTATCACAAAATACTTTGGTCCCTTTGAAGTGGAGCAAAGAATTGGTTATGTTGCATACAAACTTAAGCTTCCTGCTACTGCCAAACTACATCATGTGTTCTACATCTCCTTGCTTAAGAAACATATTGGCAGCCCTCCTGTTGACATCAGTTCCATCCCACCTAATGTAGTGCCTGAAGTACCTCCTTTGGCCCCTCTCAGAATTTTACAAAGCAGGATGGTTACTGTGAGTGATCTTCCTGAGGTTCAATGGTTGATAGAATGACAAGGCCTTCCTTCTGAAGATGCTTCCTAGGAATTAGCTTCATTCATTACCAACCAGTTTCCTACATTTCAGACTTAGCTGGTGATTAGTCTACCTTGGCTACTGCCTGCATCATTGTTCTTATGCTTAGTCTCCCTTGGCTACTGCTTGCACCATTTTTTCTTATACTTCAGCTTGAGGACAAGCTGTTCTTTAACTGGGAGGGATTGTCATGAACAAGGCACAAGAGTCTATTCACTCCAGGAAGTTGCTAGCTGAGCTAACTGCTCAGTCAACTCTCAGCCAACTGCAAATCCGGCCAACTGATCGGTTAACTGCATCAACACAATTATATAGCCTTGTAATCTGTTAGAGTTAGTTATCAAAGTAGTTGATCACTCATGAATTTCTTCCTTTCCCCTCTCTCTCTCTCTCTCTCTCTCTCTCTCTCTCTCTCCTCTTCAAACTTGTAACTGAACTCTTGTTTTTTGAATAATAGAGATTACTCTTTTGGGTTGGATCAATTGATCATGTTGTGACATTTCCTTGCCACCAGCCAGGCCTTTTCTTGAAAATTAATGGGCCAGTTTTCAGTAACAATAGGCCCAAATTGACTTGCCTTTTTTTTCCTATCATTTAGTTTGATATTTAAAAAACAAGTTGTTTGTGATAAAACACGGAGATATGAACACAACTGGAAAATTACATTGATATTTTAAAACATAGATAAATTAGGGCAAAACTCTGATCTCACTCAACAACATAGAAACTAGCAAGATGTCTTAAGAACATAAGATAGTGTAGATAGCTTTTTTCCTCTCTCAAATGCTCTGACCTCTCCCATATATAGTAACACACGCGCCACTACTATAGTACTTTTTATAACCGTTATTAATTGTCAGCGCTGATAACGGTCGCAAAACCCCTCTTTTCATGACGGTTACACTGCCCCGGCTTGGTGGCAACACTGCTGGAAAATCATATCTTGATGCGTTAACACCAAAAAACCAGCATCTATTCAGTCAGCTACCTTATAACCCAGAAATAAAACCAATCTCGCATCGGGTCAACGGGAAGATTGCATGTATCTATGCGTAGGAGGACATACAAAAGCTTGCATCTCACTATCACAATGCGTTGATCGGGAAATTCACCAATGGCAAACCGGTGATGGAAAACATTCATAAAGCATTCCAATTGATGGGATTTGCTGGTAAGTTCCAAATAGGTTCTCTAGACTATAGGCATATTCTGATTAGGTTGCAGAACAAGGACGATTACCGGAATCTATGGATGAATGTTGTATGTTTAATCAGCGAATCACCAATGAAGATACTAAAGTGGTCGCCGGAATTCTCCAACGACGTTGAATCTTCAATCGTTCATGTATGGGCGACCATCCACAAACCGCCAGTGCGATGCTACAACAGATCCACAATTGAGGACTTGGGGAACGAGATTGGTGTATTCCTTAAGATGGATTCGGCCACGAGCAACTTATCAAGACCTTTTGTCATCAAAGTGTGTGTTGAGGTATATCTATTGAAACCTCTACAGTCTTCAATTATAACTAGGGATTAGACAACCATGTGGAGTGTCAAATAGAGTATGGCCAAGTCCCACCGTATTGTACTCACTGCCGCCAGATTGGACATGATGATGAAAATTGTGGCTTCCTACACCCAGAGATTAAAAGGAAACCAAGGAGAAAGGTGGAGGAGAAGCAGCAAACCATGGGACCAATAAACATAAAATAGACATCAGCTTCTCAGGAATGGAGACCTGTCAGCTCAGAAGGAAGAGGGAATGAGGCTCAAAATCTGGACTAACGAGGCATGAAAAGAACATCATGGAAAATCAGGAGCAAAGTATTATTACAACACGAGAAGAGAAAAGGGAATTCACTCAGAATGCTACCCACCAAGTCACAGCAGTCAAGGAGCCAAAGCCTATTCAAATGGTCCGAATCACCAATCAAGAGCTTGATGTAAGTGAAGCAACAGGAAAAAGGGTTTTGACACTGAGAAAAGAGTTCTCAAAGAATGGAAAAAGCGAACCACAATATCCTTTTACTCCTATGGATCTAGACATTCATAGAAACAAAGATAGGAATAATATAAGGAAAAATGAACTTGCAATGATTCCTTATCACCCTCCTTGTGAGGTCACAGTTGCTAACTCTTTTCAGGTCCTTCAAGATGAGGAGGAAGAGCTCATAAAATTATGAGGAGGCTGTAAGTGAGATGGATTGGAAAACAGCCGAAGCTCAGGAAAAACACCAACACCAACATGTGGGAGAAGTGGAATCAGGATTTATCTCTCCTACAAAAATAATTTACAATTACAAAACACTATCAAAAAGATAAAAGGGGAATGCCTGAGGGAGGCAGAACAGTGGAACAGAGGTTACGATCTTCCACAAAATCTGAACAGCCTAAATGATTAGACACAACATATACGGCAACATATTAGTATGGAACATTAGGGCTACAGAAAATCAGTCATTAGACTTAAACTCCTGATTAAATCTCATTCTATAGATATGGTTTGTATTATAGAGCCCATGCATATGAACACCAATATTAATCACTTACAATTCCTTTTACAATTTGATAATTCCTTACCTGCTCAGCCTGCAAAACTGTGGTTATTCTGGAATAACAAATATTATGTTAATGTAGTTGATCAGTCAGATCAGTTTCTACTTCAATATGTGACACTGCATGTACCACAATGTGGAATTGTTGTTTTGTGTGTGCCAAAGTGACAAAAACTCTAAGGACACCTTTGTGGGCACACCTGCAAGCACTACCAAAGACTCCTCCAGTATTTATAGGTGATTTTAACACTGTCATACACCTACATGAGCGTAGAGGTAGAAGATCCCCACTAGGTAGTATGAGAGAATTTAAGGACTGTATTGCATCTATGGAGCTTATAGAGATCAAAACTGTTGGTAATCTATTCAATTTCTTTGAATATAATGGTGCTTTTGATTGTCCATCTTGTGCGGGAGATTAAGAAGTGTGGCGCGGTGTTCCTCCGGTGGATGTATCCATTCGAGAGATCCATGAAGATATTCAAATTCTTTTCACAGAATAGGTACAGGCCTGACGCAAGCATTGTATCTAGATATGTGCGGAGGAGGCGATTGAATTTTGTACAGCTTACTTAGATGAGGTTGACACGGTTGGACTACCCACCTCGAGGCATGATTTTCGTTTCAACGGGCATGGAACTAGAGGAACGTTGCATAATCCGCCAGCTGTCGATTTGCAGGCCGATCTGTATGTGATGCGAAACCATGAATCGGTTCGCCCTTACGTTGACATTCATATGGAGGAATTGAGAAGTCTATACCCAACCCTAAAGCCTTTCCAACTACATGATGAGCATATTAGAATCTTTTGTGAGTGGTTAAGGGACACGGTAGAGATTGGTAACCATCCCGAGGACGTGAAATGGCTATCTAGACGACCGCTAACAACGGTTATCAGCTATAGTGGTTATAATGTAAAGGGTTACCCGTATGGGACCAAACAGAGCGATGCTAAAGGTGTTTTGCAGAATAGCGGTGTCACTACAGTTTCCGAATCTATTGCTGTGTCGCGGAAGCGAAATCCAGAAGGGTCGTACTCATGTGATAGGTATTTCGGTACCATTGTTCAAATCTGGGAGCTAAACTATGTGGAATTGAAGGTGGTTTTATTCAAGTGTCAGTGGGTTGATCAAAAGACAGGAACTAAGACGGATCCTTTAGGGTTTCAATTGGTTGATAGGAAGAAAGTGGGATCAAAGTCGAATGCGTTCATACTTGCTGGCGAAGGTGACCAAGTTTACTATGTTCAGAATCCTTCTGATCGGCACTGCGAGATTGTTCTTGATGGGAAACAAAAGATGTGTGGTGTTGAGCTATTCGAAGAGTATGACAAACGAGCTGCTCACATTTTTGTGCCAATGAAAAAGGACGCGATCAATATGGAGGAAACAGAGGAAAACATGGCATTCTATCGTGCAAGATCCGATCACACCGAATGCATTGTGATTGATAGCAAAGGCAACAAATGGAAGAGGAAGTTTATTTTCAAAGTTAAGCCGAGGACTAAATTTAGGCGTTAGTCAGACATGTTTGTGTTATCAGCTACTCATATTACTACTCTTCCAAACTTAGTTTGAATTTGTAATTCATGTGAATATTTGGGTGAACCTTTGTTTCATCAATCCATTAGAACCAAAGTAAGTTGAAAAATCTCAATTTTAGTCTATCCGGGTAGTTTTCCGAAATCTGAATCAGTTCCTGGATAGCGTTTTTGTAGTATGCCTAGTTCCGGGTAACCATCCAGAAAAGGAAATATTTGTCAAGCTTATCCGGCTTGATCCCCGACTTCGGAAACAAGAACCCGGAAGTATTTTTTTAAGGCAGACCTTTTTATTCAACTTCCTGAATGGTTCCCGGATAGGCTTCCGGATTAGTAAGTAGATTTACCTTATCTGGGTAGATTTCCGAGTTCAGAAATGGCTATCCGGAAGTGTTTTTTTTTTGGCAAAAACGTGCGCACACGCACTAATAAGTAGTTATTTAAAATTGAACAGCAAATAATTGTAGGAATTGTAAATGCACACACACAAACCAATCTATAGCATTCAAACGTTTATGAAATAAATTTAAAATGTAATATCAGTTGATCCTAAGGCAAATCCATACTTAGCTACAAATTCAAAACAAAATTTTCAAATCTAGGCCTCATATCATAGTCATGGTCATACTCGCCGCCACCATTATGATCTTGTTCTTCATTACCATGTCCCGGCGAGGCATCCCCACCTGTGGTCCATCCTTCTGCATGTTTCAGGGCTCTCAACTCCTTCTTTGCCTCATAAGCGTCCTTCCTAACCCCAATCAATGTGAGCACCTTAGATTTCATGCTAGCGTACATAGCTTTCATCTTGAAACATGTGGTGAATCCTCTCATCGGGCACCTCCCTACCTATAAAATGAAAATACAAGTTTGAATAAAACTTTGATAAAAAGTAGCATAAATTGACCTAGGCTTAACTTGTATCGTAAAGAGGTGTTGTTGATGCCCTAGCCCGCTTAGTCTTTTCCTTTGTAGGCATCACAATCCATTTTCCATCGACCAAAGTCCATTTCGGCCTATGGTTTTCAAAGTAGTGGTAGTCGTATGGCTTGCAAGGGGTGGGTCATCTTGAAATCGGAAATTTGGGTCCAATTTCAAGAGCAATTTAGTGATTAGGCTCACGTAGGGTAGGTTTTTCTTATTTCGCTCGTTAAGCCACGTATTTCTCATCCAATTACCAATTGCATACCCGGGACTGATAGGAACCTCCTTCACGACATAGTAAAATGTCATAACTGTGGTAACATTAGGTTCTGTAACATATCCACCTGTAGGTACAAAACTTCTATGCACCCACTCGTATACAATGAGATCATCAATGGGGCAAAACTTCATATTGCACCCATCGGCTGAGGTTTCATCATATAGGTCCCGACCACAATATTGATTCCCTAAATTCAAATAAGGGAGTTTAATGATCATATCCCTTCCCGGCCATCCATTAGCATAGAAGATATTTAGTGGACCATCCTTGAGCTTGGGATAAATGTTCTCATCGGATTTGATCAGATTCCCCAACAACTCATTGATCACCCAACAATCAAACTCAAACATTTTCCCCATGGTAGTGTACTTACAATCACTCGGTTCTTCAAAATTAGCATAAAATTGAAAAACCTCATCATTATAGGTGGGATCACTAATATCGAACAAAAGGGCATCACAATCTTGAATAGCAAACTTCTCAACCATAGGGCCTAAACCTAGTGCCTCAACTCTATCTCTACTCAACACATATGAGACTAGTACGGTAGCAAAGTTAACAAGATTACCATAAAACTTATAAGCTTCGAGATTGACAAATTTTTCATCATCATACCAGTTTGGAGGGTTCTTCTTCGCCGCGGCCTTGCTTGCTTATCTCAGTGTCATGGATTGATCGGTTCTTGGTTGCGGTGGATCGGATTTGGCATTTGGTCATGGGGAATAAGTTTCTGAACTCTGAATTGGGGGATTTGAGGGAAGATTGTGATTTCTGATCTGAAAAAAGTCAACCAGGCATATATAAGTACGTTTCCGAGTTTGGAAATCAAGGCGGATAGGCTTATTTATATGTCCGGGTAGGTTTCCGGACTCGGTAACGTCAATCCGGAAGTTTTTAATTAAAAATTCCAATTTCTGTCAAGTTTTCCCGAAAGTTTCCCAGATTGCCATCCGGATTCTTAAAATATCCATCCGGCTAGTTTTCCAAGATCGGAAACAGATCCAAGCTTATCCAGATTGTGTTTAAGACGTCGGAAACCTACCTGGAACTACCCACATAAAACCATTTTCACCATCATATTTGCTTCTACATCTAAAAAATACACTACCTCACATTTGTGTGTAGAAACTAAATGACAATGGATTAAAGTACTTCAAAATTTAAAATCAATCTAGTTTACATAAACATGAATAAGGTGCTAGAGTAGTTAAGTGTCACACATGACAATAACAAATTGTTTGTTAATAAGTATATTCTTTGAAAATGAACTAGATTGTCGCCCTACTGTTCAGGAGCCTGTGAGTTTGTCGCCCTACTGCTGGATGGTCCCCCGGCCTCATCTTCTTCACTTGAGGATGGTAGTCGACCAAAGTCCGGCTCATTCGATTCAGGGCTATGTTGGAGCTCAAGTCCCTTCCGATCAATATAAGTCATTTGTTCGGCACGGAGCATTGCTACTTCTTATTTAGCCTTGTCAACCTGTCCAGTGAAGCATTCCCACATCTTTGAGAGCTTACGCATCCACCGGCCCTCCTCTCCTACGAAACAAACACATTGTTAGCCTTCGAAAACAAACACATTTTAACCCAAATTTGGATGCAAAATTTAACAACAAAGGCAAAATAGATATTCACTTACTTGTCCCAGATGAACTTGAAGCTCTAGCTTCTAGTTTGATAGGTCCATGGTTCATATTCGGACCTCATTCATACTCGGACCAGGGCCCGAGAAGGGTCATGGGCTCGAGATACGCGGAGGATGGGTCCACGGGTCCATCAATCCTAATCCTTATAAGGAATGCGTATATTATGAATGTTCTACAAGGAATATACATCTTCTCAAAGATGATAATACAGCTATCCTAAACATAGTAATACAACCATGTCCGAAATACACTTCTATTATACATGGTAATACAACCTCTATTCCCATAAGAGTTGTATTCATACCATAAATACACATCTTGGTGATCTACGGATTGTAGCCATATAAATAACTTAAAGGTTTGGTAGACCTCTCATCTAATCTCATACTTTATACTTTACGCCTTAAGCAAATATACTGACTTGAGCGTCGAAGTGTCGATCCCTGGGACACCGGGCCTTTGTCTTGCAGATCAGTTCGAGAGCCTGGTTCGTCATCGAAGTGTTGGTGTCCGGCATACATCAATTTGGCACGCCCAGTGGGACATCTCACACTCATTGACGACGTCGCCGAACCTTTTTTCCGATCTGGTCTAACGCACCTGAAGAAGTAACTTCCCCAACAAAATGTCTGACGCCGAGCAACCCAGACGAAGCGCCCGTGTGCTAAGGCAAAATCCAGAGAATAATCCAGAAGCGGAGCAGCCCCTTCAAGGACATGGACACGGTCGAGGGCGCGGACAACCCAGAAGATCTCGGGCACACTTTGCCTCACAGCCAGCACCAAACTCTACCATGGGTACCGGAAACTCCAACGTTCCGATGTCCATCAACCCAAGTCCTGTTGGGATAACACCACCAATCTCTGGTCCAAATCCTAGTATGTTCAGAGCACCTCCCGGATCAAATCCCATCGTATCCAGGATACCAGCATCCGGCTCCAATCCTGCTACATCCAGGACCCCACCTCCTGAAACAAACCATGTTGGATCTGAAGTACCAAACTCAGGTCAAAGGGTTTTCATCCAAAACGACATGAATTACAGCACGAACGTCAACAATTCAAATGGCCTGAATCAGGAAAATAGGTTGGGGTGTAGTGGTCCCGATTTGATCTTCTCTTCAGAAGAACGAACACAAAGGGATCGGCAAATCTTTGCAGAAAGACAGCAGGAGGACATTAGACAGAGCCGTCTCAGGGAAACCTTGAACCAAACCATACAACATAGCCCGCGGGGCTCTGATCCACTCCAAATTGACCTTTTCTCGTACACTCCCCCGAGGGAAAATAGTAGGTCCAACTCGATCTTCTCTCCGGAAGGAAGAGATCGACAAATTCTTGAAGATAGACAACAATAAGGAGAATCTGTGATAGAACACTATTACAGATACATGAATCTCGCCACGAGACGCTATGATCAAGATGAAATCCTCTTAGTAAACCTATACCGGATGATGGTAGGTAATAACACTCCGAGGAAGAAAAAGAAGAAAAAAGATAGCTCCCACAACAGTAACAACCAAGGTGACGGAAACAACAATCCTCAAGATCCTCCTCCACCACCATCAAATGGAGCCAACCGAGTCATCAACAGCATTAATGGCTATACCGGAGGAGCAATTTCCCTAACTAAGCTGAAGGATAGTGTACGGACCCTACCACATACCAAGCTGGTCAACAAGAGTCTCTATTCCGAAGAAGCTATTACTTTCTCGGACAAGGATGACATACCAAATCAGATGTTTCATTCTGATCCTCTCATCATCTCGGCAACCATACAAGATTCTTTGGTAACAAGAGTCTTCATAGACAACGGGAGTGGAGTAGAAGTAATGTTTCAGGATTGGTTCCAGAAGTTAGGATTTACCAAGGGAGACCTCAAACCTACGGGTCCGATCTCGGGGTTTACCAGAAATCCCGTAACACCTCTTGGAAAAATCACACTTCCGGTCACAGTAGCAGATGGGATGAGGAGCCTGACCCTCTACCGCACATTTATGGTAGTCAACACCGTCACACCTTTCAACATTATCCTTGGCAGACCCTGGACTCCCTACCATCTGATGCTGAATATTTCAACACCACGAGGAGTAGCTTCAATAAAAGGAGACCAAGGAGTGAAGCATTCCTGTATGATCACGGCTATACACGACACCAAAAAAATGAGTAACATCTCGGCCAATAACACCATCGTAGGAGATTTGGTTCCCAACCCTGATCTCGAACAATCTATGGTGTTTTACTCCGAGAAAGATGACAGTTATGCGTCAAGAGATCCTCCAACTCCGGGGGAAGAAGTGCTAAAATTTTTACTAACCAGCCCTGGGGAAAAGGACCATCTTTATGTTTCTCATTTCAATTTCCAAGCCACCAACTATGAAGCAGAATGTGAAGCCATCATCACCGGATTAAAATTGGTTAAAGACCTGGAAGTCAAAAACCTTGAGGTCTTCAATGATCCACAGATTGCAATTCAGCAGGTCAAAGGTGAATTCAAAAATCGAGAGTACAATCTTCAGAAATACCTCGAGATGGTTAAGCCTCTCCTAAATCAACTCCGACATTGTGAGCTGAATCATATCCCCCGAGAAGAATCGCTAATGGAAATCCTGGCGAAGAGAAATTGCAAAGAAGATAGCATTATGGCTACTGGCATCTCGGACACATGGATGAACTCCTACATTGAATACCTTCAAACGGGTACCCTTCTTGAGGAAAATCACTTGGCATGTAAGGTCCGAGGAACACATGAAAGAGTCTATGGTAGCTATCAAGATCCACGCACCATTATTCAAAAACTCCTACAGAAGAGTTATTTTTGGCCTATGATGCTACAAGGCACCAAACGATATATCGATTCTTGCCACCAGTGCCAGAGATTTGCTAAGATGATCCACATGCCACAGGAGAATATGATTACCATTCAATAATCCTGGCCATTTGTCCGATGGGGCATAGATCTTGTGGGGCCTTTTCCTACGGCCCCTGTTATCAACTTCTGCTGGAAAAATATTGTGGGTCGCTATGACATCCCGAGATACATAGTGACCGATAATGGAGCACAACTTGCTAATGATCCCTTCAAGAAAGGGTACAAGGAGTATAGAATAAACCAGCAGCTCGCCTCAGTATATGATCCAAAAGCTAGCGGCCAAGCAGAAGCTACGAACCGAGCCTTGGTATGCAGCATCAAAAAGCGCCTCGAAGGAGCTAAAGGAAATTGGGATCAAAGAATTACCAAATATGATCTGGACCCATAGAACCACACCAGCTACAACAACAGGAGATACTCCTTGTAGCTTAGACTATGGGTCCGAAGCAATCATCCCTAGGGAGATTGGGGTCCCCTCTGTCCGTTCCTCTCAGCCAGATGATGAAAATGGCAAGGCCAACGAAGAAAACCTTTGTCTCGACCTTGACCTCCTAGAGGAGAAGAGAGCAAATGCTACTATCTACAAGGCCAAGGTGAAGAAAAGATTCAAGCACTACCATGATAGAAGAATCCGCCTGGCCACCTTTGTTAAAGGAGACCTTGTCATAAGGTTAAACGAGAAAAGCAAAAGAAAATTGGAAGGGAAGCTAGCCCCGAACTGGGAAGGTCCATATCGAGTCCTAGAATCCCATCCAGGGGGAAGCTACCTCTTGGAAACCGTGAAGGGGGAACCTATACCACGAAGATGGAATGTGATTAACTTACGAAAGTATCACAGAAGATTCAAAATTCAAGGGAGAGCCTGACAAAGGTTTGAGACTATCAAGAATGTCTGAGAAGTCTCATCAAGGCCCGAGACAAGTATGCTTTAGCACAAACAGGTACTCAAACTCAAACCCACTATTTACTTTACTTCTATTCTTAAAGTTATAAACTTAGATTGAAGTCATGATATTTTTATACCTATCCTTATAATAAGCAATCTTTAAATTCATTTTCTAAAAAGAGGATTGTTGTCTTAAGTATAACATTGATTGTTGTTCAAAACAATATACTTTATAAAGTATATGATTGGTCAACTTATAAGTTGTTTGGATCCAATATTCGAATGCCAATCGTTTTGAATAAAAGAGATAGGTTCGAGATAAAGTACTTCAAAAAGTGCTTGATTGAGGTCTATAGACCAAAAGGGCAGACGTGCTCAAAAATCAATCATCTCAACATAAAGAGGAGAAACCTCAAAAACAAAAAGTTGAAGTTCATATTAAAGGTGTTATTACATCAGAATATGATACTTCTAAAAAAGTCCCTCAAAAGGGCATACATAGAGGAAAAACCTCGAACACAGATAATTCATATCAAAGGTGTTAATTACATCAGAATATGATACTTCTAAACAAGACCCTCAAAAGGGCACATAAGAGGTTAAACCTCGAACCTAAAAAGGACATATCAAAGGGGAAACTACATCAGAATATGGTACTTTTAAATATACCCAATAGGGTTTCCTAGGACTTCACCAGGAGTGATACTTGAGAGATGGGCTATTGTCAACTTTTCTGCACGCTGTGACATTAAAGGACTTGGCAAAAGATGCCCGAGGAAGAAACCCAACAACATCAAGTATGCAGAGTGTTCATCATGGACAACTACGAAGACCTGATCCAGGAGTATCTCACCTTAGCATGAGCTCCTTTCCAGTAAATCATGAGACCGAGGTTCATGTGCAAAGGATTTCAGGCTTTGAAGCTGACGAGGAGATGCCGAGACTAATCCTCCTTATTATGAAAGAACTAGAAATCACCTCTTCAAGAGAAGGTAATGCAGGATACTTAGCTCTAATAAGCCTTAGTAAATCTCCTGATGTTACTATCTTCTCGGAGGGATCCAATGCATCCAAAAACTCAGCCCCAGGGATCCAGCGTTTTGCATTCAGAGTAGAGAGCTTATCAGCAGCATCAGGATGAGAGAAGATTTCCTTCATCATCTCCACCTCTTTCTCGGATTGACATAGATGCAAGACGCCGCCCAAGATCCCATGCAGTTCAGAGGAATGGAATAAATCCCCATACTCCTCCCTATGGCTTTGAAACTCGGGGCTACAAGTAATGAAGGAACTCCAAAATTTTAGAAGCCGTTTAGGCTCCTCTGGATCCTTCTCCTCGACTTGATTTTGCGCCAGCTTCTCAGTAATATCTCGATAAGTCTCCAGCTCTTTCTCTTGAGACTTCTTCGCCAACAGCAGGTCCTTATTCTCGGCCTCTAGCTGCTTCACCCTGGCTTCTAGTTGAGTAACATCCAATGGAGCCTGAACGGGTGGATTAGAAGCAACAGACTTAGTCACCATAGTCAAGAAGGAAGCTTCCATCTCCACCTTCTTTGCCTTAAACGCCCGGCATTTACCATGTAATTCCATCACAGAATCAGACAAGTGCCGGATCACGTCATTGGCTCGAGGCCCCACCGTGGACAGATCTGCCATCAGCTACGAAATCAATGAAATATTAAAACCTGGCATTCAAGACATCTACGCAGTATGATAATAGAGATAAATACCTCAGCGACAAATGGATACTTCTTAGAAGACCTCCGAGAAGCCTGACCATCCTCTTCCTCTGGGCAGCTCAGATAGTACTTCAGTTTCTTCAAAGAAGCATCTGCGGAGATCACCAGCTCAAGGTCAGATTCATCGTCATCATCGGAGGACCTTCCAACCTCAGTTTCCCTCTCCTCGGACTCCTCTGCTTCCTCATCTATGACGTGGAGAGGGGCATTCCCCTTCTTGATCTTTTTCTTCGGAGGAGACGTTGTACATAAATAAAGATAAACCTCAGCATATGACACAAGAAAACATATTATACGACAACAGTATATGACTTGAAGAGCTACCTGAAGAAGACCGACTAGAAGAAGATTCACCATGATTCCGAGGAGACTTTCTTGGAACCCCTTTCCTGGCCTTCTTCTTTCTACCCTGGATTTTATCAGGGAGGGCCCAATTCCGGTCAGGCTTCAAAAAGTTGGAGGTAGATTTCGACCGAGGAACATCCAACAAGTATGAGTAAGTGATACTAGGCCACTGCCACGCAGAGCCATGTGAGCCTAGAACAAAATCCTTTCTTTGAAGGGTAATGTCCTCCTTTAGGAGCTCCTCGATGATGCCCTTCAAGTGATCAAGGATGATGAAACCTCTGTCACGAGCTATAGCGGCCTTCAGATGGGGATGCAAATCAAGGACCTCATACTTGCTTCGATCGAAAGTGAAATAGTCTGCCTCCCACACACCACTGTTATCAGGAAATGTGATGGGTTTTCTCTTCCTCGGAGTAAGGGTAAGGTACTCGTAAGTCTCAAAAGAGAATAACGTATACAGCCTCTTGAATAAATCCAGGCTTGGATCATAGTTCTTCAGAGCGCACCAGGAAATCACCGCCATGATCAACACTACCACATTGGAATGTTTTTGGCTCGGATGCAGTTGATGATGCTGCAGGAATTCATGAAATAAAGGGGGAAAGGGAAAACTTATCCCTTGCTGTAAAAACCTCCCATAAAGTACCCCTCGAGTGGGGCTCACTAGATCTTTAATGGGAACTTCTTCATCCTCGAGCTTCAAGCCAGCCTCCAGAGGATATGACAGCCTGCGGGACCGGAGACACTTTAGCGTCCTTTTGTCAACCACTTTGGTGACGTCATTCACACCAGCGACGGCCGGAACCCGTTTATCAACTTGGGGCTCCGCATTGGGGTCCATCTCTGACCCAGAGGCACTGTCATCTGCCACCATAGTTACTGTCTGCAGCGGAGAAGCGACGGTAACTTCCATCAGCTTCCCAGCCTAGACTTCCAGAAATAAGGTGTTCAAGTCACGGCTAGCTAGGGCTCTGTTCTCAACTACATTCTCCACATTGCCAGGGGGAACGCTGGAATTCGTTGAAGACATGGCAATATAGAGAATGGGGGGAAGAGAATATATGAGGAAAAGAAGACAAATTTGAAGAAAATTTCTTTGGAAATTTGAAACGCAGAGATGAAGATTGATGATAAACACAAGGAAAAATTACTTGGTTATATATCCAGTAATTAACACACATTTAAGTGGAGTAATAACCTCGACTCGCGAAACGATGCAGGCAATTGGAAGGTTGGTCTCCCTCACCGCTAGAAGGTACAATGAATTAAGACCACGTGTCAATCTCCTCAGAATTCAAGAAGGCAGATTCAGATCCAACCACACACGTGTCCTGATGGAATACGAAGAAACTTGAAGCTAGATATTCAGAAGGGTAAGCCCGAGAAGAGAGTTCGCGAAGGGCACCCCGAGCTTAACACCCCGAGACACCCTCCCTCGAGTTATTGGTTTTCCCTCGAGAAGCAAGCCTCTCTTTCAAACCTCGAGATGGAGTACTCTATATTCTGAAGATCTACCTTGGGGCTACTGATAAGTCCATGGTTCGTATTCGGACCTCATTCATACTCGGACCAGGGCCCGAGAAGGGTCGTGGGCTCAAGATACGCGGAGGATGGATCCACAAGTCCATCAATCCTAATCCTTATAAGGAATATGAGTATATTATGAATGTTCTACAAGGAATATACATCTTCTCAAAGATGGTAATACAGCTATACTAAACATGGTAACACAACCATGTCCGAAATACACTTCTATTATACATGGTAATACAATCTCTATTCCCATAAGAGTTGTATTCATACCATAAATACATATCTTGGTGATCTACGGATTGTAGCCATATAAATACCCTAAAGGTTTGGTAGACCTCTCATCTAATCTCATACTTTATACTTTACGCCTTAAGCAAATATACTGACTTGAGCGTCGGAGTGTCTATCCCCGGGACACCCGGGGCCTTTGTCTTGCAGATCAGTTCGTCGTCGAAGTGTTGGTGTCCGGCATACATCATAGTTTTCTTCGCCTAGCCACTCTTCCTACAGCACCTGGAGGTAAGTCCTTAATGACGTGCCTATGGCTTTCTTTATCTAGTGCAAAACCCTTATGCTCAAACCAATCACCGTCATAGTACTCTAAAGGCTCAGCACGATCAACAACACCTCCACCTTGCTTCTTAATTGGCTCAGTCACAAGTCCGGCATATGGAAACCATTGTTTCGACCCTCTCCCAACCTTAAATATGTATTCAACTATGGAGTGAACTAGATTTATTTTCAACCCTTCCATCAAGTAATAGAAGAGCAGAACACGTCCACGAGTTGGTTCACAACTATGACCCCCCAATGGATACACATTCAGACAAATCCAGTCAAATACAATCCTCTGCTCAACTGTAAGCTCTTCAACCTTAAAATCACCCTGACAACTACCCACACCCACACAAGTAGTTTTGAAGTACTTACGTCCCATTGCTTCAAGGTATAAGGGTTGGTTTGGCCCGATTTCGGAAGGAAATTTGTTGAAATTATAAATCTCATAAGGGTCATTGGGTGATTAGGGCGCAAGGATGTGGTAACAACATAAGGGCAGCCTAGGACCTCATTTATAGTTAACTTAGTGACGGAATTCACTTTACCATTCACCTGAGTGCAAAAGCTATTGGATTCATATTCTCCTAAATTTGCATAAAATTGAACAACCTCATCTTGATGACATGGGGATTCAAGCATTAACAAATTATGCAAATAACTAGGCTGAAAATGAGCAATTAAATACTCTAAATGCAATTGTTAAATAGAGCTAGGGAAAATCACCTTGGTAGTGTGTGTTCTACTCCTACACCATTCGATATACTTGGACTCCGCCCTCCTATTGAAGAAATCCCTACTTGCCATTGATTGAGGGGGTCTATCCTGCCCTCTTTGCCGCTTGGTCTTCCTCGATTTCGCCTTGCTTAATCGCCTCCCACCCACGTGATCTTCGGCTCTTGGAGCTGACTCTTCCTCCTCGGACTCAGAGTACTCCACCTCTTGTTGCTGTTAAATTTGCTCGACTAGCTTGCTTGTGGATGCATTTTTAGTCCTAACCATGGTAGGAGATTGGATGAAAAAATTGGTGGAGTGAGGGTTTGGGGCGGACTGATTTGGTGATGAACTTTGGAGAGGGTTTGTTGATTTGGGGAAAAAACCCGTCTGCCCTTTTTATAATTAAAACTTCCGGCTAGCTTTTCCGAGTTCGGAAACAAATCCGAATAAGGTTAAATTTTTTTGGCTTATCCGGGTAACTATACGATATCGGAACGTAGCTGGACTATATAAAAAAATCAGAATAAGTAACACTTAGGGTGTGTTTGTTTTGCATGGAATTGAACCATAATATTCAAATTCTATGATATTGGGTGAATTCCACTGTTTGGCTGAACAAAAGTTTTGACAAACAATTGGTTTTCGAAATTATAAGGCCTTCAATTCTATGGATTGAATTATTTTGACGGAGTAAAGTTTTCAAATATCAATTCCACAAATTCTGATATAACTCGCGGGCCAAGTCTGGGTCCAATTCGGGTTATAAAAAAAACGGGTCAAGAATAAGACTACGCTGCCCTTCCGTTCTTTTCTCTGTTCTCAAGGTCGGACCCTTCTATCGCCGGCGCCGTTTACAATCTCACCGGAAGCCATTTCTTTCTTTCCAGGTTCGCTCAGTTAACCTTCTCTTCTTCAGTTCTAAGTTTCAAAACCCATTCAAAAATCTAATTTGATCTGATTTTTTCACCGTCGTTTTTTTTAAATTTAGGATTCATCTAAATCCTCAAATGTTTAAGCTCGGTCGTTTAGTTTGGTTGGAATCTTGATATTCCTTTTGGGTTTTCCTGATTTGCTACTCACTTATCAAACCCACCAAAATTTCATATGTTCAGATGGGGTTTTTGTGGTTTTGGGATATATGAACATGGCGTTGTTGTTGTTGTTGTTAGGTGACTCACAGAGTAGAACAGTGACCCCATCTGGATTGTATTTATGGAAACTGAATAAAAAGAGATTGAGAAAAGAGAGATTATTTATTTGCTTTCATTTGGTTTTTTTGCTGGCGTGGAATGAACTAGGATTGGCCTCTGGACTGGTGGCAGGGAGTGGTGTTTCTGAAGCTTGATTGTCTGAGGTGAGAATTCGTGTCAGTTTTTGCTGGAAAGGTGTTTGTTTAATTGGGTTTTGGTTTGGCTGGAAAGAAAAGGTTTTTGTTGGGGGAAAACAATTTTAGGGTTTGTTTTTGGAATTGGTTTGCTGTTTGTTGCTGCATTTGTTTGTTTGGATTGTGTGTTGTTATGAGTTCAATTGGTTCTTCATTTGGTTTTTGATGGAGAAAGATTGGTTTTTTAATGCTGTTTCACATTTGTATGTTTGGATTATGTGTTGTTCTGTGTCTGTGTGAGTTCAATTCGGTCTTCATTTGATTTTGATGAAGAAATATTGGTTTTTTGATGGACTTGCTATCTGTTTCATCTTTTTAGGGATTGGTTTGATTGGTGAATTGAATGGTGTGTTCCTTTTTAGTGTGTGTTTTTATTGGTTGGTGACGAAGATGATCTAGAATTTGTAGGGTTCAGTGATTTAATCGTTTAAAATGGTTACCTAATTAGGCTTTTTGATGATTAGTATGGTTGATTTTATGATCTGGGACTGAAATTTGTGTGCTCCTTTCCTAGGGTTGGTGATACCATATCAAGGAGGTTCTTGTCTCTATAAGAAGATCAAGTCGCTTCTGGGGGAAGTGGTAAGTGTATGTTTCTGCTTTTGCTGAGCAAATGGATTCTTTGTGATCTTGATTTATCGTCTGTGTACATAGAGCTTTTGGATGATTAATTTAGTTGATTTTATGATCTGGGACTGACATTTGTGTTCTCCTTTCCTAGGGTTGGTGATACCATATAAAGGAGGTTCCTGTCTCTATAAGAAGATCAAGTCGCTTCTGGGGGAACTGGTAAGTGTATGTTTCTGCTTTTGGTGTGCAAATGGATCCTTTGATTGTCTGAATATGTGATCTTGATTTATCGTCTGTGTATATAGAGCTTTGAAATGGTTGCCTCAATGGGTGGTTGGATGATTATTTTTTGTTGATTTTATAACTCAGGAGGTTGGTCTCTTCCTGAGGCTGGTGTCCACCGTTTTATCAAATCTAGGTTTTTGTTTCTACTTTGTGAGTCACTGTTCATATGCACAAAGTTTCATGCACAAAGTTCCAGTTGTCTTGTTTCAGACACTCAAGAACATGCAGCGAGCTTCTATGATCTTGTGTGCATTCTATGATCTTGTGTGCATGCTTTCTCACATTCTTTCTCACATGCTTTCTCAGCATGTAGCAGCTAGAGCAGTGATTGATTGGTCGATAATCATTACCATTTCTCATTTAAAAGCTTCAAAACAATATATTCTCACTGTCGGTTAAGAACATCACCTATTAGGCATACATTCATAAAACAGCAAGTTTGTCTATTTATTAGAACAAAATTCCAGAAGTCACACCTTTGTACACAGTTCCAGTTCTCTTGTTTCAGACACTCAAGAACATGTTAATGCTTCTATGACCTTCTTGTTGTTTTGCCATCTTCCAGGAGCTGTAAAACCATATTGTTCCTTTACACAATCATCTCTTGTCTGCTTCATCATTCCCACGTTGTTGTATGTCCCTCTCTCTCTTCTGTAATTTTTTTTTCCTGTATTTCTATGTATCATTGTTTGCTGTCAGTTACTTTCCCTAGGTTTACGTAACGTCTTGATAAGATGGGCTTACTAGTACATTGCATGAGGATTTTGAATTTGGAATATGAGTATTTTTCTTGTATTAAGTAAGTGAGACTGTGAGAGACTGAGAGTAGTAAATACAGTGTTGTACTTTAAAAATTCATATCTTGATAATCGTAACTCCGTTGTGACTGGTTTTGACACCATTGTCATCTTTAAACTCTGGACTATGATTTAGAACCAGGAATGAACTAATTTGGTTTAGAAACGAGCAAGAAAATGATTGTTTTCTATCTCTGCAATTTCCAGTTTTTAGCATCAGATGTCTTCCACTGACTCTAAAAGCAGATGGTGGTGAAATTTAAACCTGGAACTGATTTTATTATAGTGCATTTGGTTGATAATTCTTATTTCCTTTGTTGAAGGATATCATGGATGATACAGCTTAAAACTCTGCACCTAAGAAACGAAAAATAGTTGTTGCAAGTCACATAATTACTGCTGCTACCTTAGCCATTTGGAATAATAAGCACATTGTGAGAGAGCCTAGGATTGATTATTCAATAGCAAGAGAAGTGTATTTGAGGAGGCTTTACTATGGAAGTGATAGGGTTCGTTACGAGCAGTTGCGACTCAATAAGCATTGTTTTACTGTTTTGTGTAACAAGCTATCACAAGAACAAGGTTTGACAAATTCTATGCATATTACTGTTGAAGAACAAGTTGCTATGTTTCTTCATCTCCTTGCTTATAATTTGACAAATCGACAAGTCGGTTTTAATTTTATAAGATCTGGAGAGACAGTGAGTAGATATTTTTATATTGTTCTCCGAGCTATTTTAAGAATAGGGAAACAATATGTTGTTCAACCTGAAGTTGAGATGGAAGGGTTCGAGGATGAAAAGTGGGATTGGTTTGAGGTAAGAAATTTTTTTATTTGTTACTATTATAATGATGTATAATACGTTGTTTATTTGCCTAATAGCTATGTCTTGTTTTTTGTATTTTAGAACTGTCTTGGAGCACTTGATGGAAGTCACATTGAATTGAGTGTTCCCTTGAGAGATCAAGGGAGATATAGAAATAGGAAAGGCAAGCTATCAACCAATGTTTTGGCTGTATGCTCTCGAGATTTGAGGTTTACATATGTACTACCGGGATGGGAAGGATCTGCTGCTGATAGCAGAGTACTGCGTGATGCATTGATTAGACAAGATCATCTCATCATTCCCAGAGGTATTTACTATTAGATGCATCTTTTTTTTTAATTATTATACATAATTTTCAATGCTCTAAAATGATTATATTGTGTCAATTCAATGATGTAGGAAAGTACTTTCTTGTGGATGCCGGATATACAAATGGCCCTGGTTTGCTAGCTCCATATAGAGGAGTTCGCTACCATTTAAATGAGTGGTCCGCTAGAGGTAATAACCCACAAAATCCAAAAGAGTTGTTCAATCTTCGCCATGCTACTGCGAGAAATGTAATTGAGAGAGCCTTTGGGGTGTTGAAAAAGAAGTGGAAGATTTTGAGACATGAGTCTTATTTTGATGTTAAGGCACATGTAAGTATCATCAATGCATGTATCATTCTTCACAATTTTATTCGAGTAGAAGCACCCAATGATCCAATATTAGATGATGTTGATGTTGCACTTTCGCAACAAAATGAAGATGATGTTGATGAAAGCAATGAAGATGGAGAAGATGGAGAGGAAGAGTTTCTTAGTGGTGAGCATGTTGAGGGGACTTTTCGGATAACATCGGTGCAAACCACAAGTGAGTGGTCGAAGTTTAGGGACACTCTTGCAAAAGCAATGTTCATTGATTATCAAAATAGAAAGAAGTAATAGTAGTTTTGCATTTGCCTTTCTTCAAAATTCGGTGGTATTATTTTTTTTATCATGTAAAACATGATAAGATGATGTACTAGAGCTTTTGAGTATTTCATGGTACTATAATTTGAAATTATCATATACAATAGAATTAGGTGTATATTATTGTTACTTTTCGAAACCGGGAATAGTTTTTGTCAGGATATTTATTCTTCCTATATGTTTTGAGAAACACATTATATGCTCTGTCAATAATTTCCTTTAATTTATATTACCTTTTAATTAATTAATTAAAGAAATGAGCTTTTTTCACAAAATTGTTTTACCTTTTATTTTATGTAGTGTATTCAAATAATAAATTTACCATTGCAAAAGAAAAGTAATTAATGAAAAATAAAGTAGTAATAAGTTTATAAAAAAAACAATAATAATACAATTCTAATTCTAATTCCATGTCAATATTTTAGTTATCCAAACACAAGAATTGGAATTACAATCTCAATTCTTAAGTAATTCTAGTGTTAGCCAAACACTAGAATTCATAAAATATTTGAACACTAATTCTTTATTTCAATTCTATGATATTAGAATATCAATTCTAATTCCAATTCTAGCAACCAAACACACCCTTAGACTATTTTCTTAACTACTCCTCTACCCATTCATTCCACACACAAAGGAAAATATCACTTTCCATCACCCATTTACTCTCTTCCACTTCCAAATTCTTCTTCTCCAACCACCAAGAACACCATTCATCACATTGGCCCATTTCTTGAATTCTAGTACAAAAAAGGAGCTTCTTTGTCCATACTATTGGGGTTTTTGTTCTAATTGAAAAGGTAATTCTTGGATCTTTGTTTCATTTGCATAATCAATATTGTTTATTGGTCAATTTGTCTTATTTGTTCTGGGCTTTGCTTAATTATTACTATAAAAGTAGCTTAGGTTTATGGGCTACATTCTTGATTAGTCATGATGATGATTATTTATGTTACTACAAATCTTGGGTTAAGTATGTCATATGCACTAATTTAATTACAAACAATTAGGGGTTAAGCATGTGATAGACATGGTATATTAGTCTAATAGGATCCATGGTATATTAGTCTAATAGGATCCTAGACCCTAGGGGTTTTATGATGGTCATTTAATTAAAAACTAAAAATGATGACTACTTACCATTAATTTAGCATATAATTATTCTTTTTTACTAGTGAGGTTACTTAATTTATGCAAATTATTATCTGTAGAGGAGTTATGGCGCCATCTAAGAAGAAGGTAGGAATCCCCAAAAGCCCTACAACCCCTAGCACCGCAGGAGGTGTTAAAACAATAAGGGTGAGGCGTCCTAGGACATATTGTGCCGTCTTACAAAAAAGGATGAAGAGGAATATTTTGACGGGCATGACGTTCGACGATGATGGGGAACCAATATCGGAATATTTGTGGAAGAGTTGGGTTGGAAAAATTGGTCGAACCCGTGTGGATATAAAGTATGAATCTTGGCATGAGGTCCCCGGCAAGGAAAAGACTAAATTATGGGAGGAATGTTTGGTAAGTCTCTACCCTAATTTATGTTAATTTCATTTTTTTACACATCAATGAGATATTATTCAACTTTTCTTATCAATTGTATGTAGGTACCATTCAAAATTGTTGCCCCAAATATGGAGAAACTTTTTGACATAACTATGTTTCGTTTGAGTAAGAGCATCTCCAGTGCGGGACTATATTACCGAGCCCCTAATGTCCTTATTCCAACTGTAAGTCATTTTAATGTCGAGACTATATTAAGTTGTGTGTTTTCAACCTCCGTTCTCCCCGTTGTTTTAACCATTCATCTCTTTTGTTCTTAAGTTCGGTATATCAACTAGTTCAAAAACGGTTAAAGCCATGGATAGGCTTCCTATGCCCTGAGCAGATCCAAGAATTCGATAATACTGATGCAGAGCGTTTAAGTTACATGAAAGCGGCTCTCGGTGTGAAGGACAAAATATTCTTCCTAGCACCGCTCATTTCTGGGTAAGCAATTCATATTACCTAATTCTATACATTCTTATCTCAGGTTAACTTTTATATTGTCATTATTGACGAATGGATATGCTTTTTTTTTGTTAGTAAACATTGGAGATTGGTTGTGATCCACAAAAAAAACCAAAGAAGTTTATTGGACAGATCCTCTCCATTGTCCGCCAATCCCGTCTTTCGAACACCTCCTTAGACAAGTTTTGAATCACGTCAATCCCTCTAGGAGGGCGTTTGTAATGACTAAGATCAAGGTACTCTACACGTTTCTCCCTCAATAATCACACATAATCACACTAGTATTATCGACATCGATTGTATTTAACAATGTGATCTACCTTTTGTGTTAAAGTACAAGAGACAAAGTAGCAGCTGGGAATGCGGTTTCTACGTTATGTTGTATGAGCTCAAATTGAACTGGAACTTGACCAATTCGACAACGACCTTGAGCCTGTAAGTTTCAAATCTATAAAGGCATCTACCTTACACATATTCATATGTTTGCGTCATATATTGAATTCTGTCTGCTAATGCACAGATTTTCGAAGAGGATACAAGCCCCTACACATCTGAGCAACTGAATCTACCGAGGAGTAGTCTTGCAACATTTGTCGTAACTTCGCATGAATCTGTTCTAGCTAAAAATTGACACATGTTTTTGTGTTATTGACAATTTTTAGTGTATTTAGTGCCTTTAGTATAGTTCAAGTGATGTATTACCTTATACATTCATTCTTAATATATCACAAACATTTGAAACATATAATTCTTCACTAGCACCATTTAAATACATTCTATTTTGTATTCAAAAAGCCGAAATTAAATTGATTTTGATTTTTAAATTAATCATCCGGGTAGTTTTCCGAGTTCTTAAAGTTACTCGGACAGTACAAAATTCTTCCGGATAGACTTCCGGTGTCGGAAACAGTCCCGGAAAAAAAACCTCTTTTCACCCATTTTCCCGAAGGGTTCCCGGATAGGCATCCGGTTTATGAATTCATTGACCCGGCTTGTTTTCCAATTTCGGAAATGTAGCCGGAAATACCTTTTATCCGCCACCGTTTCACGGCGGCCGGATTATTGCCCGCCCCAGAATATTTCCCGGCTAACCGTCCGGCACCGTAAAAAGGAGCCTCCGGATTACCGTCCGGACACGTAACGGCCGGTGAAACCAGCACCCAGCTTCCTGCTAGCCACGGGTGTTTACGAATCCGGAAATGTACCCGTCCAGGTAAGATTCCGAACTCGAAAACGTTACTCGGTGGTTTCAACCGTCGTATAACTATGGCGCCAATTGCACGGCGCCACCATGGACCGACTGGGACGAAAACGCCGTGTTCCATCCGTATTCCACTAGTGTCTGTGTTGATTAATTGAGTTGTTATAGGATTTTTCAAATCATCAAGGGGAATAAAGCAAGGAGATCCCCTCTCTCCATACATATACAATCTAGTCACATAAGCCTTTTCTAGAGGTCTAAAAAAGCTCATTCAAATTAGATATCTGGATAGCTTCATTATGCCTAGAGGGGTGGATCAAATTTCCCATTTAATGTATGCTGATGATACAGCCATCTTCACCATTGCTGCAAAGAAATGTTTAAAAAGACTTGTGAACTTCCTAAAGGCATATGAACAGTGCTAAGGACAGAAGATCAAATATGAGAAGTCGGATTTTTTTCACACACCGAAAATCTTCGCTTACAAGAGTGCGAATGATAAGAAGGATTACTAGCAGGAAGCAAGGAGTTATGCCATTTACGTACCTTGGAATTCCAATTTTTAATGGCAGGAACAACTATCTACCATTGCTAGAAAGAATGGAGAGGTTGCTTAAAAATTGGAAGAACAGATGGCTCACAAGTGCAGGAAGGAGAGTCCTTAGTAAACATGTTATGATGGCTCTATCAGTACATACATTTGCAGTCCTAAATCCCCTTGATCTGGTTATTAAGAAAATGGAGAAGCTGGCCACGGGTGTTTTCTAGGGAGAAACAGCTACAGGTAGCAGAAAAATCTGGAGAAGATGGATGAGGATGGCACTAACTACAGAGGAGAATGGTGTAGGTTTTAGAGACATAAGGGCTACATAATCTTTCTCATGCAAACTCTGGTGGAAATTGCAACAAAACTCCACTATTTGGACAACCTTCAAATGGTCATTGCCTGCTACTCATCATCCAACCAGCTTCGTGTAGCCTGGTGAAGGCTGATCAGGTGCTGTCAAAGCCAAGCATCATCATAATCTGAATCAAGAAATGTAGAGACATCCAAAGACTCAGGAGCCATGGAGGATTGATGTTCCAATGATGGAAATGAAGTCTCATCGAAGCGAGCATGGCGTGTAAGATACACTCTCTTAGTGACCGGGTCCAAGCACCGAAAACCCTTGTACTGAGAGTTGTAACCAAGAAAGACGCAAGGTGTACTGCGATGAGCCAGCTTGTGCTGAGAGAACGACCGAATATAAGGATACACCAAACATCCAAATGGATGAAAATTTGAGTAGTCCGGATGACGTCCATAAGCCAGAAAATACGGCGAGACATTATTAAGAACAGGCGTAGGAAGCCTATTAATGGTGTATGTAGCAGTGGCAAATGTTGCATCCCAATAAGAAACTGGCATCTGAAAATGATGAAGCATAGACAATCCCATTTATGTCACATGATGATGCTTCCATTCGGCTCTACCATTCTGTTCGGGAGTATACGGGCAGGAAATCTGATGAAAGACGCCCCTAGCTACGAAGTGAGAGCGCAACCGTGCATTTGTAAACTCAGTGCCACCATCGCTTTGAAACACCTTAATAGTGCGAGAGAACTGATTCTCCAAAAATTTCTGAAACTGCAGGAATGTCTCAACAAAATCCGATTTTCGCTTCAGTGGATAATACCAAGTAAATCGCGAATAGTCATCGATAAAAATTGCATAATAAGAATAGCCACTGGCAGATAATACTGGTTCAGGCCCCCACAAATCACAATGAACTAAATCAAGTATAGAATGCGCTCGCTTCGGATTGTCCATGAAAGAAAGCCTTTTTCTTCGGATTTGCTTTTTCACACGCTGAGCAAAGAGAAGACTTGGCTACAAAGAGGTGACTGGTGATATGGGCTCTGGCCCATATCTAGGCTCCGGCCCAGAGTGTAGTCCAGTCCATATGACGTCAGCTAGAATGGCGTTATCCGGGGACAAGGGGACATGAATATGACCTGTCTCCGGGTAAGGACAAAAGGACAGGACCACTGCCTCTGGGCTGGAGGCTGACCACTCACACCTATAAATACAGCTTTGGACTTGTGGAGAAATGTATGTTCTATCAGATAAAAACTCTCTCAATATATCCTTATTCTCTCTCCTATTCAAAGGCCCCTCTTTCATCATCACGCCGGAGTAGCTATCCTCGGGATACTCCGGGGCGTTGCTTTGCAGGTCTTTAGGTGAGAGCGCGTGGAGCACGGACAAAGCCTCATCCGGGCCGGAGACTCAGCATCATCCGGACCGGGACTGGAAGCTGGTAGCATCAGTTGGCACGCCCAGTGGGACCTAAAAAAAAATATTTCCAGTTACAAGTTACGTTCATGCCGCCGCGCGGACGACCAAGAAAGAACCCTCTCCCGACCGAGGAGGAAGCGGGAGGAGGGCCAAAAACCAGAAAAACCGCTACAGTTAGAGCTCAGAAGATAGCAGCCGAGAAGGAACGGATTCTCCAGGCCAAACAGGCGGCAGCAGAGAAGATGGACGCAGCTGAGGAGCGTCGGCGACAACGCTTGGCAACGGAGAAGGCGAAAGGGAAGAAGCAGGTTCCCGAACGGACTCTGGCCGATATACAACGCGAGGCTAGGGAGCGACTACGGGCGGCACGCGAGGCACGGAACCAGAATCAGTTTGGTGATCAGGAGTTGTCAGAAGAGGATGACAACCTGGAAGAAACGCCGGATCCGGGTCATCCTGAGGGATCCGACTCGGAAGAAGCCGAAGATTATGAACCTGAGGAGTCTCCGGAAGGGTATAGCACGGAAGACGATGCTCAGAGCCGGTCAGCCAGACCTCGAGTTGGGCGAAAGGCCGGACGGGAGGAGCGTAAGCGTCATGATTCCGGACTTGGAGGCAACATCTTGAGGACAAACATGACGGAGTATCAACAGTTCCAAGAGTGGAAGGCAGCTCAACGAGTTGAAGCGGACAAGCCGCCTCCGGATCAGCCGAGGGCGCCAAACCTAAACCCATTTCCGGGCGGACATCAACAGCAGACCGCTGGTTTGAATCCGAACGCACCACCTTACTGGGGAGCACAAACCCAGCAGGGATACGGTACCCAGCAAGGCTATGGGATGGGTGCACCCGGAGGTCAACAGCAAATGATGTTTGGGATGCAACCTGCCGGAGGACCCGGGGGTCAGCAGCAGATGACGTTTGGGATGCCGCCTGCCGGAGGAGGATTTCCCGGAGGTTTCGGTTTTCAAACACCTTTCTGTCCGGATTCCATTGAAGACCGTCTTAATCGCCTAATCGGACGGAATGGGATCGGGCCACAGTCACCTTGGGTTCCGGAGGTGTTGAGTTTCAAGTGGCCAGCCGGAACCAAGGCTCCGGACGGACTACCTACCTACAACGGAGAAGGTGATCCGGAGGAGTTTGTTCATACTTATGCAAGTATCATGATTGCTAGGGACATTCCGGAAGAGTTGCAGTGTAAAATGGTGCCTTCATACCTACGAGGCAACTGCTTAACATGGTTCAAGGGTCTGCCGAACGGTACGCTCCGACATTTTTGGGATTTCGCCATTGCGCTGGTCCGGCGCTATTCCGCTATGAAACACACATTCGTGAACCTTGCCACGGTCCTGGCAATGAGGCAGCTAGAGACGGAGACTACCTGGGAATTCTACACCCGGTACATAGCTGCGACGATGAAGGTGGTGGACCGGCACTTGCAGGAGAAGGCCATCATCCACAACTTCGTCAACGGACTGAGGGACAACGCCTTCTACATCGAGCTCATGAAGAATATGCCTACATCATACTATCACCTCCAGTTGATAGTAGAGATGCATTGTACGGTGCACGACGCCAACCAAGTCCGGATGACAACTGTGGGCTTTTTCGAGCAAAGGTCTCTCACAGTGACAGGGACCCAAACCACTGCGGCACGGACTCCTGCCCGGACGGATCAAGCCAGACGAGTACCCGCCCCGGCGACAGCAGCACCAGCACCGGCAGCCGTTGCTCGTCCGACCTACACCCCTCTCTCAAAGACCCGTACTGAGATACTCGTGGTTCACCGGGGTCTGTTTACGGATCCACAACCAATTGTTGGCGTACCGGCACCAGCAAATGCGGACAAGTGGTGTGAGTTCCATAAGTCACACAGACATACCACGGAGGGATGTAGGGCGCTTCGTTCGGATATTGAAAGGTTGATCGGAGCAGGCCAGTTAAGAGATTGCGTGGCGGGAGAAGGACTCGGACGCCCAGCCCAAGCCCCGGCAGCTGCAGCCGGACAGGGTCGAAAAAGAAATAGGAACAATCGCCCCCGAGAGGGAAACCAAGCTAACCCGGCAAACCCGGCACCAAGACAAGCCGCACCAGCACAACCCCCAGCTCAGCCCCGGATGATCAATGTGATAAACGGAATCGTCGGTGACGGACTCTGTTCTATGACGGCGATCAAGGCCAAAAGCAGATACGTACCTCCGGGTGAGATACAAGAAAAGAGGTTCAAGCCAAGTGAGACTATCACCTTTTCGGATGAGGATCCGGTACCCCCACAGGTTCCCCATTCGGATCCGATGGTGGTAATAGCAGATGTCAAAGGAGTACTGATCAAACGAGTGTTCGTAGATGACGGTAGCAGTGTGGAGATTATGTTCGCGGAATGCTTTGATCAGCTTGGAATTGGGCGACAAAATTTAAAACCTTGTCAGACCCCCCTTTCAGGGTTCACCGGACGGACCGTCCATCCGCTTGGAGTCATCCCTCTGAAAGTCACCCTGACGGATTTCCAGGACCCAACGAAGCGGAGTGTAATTTCGCCGTCATTGATGCTGTTTCCCCTTACAACATGATCATTGGAAGACCGTGGCTATCACAGGCACGGGCCATATGTTCGCCTTTCCACTTGATTATGAAGTTCCCAACAGAAAACGGTATCGCATCCGTCCGGGGCCACCAGCAAACCGCCCGGAGTTGCATGCTGACCGCCATCAAGGATGCCCGGTCCGGGGAGGGCCAACCCAAGCTGTCCGCCTCGGACAAGGGGAAAGCCAAAGCAGACTTGGTAGGAGCCATCCATGGAGAAGCACCGTCTTATGAAGTGGAGGATATGATGGTCGGACAGAAGGGGGTAGTCAGTGTGGGGAAGAACATGCCGGATGACGTTAAGATGGAGTTACGAAGCCTGTTGGCAGAATATGAGGATGTGTTTTCTTGGGGGACGGAGGACTTGACTGGCGTTCCGGAAGAGATCGCAGTTCACAAGCTTAATGTCTTTCCAGAGCTGAAACCGATCAGGCAGAAGAAGAGGCCCCTCGCCCCGGAACGCGTGGAGGAGATCCGGGCGGAGGTGGGTAGATTGTTGAGTGCCGGAATCGTGGAGGAGATATCCTACCCTGAGTGGATAGCAAACCCAGTTCTGGTGAAGAAGCACGATGGCTCTTGGAGAATGTGTATTGACTTCACAGACCTAAACAAATGCTGTCCGAAAGATAGCTATCCACTCCCCTCCATTGATCAGCTGGTCGAGACTATTACTGGTTACCAAGTATTGGCATTCTTTGATGCGCACCGGGGGTATCACCAGATTACGATGGCCAAGGATGACCGTCCCAAAACATCTTTTATCACTGACTTTGGTACTTTTTGTTACAGGAAAATGCCTTTTGGACTGAAAAACGCAGGAGCGACGTACCAAAGGATGGCGGACAAGCTGTTTCGGAACCAGATGGGGCGGAACCTGGAGGTCTATGTTGATGATATGGTGGTCAAGAGCCGGACGTACGAATCTTTTTTGTCCGACCTCCGGGAGATGTTCGACGTACTCCGGACGGCGAATCTCAAGCTCAGCCCCGGAAAAAGCACCATCGGAGTAGGAGCAGGGAAGTTCCTTGGCTATATGGTGTCAACTCGAGGAATCGACGTCAATTCGGAAAAGATATCGGCCCTTATGGAGATGCCTCCTCCGAGGGGGGTGAAGGACGTGCAAAAATTGACCGGGTCGCTGGCTGCTCTGAGCCGATTTCTCGCTCGGGGGGCTGAGAAGCAGCTCCCGTTTTTCAACATACTCCGCAGGGCTAAGCCGTTCGAGTGGACGGAGGCATGTGACCAGGCATTCACGGATCTCAAGGCTCACCTAGCAAGCCTCCCCACCCTGTCCAAGCCATTGCCCGGAGAAGAGCTTTTCCTCTACATAGCGGCGACGGAACACGCTATAAGCTCTGCTCTGGTCCGGGAAGATGGTAAGGTACAGCGTCCGGTTTACTTTGTGAGCAGGGCACTCCAAGGTCCGGAAACAAGGTACACTGCTTTGGAAAAGCTGATACTGGCGTTGGTCCATGCTTCCCGGCGCCTCCGACCATATTTCCAAGGTCATCCGATCACGGTTCTGACGAATCATCCGTTGAGACAGATCATGCTGAAGCCGGAAGCCTCGGGTCGGATGATGAAGTGGGCAGTTGAGCTTGGAGAGCACGAGATCAAGTATCATCCCCGGAAGGCTATTAAGGGGCAAGCCCTGGCGGACTTTTTGGTAGAGATGACCGAACCTTTAGGAGAGCCGTCCGGATCGGAACCACCCTCCGACAGATGGAAGTTGCATGTGGACGGGTCGTCTCATGCTAATGGGGGCGGGGCTGGAGTCCTGCTTACTAGCCCACAAGGAATGGAGTACAGATATGCTATCCAGTTCGCTTTCCGGGCAACAAATAACGAGGCAGAGTATGAGGCACTCCTGGCCGGACTCCGGCTGGCATTGGAGATAGGGGTCACAAACGTTGAAGTATACAGCGATTCTCAGATAGTGGTTCAGCAGGTGAACGGAGAATATGAGGCGAAGGAACGGAGTTTGCAGAAGTACCTTGAGGCGGTTAAGCCATTATTGGCCAAGTTCCGTGCCATTACCATAACACAGATCCCTCGCGAGGACAACGGTAAGGCGGACGCCTTGAGCAAACTTGCCTCTTCTGAGATCAAGCCGGACGCGGAGAGCAACTTGATGATGGAGACCCTATCCGCCCGGAGTTATGACGTCCCACTAGTGGCAGCAGTGGAGGTGCAAAAGGAGTCATGGATGGCCCCCTTCTTCGACTATTTGCAGCACGGAAAGCTCCCGGAAGACAAAGCATTGGCACGGAAAATCCGACAGAAAGCACTGCACTACACCATAGTGGATGGAACCCTGCTCAGACAAGGATATCTCCAACCGTGGTTAAGGTGCGTAGACTCGGACGAGGCAGCTCGGATTGTGAAGGAGATGCACGAAGGACCGAACGGTAGTCACCAAGGAGCCCGGACCATAGCGAGAAAGATAATGTGCACGGGCTACTACTGGCCGACCCTGTTTGAAGAGGCGCAGAAGTACGTCCGCTCCTGTGTACAGTGCCAAAGGTTTGCTCCGCTCATTCATGTTCCGCAAGAATAAAGGGTCGGGATCACCGGCTCGTGGCCTTTTGATAGATGGGGCATCGATCTGGTTGGACCCTTCCCCTCCGCTCCGGGAGGATTCAAGTACCTAATAGTAGCGATCGACTACTTCAGCAAATGGGTGGAGGCTGAACCCCTTACAAACATCCGTGGTAGCACTTGCGTCAAGTTTTGTTGGAAGAACATTATCTGCCGCTACGGAATCCCTAAGTACATCGTCACGGATAACGGAGCTCAGTTTGAAAATGACCCGTTTCGATCTTGGTGTAAGGAGTACGGAATTACGCAGCGGCTCACATCTGTTTACCACCCGCAGGCCAACGGTCAAGTGAAAGTTACCAACCGGACAGTGGTGAACGGACTGAAGACTCGCTTGCAGGGGGCACGAGGAAACTGGGTTGATGAGCTGCCAAGCGTTCTTTGGGCATACAGGACGACCGAAGGATCCGCCACGGGCCAGTCGCCATACAGTTTGGTATACGGGGCGGAGACAGTCATACCAGCTGAAGTGGGAGTCCCCAGTCTCCGGACCCTCACTTGGGATGAAGACCAAGCCGGACGGAGCTCTCCGCTCGGATCAAGCAGGCTGCTGGATTTAGACCTCTTGGAGGAAAAACGAGAGCAGGCAGCGCTGCATGAGGCCAAGGTTAAGGAGCGGATGAAGTGTTACCACGACAAGCGTGTCAGGAAGGAATCATTCGTCCCCGGAGATTGGGTGATGAGGAGGAATGATAAGAGTCTGAAGGAGGCCACTGGCAAACTGGCACCAAACTGGGAAGGTCCGTACCAAGTCACAGCTTCATATCCGGGTGGGAGCTATGAGCTGGCGGATCAGTCCGGACGTGCAATCCCCAGAAGGTGGAACATCACCAACTTGCGAAGGTTTTACGGAGCATCCTGAGTAGGTATGCTTTCCGATAGAGTTCTTTTCTTTTCAACAAGTATGTAGTTCTGGGTCCTCTGGCTAGGGTTGAGCCTAGGATTCCGTTCCGTCCTATTTACTATGTACTTGGCTCCGGCCGCATTTAGACAAAGGGTATGTCTAGCCGGAGTCCGATTATTTGAATGAAGAGTTGTTAAATTTTATACTTGTTCAATTTTACTATGTACTATTTTTCAATTCTGCACGATTAGAATCCTCCGGATCGTTTGGACAAACGGACGGAGTGAGCAAAGACGAACAAATAAAATCCTCCGAAGTGTTTGAATAAACCAACGGAGGTGAGTAAAACAAAAGGACAAAATGGTTTGATCAAACAACAAGGAAAAACGCTTGAATAAGCTATCTCGACATACAAAGAAATCACATTTGAATAAATGATACAATTGTACAATCTGCTACGTCCGGACGGATGCAGATACAAGAAAAAAATAAAACCTATCTATTTGGGCCAAGGTATGTCCCAATCGACAGGAGGAGAGGTGGGCTCCGGAGTAGGATGTAACATAGCTCCGTTCTCTGGAGACGGAGGCCTTGGGTCTTGAGCCCTTTCCTGATTCAGGGCAGTAGGAGTCCGCTCCGGAGTGTCGTCTTCAAGATTGTGGACCTCATTCCCACTGCTTTGACCCACTGGTCCTCGATACGGAAAGGGAGGAATGGGCGGAAGTTCCGATGGACCAGCTCCATCCGGATCGGAGCCAAAGATTCCGTCAGAGTCAGAATCGGAGGACTACATGGTCTCCTTTGTGGCTTTGGCCTTCCCTTTGCCCTTGACCGGAGGACCAGCTCGAGACGGACGGAAGGGCTTCTGGCTCGGATATCGTGAAGGAGAGCGAATCCGAACGGGGACTTGGGGACGGCGCGCTGGTTGAATAATTCTTCCCCTTCCCCTTGCTACCTGCTGGGCACCCCTTCCCCTTCCCATTCCCCTTGCCGCCTGCTTCGCCATTCGGTTAAGGACACAGTTGAGGCCCCGACTGTTCCCGCCACGAGCATTCTGACTCCCCCGGACACGAGCATTCTGGACCCCCCGGACACGAGCCTGACGTCGCCTCGCCAATTCGGCTAACTCCCTAATGATAAAGGGACGGATGATGGAGGCATCTTGACGAAGCCGCTCTATGCGACGAGCAGACTCTTCCGGATCGACGGAAACCTGGATGCCAGTATACCTCTCGAAGGTGAAGTCTATCGCCACCTGGCTCGGAATGAGGGTCAGCGAGGGAGGGAGAGTACTGCCAGCATGCATCCGCTTTCACCATTCAACAGCCTCCTCGAATGCAGGACGATATTCGGACTCCCGGTCGTTCTACCCCAGCTTGAACATCCGGACAATCAGAGCACTCACATCGCGAGGAAAGTTGCGGTATATAGTCGGAGTGACGAGTCCGAGGCGTAGTCCGGTCAGATGGTATGAAAGTTGCAGGGTCATCAGATTCTCCCGGAGGACCATCACCCGGCCGGCAAGCATTTGGTTTTCCTCCTCCAGCTTCAAGTAATCCCGTTGGAAATCCGTCCGGCTGGCCAGCCACTTCAACTTCTCGGAATAGAAGGGGAGCAGGGACCAAACTAGATCCAACTCGGTTTTCAGTTTGGCTTTGTAGTCTTCATGCTCCGCTTGCAGCATGGAGATCGTCTCGTCCGCATCATTGGTCGCATTGATCCGCTCACGGGCAAAATCCTGGCACTGAGACAGGGTGCCAAACTCCTCTGATATTTCCCGGAGGCAAGCGGCCAGAGACGGAATGTCCTGGAACTCTTCCATTAGAGGCTCCATTCCGGAACGGATAAAAAGTTCACGAGTCCGCTCTCCACCCATCGTCCATCCGGAAAGTTCAGACTCCAACTCCGCGCATCTGGGGCACGGAGGGCTTGTTGAGTGAGAACTAGCAGGTGAAGTGCAGACACCCGCACCTCCGCTTCGGAGCACCGGACCGGAATCTTTGGGCTGCGGACAAGCACGGATATAAGAAGAATAAACACACGGATATAAGAAGAATAAACACACGTATATAAGAAGAATAAACACGCAAGTAGAAGAAAACTTGTTTTATAAATGGAAGAAAATTACATCGTCCGGAGGGTTGTCATCCCCATCCGAGTCGTCGCTACCATCCTTCCTACACTAAATAGAGCAAAATTAGAACTAGTAGGACGGAGGTAACTACAAAAGAAAAAAGCAAAGACTAGGAAGTTATTCTACATCGGTCTCCTCACTATCCGTGCCACCGGGCTGACGACCATCCCCGTCCCCTCCACCTTCGCCCTGATCAGTATCTTCGTCAACGGAGGGATACATCTTCAAGACTTCAAGATATTTGTGCTTGACAGGGGATTCAGGACGGACGCTCTCTTCAGGCGGGGGTACAGCAACACTTAGATCCACCAGCCCCTCGCCATAGGCACGGATGGCCCCTGCCGATATCGGCTCTTCGACATTCTCCTCGAAGATCTCCAGCACGGAGGGATTCATCTTCTCAACTCCGCCCCGGTAGAATTGATCCACATCGAAGTTGTACTGATGAGCGGCCTCTGGTTTGTAGTAGCACTTGGTAAACCGCTCCCTCTTAGGCTCCGGGACCCAACCCCTCATGCTCTGATAGACTTGATGGGCGGAGATCTGGTTGGAGGAACGGAGGAGTCCGGTTAGGCTGCTCTCAAAAGCCTGGCTCCGGAGTACCTTATTGGTGAAGGCAACACACATCTCTCGCTGGGCAGACGGAGAAACCAAGCTTTCCAGCTCCTTGATCCGGGCATCCGCCTCGGCCGCTCGGATCTCCGATGCCTCGAGCTCGCGACGGAGAATCCCATTGGCCCTCTCGAGTGCGCTCTGTTTCTGAGCTTGCCTTGTTTGCTGAACGTGGTAGGCCTTGTTGATGGCCTCGGAAACCCCCGGCTGAGCGATCAGATAAGCAGCGAAGTCCTAAGGAAAGAAAAAATGAGACTCCGAACAGAACGAGAAAACCGAAACGGAAAAGGAAATTTAGTTTACCCTGCTAGTCTCGCTCCGGATGCTGCTGTGAGTGTGCTCCGGGCGTGTACTGTTGGGATCGGTCGCCAGCTTCCTCCCATCCCCCTGATGATCACCAGCGCGGGAATGCTCACTTTGCTCTGGAATTCGAGGAGATTTGGGAATCCGGGGCTTTGGGCGCTTATGGGACCGGGAGGACTCCTTTCCCTCCTCATCGGAAGAGGACGGAACACGGATTTGAAGGAGTTCGGCCCTATTTCCGGCCGAATCCGTGGTGGTATGAATGGACGCCTCTCCAGCCTTCTTATCCGCCTTCTTGGCCGCGATCTCATCCGGCCTGTTGGCCGCGGCCTCCTTCGCTTTCCGGGCCGCGGCTTCCTTCTCCTTGATGGACGCCTCTCCCGCCTTCTTGGCCACGGTGTCCTTCTCCTTGATGAGCGCATCTTCTTGAACACGCTTCTTCTTCCTCTCCGTCTCGGATGGCTTCTCTGTCGGTATTTTCATGCCGGTTACCGAACCGGTTGGTGGGTTTTCCGCCTTGTTGGTTATCTTGAGTTGTCGTCCGGCCGGATCAACGCCATTCCCTATTTCAGGATAAACTGGCAACATCCGAAACGGATAAGAAGAAAGCAAGAAAAGCAGAAGGAAAAACAGAGGATACCAAAACAACTTACTGGTTGGATCCCGGAGGACATAGAAGCGACACTTCAGGAACACCTCCGGCTCGTATGCCCTCAAAGGGAAAACGTACTTCCCTCCTTTCCAGAACGGATCTAAGTCGATCTGGTTGGCGGCCAGCTTGGTGATGTTCTCCTCCTGTCCCTCCAGACTGAACGTCGTCTTTTCTTCCTTCTTGGCAGTGCGACCCCAGACCGGACACGGATACTTATCGGTGTCGAAGGTGAAGTAATGTTTCTGCCAGTTTGAATAGCTGTCGCGCCGACCCTTGCTAGGATCCCTTACCCCCTTCCGCCTCTGAAAGGTGAAAATCCCCTCGTCTTTAGTGCCCTCCAAATGGTAGAAGGCACGGAACAGGTCTAAGGATGGCGTCACCCCGCATCTGTAACAGTTCAGGAGGAACGCTCGGACTACGGCAACTCCGTTCGGTTGTAGTTGGGCCGGAGAGATGCTGAAGTGATGAAAGATGGCGGAGTAGAGGGGGGAAAGAGGGAAAGTTATCCCATAAAGAAAATGGCTCCGGGGAATGGCAGCAACAGTGGTAACGTCACCGGCAAACGAACTCAGCCCAGCATCGATGGCGAGCGGAACCACCATCGCCTCCACCAACTCCCTCACCGCCGGAGTAATATTGACATCATCACCCTCGGCGGGATCGTCAACCTCCGGCTCCGGATTCAGGCCGACCTGAACATCCCCACCAGACAAACCGGCGACCTGCCTGTTCTCCTCATTTTCCTGTACCATGTTTATGTGCGAGATTGAAAAGCGCTAATGTGCTTGTATAAAAAGAAGAGAGGAGAATGCAGCAGAGTGAAAACAGAGAGAACGCAAGAAGAAGAATAGCAGAAGTGAAAAAAATGAAAGTGGATGAGACGGTTCAGTATTTATAGAAGATAAGTTACACAAACGAGAAAAGGGGGACCAAGTCCCAAGGCAACATGATTGCCTTTTTGAAAAAAAAGGTGGAAAGGGAATTTCTCGAATAGACAACTCATTTATGACGACGCAACACGCCTCATAAATGCGCCTACAAACACGCGCGCAAGAAATCCAAGCGCCGAGCGCGTGTTCTCACACATGCCACACAAACCCAAAACGGAGATCCGAGTTGGATTGCATGCCTCCGGGCGGATCCTAACAAATAGACTAGACGTGATGAGACACGGGACCCTTCCTCCGGATGAGACCTCCGGACAGATCCCATGTCTCGGGGGGCTAGTGGTGATATGGGCTCTGGCCCATATCTAGGCTCCGGGGACGTCAGCTAGAATGGCGTTATCCGGGGACAAGGGGACATGAATATGACCTGTCTCCGGGTAAGGACAAAAGGACAGGACCACTGCCTCTGGGCTGGAGGCTGACCACTCACACCTATAAATACAGCTTTGGACTTGTGGAGAAAGGTATGTTCTATCAGATAAAAACTCTCTCAATATATCCTTATTCTCTCTCCTATTCAAAGGCCCCTCTTTCATCATCACGCCGGAGTAGCTATCCTCGGGATACTCCGGGGCGTTGTTTTGCAGGTCTTTAGGTGAGAGCGCGTGGAGCACGGACAAAGCCTCATCCGGGCCGGAGACTCAGCATCATCCGGACCGGGACTGGAAGCTGGTAGCATCAGTGACCTTAACATGATTCAGTTTATTCAATAAAGAAAGGACGGAATGAGAAGTATGACCCCGTCTAGCATGCCAAATATCAAAAGAAGCTGTATTTTCATTTGATCGAACGTAAGCAACAAAGGCAGCACCACTCCGTTCAAGCACATAAAGACCATGATGACATCTACCCCGGCCTAAAATTTCCTTGTTTGACCGTTTTTGAATCACAAACGAAGACTCATCAAAAGAAACTACAGCTTTTAAATCCTCTATGAGCTTGCTAATCGAGAGTAAGTTTTTCGTAACATTGGGAACCACCAAAATATCCGATAATAATAAATTACGAGAAAACTGATGACGACCAACATGTGTAATGGAAACATCACGACCATTAGCAAGAGAGACAGAACATTTACCAGTATAAGGAGCAATACAATCAAGACCATGAGATGTTGAGGTCATGTGGTTAGTAACACCAGAATCCATATACCAACTAGAAGTCTTGTCCTTCAAAGAAGCTGAAGACTAGAAAACATCGGCCACATTCGCCGACATAGGCGGACTGGAGCAAGTCCGAGCGGTATGTCCAAACTCATCGCAAAATTGACACCTTGGGTTCCATCGTTTCCGACGAGCAGAAAAAGTCAGGCACGGCGACGGTGGCGGCGGCGCGTGTAACACACGCGCCGGAGAGGTGTTGTTTGCAGGTGGCGCGTGGAATTCACGCGCCCAGGGAGCTGAAGGCTATTGGGCGGCGCGTGATTCACACGCGCCAAGTCAGGCGAGTGAAGGCGGGAAGACGCGTGATCCACACACGCCTGTTGAGGCAACAGCTGAACATCGGGAGCATGCAACACACGCGCCAGAGAAAGGCCACGCCTACGCGCGTGTTGTTCACGCGCTAGTGGCGTCGGATGGCCTGCTGTCGGCGCGTGGTACACACGCGTAGCGAGAGTGGGAGGCCCAGTTGTGGGCGCGTGATTCACACGCGCCTGGGCTGACGTTGGGCGATTCATAAAAAACAAACAGACAACCACGGGAGAGATTGTGGACGACAGGAACGTCGACACACCAACTGAGCAGCGGAAAAGATGGAAGAAACACCAAAAACAAAAGCACCACAATCAAAAGTTTGAAAAAGCACCGAAATTGATTGAGATTTATCTATTGAAATTGGATTTTTGACGGATTTACAGGTTATTGGATCGAATAGGGTGATACCATGAGAGAATGTAATTCACCGTAGTTGGTGTGTCTGTATTATGTCAAATATATAGGATTACAAGAGTACAGATACAATGTATCTAGACTAGTCTAAATATGGTACATAAATATTTACAAATCAATCACAATTATTCTCAAGATAATTGTGATATTCTATCAGAGGCCTCGCCGCTGCAGATCTGGTGCTACCGATCTGGTCCCCTCCGGTAAACGTCGATTTGCCGCCCAGGATTTCTAGATAAAGGACGAGCAATTTATGAGAAATAAAACGGATGTGGTTTTTATGAATATTTATAGGCGCGTGTATTCACTTTCTGATAATTTGCATAATAGGAGCCGCATAAAATTTATTTGCTTAATAGGAGACGTGTCAAAAATATTTGCAATTAGACCCCGTCTTTATATATAGACCGTCACTTCCAAAACTTTGTAAACTTAAAATAGTAAAATTATTAAATTATAATATGATTGGGAGAAAATTTTCAAATAAGTAAAATTATAATTAAAACTGTAAAATTAACGCTAATTAAATTCTAATTAAATGAGAAAATCTCCTGAAAGTCCTAGTTTTCTATGACAGTAAGAACTACGGGGTTGAAATTGAATTATTAAAAATATATGGGCCATCATGCGTAATTATTAGAAAAAACTGGAAACTCGCGCGTAATTACTAGACACTACTTAACCCCCAGTCACGCACGATTCGCATGACTATATGGAACCGATTCTTTCCCCCAAATCGATCGATGCTCCGGTAATCGGATCGAAGATTTTTATTGACGTAAAAGATTCATCTTCTAATCGCATCGAAGAGAATGATGTCTAGCGATCAAAATCCGGTAAGTTTCGTCGATCATTGTAGTTAGATTCATCTTTCTTCGAACTGATTGATTCAGTTGACGAACTGCAATCATTCAAGAACTGTAAAATTACAGGTTGTAGGTGAGAAAGAGATTGAGAACCTTGTTGAAAAAGAATTGATTGAAGAACTTGTTGAAAAGATGATTGATAAAGAAGAAGGTCAATTGCAACCATTTGAAGGTACAGTTTATAACCCCAAACGTTTCAACTTGAACACTTGATTGATATTGCAAATACTTGAGTGATTGAATGCACATAACACTAACATGAGTGATGTTTCAGTTTAAACTTTAACTAGTTAACATATATGCAATGAGTTTTACATAAACCTAGCTGCTTGGTGTAATGATATAAGTAGGTTTTTAAAAGTGATAAGTCATAATTATTTTATTCTATATGTCAAATGTTTTAAACTAAAAGAGTTGTGTGTATAACACCGGTCTTAAAATAGCAAGCTCACTGCCCCATTTTAATCTGTTCGAAGAAAGATGAATCTAACTACAATGATCGACGAAACTTACCGGATTTTGATCGCTAGGAATCAGCAACACCTTCAAAATAGTAGCAAAGGTTGAATCTTCATCTTCACCATCAACATCATTTGCAGCACTTTTAGGAGCCGGAACTTTACTTTGGAACTTTGAATACCGCTCATGAAACTTGGCAACAGCAGCAACAACATCTCTTCTTAGACATTCCAATGCTTCTTGAGGAGGCTACAAAAATATATATAAGTTAAAGGAACATGCATGGAAACCAAAACAAATATAAGTAAGTTGTGTGGATAAACTGTAATGTTTTAGTGCATTATCATAATCTTTTAAGCTATGCCACTGAACTTTTATAAACACAACAACTATGCCACTGAACTTTTGTAATGCGATATATTACAAATCTAAAACAGGGATACAAAAACTATGGAACTTTTAGATTATGACTGAGACCTTTGAAGTTATGCACAAGACCTTTTCATTACAAAAGCAAACTTTCATGTAAAACATAGACCTTTTAAATTATGAACGAGACCTTTGAAGTTATGCACAAGATCTTTACATTACAAAAGCAAACTTTCATGTAAAACGGTGCCTGTTAAATTATGACGGAGACTTTTCTGATTATGAACAAGACCTTTATATTACAAAAGCCAAACTTTCGTGTAAAACAAGGTCCTTTTAAGTTATGACCGGGACCTTTCTGGTTATGAACCAGACCTTTACATTACAAAATCCAAACTTTTATCTGAAACATTGACCTTTTAAATTATGACCAAGACCTTTATATTACAAAAGGCAAACTTTCATGTAAAACATGGACCTTTTAAGTTATGACCGAGACCTTTCTAGTTATGAACAAGATCTTTACATTACAAAAGCCAAACTTTCATCTAAAATAAAAAACTTAAGTTATGATCGAGAACTTTTAAGCTATGAATCAGATCTACAGTTATAACCCAACTATATGCACATCTACAGTTTGGATCCGCCCTTTCAACCAATGAACTAGATATCTCAAACTACACAAATGACCTTTGACTTTATGCAAGCATAAACACATCAAACGCTAAACATAAATATAAATTCTATAAAAAAAATAGCGCAAACCTTGCCCATCCCAACCGCATCAACATCGCTATTCTCAACCGCCGGACCATCGGTCTTCTCGGCCTCCGGACCATCGCTCTTCCCCAACATATCCTTGTCCTCCTTTTTCGACCCGACCACATTTCGTTGAACTTTGTTTCCACCATAATTGAACAATAGCACACAAATCGAATCAGAAAAAATAATTAAACACATATAAAACAAATTCAGAACACATTTGCAATAAAATCGATGTCGGGAAGAAATTTTCCAGTTCAATTGCAACGAATTTGACGCTAAAATCTCAATTTGAAAACTTAGGGTTTGATCGAGAAGAGAGAGAGAGAGAGAGAGAGAGAGAGAGAGAGAGAGAGAGAGAGAGAGAGAGAGAGAGAGAGTTTACATACAACCCATATTTTGTTGTAATTCTAATTAGACCCCCGAAATATCCCATAACTTTTAATAATTATCAATTAATCCCGTAATTCCTAATAACTCAAGAAAGTAGGACTTTCCGGAGATATCTATACTATACTTTAAAAGATGATGAATTAAAATTTTCTAAGAACTTTGAATTATTTTTAGGATTAATGAGGAATTGACACATCAGCATCTTATTTTCCCTTTTACAAATATTATTATTTACTTTTAGTTAGACTAATAATCCTACCTTTAACTTCTACTTAATGATCATGCATTAATTTTTTAAAACGTTTATTTATAAAGAAGAAATGGTTGAAAGAATTAAAAGTGGCTTAATTCACCATATTAAACATCTATTTAAATAGTCATTATCTATGTAGTATAGTATAGTACTCTTCAAAACAAAAGAAAATTTGATGATGTGTCTTTTTACAATTTTTTGAATCTATAGTACTTTTTTATTTTTTTGAAAATTTGAATCTATAGTACTCTTTAAAGTAAGATGATGAAAGCTGACGTGTCATTTTCTAAGCATTTTGAGTATTTTTTACAATCAACTACAATTTGACATGTGTCAACTCTTTTTGAATTTTTTTAAACTTTTTATTCCACTCCTTCTTAAAATTTCTCCACTGATAACGTGAAAAACTGATACATTATTTTTTTTTTATATTAAACTGCTCCATAACAAATATGCTCTAATTACTCCAATTACTCCTTAATAAATCTGCTCTAGATCGTTTTCTGTTCCTCTTTCCCAAAATTTCTCCCGAATAAAGTGAAACATATGTATATTAAATTCCATATACTCCAATTACTCCTCAATAAAGCTGCTACATTTATGGACTCATATGTTTTCACAGCAAACCTTTCCAAATTCTCTACACCTTTTTCATTAGCCATCTCTCTATAAATTATGTTCTCTAAATTCCGGTAAAACATCCCGCAGGTATGTATGTCTTGCTTAAATTAGTGCGTTTGTTGTTTAGTATGTGAATGATTTATAAAATATCTCAAAATATTGAAAAGATCTTTTTTCTTCAAAATGTGATCCAGATATTTCTGCATGAAAACGAAGGTGTATCAATATTATTGATAAGAAAATATCTTCAAAATGAGGACGGAGTCTCCTTATTATTTCTTTTACGAGTTTTTATCATTTACTTTGCATGTTTAGTTGTTCCTTCTTCTCTTTTTCATCGTAATGATTTGTTCCATATTAGCTCTTGGTTTTCTGTTTACAGTGGTTGTGGTTTTTTAAAGTTACGAACGAAATTTTGTTATGTTTAAAATTAGTTAACAACTTAAAAGGTATGTTACATTTTTCTAGAATTCTTTTACCTTTTTGCTTCTCAGTTTTCATATGTTTCCAATTTATGTTCTACGACACAGCTTTGCTGCCAAGTTAATCAACATTCTTTTACTAAGCATCAATTATTACAGATATTTTAACAAGTCATTTCAATTCAAATTGATTAACCTTACCTCAATTTATTTTTTAATTAAAAAAGGTTAGCTGATTTTTCTTTCATTATCACCACAAATCACCATAATTGTCTCTTTATTATATTTATTACGACAAATCACATAATTAATCATATTCATCACCATAAATAGTTATAATTGTCTTTCATCCAGTAAAATGTATTAATTATCAATTTTGTTTGTATTAACATTCTCACATTGTGAACATTTTGAACATTTAGACCTATATCGGAAGAATTCAATCAATTTAATATAATTAGGCTAATCGAACCACGCGCTGGGCAGTTTTTTTAATGTATTTTTCAAATAAAAATATTAAATATGTCAATACAAAGTATCTATTCAATAAAAAGATTATTTAAAATAATCATTTACTTTAAGTTTATAAAGCTTGGTATTATAGAAAAGTAGAAAATTATTACACACAAAAAAGAAGCAAAATACATTAATTAAGGTAAATTTGTAGCTTTCAATTTCCCTAATTTGACATCTTTTTGCCTTCACTTTCTTATTTTGACATCTTGTTTACTTCAGTGTCATCAAATTAAATTACAATAATAAACTCCTAATGTAGGAACCTTTTTGAAAAACATTGTACAGTTTATGAAACATTTATCGATGTAATATTCACCTTTTACAAATTACTCACTAATATCTAGTATATATGGATTTTTCCATATTTTGATTTTAGAGCTTGAATGTGCACGACATATTTTCTACTTTCAATACCAATATTTATTTTTTATAGAAAATACTGTTTTACATCAGAAATTAGTTTAAGCATGTACGAACATGAGAAAATCTCCTGAAAGTCCTACTTTCCTAGAGAATAGGAGCTACGGGGTCGAAATAGAAATAGTAGAAACTATTGGGCCAGCACGCGTAATTTGTAGAAAATATTGGACAAGGACGCGTGATAAGATAGAAAACACCATATTTTCCCCCAAATCTTACCCTAGTCTCCCCGCTCCGGGGCGATCGCGAATTTATTCTCCCCCAAATCTTCTGATCGTGGATCGAAGATATGATGACTATTGATCAAAATCCGGTAAATTTCGTCGATAATTGTTGTAAGATTCATGTTTCTTCGAACTGAAATTGTGGTGGTGGAGATGAATATGAAGGTGGCGGTGGGGATATGCTATATTTTGAAGAGGGAGGCGATCAGAACGGTGGAGGTGGAGAGAAAGAAGGTGGTGGAGAGTGAGATGATGGAGGCGTAGATTTATAAGCAGGATGGGTGGGGGTGAGTAGTATCCATGGGGTGGTGGAGGTGAGTGAAATGGTGGAGGAAGGGATCAAGGCACGTAAGAAGGATTGAAGACATGATTGAACAACAAGAAGGTCAACTGCAACCATTTGAAGGTACAAATCTGTGATCCTTTGATGTTTCAGTTTATAACCCCAAACTGTTATTGTATATAACTGAACTTGAATGATTTAACCCTAACATGATTGATGTCAGTTTATATACATTTTTTTGCATTAACCCTAACATGATTGATATCATAAGTCCTCTAGCAGCCTTACAGATGTGATTGATGTTTAAGTTTATTGTGCATCAACGAACTTGAATGTTTGAATGCATATAACCCTATGTTAACCCCAACATGACCGATGTTTCAATTTATAACCCCAAGCTATTAACATATATGCAGTGTCTGCTATCATTACCCCAAACTATTAATATAAGTAGGTTTTAGAAAGTAATATTATAAGTGTTTATATGTTTTATGCTACATATCCAATCTTTTAAAGTAAAAGAATTTCGGTGTGTAACTATACTATTTTAAATTGTATGCGTGTATGATTGAACTGAATAACCATAATCTTTTAAACTATAACACTGAAGTGCAATGTTATACATATATACCCAACTACAATCTTCATTGATCTTTTAGTGTATATATCCACAATCTTTTAAGATAGGAATATGATTTGTTGGTATTTGGTATGAATATGCAGGAATTGATGCTGAAAGAAGTTTAGAAGGAGTCGAAAGAACGTGATACCAGAGCAATACATTGCTTCTAAAAGATCAATGAAAGATTTGTGGGATAGGTTACTCCCCAAATATGCAACTCTAACAACAAGGAATGACCCAATCATTTGACATTTGGTTTTTATGCTTAGTTAATATGGAATTAGGGATTTTGTAAGTATTAGGTCAAATATGTAATTTGTGAGGAATTTTAGCAAATACATATTTTTGGTTAAATGTTACAAACGTGATCTTTTTACTTACATAAGTGATGTGTTTATTTACACATACAATGTTTAATATTTGTTTGAGTTTCAGTTTTTACAAAAGTGTTATAGAAGTTTGATATTCCTTTGTGTTGTTTTAGTTTAGATATGTGATCTTTCAAGCTGTGTATGCAACACTTTTTCATAAAATAAGATGGCTTTAGTTAGACAACATGTCGAATTTTTCAATGGTTTGTAAGAATTTTACAGTAGCTAACAAGCAACCTTTTAAGTTAAGAACTCGAACTTGTAGCTTGTATAGATAACCCTTCATGAGCGTTGTATATGCCAAGTTAGTGTTCTAACTTACACATGCAATCTTTCACACTGTGTGGGCGACCCTTGAAATTAAATATGAAATCTGGTTTCCTGTGATACTTAGAACTTTTATATTTATTACAAGTTCTAAGTACCTTTTCATTTAAAAATATGAACTTGTAGAATAAAAATACAATCTATTAAAGTTGACACATAATCTATTTGGTTTTTAAGGTACAACCCCAAGGGCACCACCAAACTTTCCGGCTACGTAATTAAAGCAAACGCATTACATGATCTAAACTATGTACACATGTTACTCCAGCTCTCTTCTCCAATCAGAACATGAACGACGCCTCACTTCATTAATTGATGGTTGCCTGAATTAGAGTATAATCAACCTAAATCACATCAGTAAAGTCAAATAGCTATATCCATAATCAAATAAGACAATGAAACACATATGAACATAAAATAAGTTTAAAAAGTTTTACGATATAAATCAAATGTTTCATATTACATCTCCAATTTGTCATCATAAAAGAATATATATGTTTTATGTACCAGGATATATATTGAACCCTTCAAGTTACATGTAAAATGTTTCATGTTACATGTCAACTGTTTCATGCTAAAGAATAACACATAAGCACAACAAGCATCAATCAAAAATGTTATTCTGACACATTATACAAGCATCTTCAACATGAAACCCTCCGCTAAACCCCTAAAGCTAAACCCCTGAACCCTTCAAGTTACATGTAAAATGTTTCATGTTACATGTCAACTGTTTCATGCTAAAAAATAACACATATAAGCACAACAACCATCAAGCAAAAATGCTATTCTGACACATTATACAAGCATCTTCAACATGAAACCCTCCGCTAAACCCCTAAAGCTAAACCCCTAAACCCCTGAACCTCTGACCCATTCAAGTTACATGTAAAATGTTTCATGTTACATGTCAACTGTTTCATGCTAAAAAATAACACATATAAGCACAACAACCATCAAGCAAAAATGCTATTCTGACACATTATACAAGCATCTTCAACATGAAACCCTCCGCTAAACCCCTAAAGCTAAACCCCTAAACCCCTGAACCTCTGACCCATTCAAGTTACATGTAAAATGTTTCATATTACATGTCAACTGTTTCATGCTAAAAAATAACACATATAAGCACAACAACCATCAAGCAAAAATGCTATTCTGACACATTATACAAGCATCTTCAACAACAACAAACATAAAAAACGCCTGAAAAGTGAGGAACCGAGAGCGAACCGTCGTCATAATTCAGATCTATAGATGCAGGCGGGTCAACGTTATTCTTAGATCCGGCGACTTGCTTGTCGTTGTTAGCAATAGCTGTTAATCAATCAGTAAAAAAGCATAGTCAGAACTACACATCAAATATGATATACATCAAATGTTTCAAGTTACATGTCCAACGTATGATCAAATAAGACAATGAAACACATATGAACATAAAATAAGTTCAAAAAGTTTTACGATATTAATCAAATGTTTCATATTACATCTCCAATCTGTAATCATAAAAGAATATATGTTATGTACCAATATATTGAATGTTTCATGTTACATGTAAAATGTTTCATGTTACATGTCAACTGTTTCATGCTAAAAAAATGACACATATAAGCACAACAATATAAGTTTGATGTTATATCCGCAATGTATCAAGTAACAATGCTATTCTAACACATTATAAGCATCTTCAACAACAACAAACATAAAAAACGCCTTAAAAGTGAGGAACCGAGAGCGAACCGTCGTTAGCATTCAGATCTGTGGATCCGGCCAATGTAGATGCAGGCGGATCAACGGCGGCTCCGGCGGTTACCTTCTTCTTCTTAACCATAGCTGTTCATCGATCAATGACGGGGCGATTAGAAAAAAACAGTTAATACAGGAATCGATCAATTAATAAGATTCAATTGGATCAAATGAGCATACCTTTCAATAACCCGATTGCAATCCAAACAAATTAGGGGCGATTAGAAAAAGTTAGGGTTCGTTCCGGCGGTTCAAAATCGTCAGAGAAGAGAGAGAAAAATCAAAATGAAATTTGAAGGGGCAGGTGGGTTTTGGTGGCTTATATACACGCATAGTTTAGTGTAATTACACAAAACCCCCGAGAAAAAAGTATTTGCACAAAAACCCCGTAGTTCCTATTTGATCCAGAAAGTCCGTGTTTCTGGAGACTTAGCTTACGAGCATATAAAATAAGGACATTTATAAATTAGCATTAATAATAAATATGCTTTTTTAATACATGTGTTACATCATCCATGATCCATTTCCTCTAGATTTAAGCACATATACTTATTTTAAACTATTTGAAGAATGTTTTAACTGAAAATATTAAAACATTCGTAGTTAGTTTAAGTATTTCTAATTTTGAACTATTTTAAATATATTTATTTTACACAAATATTGAAACTTTAAATTCTTATTAATTTGTCAGCCGTATATATTTAAATTAATGTATTTAAAATATTAAGATATTTAATACAAATTTATTTAATTAATTGAATATGAAGCTTTATCATTGATGTTATTCCTTTATGCTTTGTCAATTTCTAGTGTCACTTTATATATATATATATATATATATATATATATATATTAAAAGTATGTTTGTATTTTATGCTGTTGGCGCTTTGGTATGTTTTGTATTTCTTAAACGTATTATATTTTTTGTGGTTTATTTCTCTCTCTTTCATGTATGGTGCATTAATTTATATTTTATGATTTACTTTTCATTAAAGAAGGTACAATGTAAATCAAAAATATTGTGTTCAATTTTCTTTTATTTTTCTTTTCAAAATGCATGATGCTGCTGAAGTTTTAAGACCAATCACCAGAGTTTTAGAACGAACCAGAAAGTATTGAAAATATGGATAAAAATACAAAAAATAGTTTAAAATGTTTAGAGAAAACACGATTATGTCATGAAAGTGAGAATAAAATAAGCATGCGTACAGGCATCATGCATATATATGATTTTGACGCAACTGAAATTATTTTTATACGATTTTCACTTTTCATTTAAAACTATTTAGTATCTCTGCAGGGTCTCGACGGCTCGACCGATTCCTCGCAGTGGTCACATGGAGGCTTCACTATTAACGTCGTTTCTGTTTTGGTAGCTAGAAGGTAAATCAATTTTATTTATAATTTAGGCGACGATATTATTTCATGTGCTTGCTACAAGGAAGTCATGGCGTTGAAAAGTCGTCCATTTGGCGACGACTAGTCGTCTTGGCGCTCTAGAGGTTTCGCCATGAATGCTCGACTCGCCGGGAAGTTGATTTGGCGCGAACGGCGGATGACTAGTTGTCCAAGCGTCCAAGAACCCGTCGAAAACCCGCCGAATGGACGCCAAACTCCGCCGGATGGACGCCGAACTTTGCCGAACTCCGCCAGACCCATGTAAATTTTATAACCCAACCCAGATAATAAAAATGGGTCGGATTTTTTAAATAAAAAATAAAAAAACATTTTTTAATAAAAGAAAAGAGATTTAAAAATTAAACCTTTTAACTTCTGGATTGGACCAGAATTTATAACTCAGAAGAATAGAAAAGAAGTTCTCTTTTTTCGGAAAATTTGTGAACTGAATTTGTAATAATTCGTGAATATTTGTTATGTAAAATTCGTATTTTGGAGTTTATAAGATTAAATATTGTATTTGAATTTTAAAAATTTATATAAAATGTATTGTTGTTTTAAATATTATATATATTGCCCTTATGCCATAAAACATCAAAATAAACGCCGTAACGACTAATCATCCTGTCACTTGGTGAGCGCCGCGCCATAAAAAGTACCGTGACTTCCTTGGCTTACTATCAATATGGAGACCTATATAAAAGTAGGTAAATAATCCTAAATTTTCCATATTATTACTAACTAATTCAAGTAATTTCACATACTCCGAAATGCCGAGCAGATTTCTAAAAAACAAATATATTAACATTTTCTATGAAATTGTACCTGCCTTCTGTATATGTTAGGAAATCAATCCCTTTTGCACACCGGTTCAAAATAATAATGAAGAACACAAAACACAGATTTAACGTGATTCACCAATTGGCTACCTCCACAACAGAACAAACAGCTTTATTTATAACAAACACAGACTCAGACACAGATGTTTTAGATCTCACACCCGATTACAATTGACAACGATGGTATATATAAACACCACAATAACAGAATCCTAAACAGATGCGGAACAGGACTACCCAATCCCTTCCTAAACAGAATTAGATTTACCATAATTAATAAATCCAAAACAGACTAGGATTAAGATTCAATTCAATTCCCAACAATCTCCCCCTTGAATTGAATCTCTAACAAACAGACGCAGACAGACGAAGCTTCGAACAGAAAATAACCAGAAGCACGGTGGTCGTGCCAGAACAGAAACAGATGCACTGGGGAGAAGCGCCACAGACGTTGTCAAACAGATGTACCGAAGTACCCAGAACCACCAACAGAACTGCCTTCAACAAATTCAACCCGGAAAGAACTTGCGACAGCAACAGACGGGTAAACAGAACAGAACAAGCCCAACCAGGAAAGGACTAGCTAACAGAACAGAACGGCAGACACAACAGCTACAACGTGATCTCCTCTTCGGAATTTATGCCTTCAACCACAGCAGCAGAACCACGTCCAGATTGCATCTTCTTTGGACACTGATTTTTCCAATGCCCCTTCTCCTTGCAGTAATTGCAGATATCATCAGATTTAGGACCCCTGAAGCTTTGTCGCTTTCCAGAATATCTACCCTTACTTCCATGGACTACATACGCACCATTTTGACTAGCTGCGTCAGTACCAGACGCCCTATGGCGTAGCTCCCTTGTATGAAGTGCAGATCTAACCTCTTCCAAAGTCAGAGTACTTTTACTACCGACAATAGACTGAATGAACGTCTCATATGCCAATGGTAAAGATACCAACAGAATTAAAGCAGCATCTTCCTCCTCAATTTCAACCTCCAGATTACGCAGTTCCAATAAAATTGAGTTCAGTTCTTCAAGATGATCTCTCAAAGGTGTATCTTCCTTCATACGCAGACTGAACAGACGTTGCTTCAGAAGCAGCTTATTGGTCAAAGACTTTCTCAAGTATAAACTTTCAAGTTTTGTCCACAGATTTGCAGCAGTTGTTTCGTTAGCGACCTCAACAATTACTTCATCAGCCAAACACAACAGGATCGTTGAATGCGCCTTCTCTTCCAAAACCACCATGTCACTTCCAATCGGTTTCTTGGATGTCTCATCCTGCTTTGCTTTCTTGGATGCTTCATCCTCTCCCGATGTCTCCCCCGTGGATAATGGCGCCCATAAACCTTGTTGCTTCAGTAAAGCTCGCATTTTGATTTGCCAAAGACTGAAACTGTTTCTCCCAGTAAATTTGTCGATCTTCATGCTGATTGAAGACATCTTCGTTGTAGATTCGAAACACTGACGGAAACAAACAATAACGCGAACACCACAGAACCGAATTTCTCGCCAAGAACCTTCGGCACCAAAACAGACTCCTCCTTTGTTATCTCGACCGATCAACCAAGCTCTTGATACCAATTGTTAGGAAATCAATCCCTTTTGCACACCGGTTCAAAATAACAATGAAGAACACAAAACACAGATTTAACGTGGTTCACCAATTGGCTACCTCCACAACAGAACAAACAGCTTTATTTATAACAAACACAGACTCAGACACAGATGTTTTAGATCTCACACCCGATTACAATTGACAACGATGGTATATATAAACACCACAATAACAGAATCCTAAACAGATGCGGAACAGGACTACCCAATCCCTTCCTAAACAGAATTAGATTTACCATAATTAATAAATCCAAAACAGACTAGGATTAAGATTCAATTCAATTCACAACAGTATATACCTGCCTTCCATGAGGCTTCAAATGGCCCTATCCAGCTGCCTTCTGTATATACTTTATTTCATCAATAACCTGAAATTTAATGGACAATAGTCAAGTCCGAAAACTTGAATTGCTTAGACATAAACTTAATCAATTTAAAATGAATAGAATATTTTTTTGTCAAAAATACCTCACTTCTCCATTCAAAACCAATTTCGTCATTTCTATTGAGTGGATATTCATCTTCAATATGACACTTAGACTGTATGCTTTAGGAAGGCCCCTTGCATTTGTTTTGCATGGAATTTTAGGGCTTAGCGAGCCACATAAATATCTTTGCAGACAATGTCAAACAATTAAAAAAGGGAATCTTGAGCCCAAACAATTATGCCATATGATTCTGACCTTAACGACTTACACTGTGGATTTAAATGATCAACACATGACAATAACTGCATATAAAACTTGTTTTTAACCAACTTTTCTTTCAACTGATCAAATTTGCTCAAGAAAACTTGAGCTACCCAAACTTATGTCTTCTTGTATCTCTTACCAATGCTGATTGCATGTCATTGTCAAGCGAACTGTAATTTTAAACAATGTTGAAGCACATCGGTGCTCAAGAGAGTAGTAAACTTTCACTCATATAAATAAACAGTATTCTACAATAGAAGAACAAAAAAAAAAGAGATCTTAACATGCTTTTATATTTTGAAATAGTTTGTGTAAACTTTGGTAATTATATAATATTTATGGAAGTTTGAGTTATGTATGAAAGGGGAAGTAAAAGAATATTTTGAGTTGTGTTAAAAAAAACATTTTTTGAGGTTATGGAAAATATTAGTACCATAGATAACCCAACGAAGATTTTATATTTGGAAATAGTTTGTGTAAACTTAATATAAAAACCATTTATGCAATTTTGAGTTATATATCAAACTGGAAGAAAAAAGAATATCTTGACTTTTGGAAAATATTAATACTATAGAATTAACCTAACGAATATTGACTTTTATATTTGAAAATAATTTGTGTAAACTTTGGTATTTTTTTTCAATGGAATTTTGAGTTATATATGTAATTGGAAGTAAAAAAAAAGAATATTTTGAGTTTATGGTACTGTAGAATTAACCCAACAAAAATTGACTTTTATATTTGGAAATAGTTTGTGTAAACTTAGATAATTATATAATATTTATGGAATTTTGAATGTAGTATAAAAATGGAAATATGGAATATAAACGGAGATGTCAAAATAAATGAAACTTTTATATTTGGAAATAGTTGGTGTAAATTTTGGTAATTATATAATACTTATGGAATTTTGAATGGAGTATGAAAATGGAAATATGGAATGTAAAAGGAAGATGTCAAAACACAAGATATCAAAACGCAAATGTAGTAGGAACTAGCGGAATCAACCGCGCTCCGCGCGATATGTGATTAATAAAAGTTTGGAATCGATGGGTCCGGTTCACAATTAACGCTCGAAATGACATCAAACCCTTCGACGGGCAAAATAGAATCAAGTTGTTGTACTGTCCTTAATTGTATTTACTGGTGCCCCATCAGACTTAGAGTTTAATGTAATAACAGCACTCACTCAACAAAGTTTTATTTGTTTAATTTTTCGGTTCGGTTCTACCCATAGTCTTATATAGTGTTCTGCCTTGAGAGAAAGATGGCAAATTATTTATTGTTTCTGCCTTGTAGCTTACATGCCTGAGTTAATGATTGGAACTGCATATTGGAACAAGACAGCTACACATGAATTTGCTGGAAACATTGATAGCATTCAGAAAAGTGTTACTACAGATTTAGAATAGGCCAGACATCAAATTGCAACATCTACTGCGGTCAACATTCATTCTTGGCAAGTTGCAAGGCTTACATATAGAGCTCCTTTCAAAAGCTTTAAATTTCTGTCTCACATTGGTCCCACACTTTCACAGGAATGAGGTTTTCTCAGGCTGCTGCATCTTTGCATGAGTTCAAGTCTCTCTGTGCTGAAATGTATCATGTTGTTTTGATATCTATAAACAACTACATACTAATAGTCTCTTTGCAGCTTGAGGAAACTAAACTTCTCTGTTCTCAAGGACAACATGAGATGGCAATCAACTTGGCAAAGTATATATCTCAGATCCAGATTAGCTTTACCTCGGATGTGTTTCGCCTGGTTGGGAAGTGGTTGGCAGAGACTCGATCATGCAAGTTAGTTTCAGTTTTCTCCAGAATTGGTATTCATGTTCATATTTTTGAGAAAAGGTGGGTTTTCAAGTGGGATGTGATCTTCTTTGCAGCTTAAAACCTTCACAGAAATAGTTTCAAAACAAATCACATATAAGAGGATGAAATAAAAATAAATTAATTGAAAGATAGTATCGTACATATTACATACCTTGGGTTCAATGAGTGTGCAACACAATGCAAAGGAGTGTAGCTCTTAGTCCAACGAGCAATGAGGATATCATGAACAACATTATGAAAGGAACTAAATTGAGACAATGATTTCTTCTCTTTCTTGTAAATTTCCAACTTCATCTTTTCAATCATTGAGTCCCACATCTTGTAAACCAAGTGAAGACATGGTTTATCAGTATCACAAAACCTAATCATGTCGTAGATTGGTCTTGTGAAATCAATGATATAGTTCACATTATCCCACCAAGCATCACTCACAAGTTTCGCCTTCACAAATTCTGCCTTTACCACATCATCCTCTCTATATGAACTCCATTCATCACTCATGACCATTAATTCAAGACCCGCCTAATCAGTTTAAACCTCTTAAGCACAACGACAATAGATGCAAATCGAGTTTCAACAACCGAGAGCAACTTAAGAGAACAAAACATGTTAAACATAGCGACCCTCATGTTGTGATTCACAATGAAGTTCTTAATCTGCACGGCATCTCCATAAACTTCACTAATCCACTTGCACAATTCATATGTTAACTCATTGGTAACTGTTTCCTTAGGAGCACAAATATTCTTCAAAGCAAGATTCAGAGTGTGGACAACACATGGGGTCCAAAAGATATGAGAATACAAACTCTCAATAAGCTCACCAGCCGCTTTACAATTAGCGGCATTATCTGTAATCACTTGCACCACATTCTCATGACCCACCTCAGCAATCACTTCTTTCATCAAATCTGCAATGAAGAATTTGTCTTTATGCTCACCAAAGCAATTAGCAGCTTTGAGGAACATAGGACCTTTGCCACTTGTAGCCATAAAATTAATCAGTGGCTTCCTTCCAGGATCGCTCCAGCCATCACTACAAATTGACACCCCTTTATCCCTCCAAGTTCCTTTCAGTGGTTCCAGCAGTCTGTTAACATGAGCTTTCTCTTGTTGAAGCAACGAAGTCCGCAACTTGTTATAACCAGGAGGAATATATCCAGGTATGTTATGTGTAGAAGCAAAAACATATGATCTCACATAATCTGGATTTATTGCAAAGTTAAATGACAAACCACCTGTATAAAACATCTTTGCAATCATTTGATCCAACTGAACTCGGGCAGACATATCCAGTGCTCTAACAATTGGATTCTATGTTCTTTTTCTCTTAGAAGAAAAATGTTCATCATCTTCCACTTCAGGTACAGAAGAAGCATCTGCTGGCAATGGAACAGGTTTGGGTGGTGCATTTTTCTCTTCAAACTTCTTGTCCTCCTCCAAAAAAATTTGCGCCTGCGAAGAACTCACTTTCGAACAAGGTCGGATACCCTGTCCTTTCTTGTGACACAAATGTGCCTTCACCCTAGAGTAAGTGCCTGATCTTTCCAAAGAACAAAAGTTACAAGAAAATTTCCAAGTTCCTCCTTTTCCCTTTTGGATCTTGGTCATATATGCCCACAAAGGACCGGCATCATTATCAATATTTTCTGTCACTGGAGGTGGATTGGAGCCGCTTGCACCCCCACTTTGTGATTCCATGATTTATATAGACACAATATAAAAAAAATTAATCAAATGATTGATGAGCCTTAAGACCTACGTATAAACAATCTAAATGCCTCTAGATATAGTCAATATTCAATACAAACATCGAAATATACAATATATCATAATATCAATACAAGATTTCACTTTTCATATAAATATAAACTAATCATGAATTATCTATGTATATCACAATATCACATGAATTCAAAAACACAATTATCAACCATGAACACATTAATCATTAATCATACGTGACACGAATTCTACATATTGTTTGCTTTGCGTTCAGAAAGATCAAATACTGTAAATTAAAAAAAACACAACAAAATCGAAAAAGATATAATCTGATTACTTACTAGTTACGGCGGTGAATCGGTAGAAAATAATAAAACAAGAATACTGCAGTTCGGGACCTTCGGGTATTATGCGTGTAAGTTTTCTGTAGATTTTGGTACTGGAGTAGGGTTTAAGTAGGCCAGGCCTGTAGGCCATATATATAAATTAATTAACAGATTAAAAGAAAGGGAAAGTAAATATATTAATAGAGTCCTCTCCGCTTCACCTTCTCAGATCTCTTTCGCCTTCCCAAATCATAACTGCGGGATACTTACCCAGGAAAACGGGACTCTTCCCCCCTCTCCCGTACCAGGTACGTACCGGATGTTGGTCAACTCTTGATGGGGGACGGTCTGCCGTACCCATAAGTTTGGGGACGCCAGGAAGACGTCTCCGACGCGTACCCGTGGGCGTCCCCATCTCCGAGACGGTTCCGGGACGGGTACTCGGCCTACCCGCCGTACCCATGCAACATAGGCTGGCGGTTAGCCTCAACCAATTGCAAAAGGGGAAGCCAAACTATAGAGAGGCATTGATAAGCATGGGACAATTTATCTTAAGAGCAACAAGAACATGAAATTTCAAGGACGATATATACCAGTTTCATGGACGCGAGATGGCGATAGAGATTTCAGAAATCCAGCAACACGTGGAATTTGGCTGCCATGATTGTGTCAGTGGTGAAAGAAAACATGTGGGCTCTGACACACAATCATGAATTTTTCGAACGTGTCGCGAGTGAAGCACTGGTGCCGGAGAATCGCAGTGACGACGTAACAGTGCGGTGAGGTGGACTGGGAAAAAAGGGGGAGAACGAATATTCAGAATTACAAAAAGGGACAATACTTGTATGATATGCTAAACAAAGCCCTCAAAAATTGTATATTTATGAAACTGCCCATGGTCAACCAGAATTTAGGAAAACTCACATATTATAGTGCAATGGTAGATGAGCGGCCGGTGAAGGACAGTATATCAAAACGCAAGATCCAGTGCCGTTTCATATAGTAAATTAAAACTCTAGCGGTGGGCTATGGGCGGCGGACGACGAATTAAATATTGTCGCCACTTTCTGTTTTTTAATATATAGTTGGTCTCTTGAGTGACGGTCACTATATAGTGACGAAAGATTGTATTGGAATATGGAAGGAAGGAGGTCCTTATTTGCAATTTTGAAAAAAAAATGCACTATTCACTCACGCGCACTGTTCACTCAGTCTAAAAAACAAGCATTTTAATCTAAAAATAGACGTTAGCAAACATATCCACACAGTCTAAAAAACAAGCATTTTATTCTAAAAAACAACCCGTTAAGCATGAAATACAAGCATGTTCTAAAAAACTATCTGTTTGGTCTAAAAAACAAAGCATTCAAGGATGAAATTCAAACATGCTCTATAAAACCATCTTTTTTTACTTCAAAATACATGAACTCTAAAAAGCAACCTGTTAACTGTGAAATGCAAGCTTTTTCTAAAAAACAACCTGTTAACTGTGAAATGCAAGCATTCTCTAAAAAACAACCTGTTAAGTGTGAAATGCAAGCATGTTCTAAAAAACAACCTGTTTGGTCTAAAAGACAAGCATTCAAGTGTGAAATTCAAGCGCGTGAATGCAATTTGCATAAATTACAGAAAAACCCCGTCCCAAATTTCTTTGCATATAAACCCGTCACTATACAGTGACCGTCACTTTCAAGACTAATTATTTCATATATACCTAGTAAAAAGATGACATGATAGTTAATATATTTGGTATATTGGAGATATATCATTAGTGAGAAATTAAAATGTCATACACATTTGTATGTAATTTTTCATGAGTTAAATTATTATTATTAATTAATATATGCATATGATATTTAAAAATAAATATTCATACATCGGCACGAGCATTATACTAGTAATATTAAATAAATCACGAAACATTGTATTCCTATTGAGTGTGTGGAAGGGATTAATTTTAAACTTTTTTCATGTTTCTTTTCCCAATCAATACTAGTGAAGGAAAATGAAAGTGGGAGGTATAAAATGGCTTCCTCTGTCCAGATTAATAAAACCCTAAACTTATCAATTCCTCCGTCCGATCAACGATGGATCTTCTCCGAACATCATACACAGATACAGACCACGACCCTATCAATTCTCCCCCTCCTCCAACCGGCAGCAATGATGCAGACACTTCGCCGGACTCTTCGCCTCTCCGACTCTCACTTCCGGCGAAGTCCTCTGCGCCGAGGGTTGACGAGACGATGCTGGCGCTAGCAGTGACCGGGTCCAGAGTTCAGTCGCAGCCCCTGGATCCAACCCAGCACATGGTCCGGTTCAACCCTACGTTCGAGCAGCTATGGGCTCCAATCAGCGGCCCCGCCCATCCCTACGCCAAAGACGGCATCGCTCAGGGCCTCCGCAACCACAAGCTGGGGATGGTGGAAGACGCCTCCATCGAGTCCTTCGTGTTCGACGAACAGTACAATACCTACCACAAGCACGGCTACGCCACCGATCCCTCCGCCAACAACTTCGTCGGCGATCTCCACGCACTGGAGAAATCCGGGGGCTTGACGGTTTACAACGCCCGATCCAGCGAGCACAAGAGGAGGAAGGTGGAGTTAAAGAAGGAGAAGCTGGAGAAGCTGCACACTGATGATGCTGATGATGATGATTTGGAGGTCGATAACCCCGCCAGCGACGCTTGGATTAGGAAGAACAGGAAGAGCCCCTGGGCTGGAGTGAAGGAGGGTGTTGGGGGAGAGTTAACGGAGGAGCAGAAGAAGTATGCTGAGGAGTATGCCAAGAAGAAGGAAGGCGACACAGAGGGCGCTAATAGCAATACAGGGGTTGTTGATAAGACTACCTTCCATGGGAAGGAGCAGAAGGATTACCAGGGGAGGTCGTGGATTGCTCCTCCTAAGGATGCCAAGGCCAGTAATGATCATTGCTATATACCCAAGAAATTGATGCACACGTGGGTTGGACACACCAAAGGGGTTTCCGCCATTCGCTTCTTCCCAAAGTATGGTCATTTGATACTCTCAGCTGGGCTTGATACCAAGGTGAAGATATGGGATGTACATAATTCTGGTAAGTGTATGAGAACCTACATGGGACACTCTAAGGGGGTTAGGGATATATGTTTTACTAATGATGGGAGTAAGTTCTTGACTGCTAGCTTTGATAAGAATATTAAGTACTGGGATACTGAAACGGGGCAGGTTATATCCACTTTTTCGACTGGGAAGCTTCCATATGTGGTAAAACTTAATCCCGATGAAGATAAGCAGAATGTGCTTTTGGCTGGTATGAGTGATAAGAAAATTGTTCAGTGGGACATGAATTCAGGGCAGATCACCCAGGAGTATGATCAGCATCTAGGAGCTGTTAATACCATCACTTTTGTGGATAACAATAGGAGGTTTGTTACTTCGAGTGATGATAAGTCTCTCCGTGTCTGGGAGTTTGGTATCCCTGTGGTTATTAAGTACATCAGTGAGCCTCATATGCACTCCATGCCGGCCATTTCGTTGCACCCAAACTCTAACTGGCTTGCTGCGCAGAGTTTGGATAACCAGATCCTAATTTATAGTACTAGGGAAAGGTTTCAGCTTAATAAGAAGAAGAGATTTGCTGGGCATATTGTGGCTGGGTATGCTTGTCAAGTCAATTTTTCACCCGATGGGCGTTTCGTGATGTCGGGAGATGGTGAGGGAAAGTGCTGGTTTTGGGATTGGAAGAGTTGCAAGGTCTTCAGCAAACTTAGATGTCACGAAGGAGTGTGCATTGGGGTCGAGTGGCATCCTCTGGAACAGAGTAAGGTTGCTACTTGCGGGTGGGATGGTTTGATCAAATACTGGTATGTATTCTATTTCTCTTACTGGATCTTTACTTTTCCTTGTTTCCTACTTTCATGCTTGTCACTCTCTTGTCTTGCATGATTATTGTTATTGTTACACAACTTTTGTGCTGATATATGGGTATAAATGGCTAATGGACTGTATAGACTCCTATTCTAGGCAACATTTACTTGAAAACAGCTTGATAAAGTATTATCTTTGAGTCTCTTGTTGTCTTAAGCTTATGACTGCCATAAGTTAATTGGTGAGAATACCAGTAGTATCCCCATAGATGTCAATGTTTGAGCTCTTAAACCTTGCATGAAGTAAAGATTCTGGCTGTGATTCGTTGTTTTCTCTCTATCAACTTGGACTGAGAGGGAAGTCTGTTATCTTGAGCACGGGTGCATTACCCTCATTGTATATCGTTTTCTTTCATAAATTGTGACATTTTGTTGTTTGGGGTAGATGAACAATAAGTTAACTGTACTGGTGGATAGGGGCTATGGTGTGGTTATTTTGATATTGTAGCAGTTCTGCTGTGTGTATTCTTAGTTTCCTTGTGTTTGTTACAAAAAAGTTGATTATATTTTTTATATTCTCAGGGACTAGTTATGAAGCTTGTTCAATTTGTATGGACCTACATCCCTGGATCGAAGTAACCCAAGAGGAATGAGATGAATCTATGGCTTGATGACATGATTTACTTGCCATAAAGATTGAATGTGGGTAGATTCAATATCACTATTGATATCACTAGACATTAAGATTGAATGTACCCCAACCTGATTCAGGTTTACAGCTTTGTATTGTATTTCAATACTTAATGTAAAATAACTGAACAAATTGCTCTTAATTTTATTTTATTTTGATAATCAAATTGCTCTTAATGTTGTCTAGATGTATTCTGTTTAAACTTACATCTCTTCAATTGCACCTTTGTTAGTTCCTATGGATATCAGTTGACACACTATGCTCCTAAAATGGTTTAATAGTGTTAATTGAGTTCGTTGAATTATTGTGTACATAATTGAAAACTTGTATACATTATAGCATCGTAATTTATTCCTAAGAGATGCAATAAACTGCAGGGCATATTTTCATTACTGTAAATTACACTAGTGAGAGCAAGAGCAACCCTTGTCAGTAGCCAACTTAAAACTCTGTTCCCATGCATCTGAAGGAGCAGCCTCTTCATGTGGAATATGTCGAGGATGCTTCTCTCTCTTGTCCCCTCTCACCTGCTTCAAAGCATGTTTCAGAGCAGGCAACAATGCCTCCATGCATTCAGCAACTGCATTCGGGTTCCCAGGCATATTAATTATCTACAAATACGACAAAGTCGGATTAGATAATTCTAAATAGTGCAATTGAGCTCACAAGAGATGTATCCAAATAATCGAAAAGAAAAAGATATTCATCAAGGGGCATAACTATCAGACTTCAATAACTTTATTAAGTGGTCTTGTAACCAATAGAATTGGTTAACAAAATTTATTTAAGTGGCTATTTTAACATATCAGTGTGCAGCTCAAGTCCCGCTTAGAGCAGAGATTTTGTATTCATTACTACCACATATTTACTTAAACAAATACAGCTACCCATCTTCCAGAATATTTAACATGAAGCTGATCGCAATTCCCAAGATTGTCTATAAAGCGCGGATCTAATTGTACGTGTCTATAATTGATTTCTTCTGTGTCATACTAATGGATAGGGCCTCATCGGTAAGTGCTACAAAATCTCGTACATTGGAACCATGGTTATGGGCCCGAATCTGTTTAGTATGGAACATTTTCATTTCCAAGTGAAATCACTCATAACTGTGTCATCTGATGCATCCCATAAAGACATTCAATGACCATTCTATCAATGACACCATATATGCAGTATTGAATATGTACATGTGTTACCCCCAAGCTAACCTGGAGATAAATCTGGTTTATTTTCTCACAATTTATAAAAACTTTTAGCTTACCAATGTCGTTCCTCTTATTCCTGCAGCGGAGCGTGAAAGCATTGCAAAAGGTGTCACCTGCTCAAAACAAAAGGTAAAGAACTGGGAGAGCTTTCAACACACGATGCAACGCAGGTTCAAAACTGATTATATAATTAACAAGATCAAAGCCTTCTCTAATCAAGTGTAGAAGATACAGCCAATTTTTTGTGCATCAAAAGGCAAAAATAAGATTTCTGAAAAACTGAATTAAGAATGTTTGTTAATATCAGACTTCATGAAAATGAAAATTTATGTTGGTTGGCTATTTTAACATATTAGCGTGCAGTTCAAATCCCTACAGCATAGAGCAGAGAATTTGTATTAATTACCACCACATATTTACTTAAATGAATAAACATCCATCTTCCAGAGTACTTAACATGAAATTTCACGTCACTTATATTTCACCAGTTATGTAAAATATGGGTTGTTGTTGGCCGATTATAACATGATATATAGCAACTCAAACATTATTTTACATAATCAGCAGGACCAATTTATCTTAACCTTTGGAGTTGATTAGGATTATATCATAAACTTAGCTTACATATACCTTCAGACTCTCTTGCATCATGACAAGAAGAAGGCCAGGGGTTTCTTTCTGTATCACAGCTTTTGTAGCCTCAGGAGTCACATCTCTCGGAGTGAAACCCGTACCACCTGAGGTGCACAAGTCATTTTTTATATATCCCAAAAAAAATAAAAGCATAAAGACTCACAATCTATTAAACCTTCATTAGAGATAGAGCAGTAGAGTTGCAACTTTTGAAGACAAACTGGGAGCACATAAAGTCAGTCAATTATGATTTCTATCCTAATGCCAATAAGCATTAAGCGCAGAGTATCATTTAATTTCAGATTAAGGAACACCTCAAGTCACGTTAAAGACTAGTCAGTTATTTGAATCATATTTCACCATTGTCCAGTTGAAACAAATACAGATAACATTCTTAAAAGTTCCTTTTCCAGTAAGTGATTTCTTCTATTTCTGATTGGCATACATGGCCACATGGCCCACCCAGGCATCTATATGTGTCTCTTACACACATTTCAAAATGTTTCACTTTCTGACCTACATATGCAAATCTAGAGTCTATGTAGCAGTGTCTGAACTATCCTTTCAGAAAACCACAAAAACACAGGGTGAAAAGAAAAAAAAAAGAGTATTTTACGTACCTAAGGTCAGAATCAGATCCATCTTCTCAACATCGCTCCATCTCCTCAAAATATCTTTGATTTGTGGCACGTCATCTGGAACAGTAGCAGTTGCAGCAACCCTGGCTCCTCCTAATTTTTCTGATGCCATGTTTACAACAGAAATGGCTCTTGGACCACTGCACAACCATTTGATTTTTTAATTAAAGAAAACAAAAAGAAATGCAAAGAAATTATAAATCCTTGGGATGATAGAATTGGATGAACTTTTACTATCAAGCCAACATAGTCCACCTTAAATTGCTATTTACATACAAAGATCCAAACCAATTAGACTCATAAATATGAGTCACAACTCTACACATCTAATATCCCCTTCATGTGCACCTTAATTCTACGCTACTGGTGTGGATGAAAGTGAGCCAGTCACCCTGCAGGATAGCGATGGGAAATACTGTGTAGCGAAGAGCATAGATACTTCCATGTTTCACTTTGAACAAGGATTAAAATAAGTTTCCATGTTTCCTCTAGCATCAACTAAGTGTCCTTGTTGGAATGTTGATCAACTCTAGATGCACATGTATGTATTTTAAGCATTGAATGCAACACATGCAGGTGCCAACCAAAAGATTTTTAGGGCCTGAAGCAAAAATAACAAGAGACCTATATTTTGAATTAATTGTAAAAATGAGGCCTTTTTCTTAGCCATTTTTGAATCATTACGTGCAATTTTTTTACAATCTAAACACACATAAAATTTATAAATATGGGACCTTTTTTTGGGGCCCAAAATTGGGAGCCTGAAGCGGTGTAGTCACCCACTTCACTTATTGGGCCGGGCCTGAACACATGATCGCAAAAAAAATGCAAGATGTATTTTTATGTGTCGAGAAAGATTTTTTTTTTTTAACAGAGCTTGCATGATACTGAGCGGAACTGTTCAGCTCAAAAGGCACATGAGTCGGAATTAGTTCGCCATTTCCCTTTCTCTTTCTTTCATTTTTCCCGCATTACTAGTTAATGAAAATTAAGAGTGCTGGTGAAACAAAGCAACACTAACAAGAGCATACCTTCTGTCAGGTCCCTTTCCTGCCGCGACAGTATCACTCACAGTTAGGATAGCTACTCTGTATTGAGAATCTTCAGATGATTGACCACCATTTCCAACTTCTGATGTATTTTTTTGCAAACCATGTCTTAACTCTGGGGATCCAAAGGTCCTACTGCCAGCAATGCAACTAATGTCGGATATTAAGACTGCGGATACTGATGATCCAACAGGCATTAACTTGCCTGATACAGGTAGTTCCAGTAAAGCATTTGCAGACTTCATACTCAAAAGCCTACTACTCATTTGATGCCCTGTACTGTCAGCAACAAATCTGAACACATGCAAAACATAGCTTTTCTTAAATTATACAGGCATGGAAGAATAAAACCATACAGTTCCACTTGACTTTTTGTTTAACTCGTACTAAAATCTTACCCAGGGGACCCATTTCCATCATCAAATTCCCAACTGATAACTGCACGATGAAATTCTGGACGTAATGGATCAGTCCTTAATGACTGCTTCAGATGGGCAAGCACTCTATCCAGGGTGAAGAAAAGAGAGTCAAATATTAGAACTGAGATGAACTCATGGGATTGTATATATAACTAATAGAGAATTTACAGAAAGTTGTTTATAGTTACAAAAACCTTGGAAGGTGAGGATTTGTCCATCCAGAAAGACGTCGAATTGCAGGGGTTACAAAAAGATGAAAACCAACTAGACAGCTAACTGGATTTCCAGGTAACCCAAAAGCAAGGACCTTATTCGATCCCAAGCTATCGCTTGATCCACGAACAATCTCAGCGAAAGTGATAGGCTTCCCTGGCTTCATTTGAACCTGAATGACGATAGGTCAGTGCCTAGCTTATCTTCCAAAGGAATGTGAATAGAATTATAACTGTGTACACTGACTAGGAATTACCTTATCAAAATGAATTTTCCCTCTCTTTTCAAGTAAAGGCTTGACATAATCCCTGTCTCCCATAGAAACACCTCCAGAAGTTATAATGATGTCAGCTCCAGAAGAGACTGCACTATCCAAAACTCTTTCAATATCTGCCTCGTCATCGCGAGCTATACCAAGGTCCAACACTTTGCAATGGTGCTGTCGTACGGCAGCAAGGATCATAGCACGGTTGGAATCTCGAATCTGTTAAAAGGGTAAGGACATATTTGAGGAACTAAACTATTAAGAAGATGCCAGCAAAAGAAAATATATGCTTCAGATGAAAAATGTTCCGTCGGAAAGTCAAAGTAGCGATGACGTATATGGTACTTAAGTGCTTGTATTCTATCTATATTGAATCTTATATTATAACTTGTGTTTATATTAAATACCTTCAAAAACACAGATAGCTGATGGGATTATCCTACTCATACTTTGATGTGGAAGAAAAGGCAACATAAAGCAAACAGAAATTTGAAGGAGTAAAGACAAGTTAATATAGTTAAACAACTTTTCAGTCACAATGCAATCAAGTTGATAGATGAAAATATGGCAGGCTCAAAACAATCCAAAGAACGTTGCAATAATGATCAGCTGCTTTACATTAATGGTACTAACATAAAGGTATAACTCAAGGCAACTTCAGATACTGGTAGTAGCTCATAGACCAATGTGCTGTTGAATTTATCCCACTGAGGGCCAAACTTTTGAATTTTTTTCTAATCAATCTTATTCATTTGTATTAAAATATAAGAAATTCCAAAAAAAACTCTATGCTATGTAATCTATTGCAAGTCTAAGTACTTCCTAGCATGTCATCTTAATCAGTTTACTCTTCACACTCATCATAAATATGTGGCAACCAGTCACCCAGAAATGTAATGTGGACAAACCACAACAGAGAAGGGAACAAAATTGTGACACTAAAAGTAACTTTAGGCACCTGACCCCGAGTTAAAGATCCAACAGTTGGTTCAACAAGTTCATCACCGGTGGAAATAATGGCAATTGTTGGAGCTGGATAAACCTGCAGAGTATTATCTTGAGGGTTAATTATATATGCTAAGCAAATGTGTCGTTTAACAGAAAGGTAGCATGAAGTAGGGGAGTGCAGAAAAAACTAATGAATACGAACAGATGAAAGACTTGAGAATAAAAAAGGAAGCAAGAGATAGCACCTTAACCATGACTACACCAACGGTTGCAAGCAAGCCAATTTCTGCAGCATCTAATCTTTCACCAGATTTCAGCACCAAATCATCTTTCTTGATGTCACATCCCTGGGTAATATTGCATGCATAAGCAGAGTACCACTTGATTTTGATAGTTAACATTGAATAAAAAAATAGAAGTGGTGAAATATAAGCTATAAATGTAGTTTCTGCATACATAATTCCTCCTTTGAAACCTCATCATAAATCTGACGCTGGTCGCTTTAAAGCCTCGCTAATACTTACCTGAATCTTCTAAAAAAAAATAGCGCTATAGTGTGATTGTATAATTGCAGGAGCAGCTGCATTGGGGTCTATCGTATTGTAGTTTTAGGTATTTCTATTTGGTTGAATTACAAAGATCAAAATTAGTGTCAAGAGCAATTATGAAAGGTTTATACTAGGTTCTTGCCTTCTTTGATTATGTAATCACTTAAATTTCCTACTATATCCTATGTTTATTGTTATAGAGCCAAAGATCATCTTATCTTACAATAAAGAATATAGTTAACACATTAACTAATAATTTTAAGAGACCAGGAAAGATGTTTTTGACCCACTGTTCCAACGTGTGGCACACAAAGGACCGGGACTTATAATCACCCTGGAGATAACAGGTAAATCCTTTTTCTTCAATTAAAAAGCATTAATAGCAGAATGGGGCAAAGAAGTACATACCAGTGGGCGAATATCAGTACCAGGGCTAACTTGTTTCAGAATCTGAACCCTCTTTTGATCGGAGGAAGCATTGTCTACTAACACAGTATCCTCCACTTGCACAACACCATCAGCACCATCAGGTATAGGACCTAGAGAAAGTAAAAAAGAAGAAAATAAGCTGTAACATTGTTCCTATTCCCTTAATTAATATCATAAAAGTATAGTCAGGAAACTTGCCTCCAGTGGTGACGTACGCAATAGTCCCAGGGGTGAGGGTGATTCCAACTCCGTCATTACCAGCTCTTGATTCAGTAATCACGGGATACAGGCCAGGACCATCTGAGGCTACCACCGCATATCCATCCTAATGACATTAACCAAGAAGGAATAAATAACAGTTTTGTTTTTGCAGTAAAAGGAAGCTCATTAGACTAGGACCTTGATGGAGGCCGGGTAGGGTGGGAGGGGGTCGGGAGCATAGATATCCTCCGCCAGTACTCTGCCGGCAGCATCCTCCAGAGGCACGCCCACAGCTGGCAGCGGCGCGCAAACACTCAGTACCATTTCCAGAGCTTCTTCGGCGGTTATCATCTTCATCCTTTTCCCAAATCCCACCGCTCTCGCGCAGACGAAGAATGATGGTTCTTATATTATTATTATTATTAAGGGATGATGATGATGATGATGGTGAATAAGGATGACCCAGCATAAAGAGTTGTAGGCTGTGAAATCCAACTTCTTTCGAAATTAGAACAAAACCTACTTTTTGTTGTAAAATTTAGGCAAAATCACAAGAATTTACGTGGTTCAGGCAAATGACCTACGTCCACGGTCGGAGAGATCCGAAATATCACTAATGTATTTGGGGGGATTACAATGATATCTTTATAGTGCCTTTATGCTAACTTTCTAACTATCACTTTTGTATGCTAATAAGGGGAGAAAGAAGGGAGAATTGTATAGCTCAAATGTTGGCTTATAATTGGTGTATTCTTTCTCCCAAACATCACTTCTATTTTATTTTTTTGAAAACCCATATATATTAGAAATTAAGGAAAGTATCTAAGACTATTACATAGATTCTGCTAAGGCTTGTGGCCAACCTATGCTCCTCAGTAAGGGAAGAGCGGTGAACCTTAATAACCTCAAAATCCATAACGGAATTGAGTACTAGCCTAATACTGTTGATAATCCCTTTGACCTCCATAGGGGCCATTTCGGATTTTTGATTGATTTCTGAAGCTCCGTTGAGCTGTCACGAGGTTCACTCATTGGATACCATGCCGTCTTCCTGCTTTTAAAGCTCTCCAACAAGTTTCAGCTTCAGATTGCAAAGGTGTGACTGCTGTGAAGAAGTCCGAACCTGATATATGTGTATGCATATCCCAACCTGGCTTCCAGATTCTCCAACCACCAACTTCAAGGTTCATATCACGTCTGAAAGATCCGTCAAAGCTGAACACACATGCTTGGGGTAGGCCTGCAGTTGAAGATCCCTCCCTAATATCCTGCACATAAATTTGTCTACTTGTACTGCGGGCTGTCCTTGTTTCTGATGTAGCTTGACCTCCTGCATCTTCTGCTCGATGGAAGTTATGTTTGAGTATGAATTCCAGCTCTGCTTGAATATTCTGGGCACATTGGACTGGTGAGATGTCTTGTTGTTCGAAAATTTTTAAGTTCCTCTGTTTCCATATTTCCCATAGAATAACGATGAGCCTGACCACCTGATCAGTTTGTTGTCTGCTCATTACCTCATTGAAGAACCAGCAGTTGAAAGGTGTGTCAAGAGGTTGGGGTAACAGGGCATTTGAAGTTGTCCAGACTTGTCTGGAGAAACTGCATCCCAAGAACAGGTGTTGTTCATCCTCTCTGGCACTCTGACACCTGCAACAGTTAGCATTATCATCTAGCTTTCTTTTTTCCCTGTTTGCACCAGTAGCCAGGCTTCCTGTGATCATTCTCCATATAAAAATGAGGAGTTTCTGTGGGATGTTAAGCTTCCAAATTGTGTTCCAGAATTTCCTAGCTGTTGGACTTAACCTGTTCTGGTGGAGGCTGCCATCCAAGTCCCCCATTGCCTTGTAGTAGCCAGATTTAGGAGTGTACCTACCATCTCTTGTGCAGCCCCAGTAACCTTCATCTTTCCCTTGAAGATCCATATGTATTGATTGTATATGGGGAATGAGTTGCTGAGGAAAGATTAACCTGATTAAGGGGAGTCTCCATGATGCATTCTGTTGGTCAATGAGATGGCAGACTCTGAGATTTGTGTGGGTGGACACTATTGTTGTGTTCTGAATTGGGTTTTGGACTATAGGAATCCATTGATCATGGATGTGGATGTCTTTCCCATCAGCCACTTTCCATTTTAAATTCTTCTTGAACAGTTCTGCAGCCCATAGGACTGATCTCCAACCCCATGAGTCTCCTGGCTTTGCCCCAACCTTCAGGATGTCATCATGTCTGAGATACTTGGCTCTATACACCATTCCAAGGAGTGTGTTTTTGTTTGAGATGATATTCCAAGCATGTCTTGCAAGCAAGGCCTTGTTCATTCCAACAGCAGACCTTAACCCTAATCCCCCTTCTGATTTTGCCCTGCACATATACTTCCAAACTTTCCAGTGCAATGATCTTCCATCTAACTTACCTCCCCAGATGAAGGTTGCAGTCATGGCATCTAGTTTCTTTAAGATGGATGATGGGATTCTGAAGATACCCAGGGGGTAAACTGCCAGTGATTGAAGCACATGTTTTGCCATTGTGATTCTTCCAGGGATGTTTAGAAGCTTGGCCTTCCATTAATCATATTTGTGCCTAAGTTTTGAGATCATGTGCTTGAAAATTTCTGTTTTGCTCTGATTAAATAGAATATTGTTGCCCAAATATGTACCCCCAATGCCTTGAGACTGGATGTTGAGGTGTTCTCTCATACATTGCTGGTCTTCAGCACATGTGTTGGGGCTGAAAAGTATAGCACTCTTGTCTGTATTCAGCTTCTGACCTGCTGTCGATGTGTATATTTGTAGGATGTCTCTCAGGTCCCTAGCTGCCTGTTGAGAGCATTTCGTAAAAAGAAGGCAGTCATCAGCATACATAACATGTGTAATCTGCGGTCCATTCCTGGATACCTTTATCCCCAGTGATTTGTTAACTGACACCTGTGATCTCAGGCCAGCTGATAGAAATTGTTGACATATTATGAAGAGGTAGGGGGATAGAGGGCATCCCTGTCTGAGTCCCCTAGTTGGAGTAAAAGTGTGACTTACTGAACCATTCATCACCACCTGATAGGATACTGTCTGAACACATAACATGATGGTCTGAACCAGTTCCCTAGGAAGGCTGATGAAGTTAAGAGCTCTCTCCAAGAATTGCCAGGAGACTCTATCATAAGCCTTGCTCATATCCAACTTTATTGCTGCCAAACCTTGCTTTGCAGTCTTATATCTATCTTCTAATATGATCAATCACCTCATGAGCTAGCAAGACACTTTCAGTTATTTGTCTACCAGGTATAAAACCATTTTGTGAGTGATCAATCAGTGACTCCATGTGTGACTTCAGTCTTCTGGCAATTATCTTTGCAATGATCTTGTATTTGACATTGCAGAGGGAAATAGGTCTGAAGTCTGTTACCAGTTTTGGGAGCTTCTTCTTAGGAATAAGGATGATCTGTGTTTTGTTCCAGTGTATGGGGAAGGACTGTCCCTTGAGTACATCCAGAATGGCAGTTGCTAACTCTGGTCCCACCTTGTTCCAGTATTTCTTAAAGAAGCCAGCTGGGATTCCATCTTCCCCTGGGGCTCCCCATGGTTTCATGTTACTCAGAGCCTCCCACACCTCTTGGCTGGTGAATTCCTTGCTTAGTTGGCTCACCTGTGCCACTGAGAGCTTTCTATCATTTGCTTGGAGTAAAGTGTTCCAAGTTGCCTCTAAGCCCTCCTGATTGCTGTCAGAGATGTGTAGCTGTTCTGTCAGAATACCTTTCAGATGATTTGTCATGTGTAATAACATCTCCTTTTGGTCAGTTATCCAGTCTCCCTCAGGCAGAAGCAGGCCCTAGATTATGTTGGTTTCCTTCCTTCTGGTAGCCCATTTGTGGAAGAATTTGGTGTTTTTCTCCCCTTGATCATCCAGTTCACCTTGGCCCTTTGTTGCCAGTACTCAAAGATCTTCTGTTCCAATTCTTTCTTCTGTACATTTAATGCTTTGATCTTCCCATCATTGAAGAACAGTCCATTTCCTTTCTGCAATCTCTCTAAATCCTTCTCCAGCCCTGCCAGTTTCTTTTCAATGTTACCAAAAGTTCTTCTGTTCCAGTTATCCAAGTGAACTAATAGGAGTCTCAGCTTGGCAGTTAAAGCATCTCCACCTAATTCTTGTGTGTGGTCCTGAAAAACATTGTCCCATATTCTATCCAAGATTTGCTTGGGAGGATCCATATTAGCCCAGAAAGCCTCAAATCTTAGTTGTTTCTGAATTCTGGGAGCTCTTGTGACTAATCTCATTAGCAGAGGGCTGTGATCAGAGTGAGAGAAGGCTAGATTTGTAACCTTTGCTGACTTCCACATATTTAGCCATGCCAGATTCCCAAATGCCCTGTCCAGTCTTTCCACAATTGTATGTGGTTGCTGCTGTGAATTAGACCATGTATACCACAGACCATCTGAGTCTAGCTCCTTGAGATGATGTAACTCTAGAAATTTTACTAATGCATGTTGAGGAGTTATCTGTACAGGAACTCCTCCTTTCTTGTCTGCCTGGGATACTACTTGATTAAAATCCCCTAAAATGATGCATGGAAAAACTGAGAAGTAATGCAAACTACCCATCTGATTCCAAAATGCTGGTCTATCTTGGGCTAAAGGAGGTCCATACACTACTATTTGGCACCACCTTTGCCCAGATGCATTAGAGACTAGACTGACAATACTATTACTAGATGCAGACTCTATTTCCACTACAATGCTATTTGACCAAAATAAAGCTAAACCACCTGATCTTCCAACTGCATCTACTATTTTGGACTTCGTGAAATATGTCTTCTCTTGCCACTTTTCAAAATGTGTTGCAGTGGCCTTGGTTTCTATGAGACACAATATTTCAGGCTAATGCTTCTTGATGAGTTGGTCGATCTTCTTCATTGTAGGGGCGTTGTTGCAGCCCCTACAATTCCACACTAGGGTCGTCATGGCTGCTGAGGTGATTGATTTGGTTCAATCACCTGAAAACCTGCAGTTGAGGCTCCCCCTTCAGCCTCCTTCAGCATTGGCAGTCTTGTTGAGGACACCTCCTCTCCTCTAGTGCTGGTAGAAGGATCTTCACTGTCTTCTTTAGCCAATTCCAGTATCTCCTCGATCTGATCCTCCCGATCTCATCTGAGCTGTCCACAGTTTCCACCTCCCTGGTGCTCTCCTCTGACTGGATGACCAGAACCTCTCTCCCCATCCCGACTGTGCGACTGGTCTGCTCCTCCTGATCTGAGTCTGGTACAATCTGCCTCTCCTCGCAGTTCTTGATAATATGGTTCAGTATCACCTTTCTGCGTTTGAGAGATCGGTTAAAATCTGGCTGAGGTTGCTCCGAGCTGGCTCTCTTTCTCTGCTGATTGACTTCAGTTTGCTGAATTGGCTTTGATGATGCTCTATGCACTCCTCGAACGTTCCAGTTGTAAGTGACGTCCAAAACTGCGGTTTCCATCTCATTGACCTCCACATTGTTTGGACGCTGAGGTTGCTCTACGGGGCCTGTTTCTACCACATCATCATTGAGTCTTTGCACCTGCTGGATAGAGTGACTTGCCGTAAGATCTTGTGCTGGCCTTGATGACTGCCCCACCTCGAAATTAGGTCTTCTGCGTCTCAACACAAACCTGGCAAATCCTCTTCTTCTCCTGCCTTTACCTTCCGGCTGCACCACTTTCTGTTTCTTTTTACCCTTGTCCTGTTCCTCTTCCTCCTGAGTTCTATCTCTTTTTTTACCTTGTTGACGTCCAATGACTATTGCTGGTCCTCTAGTCTGCCTGGAGGAATCCGAGATCGAATCCAGAGACGATGCATCTGAGTCACTTTCATCAGAGGAGATGACAATGACCTCATTATATTGATCACCACCCTCTTCTCCTCTCTCCGGCAGTTGTTCCAGCCATTGCACCTGTTGCACCGATGGGGGGATTTCTGAGATAGCTCCAGCCCAGCCTGGTATGGCAGAGGCCCCTCTCACTGTGACTCTCAGTTGCATTCCATCAGAGTTTCCTTGTAAGACAGTTTCCATGATCGCTGTGAGGGCGTCCTCAGCTGCTTCCAGATTGCGCAGATCTACTGTCACCCTCTGTAACTCCGCTCTTATATTAGCTTCCAGCTCCTCCTGATTTCTGACCCTTGCCCCCAAGTCTTGGACCTCCACATTTTGCAGCTGCGGATTGTAGCTGCCATCGTCAATTAGCATATCAGAGGGTTGTGGCTCCTGTCTGGGAGTTGGCCGTTGTGGTTCCCTCTCTTGTTCCCCAAAATAGGGATCGAAGGCCTGACTTGCGGCTTGGAATGGGAATCCTTCCAACCTATCCCCAATCGTGAATCTCCTATTGTTTCCCGGCTCCATCCTCATTGAAATTAAGAAGCCCTCCTGCACATCTCTATCTCTCATGTGCCTGTATCTCAGGTGCCTAGTCTCCATGTAATCCACTGGGATGTTTGTATTCCTGTGCTCGCGCCTGTGGTTGTATGCCCTTATGTCTCCGGCAAACATCTGCCTCCTTGGATCATACACGATGTTGACTCCCATGAGCTCAAAGTGAGAGCGAACCTTATGCTCTGTGAATTCATCCAGGACCTCATCGCTCACTATTGGACATCTACTCATCAAGTGTCCAATGACTCCACATCTACGACAAACCCTAAAAACTCTCTCATATTGTACCGACACCCAGATCCTTCTATGTTCCGGATTTTCTACATAATCAAGATTGACATAGAACCCAGTGACCAGGGGTTCGCCCGGCACCACCCACATGGTAGCCCTCAGATATGATACATTCCTGGCTGGTGGTGGTTCAATCTCCACATCTATGACATCTCCCGCCATATTTGCCACCTTAATGACTGCCATCGGTGCAAATGCTTCAGCCGGGAGGCCATGGAGATGTACCCTCACCTTGACCTTCTCCACACGTACATCTCTCAGAACAATCCCTGCGCCCCACCTCCTGAAGGCCAGCAGACTTCCCGCAATGGCGTAGGGACTGCGATGGAGAACCGCCAGCGCTTCCTCACGAGAATCAAACCTAACGACATAGAAGTTACCGTACCTATGAATTATCTCAGCTGTGACCGCCCAGAAGTTTCTGAAATAAGCCTCCACCATCTCCTCCGAGAAGCTTCTGGTCCAGGCAGTATGCCAGTAGGCAGTTTTGTTCCACCGGGATAGACGCTTCGATGTCTTCTCTTGTGAGCGTCAGGACTCCTCCTCTCCGGGTCGGCCGAGCGTACATATCGAAGTTCACTCCTTCTGCATTCAGCTCCCTCCGCTCCTCAGAATAGTCCGACCCCGTTGGTGAGAGGGCCCTCTCTTCCATGTTCATGGATTGACTATCTCCCATTTTAGTTTTACTGGGATGTTGAGTGTCAAGGGGAGTTTTTGATCTGTTAACTTGTTTCCAAGTATCAGAGGGTGAGGAGTAGGTCTGTTTTCTGATTTCTGAAGCTCCCTTATGGAGGGTATTTATAGAACCTCTCATCCACACCATCTTTTCAGCTTCTTCTCGACTGAATTTGTCTGAATTGAACTTATTACTCGAGCCCCTACCCCTCATGATTATCCTTCTCAGGGATCGATGGCCTTGTTTACGGATTAAATATTTCACCCAATTAACGAGGATATAGTGCACTAACCTTTGGCTTTCTGACGTCTTGGAACTTGCCGAAAATTACTGTCACACGCCAAGCCCTTCTTTTTAGACGCCCGGCCTGATTTTTCCCCTCCGTCCCCAATCTCTGTGCCTCTAATTGGCCAATCGGACGGAGAATCTTTCTTTTCCAAATACTTCCAAGTCGCCGCCTAGTCTACGTCGCGTGTGACAGAACCCTAATCCAACCTTTATGCATGTGCCGAATGATGACTCCACTGTGTTGCCGAGAGTCTGATGTGATAGATCCCTAAATTTGATCTGAAAAACCTGAAGAAAATGATTGTTGATTTGAACTGAGAAGTGACCGGAAAAGCTCTACTCTCTTTCTAGAGAGAGAAAGTGTCCTTGTATTTCCTTCCAGTGAGATTTCCACTTCTATTTATAGTGATGAAAGGTAACAAATTGTCAAATTACCTAGCCTCCAATTTCAACATTTTAGGGCTATGCATATAGCTCTTATGACTTGACTTTGCATTTTCACACTTTCACTTTTTCACATTTTCACATGAGCATTTCATACTTGAAGGTAACGAAACACATGTTGAACACCATTCCAGTGCCTTTTAGTAGGAGATGAACTAAATCTCGCTAATAAATTTACAGCAAATGCTATATCCGGTCGAGTACAATTAGCGATATACATAAGAGCTCCAATTGCACTGAAATATGGTACTTCTGGACCAAGAATCTCTTCAGATTCCTCGCATGGACGAAATGGGTCATTTTCTTCAATAAGGGATCTTACCACGATTGGGGTACTCAATTGATTTGATTTATCCATGTTAAATCTCTTTAAGATTTTTCTCGTATAATTTGATTGATGCACAAGTATCCCACTTGGCAAATGCTCGATCTGCAAGCCGAGAGAATACTTAGTTTCCCCAAGATCTTTCATCTCAAACTCTTTCTTTAAGTAAGAGATTACTTCTGAGGTTTCCTTATTGGTCCCGATGATATTCAAATCATCAACATAGACATCAATAATTACACATCCGGATGTTGTTTTCTTAATGAAAACACATGGACAAAGAGGGTCATTAACATACTCTTTCTGTGGCAAATATTCGCTTAGTTGGTTATACCACATGCGTCCGGATTGCTTTAATCCATATAGAGACCTTTGTAATTTTATTGAATGTCTTTCTCTGGGATTTGAACTTGATACTTCAGGCATTTTGAATCCTTCATGGATTTTCATGTAAATATCGGTATCAAGTGATCCGTATAAATATGCAGTAACAACATCCATTAAATGCATATTAAGTTTCTCATGGACCGCTAGAGTAATCAGGTAGCGGAACGTAATCCCATCCATGACAGGGGAATATGTTTCCTCAAAATCAATTCCCGGTCTTTGAGAAAAACCTTGTTCAACAAGTCGAGCCTTGTATCTTACAATCTCATTTTTCTCATTCCGTTTACGTACAAATACCCATGTGTATCCAACAGGTTTCACATATTCAGGTGTGAGTACGATAGGCCCAAATATTTCGCGTTTATTAAGAGAGTATAATTCGGCATCTATGGCCTTTTTCCATCTATGACCTTTTTCCATTCAGCCCAATCATGCCTCTTTTTACACTCGGTGACTGACCGAGGTTCAGGATCCCCATTTTCTTCTATGACATCACATGCCAAATTATAAGAAAATGCATCATCGATTTCCTTATTTCGGTTCCACCTTATACCCGTTTGAATTGAACTGAAATGAAAATTAATGTTTTGAAAATAGAATCAGTATGTCTAAATTTACATGAATTTGATCAAATTATATTTTTGCTGAATTGAATCAAACCGAACTGAACTACTCTATTTATAAACTCCAGCAAACAGATCCTTCTATCGACTCTATACTGCTACGGTGACGGACCTTTATTATTTGTTATCTTAGTTTTAAGTGTTTGCTATATGCAGGTCTAGTTTTATAGGAGATATATAAAATATTTGGTGCTTCATGTAATTGAATGCCAAACTGGCGTTGTTTTGGTCTATACTATATAAGCACATCACTTGTAAGATCCGAAAGAATCAGTTTTATGGCGCACAACCTCAGCAAACGATTGGACAATTGATAATACATAGTGACCGACAGCCGAGTAATCAAGATGAATAGGGTGAATTCATTGTGGTGGTGCGAGGATCACCACTTTTGCCGATTGAAGAGGGGAAGATCACCGGTTGAAAGAAGGTCGGCGATGTGCTGACGTCTAATAAATTAGGCATTCAATTGATAATGGTCTTGTAAGAAAATTGGCCTCGAAGAATCCTGCAACTCTTCAGCAACTCCAAGCAATAATGGAGAAGTACAATAAGTGTGAGAACAACGTGAAGAGGAAGCACGATCTTGATCTACATCGGGAAAGTAAGAGCAAGGAACCCAAGCTAAAGGTGCCCAAAACAGAGAAATCTGAGAGCCCCTCAAAACCTAGTTCCGAATCCTACACACCTCTTACATGGTCAAGAACAAAAATATTGTTAATCCACTGACATCTATTCAAGGATCCACCTCCGATGAAAGAATCGGCAGACAGACAAAGGTCCTCAAAATTCTGTGCGTACCACAGTTACCTAGGACATGACACGGAGGATTGTTACCAGCTCAAGAACGGGATCGAAAAGCTGATCTGTCAAGGGGTTGTTAAAGATGGAGCCCCAACAACCTCCCCAATAGTGGTATCGAGCTAGGCACCCCAAAAAAGAATGGAGGAAAGCCCTGGACGAAGAAGAAGGATAGCCCGAGATTGAACCAAGACGATCAGAATCAGGAGAATGGGGGAAATAACCCCCGAGATCCTCCTCCGCCACCGCCACTGCCCAACAGAGCGAATAGAGTTACCAATGGCGTGTATGGCATTACGGGCGAGGAATCCTCCCTCGCCAAATTAAAGGCTAGTGTTCGTGCCATTCCCCACACAAAACCACCCAACAAGAGGTTTTGCCCGGAGGAGACAATCACCTTCTCTAATGAAGACGCAGTTCCTAATCAGGTACCCCATTGTGACCCTCTTGTAATCTCGGCAGTCATCCATAATACTTTGGTTAGAAGAATCTTTGTGTGCGATGATAGTGGAGTCGAAGTCATGTTTTATGACAGTTTCGAGCAATTGGGATTCACCAAAGATGTTCTCGAACCGACGGGACCGATCTCGTGCTTCACCAAAAATCGTGTGGTCCCGCTAGGCGAGATCACATTGCAAGTATAGAATTTTTCCATTAAAAATTAGGGGTTTGCTATATGCAGGTTTAATAAAAGTGGGAAAAATATCACAATTACCATTCATTAGTTCATTAGTTCTAAACCCGTCTATGTAATAATTGAATACACAATCATTAATTACTGTTTCATGAATTATAATATATATTTAGGAGTAGCATTATTGTCACTTCATGTTTAATTTGGACTTGTTGAAATAAACCGGTCCTGCATATGAACCACCCTAAAAATTGTGTTGATATATCTGGAATATAAAGTCTTGAATGAGACCGTCCCCCATAAACTTGTGATGAGACCAAGGATTAACTTTATACTATATAATAGAATATCTTGATTTAATTATAAGATATTCTTGTATTGTTGTAGAATATATCCATCCCTATTTTAGAGTAGGCTAGTTTAGGACTCTTGTATTATATATTGTACACTCTCGTATCAATGAATTCATTCTGAATTTCACATTCACATGGTATCAGTTTTGGTTATCGATCTCCAAAATTTTTGCCAAAATTCTTGTTAGGTGCCCCTAAACCCTAACTTGCAAACCCTAGCCGTCAAGCTCTAGGTATCCCCTTAAACCCTAGCCGCCGACCGTGCTTGGTGTTTTTCCGATCAAATCCTAGCATCTCCGCCGTGCTTTAGGTGTCTCCGATCCAAATCCTAGGTGTTTCGGCCGTGCTCTAGGTGTTCCGATCAAAACCCTAAACCTCCATTCTAGGTGTCTCGCTCTTCCGTTGCTCGCACTCGCCGTTTCTTCACATTTTTCCGGCCAACTTCATGGATTCTGGGAAGACTCTTACCTACGCCACCATGATCCATATGTTGCCGATCAAGCTTGGATCCGGCAACTTCATGGCTTGGCGTTCGCGGGTGCAAACACTTTTTGAATCGACTGGACTGTTTGGCTACCTTGACGGATCTCTTGTCAAGCCTCCCGTAAAAATGGTAGAGCCGAACGCAAACATAGGCACATTACAGAGATGTGACTTTTGATGCTCATGCACTCTCAGCTACCATCATCTTACTGGGATGTTGCTTTTGCTACTGCAGTCTATACCATAAATCGTCTTCCCACACCGGTGCTTCGCAATGTCTCACCCCACTTTCTGGTCTATGGTCGTCATCCTGATTACTCTAATTTCCACCCCTTTGGGTGTAGAGTTTATCCTTATACCCGACCTTTTGCACCTCATAAACTCGCGCCAAGAAGTGTTCCTTGCATCTTTATTGGGTACAGTTCTCAGTATAAGGGTTTCCGTTGTCTTGACCTCTCATCCAAGAAGGTCTACCTCACTCGCCATGCTCGATTTGATGAGACCTCTTTTCCGGCAGCTGCTGATTCGGCCACCATTGCTGATGTTGCTCCTAACACCTTGGATGTCTCGGTTTTTGTGGATTTGGATGATTCTGTTTCAGCCTTAGTCTCGCCTCCAACACCGTTGGTCGACACGACTTTGGCACAGTCACATGCTGCGACTCCAGCCTCGTCACCCGTCTTATCGGTCAGTTCCTCACTAGCCTCTACTTCACGGCCCTTGTCTCCACCAGTTTCTCCTACTCCCACGATTTCCCCGGATCTGTCGCCCTCTCTTCTGTGACGCATGACTACTCGGTTGCAAACTGGTAGTCTTACAGCAAATCGTAGGTTTGGAGATTATGAGATGACTGGTCTTCTTGCTGAGACTGAGCCGCAGGGTTTTCACTCGGCTATGAAGGATCCTCATTGGATTTCTGCTATGGATGAGGAAATGCAAGCTCTTCGACGACAACACACTTGGAATCTGGTTCCGTGACCTACTGATGCAAATGTTGTTGGTTCCAAATGGGTCTACAAGATCAAGCATCGTCCTGATGGTTCTGTTGATAGATACAAGACTCGTCTTGTGGCTCAAGGGTTTACTCAGCTCCCTGGTTTTGACTTCACTCATACTTTTAGTCCTGTTGTCAAAGCTTCTACTGTTCGCATCATTCTTTCTCTGGCTGTGACGTTTTCGTGGCCGCTTCATCAGTTGGATGTTAAGAATGCGTTTCTCAATGGTGTTCTGGATTAGCCGATCTACATGGAACAACCTGCTGGTTACTCTGATCATGTTCATCCAGATTCCATCTGTCGTCTTTGGAAAGCCATTTATGGGCTTAAACAGGCTCCCCGGGCTTGGTTTCAGCGATTTAGCTCCTTCCTTGTGCTTTTGGGGTTCAAGTGCTGCTTAACAGACACTTCCTTATTTGTGTTCTCTCGTGGATCGACTGTGCTCTATCTGTTGGTGTATGTTGATGACATTATCCTTACTGGCAATGATCCTGCTCTATCCACAAGTTTGTTGCTCGTGTTGATGCTGAGTTTGCTGTTAAAGATCTTGGTTCCCTTACTTTCTAGGAATTGAGGTTGCTCGCTCTCCGGCTGGGCTGTTTTTGGGTCAGGTCAAGTATGCTATGGAGGTTCTTCGGCGAGCTGGTATGACCGATGCTGCTTCTGTCTCTACTCCGTTTATTCCGGGTTTGCAGCTGTCAGCTCTTCTGGTCCTGTTTTTTAAAATCCCAAGCTTTATCTCTCTCTTGTTGGTGCGCTGCAGTACTTGACGATTACTCGCCCTGACTTGTCTTATGCGGTTAATTATGTCAGTCAGTTTCTGCAGTCTCCCATTGATGATCATTTTCAGGCGGTTACTCGATTTTGTGCTATGTTTGTGGGACGCTTCACTATGGACTGATGTTTCGTCCTTCACCTGTTGGTCTTCCTGTTCTTGGCTACTCCGATGCTGATTGGGCTCGTTGTCTTGAGACTCGCCGCTCCACCTATGGCTATGCTATTTTCCTTGGTGGCAATCTTGTTTCTTGGAGTGCTAAGAAGCAGCCTACTGTATCTCGTTCCAGCTGTGAATCTAAATATCGTGCTATGGCGAACACTGCTGCTGAACTTGCTTGGATGTGTCAACTTCTCCGTGAACTTCGGGTTCCTCGGTCCTCCACTCCGCTTCTGCTTTGTGATAACAGTAGCGCGATCTTCTTGGCTCAAAATCTGATTGCTCATAAGCGGGCCAAGCATATTGACATTGACTATCACTTTGTTCGTGAACTTGTTTCCTCTAAAAAGTTTCGTGTGAGTCATGTCCCGTCTACTCTTCAAGTGGCTGATGTCTTTACCAAAGGCCTTTCTTGTCCATTTTTCGAGTTATTTCGTTCCAAGCTTCGCGTCTCCTCGAATCCGACGCTTCGCTTGAGGGGGGGGGGGGGGATAATAGAATATCTTGATTTAATTACAAGATATTCTTGTATTGTTGTAGAATATATCCATTCCTATTTTAGAGTAGACTAGTTTAGGACTCTTGTATTATATATTGTACACTCTCGTATCAATGAATTCATTTTGAATTTCACATCCACACTATAGAATTAAAATGAAAGGGACGGAGGGACTATGTTGAAATGTTTAATACATATTAACATATTGCGCGGGTAAGGTGAATATATTTTCGGGTCATAAGGTGGACAAACGGGTCAACGGCATGAATTGCTCCTTGACCATATTCCTTGCGCGGGGCGTGTTTTGCTTTTATGCCGGGGCACCCACATAAAAAACTATGTACTACTTCCAGATTGGCATAATTGACTTTTTTTTAATAAACTTTCGTATTATTCAAAAAATTATAATTCTAATATTGAACTTCTTCATCCTATATTTTAATATTATTTTTCTTTATCTGGCTTGTTTAAAATATTTGTTAGCTATTTTACTTGTTTAGTTTAAACTTTTATTTTGAACAAGACATGAATGGGAGTAAGATATATCATATTATTTGGGTATTTTAAAGTATATGTTAGTTGTTTTAACTATTTTGTTTCAAATTATCATTTTACATAAAGTTAGTTTCTAGTTGATGGGAATGATTTCTCATTTAAATACTAGTTCAAATTGTCAATTTTAGTTTATGAATCATCACTTTGTTAATTTGAATTATTAGTTTTGGGTGCTGATATTTCCAGAGCAATAATTAGCATCCAGAGCAAATATTTTATTAAATACTTAAACTACCATTTTAATTAATATCCTTTACATCTGCGTATTCTTTCATTTGTAGCCGTCGTTTGATAACCATGCTCAAGGGGTTTCGACATCTTTTCCTCCGCCTACCCTCTGTTTCATCCTCCGCCTACCCTCCGCTCCCAACCCCAAATACGTGCAATTTAGACATCTGCAATTAGGTAACTATGATGTGAATTAAAACCCCTTCGAAAAAAAGAATCATCAAATTGGGTAGTTAATAGAAAAAAATTGTGTTTTTGAGAAGTTTGGAGGATCAGGTCCAGAAACTAAAGGATGAGCTGGCGAGGATGAAGTCCTTTCTCAAAGATGCAGACCAGAAGCAAGATGAAGACGCAAGGATCCGCCATTGGGGGTCGGAAGCGCGAGATGTTAGCTACGATGCAGAGGATGTGATTAAGCTTTTCATCAGCAAAATTGAGGCTATAAAAACATGTCATTCCACAAAAGGCTTGCCTACTTTCCCTTCAAGATTCACCGTCTTTACAAGGTTGGTAAGGAGATTCAGTTCATACAATCGAGAATCGGGGACATCGAAGCTAGTCAAGTCAAGTATGGCATCAAAAATCTTGGAGAAGGAGCAAATGATCATGCTGAGGAGTTGCAGCTTCTGCGTCGAACGTTTGCTCACTCTGAAGACAATAATACGGTGGGCGTAGAGAATAAAAAGTGGAATTGCTTGTTTCACAGCTTCTCGAAGAGGATACTGCACGCCGCGTGCTTTCGGTAACAGGGATGGGAGGTGTTGGCAAGACAACTCTGGCCAGGAAAATATATAATCATTCCGAGGCTCACAAAGCATTCTCATGTCGTGCTTGGGTTTGTGTACTTTGCTGCTATAAAATTATATCTTCTCAAGGTTGGGAGCAGAGGGTAGGCGGAGAATCCAACAGAGGGTAGGTGGAGGAAAAGATGTCGAAACCCCTTGAGTATGGTTATTAAACGACGGCTCCAAAAGAAAGAAAGACTACGCAGATGAAAAGGATATTCATTAAAAGGGTAGTTTAGGTATTTAATAAAATATTTGCTCTGGATTCTAATTATTACTTTGGCAATATCAGCACCCATTAGTTTTTACTAAATTTCGCGTAATAGCATACTATTATTTTTAGTCAATTATTTAGTAGTTTGAATTTTAATTTTAGTTAAGTGAGTTGACTTTGAATTTACATAATTCAACTTGTAATTTGTGTATATAAGTAATTAGTTTAGTCATTTAAGTAATTTCTTCACAATTCGTTTGAAAGGAAGTTTTAATTTAGTGGTTTGATTTTAAATTCATTAAATTAAAATCCCCCTTATTAGTTTATTTTTGTTTGTGCATAGTTTTATTTAGTTTAGTAATTTAATTACTTGTTTTAGCTAAAGTTATAATGGATATAATGACTTAAATTCATCAAATAAAATAGTATTGACATGTAGTGGAAGCTATTAGAGGATGAAAAAAAGTAATCCTACCCCCAAAGGTATAAAATAATATGGAGTACTATGTTAACGAAAAAAATATATTCCTACTGTAAAGAAGTTGGCCTGACTCGGAGTTTTTTGCCTAAATAACGTTCTTTACGAAACTTATAATCAAAATAACTTTCTTTTGATTTTAAAACCTAACTAATACTCTCCATGCCAAGTGTGATACAAATATAATCCTATATGTAATATTTTATTTTATATTACGTGGATATTTTTTATAAAAATTCCGAAATCCATCTGCAGACCCAACAACAAACGCCTCATGTAGAAGAAAACCACCTCATGCATAATCGCCGACACAACACAACAAACGCCACCAGAATTGCCGGCAGCGCTGCCCATCTCCAGCCAACGACCCGCTTGGAAAAACCCCGAACCGGAATATAAACCGACGGGTGCAGAATCCTGGTAATCTGATATTCCACCTCTTTCCCCAGAAAATCATGCAGTGACGTCGATAGATACGGCTCGTCGAACTGCAGCTCAAGCTCAACTCCAACGGCCATTCGAGCAAAAACTCCGGCGATGACGAGCATAATTTCCAGTCCATCGTAAACATGAACCGAGTCCACTAGCATAATTTTCGGATGTATATATCCCCATAATTTTAAACACAATGGTATGAGTAACATTTTGGACCCTTAATTCCCAACCGAGGGTTTTATCAAATAATGGAATTTTCTGGGTTTTTTTTTTTGGATGGGAAGACTTGCGAGGGAGATGAATTGGGAGAGGTAGAGTTGTCCTGAATCCGATAAGGGTCCCTCGCCGGCGGTGATGAGGAGGAATTTGAAGTTGCAGAACTATGAGAGGAATATCCACGTAATATAAAAAAATCAGATGGCACCGATGGATTTCAAAATTATTTTAAAAAATATCCACGTAATATAAAATAATACACAAAGGATAATATGTGTATCTCACTTGACATGTAGATTATTAGTTAGGTAATTAAAATCAGAAGAAAATTATTTTGGTTATTAATTTGGTAAAGAAGGTTATTTAGGGAAAAAAACTCGCCTAACCCGTCACCCGCTCCCAAATTCCTGAAGCGCGCGTGGAGAATTAATGTATTACCTCTATGTCATCTAATTTGGCACTTTGACTTGGAAAATTTTTTTTGCCCAAGTTTGACCGTCGTTAATTTGAGTTATATAAATTAATTTGCTCTACAATTTTAATATCTGAAAAATAGACATTACAGAGAATCCAAAACTATATTATACAACAATATCATTATTTATATACTAGTACAAATTAATGGTCGAAGTTGAGCATAAAAAATTGCCCAAATCAAAGTGCCAATATAGATGAAATGGAGGGAGTGCTAGTAATTGAAAACGGGTTATGCTATAAACCGTTTTGACCCGATTTAAATACCCGCGTTTTTTTAATAACTTTCTATATATTACAATCAAGTCCCACGTTCTCCGGTTCTACTCAAGACTTTCTCCACTTCAAATTCAAAAGTTTTGCAAGTTGTACTGAACTCGTATTGCAAGTCGGTCCCCTGGAGGCGATCCCACTCCACGACTTGCCAAAAAAAAAATCGAGGGTTTTTTTATATTCAATTTGAGAAACACTGTCGTGTTCCTAATTCAATTGTTCCTCCGCCCTGCTCCATCTTCTCTCTCTGGTAATCCCTCCGCCCAGATATTGCTACTATCGTCGTTTTACTTTTCATTTTTCATCTCTGTAACGATTCCGTTCCGGGCGGTTGAGAAACCCCAGTAATTATGCAGATATCGCAGTTTCATCAATTTCATGTCTTCTTTACTATGTGAATATTTTGTTTCCCTTTTCCCTAATTACTCTTTTATGTATTACTTGCAGTTGGGATTGGAAGCCACCGACCGGAACAATGGTAATCAAATGGTTTCTTCTTCTCATGATTCATCAACACTGTCATGGAAACTGATTTTGAAGCTTTTTAGGGGAACTTGTTTATTTGGATTTTGCATTAACAACTTCTTTTCTTGACTAGCAGTCAGATATCAGGAAATGGTTCATGAAGCAACATACTCCCAAGCCCAAAGCAGAAGACAAGCCGTCTCCAGCTATTTTGCCACCCAATAAACCGGTACACTTCTTGAAATTGATATATGAATATGCCGACTCTCTGTTTCACTATCTTAAATATACAGTCCTTTTTTTGATGATATTGCTCCCTCCATTTGTGATGGAGTACTTTTTATGTTATTGAACTGACATGTGACTGATGTGAGTGCAGTATCGCAATTGTTTATTTTGCCCAGCTCCCAAAAAACCCACCCCTTGTTTCTATATAGACAAGCAATCCATAGTCTCACTTCATCCTTGTGCATGAGCAAAAGCTCAGTAGTTTAACTTTCATCTTAACAATCAGATTTCCTCTGTTTTATGTGAATGAACAATAGAGGCTGTTTAAATGGTTTGAAAAAATTTCTTTTTTTTGGGAATTCAGGCAGAAGGAGGCCTCGAAAGTACAGGAAGAAGGAAAACTAGCAAATATTTTGCTTCAGAGAAGGACAAGTCTAAAATTGAACAAGATGTGGAAGCAATTTCTTCAAAAAGGAAGTCTCAGACTACTGAGTTGAAGCCTCCACCTGGGAAGAAGGTCCACAAGAGTAAGAATGATGACGATGAAGATTTTGTCTTGACTCCTAAGGGGAAGGTTTCAACTGATGTCACCCCCACGAAGAAGTTAAAAGCTGTTTCTGGAATTGGAATTACCAAAAAATCTGAAAAATTAGATGAAAGTGACGAAGATGAGACTAAGGAGGTGAAATCGAATTCCAAAGCTTCTAGTAGAGGGAGTGGTGGCAAAATTAATAAGGCAGCTCCAGCAGGTCCTAAAAAAGTTATTCCTGATGAAACTCATGATGATGAAGAAGATGATAAAGGTAGTGTATCTATCAAATCTGGTGGACGTGGACGCGGCGGAAGAGGTGCATCAACTGGGGGGCGAGGAAGAGGTGGAGGAGGTGGAGGACGTGGTGGATTTATGAACTTTGGAGAAAGGCAAGCTCCTCCTCACAAAGGAGAAAAGGTCTAAAATTTTAAAATATGAAAATGTTTTTACTACTATTACTATTAATAATAATGTTGAATTGATTGATGTTTCTTTTGTTTTCAGGAGATTCCTGATGGTGCTCCGGAATGTTTAGCTGGATTGACCTTTGTTATTAGCGGTACACTTGATAGGTATACTTTTCATGTCAGTGATGCATTTTCTCTTTCATGGAGTCTTTATGCAAGGAATTTTTGCCTTGCCATGTTCGAGAATGTAAAAGAGCCATGCCCATTTAGCAAATCACTACAATCAAGGTGTCAAAATGTTGTTTTTCTTATTGTAGTTTGGAAAGAGAAGAAGCAGAGGACTTAATAAAACGCCATGGTGGTCGAGTTACTGGATCTGTCAGCAAAAAGACGGTCCGTATGTCTTTTGTGTTTAGCAGCTTTATGGTTGCTGGTGTTTAAACATATCTTACAATTGCTTTGCAGAATTATCTACTATGTGATGAAGATATTGAGGGACGAAAATCTTCGAAAGCCAAAGAACTTGGGTCTGTTGTACTCTCAATTATTTTGTAGATTCTGAACTTAAAGTTAAATTACTAACACTAGTTGCATAATACTTTTATGCAGGACTGCATTTCTAAATGAGGACGGGTTATTGGATTTGATTCGCAAATCAAATAAATCCAAATCAACCAAATCTCAAGAATCACAGAAACCTCTGGGAACAGTTCTCCCGTCACCATCCAAGAAGACCTCTCCAATGTCAGCAACTAAAAGTAAGTTTTTATCTTGATGTTGACTTTAGTATCATGAATATAGCGTTCTGCTGTTCTCTTCATTTAATCATGGATTTCGATTAGGGATCCAAAAGTGCCTCGTGAATGTTTCTCCATATGTAACTGTGAAATGATATCATGATCTTCCCCAATCATCAAGAACTATCTTTTACGTGCTCGTTTGTTTTTTGTTTTTCTTTGAATCTCTGTATACTACGTGAAAGTTTTGCTGTAACGTATTACATGTTATGTCTGCTAATAGCTTGCGTACTTCTCTTTCCTAGAAGATCAAGTGGGCAACATTTCTACAAAGAGTATAGCAACCAAAGGACCAAGCACCAGTGTGACCCCTGTGAAGCAAAAAAGTAAAACAACGGAGCACTCATGGTTGCCATGGACTGATAAGTACCGCCCCAAAGTCTCAAGTGACATTGTTGGAAATCAGTCAGTGGTATGTGGGGCATTTAAGTCACTTTGTAGTGCATCAGATCTTTAGAGCTTTTTAAAGAAAGGATGATTTTAGAGCTTTTTTACTCAATCTTGTATGGTAATGCAGGTTAAGCAACTCCATGATTGGCTGGCAAATTGGAATGATCAGTTCCTCAATAATAGTAAAAGTAAAGGGAAGAAACAAAATGATGCCAGTGCGAAAAAGGCTGTACTATTATGTGGCACTCCTGGTATTGGGAAAACTTCATCTGCAAAGTTGGTTAGTCAGATGCTGGGTTTCAAGGCAGTTGAGGTGAATTCTGGAAACTTATTTTGATAATTATGCACTACTCCATGTGTTTTAAGGAGCATATGTAATTTAGGTATATAGGTTGCTGTTGTAAGCATATTTGTTGTTTCTCTTGTGCAAGAATTAAGCATTTAGTGCCAATGCTTTGTATACATTCTCGCTTCATTGGTTATAAAATGAAATTATCTTTTCTTACATATTTTGAGATTATTTCGCTCACTAACAATTTTGTTTAGGTTAATGCTAGTGACAACCGTGGCAAAGCCGATTCTAAAATCGGGAAAGGAATTGGTGGTAGTACTGCCAACTCAGTAAAAGAGCTAATCAGTAATGAAGCTCTTAGTAGTAAGATGGATCGGTTAGTCCCTAACTTTTTCAGTTCAGCTAGAGAGTTTTTCTGCATCTACTAATCATACAGTGAAACTGCAGTTCGGAACTTCAAAGAACAGTTTTGATTATGGATGAGGTGGATGGTATGTCTGCTGGTGATAGAGGTGGTGTGGCTGATCTTATTGCTAGTATCAAGATTTCTAAGGTTCCAATCATTTGTATATGTAATGATCGCTACAGCCAGAAGCTGAAGAGTCTTGTGAACTACTGCTTGCTCCTCAGCTTCCGAAAACCAACCAAGCAACAGGTGACGTGATTTCTGTATATATACCATAAAATTTTATTTTTTACTTGAATTCTTCTTGTTACTCAAGTGTATATTTTTTTTTTAGGATTGTTACATGGTTTTTATATGTGCATCATAAATATGATTTGTGATGTTCTGTTAGTAATAGTGGAAGAAGGTGGATAACAACTAATCTTGGGTGGAAAAGTTATCAGTGATATACCTGGAAAATTGATCAGTGATGGTTAATTGAGCTTGAAAGATTGATATTATTCAGAATCATGAATCCATCTGCATTTTTTATACTACCAAATGTATTTCTTTCTGCGTACGTGGTATGAAGTTTGCAAAAAGTGTTGCTTAGTGTTTATTATGTTGGCAGATGGCGAAGAGGCTGCTTCATGTTGCTAATGGAGAAGGTCTTCAAGTCAATGAGGTATGTGCCTTATTACATTCTGGTCTCACCATCCACTGGGTTTTAACTTCTCATTGGTTCTACAGTAAAATACTGTAGTAATTAAATTAAATTTTCACCAACGTCATGTGGAGGCTTTTCATCTCTCTGGGCTTCTGTTTACAAATTTTCACTAGTAAATAGTACTTGTTAAAGCTAACTTTCAGCAACACCAGATTTTATAAAGTATAAGATTGTTTCTGTTTTGAATAGTTTTAGTTGTAAAATGTGCTCATAACTGATGTAAATGCTGAAGTACTGTTTAATTTTATAATCCCTTGATCCCTTCTGTAATTCTGAACTGGGTTCACTGTTCCCAGTTGCTTTCTGCTTCACAGTAACATAAGGTTGTTTTTTCTTTCATATTTGTGGATGAGAGAACATCTTAATTAATATATTTTACGCAATGAATATTGCATTGCACAAAAAAGAACGAAAGAATAGATGCAAATTACTTACATAAGATCTTGGGCCTAGTTGGTCCCTGTTACTTAGAAGTTTTCGCTCAGCTTACTTCATAAATTATTGGCAGCAACACAGGATGCAAAAAGTGTGGATCTCATCAGCTAATTCTTATGTCTTAATTAATAATTATTAAAATTAGAAACAAAGTGGATCTAATACTGGATAAGTTTGAATTTGTTGGTATTTGTGCTTTTGAGTAGTTGCTTTTGCCAATACCTTGAATTTGTATTCCCTTAATCTTTTTACAAAGCCTTAAGCTCGCATGTCGTTATCAATTAAGCTGCATGGGTTTCTTAAATGTACAGATTGCTCTCGAAGAATTGGCTGAAAGAGTTAATGGAGATGTGCGCATGGCATTAAACCAGTTGCAGTACATGAGTCTCTCCATGTCAGTCATTAAGTATGACGACATACGACAACGCCTTCAGAGCAGTTCCAAAGACGAGGATATTTCCCCTTTTACTGCTGTTGATAGGTATGGCAAACTGCAATCTTTCAGTGCAGTTCAAATATGGATCTATATTTGGTGCTTTAATGCCTTTAATATTAGTGGTCATTGTTTTTTGGTTGGAAGCTATAACATGTCCCAATAATGTGCAAGTACATTTCAAATGGTCAATCAGACAGAAAAGGACATTTCCACAAAGATAATTTTCCGAGACCTCCCAATTAATATTTTCAGAGATAATTGTGTAGCAGTTAGTGATGATATTTAGCTAAGCTACCCTGTATGAAGTTTACTTGACTTTCTACCATTACTGCATCGGTCCCAGGCTCCACCGTGTGTGACAAAATTAGTTAACCTTGGATAAAATATAATTATCATGTGAGATAAAAAAAAAGCCAGTGCAAAGTATAATTTCAAAATATTTACTTTACAATTCTTATTTTGACCTAATTAAGATACATCCTGGATACTATCTGCATATTGGGTGGCTCTGATTCTGTGCGCTCGTAAAGTATGTTCTTGTGACGTCTATCCGGTTTTGCTTAGTAGTTAGGATCTATAGGTTACATTTTTTTTGTTCGAAGCAACTGTATATGTTCAAAATGCATTTTAGATGCTCAGGGTATTCTATATTGGCCCGAATTAATCATGAATCCTATGTTCTTTTGACATATTGCTGCCTGCAAAATTACAGATAAACCTGCTTAACTAGTTATAATTAGTCTCTCCTCTCTATGATTTCTGCCTTCTGTTTTTGAAGGTTGTCAAATGTTTGGTCTCTATCCTTATTGTTTTGTTAATGCAGGCTTTTTGGTTTTAATGCTGGAAAGTTGCGTATGGATGAACGTGTTGATCTAAGCATGAGTGACCCGGATCTAGTTCCTCTTCTTATTCAGGTAGGGGCATGGTTGTTGGATTGTACTCTCACTTCTCAGTGGGTTTTCTTTTAGTTTAATGGTGAAGTAGGTCGAGTGCAGTTGTATCATATTATTCCTGATTGAGCCATTATCTTTATTTTCAATGGTGCTTTTCATGCATGCCAATGTTTTTTTTGGATAAAAAAGAATTGCTTCATTAATCATCATGAACCAGTTCAATGTATAGCTTTCTCTCCCAGCCTTCACTAGTACTAACTATGGCTAATACAACTAACCGATCAATTTAAACTTAGCTAGCTACTCGTAGCCCTCTACTACTCTCTTCTTCAAATCTTCAGCTTGTAACTTCTTGTTCTGGAAGATCCTTCATTCCTTCCCCTCCACACATAGAACTAACCAACCATAGGAACTTCTGCTTGCATCTTCTGGCAAGTTGTCTAATTCTCCACTTAACTTTTCTGAGATTTTCTCCCAACTTCACCCAAGACTATTCATCAATTCCCTAGTGAACATACACTACATGAATAGAGGTTGTGTAGTTTCTCTTTTTTTCTCCAGATAGACTACATCTATCCTTCTGATTCTTTAACATTCCTCTTGCTTGCAACCTGCGAATAGTTGAAAGTCTCCCCTTTGTCATCATCCAGAGGAAGAAGGCCTGTTTAGATTGCAGATTTGATCTCCAGTTTGTGCCATCCCATCTTTCACAACAGTCCCCTTAAAGTAGTCATAAGCTGCCCTTGCACTAAACTTCCCCATTACCATACAGTTGTGAAAATTTGGTAAAAGTTCCTTTATCCTAACCAATGCTCTCCAGCTCCAACTATGCCACCAATGGTCCGTCTCGTTATAGTTCAAGAAGTTAGTGTCCTTTAGATAGTATGCTAAGATCCACTTAACCCACAGGATGTCTTCTTTGCTGCAAATATCCACACCAGCCTACATAAAGCCGCATGATTCCAGAGAGAGGGGTCTCTTAAGCCCGCTCCTCCTCTAGCTCGTGAGGTACATAATGTTATCCAAGCCACTTCTTCTTACCCTCCTCCGTGCCCCACAAATAGTCTCTGCACTTCGCCACAATAGCATTATGGATGCTCTCGGGTAGCTGCAACACGTTGATCCAATGACCAGCCATACTTAGTAGTACATAAATAATTTAGTTGGATTCGCCCTGCGTAGGTTAGATTTCTTGAGCTCCAAGTCCAATGACTTAGTAGTACATAAATAATTTAGTTGGACTCGCCTTGCATAGTTTAGAATTCTTGAGCTCCAAGTGTTTATCATGCCAGCAATCTTATCTACCAGCTTTTCACAAGTAGCTTTGGTCCATCTTCCTGTAATCGCATGCCTATGTTATTGTTCAGTGGATCACATACTAGGAAGACATGAATTATTAATTTAGTTCCAATCTTTCTATTCATTAATATTGTTTAGTGAGTCACTATATTAGGGAGTAATTGATAACTAGAAAGATCCAAGTAATATGTCCCTATTTTATAATAAGTTTGTGTATACAGAAATTGTCAATATCATCTACTATGATTGAAGTAAGGAACTGGAAAGGATGTTTTATTCATAGTAGTTCTTGTATCTTTTTTTCTACTACACGCCATATTTTTTTCCCATTGACTAATGATTGGGAGAAATTAGTGAATTAACTAAACTGCTCCAAGTATCTTCCACATGCAAGGGTTCCTCTAAATTGTTAACCTGTTTTGGGCTTTGGTTTTGTGGTATGGCTTTTCTTGTGTTAATGAACTTTACAATGCATTGGCAGGAAAACTATATTAACTATAGGCCAAGTTCAACTGGGAAAGATGATAACGGGCTGAAAAGGTTGTGTTCCATTGCCCGTGCCGCAGAATCGATTGCGGATGGTGATATAATTAATGTACAGATTCGAAGATATAGACAGTGGCAACTTTCCCAGACCAGTGTCCTTTCATCCTGTATTATTCCGTGAGTGATTTGTATAAGGTGTTGATCATGTTAATGTGGTTTGACATCCTTTTCTGCTGTTTGGGTTATTAAATCTGTTTTTGCCGTTTTCTTTGTGTAGTGCTGCTTTGTTGCATGGACAAAGAGAAACACTTGAGCAGGTGATGAGTTATTTTCATTTTAAACTTTTGAGGCAATAATCCTAGTCCACTACAATATAAATTGAAAAACTATCCGTCTACTGTCATAGAGAACTTGTTTTCTCCCTGCTCTCAGGATATATTGTCATGCATCACATGTATCGATGTTGTATAATGTCATTTTCTGATGTCTTCAAATGAAAGTAAGAGGATTTCTACAGTGAAAGATAGAAGATTCTATGCTCCATTGAATGCTGGATACAGGAAGTAATTCCTAGAGAATCTTATTTGCTGCATAATTGCATTTCTTGGGATGTAGAGGATTATGATAGGTTGATTTTGGAAAATTGAACTTCGCATGGGCGTAGCTTTTTTCCTCCAATTTGTGGGTAGTTGAAATTCCCTGAGTTTCTACAATCAGCTAAACCACTTTCCCTTCAACTCCTAGGGATTTGCACTTCTCATGTGAATTTAATGATTCCTAGATACGCATTGAAGACCTATCTTCCTTAAGCATCTCTCCTTCTTGAGTGACATATTGCAAATTTACATTGAAACTAAACTTTTATATCTATTTTGGGTAAAATGCTGTAGTTACTTATGAGAGGGTGTTCCTTTTGCCTATTTGCAGGGAGAGCGCAACTTCAATAGATTTGGTGGCTGGCTGGGCAAGAATTCTACGATGGGGAAAAATTATAGACTTTTGGAGGATATGCATGTTCATCTACTTGCTTCACGTGAATCTTATTTAGGGAGGTACTTGCTTCAGTGATTACTCTTATTTTATTTCTAGCTACAACAATGAAGCCCTAATCCCACTCATCAGAATGATTGGGAAATATCTAAGGCTTTTAGAAGATTAGCATGTTCATGTACATTCTATGAATCTTTCTTGAATAGCTACTTGCTTGATTATCCCCTTTGCGTAACTGTTTTGAAGCTACAGCAACCAAGCCTTCGTACCACCATTTGGGTCCATTAGATGAATTATATCGTGATTGTATTGTTAAAACTTTGCTTTATAATGCGATATGGATCACATCTCCTCAATGTTCTGCCAATTTTTTTTTTATGATATATATCATTAGTTTTGACTTTTAACAAATTTATGGAGGCTAGTGGCTTTATGTCCAGCAAAATTTCCTAATTGTATCCTTGTGCCAGTTCAGTGAGCATGTCTGTAGTGCTTATCTCCTAACCAAGCTAGATTTAACTATACAGCCCTATATTTTAGTAATTGGCATGAGCACACACGTTACAAGACTGACCGGGTCTATGCCACATGAGCTTGAGTAATTTGTTAAAGACTTATAATTAAAATTTATGCACATTTTATACTTGGCTAGACCTTGGAGCTTGGACAGCTTTATTGGTTTGCTGTGAAGGTCATGTTATTTGTTTTAGGGATCTTCATTGTGCAGTATTGTTGTTGATCACTCATTTTTAGCTCGCTTTCTTGATTTGATGTTGGCTTTTGTGACTTTATTTTTGATTCAGCTAGTGAATGGGTTTTATACTGTTGAGTATTTATTGTTATACTCATTGTGTTATGGTTTAGGTCAATATTGCGAATGGAATACATTACTCCTCTTTCGAAGCAGTTGACTAATCCATTAAGAGTTCTGCCTAAGGTCTGATTTGATCTTTCTTCTTTTACAAGTCTGTTGTATGTATGAACGTATTGATTGCATAACTATTGGTTACAATTTATCAGGATGAAGCAGTGAAAAAGGTGGTAGAATTCATGGATTCTTATTCAATAAGTCAGGAAGATTTTGAGACTGTAATGGAGCTGTCTAAATTTAAGGTACACCTCAGTGCACAAATTGTACTGACCATTTTCCCATTAGCTGGCTGTATTTAAGTCATAAACGTTTGTGGATCAGGGGCATCCGAATCCTATGGATGGCATACTGCCTGCTGTGAAAACTGCATTAACAAAGGCTTACAAGAAAGGAAGCAGCTCACGAGTTATTCGAACTGCAGACATGGTGAATCTTCCTGGAATGAAGAAGATTACAAAACGTGTTGCTGCAATGTTGGAACCTTTAGAAGAAAGCCTGGCCGGGAATAATGGTGACACAGTTGAAGGAAATGAGAACTCTTCAGATGCAGAGGATTTAGGTGATACCCTTTCTTTATTTTAGGCCACCATCACTGATCTGGTGCATTGCTTTGTGTTGAAAAAGCTTGATTTCAAATTCTATAATCAGTTTATTCACCTTTTACTTGTATTGTTGCAGAAGAAGATGATGATGATGATGCAAAGAAAGAGCTGCAATCAGATCTCCATAATTTTAAGTCGAAAGGTTGGTCTACGGGCATGAAACATTTTATTTAGCATGGCAATCTCTGGCTTGTCTAACTATTCGTATATTCTGATGCAATAAAACAGGGATCGAGGTAGAGCTGGACCTGAAGGGTTCTGGAAGGGGATCTTCTGCTAGAGGGAGAGGTAGAGGTAGGGGTAGGGGAAGAGCTAGTTCTGAAGCTGCAGAAAACAAGACTGGAGGAGGAAGGGGCTCTGGATCTGCTGCTAAGAGGAAGAGATGAGGAGGTCTTTTAGTGGGCATCTGCGATCACTTTGTACAGGTTTTTGTGTCCCGGATCTCACAACGTTTTGGCACTTAAGTTGGGGGTTGAAGGCCATTTGCTTGAAGGTTTTAGTGATTGTTGTTGCAGCATACTCCAAACACTAATAATTTGGAAATCGTAATAGACAAAAAAGGCCTTCTTTCTTCTTCACAAAACCACTTGTGAGTTTAGATGGATGTTACTTGGGTGTCGCTAGGAATTAGTTGCCAATCCTATGTTAGTGGTTGCAAAATGAAGGCGCAATGTGTAAAGTATTCATTATTTTTCTAACAAAAAGATAATATGGAGTATTTCCGAGTTTAAGATATTTTGACAATCTTCCTCTGTAATTTATCATCAGTTGCTCCTTAAAAGAATGTTCAATACTGTATACATAAAAGTTAATTTTTTAAAATATTTTGAAAAAGTACATGCTATTATGAATGGAACAGCGGTACTTGGTCATAGTTATTTAGTGAACCAAATACATTCTGCTCCGATAAATATAACTATGACCGTGACTGTGAAAATATAACTATTTTGAGGAAATATAACTATTTGCACATTTACAAATAAAACTATGACTGTGAAAATTCTATTTTGAGGAAAGATGCGTGTAGTAATTGATTAAAATTTATCCTTTTGAGAAAATAATTTTCGATTATTTAGATGTGAATTCCAAAGAAAGAAAAAAGGGTGATTTCGGGCTCGGGCCGCGGGTACCAAATTGAATGCTGTGTATTTAGAAAATATATATAAAAAAGAAAAAGAGAATATAAATATTATTTTTGCTGCAAATCGTGAATTTGGATCGAATCAGTGATGGAGTCTGCAAAGGGTTTGTTGAATGGGTACACGGGGTTCTGGTGCGAAAGGTTTTCTTTTTTGGGTAACTACTCCAGATTCATCAAGCGCGACGGTCCGCTTCCCTCCTGGTCCGAATCCGATGTTGAAGAATTCATCGCCTCCGACCCTGTTCACGGCCCCGTTGTGAGTAGCCTGCTATCTCTTCCTCGTTTTCCTGGTGAATTTTAATTTGATTTTTCGTATGAGGATTTGGTTTTGATTACATGTTCCCTGAGAAAATTATTTACTGCGGGTTGTTGTTTATCTACAGCTCAAGACTGCCCGACACGCTGCTAAATACGGTGCTGTAGGTAGTCTTGCAGGTGCAGTGACAACTGCTGGATGGGCTTGGAGATACTCCAAAAGTCCCCATGGTGAGTCTTGTATTAATATGACTTGATGTTATATACTTGTATGTACACCATATATCGTGCTCTTACAGTCTAATGTATGATAGAATTCAGGCGTGATTTTCATGGTCATATGTAGTTGCACACCTCTAATTTGTAGAGCACGATTAAGTTGAGGGGTTCACAATAGTTTTATTTAGACTCTTTGCATGCTTGGATTACAGACCATTTGGAACTTTTGATGCCTTTATGTTTGTAATTCTCCTAAAGTCAGAACACTTTGCTGCACTTAATGAATTATACCTTCTCATTTTTTTAAATCAGGAACTACTCCCTCAATCCCAAAAAGAGTTCAGTTGAAACTAAAATAGGCTTACAAATGAGATATTATTTGTGAAAGATTACTTAGTTTTATCAATTATGTGTTGTGTAATGTTGATAAGATACATTAAATCAAACTAAAGAAAGGCAGTTATTCATATTTGGCTTGTTTCCCTAGGTGCTGCTCTATCATTCGCAGCAGGAGGACTCTTTGGATGGACATTTGGCCATGAGATCGCAAACCACCACCTGCAGCTATATAGGTTGGATACACTGACTGCACAGACCAAATTCATGGAGTGGTGGCAGAAAAAAGTGGGATACTAATAATATTCATAAGCTGCTGGGATTCACAACGTGAGAATAAATCAGCTTGAATTAGGTTAAATTCAATGCTAGTGAGTCAACTATAATAACTTTTGCACACTTGTTTCCCTATCTCATTGCTGCCTTTCTGTGTACTATTAAATTGAAGAAGCTTTTGAATTTTACAATCGCACAAGTTTTTGATTTTCCATTATACTGTTTTGAGCTCTTTCGTTTGTTGGTGATTTGGTAGTGTAGTGATTATGAGAATGATAGATCTGACAGTATCTCTTGTTACTGATGCTGGTTAGCATAAAGGTCTAATTACTACATACAAGGTTTGAAAGGATTAACAGGGTTAATATGGTTGATTGGCAATTAGTTTATTGTTTAAATTGTTTGATTGAACCAGAGAGGAAAGTTTATTGACATGAATCACATGATCCATCAAAATTTATAATACAACAGGAAAAGTGAGTAGCTAGAAGGAGCCTGTCTTACAGCGAGACCAGGCACAAATGACATAGTTGTCATTTCCCTATTACATACACAAATAGATGGCAAATTAGGACAAGTGTACGAGTAGTAAACAGACACACATAAAGGCCACACCCGATCAATCTTTCTCAAACTCTTCCGAAATAATAAGTTTCACGTCTTCATTTCCCCAGCTCTTCATTTCTTCGGCAACCTCACGTACTAAAGTTCCCACGGTGTCAGGGCACCTGTGCGCCTTAATCAAATCGACAAGTGAGAGAGTCTCCAAACAACAAGGTAGCTCTTCCAAGTGGTTGCATCCCTCCAACACTAACATCCTGAGTTGGGGAAAATGCTCCCCGGACCCCGTCCACCTGCCGATCTCACAGTATCCTATTTTCAAGAATTTCAGATTCGGAAACTCCTCTTCTTCCATGTTCCACTCCTCCACCCTATCATCATCCGATCCTTTCACTAGTTTCAAAATTTCTAGTTTCGGCAGTTTCCATATGCTGGAAATCATGTCCCATGAAAAGCCAACTAGACTCAATTGTATAAAATTTGAGGGGAAATTAATCCTGAGGTGATGCAAGCTGGCTATGTTGCAGAGGGTCAGCTTCAGAATTTCCAGTTTACTGGGAAACTGGATTTTAACAGTCCCTTCACGCTCCCCATAATCCAACACATTGCATTTCAGCTCACGCAGATTCGGCAACATTTCCATGATCCTTTTCAGGATTTTTCCGAGATAAAGTTTTGGAGCTGAGAAAGTGGCCAAATTATCCAAGCTGGAAGAGCTTTTGAGATTGTCTTCCCCTATATTGAGATCAACCAAACAACCACATACCTCTATATGCCTCAATCGATGCATGTCCCACAAAGTAGTTGGCAATGACAAGCCACTCAAACCTTTATGGTTTATCAGTAACACATGAGATTCCAAATATGAGAGCTTTGCGATGGAGGATGGGATGCTCTTCATGCCACCTTGAACTGCCAAGTACCTCAACTTAACTAGCCTAGTTATTGCATCAGGGAAAGAAAATCCCAAATTGATTTCTGCCAAATTCAATACGGTAAGAAGTTTTGCACGAAAAACAAAAGATGAGGTGTAAACTGTTCCGCCACCAGCACCCTGAGAATGGAACAGTAAAGATCGAATTCTGGAACAGAAGAGCCTTGACTTGATAAAATGCTTTGGCTGAGAATAGATGCAAAGTCGACGTAAGTTAGGTGGCTCATCAAACCTCAGCAAGTCAGCGCAACCATTTAACATTTGAAGAAAGGTTTCCTCTTTGGACTTAACAAGACAGAACTCATGCAAGAGATCATGAACCTGGCAAGTCTTAACTTTTCCAATGGACCCTTTTTTAGAAACCACAACCAAGTTTCTGTTAACTAAAGCCATAACATTGTCCTCTGCTACATCCTCAAGTTCGTTCTTCTCAGACATGTCCTCTAGCCTCCTCTCCAGCTCACTCCCCTGGACAAATCCTTCTGCCAACCATAACCACATTAACCTTTTGACACAAATCTCTCGGCCACCTGGAAATGCTGCCATATAAAGGAGGCAAGGCTTCAAAAATTCAGGAAGATGACGGTAACTAAGCTCCAGCATCCTCCTGCTTTCAGTGCCGCAAAGGATATTAGAGCTCAAGCTATTAGCAACTTCTTCCCAAGCATCTTCGTCAACATTGGCGAGAATTCCAGCAACAATGATAACTGAAAAAGGAAGCCCTTGACAGTTTTTGGCAATGCGCCACCCAGTCTCTTTCAAAGCCGGTGGAAAATACTCTCTGTATTGTAGCTTCTTTTGCAGTAGTTCCCAGCACTCATCATCTGTAAGTAGGCGAAGAGGGTGAGGCCTACAAGGCCTAATGGTAAACTGGCTCCGTCCTGTCAAGAGAATCCTACTGCCAAAGGCATGTTGTGGGAAAATGCTTTTTAAGAGGTTCCATGCCTCACTGTCCCAGAAGTCATCCAGTACAATGAGATACCTGTTCCCTATCAAATGCCTGTGCAATTTTCCAACCAAATCATCTTCATTCTTCTCGGTATCTTGAGTAGCTTGTTCAATAGAACGCAAAATATCAAGTAAAACATCCTTCCTTGAGCATACCTGAGACACGTAACACCAAGCACGAACGCGGAAGTGACTGGTAATAGAAGGATCTTGGTAAACCTTTCTGGCTAGAGTTGTTTTACCCAGTCCAGGCATGCCCACGATGAATGCAATGTCCATCTCCTTTTGCTTTGTCATGAGTTGATCAATGATGGCTTTTGCTTCATCGTCAAATCCCACCACAATTTCATTGCTTGCCCACCTAGCACCTTGTGACAGCGCACGAGTAGCAATCTTGCTAGTTTTCTGGGCTCGCGGGCTATACTTGTTTTCATCTATATCTGAGGTCTCAACAAAGAGGGAAATTTCTTTTGCAAGAGAATCAAATAGCATCAGAGAATAACGGGACATTCCTTTGGCTGTCAAAGAGTCAATCACAAACTCTGCCTTGTATGCAAGCTCTACAGCACACATCCACACACTATGGAGCTTCTTATCATGCCAGTGGTGATCCTGAACATTCTCAATGAATGATTTCAAGGATTGAATGCCTTTCTGCACTTTCCGAATGTTATATTGAACTGAACAAGTTGAATCAACATCTTCACTACCTAGTTCCTTCAAGCTTCCAAGCATGAGATCGAAAAGTTCCAGCTAATTGGATGCCAGCAAGTTAGATGGCAACGTTGAGCTTCCAACTTCAACCATCATGGAGTCGATTCATCCAACTAAATCAAATATCCAGAAATCCATGTCTCTAGCTAAGCTTTCTTCCCTCCCGAGCTTATAAAGTTGAAAAATAATATCTGCTGCTTCATATACCACTTCTATCACATCATTCTTCATGCCTTGAGGTAGGCCATGAAACTTCTCTAGCTGCTGCTTCAGAATGGTTCTCAGGAATTTTAGTCGCTCACCGAGCATCTGCATTTGAAGCTCCATAGAAACCAAATAATCAGAACCCCAATCTAGGAGCTCTGAAAGAATATGCAGCAAGGACTCAACAAAATCCCCAACAATATGAATATCAGGCTCATCTTTTATTGTAAGAAGTGATAATGATTCCTTGGAGGTTGTCAAGGTGTCAATATATTTTTGGGAGGCTTGATCTTCAGTAGGTTTGACGCTCTCCAGTAACTCGGAACTTCTTAATTGCAGATCATTGTAGATCTGAGTATCATCTCGGAAAAACCAGCACGTGTAACAAAGGTTTGCTGCCCTGACCGCATAAATTTGACAGTGGTTCAGATATTGTTGAAATGGCAGAAGATCTTCCACTCCCATGGTTGCAAAGTGAAAGAAACTTTTCAGGAACACTAACTTCTCTTGTAGGGGTTCAATCAGGTTCTCAAGTCTAGGATCACAGGCTTCGCCCCAAATGATAATATCGGCCAAGGTTCTTGATAGAGAGTGAAGAAATTCCCTAAGCTCAAAGGCAAGCCAAGGAAAACTAGGAACTCTGATATCTGCCATTCGAGTATACAACTCATGAATCTGCTGCCTGTAATTTTTCAGGGATTCTTGGAATACGGAGAAGGCTTCTGGCAGTTCATGATGGAGCAAAGCTTCCTCTAGTCTAAGAAGAAGATAATAAAACTGCAATGCCTTTCCATAGATAAGAGACTTAACATCAGAAGCAGGAGAGTTTGTGCTCATCTGTTTTCTGTAGTTTATGAAACACAGAAAGAATGTCTCTGTCATTTTCAACTCCACCTTGAGCACACTCAAACTATGGTTGGACCCAGGGTAACTACTCAGCAGATGTTGAAGTTTAGCCAGTATGAAATCAAACATAATCGTATTCCACTCGCATATATGTCCCTGGAAGCTTCTCACCGTTTCCCGGAATCTGGAGATTTCTTCGGCCAGCACAGAGAGAATTCTATCCTCTGATCCGAGTAGGCCAAAACAATTCTGCAACTTTTCAGAAAATGGAGTCAGAATGGACAGTTCTTCACTGCTCAAATATCTAGCAGATGGGAGGGGCGTTTGGAGGTGTCTCAACTCCAGCTTCAGATTATGGAGACCAGGGTAATCATGCACCAGCAATTCCAGTTTACAGGATCTTATCGATCAAGGTGAGTGTGACCTCCATGGTAATGGTACCTTTGGTCATTTCTCCACCCAAAATTTCTCAGAAACCTTCTCCTGGCAAGTTGAGAGGGGAAAAATTCATCAGCAAAGGTACACTAACAATTTCGTGCTCACACAAGTGCACAAAAATGAAAAAAGGGGGAGTAGGAGGATGATGTTTACCTCGTCCAATTCAGATAAATATGGTGAAAAAATACTTGACAGAAACCACTCTCTACTATGATGGATGTAACCTGTGGAGGAGATGCAGATCAGAAACACTGAAAAGCTTGATTTCGTTCTTCTATGTTCAAAAAGGTTTACACTATTATCTAGATGATAATTTTCATATCCTCACAAAAAAGAAGAAGAGAGATTTTAACAGCTTAAACATTGCTTACCAATTCTATCTCTGTATACTTCCCCCAACCCACCTATTATTATCCACCAAATAAGAACAAAGGAGGCTTTAAAAGTTGAAAACCATAGAAATCTTATCAAAATAACCTGCTGGTGGAGTCCAGATTCAAGCTGATCCTTATACGCGACCAGGATTGAAGAAGCTTCACTTTTGAGGTCACTCTCTCCCAGTCAACATACCGCTCCCGAGAACCAGGAAAAGGCGCTACTGTTTATCATATACTAGATAAACCCCGTGCAAATACATGTAACTCGGCGTCGTGGATGATTTGTTAATTAGTTCAATTCAGTTTGATTTTATATATTTTAATTCAAGTTATTTTAAAAATACAAAGATTAATCTAGCTTTTTAGTTATATTATTTTTATTTTAAATAAATACATTATTAAATTTTACATAAGTTCAATTAAATTAAATTAATTTATTGTAGTACCATTCATACAAAAAGTGCATGGAATAAAAGAATTGAGGTTTGGCTGTTGAGAATAATTGACTACAAAATTTACTGGGAACATGAAGTAAGGATCATTTTCATAGAACAACAACATGAAACCATGATTCTCCTGGAAAGCAAAATCAGAGAATCTGAAAGAAGTAGCAGCCTGAGCAGCAACAACAACAACGACTATTTCTTCTTGCTTTGCTTGCCTTCCTTTCTTCTGATAATCTCATCATCAGCATACTTGATACCCTTTCCCTTGTACGGCTCAGGAGGCCTCTACTTCCTGATAGAAGCATCAAACTGACCAATTGCAGACTTGTCGTACCCGCTCACAATGATCCTCGTGTTCTATTCGACTCGCAAAAGTAAGAAAACAAAAGCAAAATCAATTAGTTACCATTCAACAACAAATTAGTCTTAATGAGCATTAGTGAATACTAAATTCAGTTTAAACATCAAAACATGCTTCATACCAGCAGCAAAAACAGCTTTATTTTCAGTATAAAAATAACCCTAAAAGTGATCAGTTTCTGCAGCAAAAAGAGAACATCTAATTCAGCAAAGTGGCAACCTAATCAAGCTCTACTTTAATAGCAAAGATAAACTTCTAATTCAGCAGCAAATATGGCATACTCAGGTTCTACTTAAGCAGCAAAAATATACATGTTTAAATTCGACAAACCTAGTTATTCGTTTCCACCATTTCCTTCATGTTATTTTTCTCTAGACGTTGAGGGTTCAGCTAATAGGGTTAAACTCATTCAGCTAACCTAAACCTAGAGTTAACCATCAAGGCTTCCTCATCTAATTCATGATGGCCAATGAAAGAGTTTCCCTCGTCAAATAAAATCTACAAAACACACTAAGTCAAAATCTGTGAAAAGCTCAGACAATACTCTTTTTGATAAATCACTTCCAAATCAAGCAAACAACGCTATAAAAGATCATCACTTTAAATGAAGGCAAAGGAAAAATAAAACTGACCTTTATCGATGCATAATATGATATGTTATAAGCTTCACAACCACAAAGGTTAATATATATCCTGCAAATAAACAACACATTCATCATTACTTCTCCGCCACTCCGCCGCCGCTAGCATAACCGTTCCCCTGCATATTGTGGCGCATTCTTTGATTAGTAACAGAACTTGATTAGCTGGAAAGGTTTAAAAACAACGAGTTTTACATTTGATGACGTTTTCTGAGTGCAATGCCGACAATCATTCATCCTCCGTGACGAAGGCACGTTATTTCTGAGGCTCGGGAAAAGGAGATTGTCCCCCAGTCTTCACGTACGCCAATGACAGAAGTCTAGTTTGTTGTCAATTCAGTACATGATTTCTTATGCTTTTCAAGGAATCTCCTAAGCGGCATAGCAGTTGCATGTTGAGCTGAAGGGCCGTATTTATAAGTGGACAACTCTTCATCAACGACTTGTTGATTGGGAAGCAAATTGAATATAGCATGCCTGCAGAGCAGAGAATAAAGAGCAAGTGTTCCACCTGAATTTCAAACAAACAAACATCCAGTTTAAAAAAGTTGCTGGAAAAGATGATCGAACACCAAAGACGAAAAACTGAAACATACTATTACCTTTGCCATTATCGTCCGCACTCAAAACTATAAGCATATATTTGAACAAAGGCACAAGCGTCAAGGTCCAAAAAATGAGAGATCTCCGTAAACCACCCCGGGGCCCGGAGAGATTTGGGAAGTTTGGGAAAGAATTGTTTTAATTAGAATCATTTTTTTTATTAATTCTATAATTAGAAGTTGAAGAGCCCGGTGTAAAGATGGATGTACCTGAACGCTTAGAAAATCGAAACTGCAGTATTATAGAATTTATTTCGGAAGTCAAACGGGCTGAGAAGTCAGTTCCGTGAAGATAGTATCAAAAATATTTTAATTAAGTTATTTTTAGTAAGTGTATGGAATTATTGTGAGAGGATTTTTGTGAGTGCGCCACATGACAAGAACAACCTCCTTTAGTAGATACTAGTATAATTTCCCAGCCGATGCACGGATATTTAATTAAAAATTATAATTATCAAATATATATTAGAAAAATAGTAATTTATTCATTAACACACATGTATGTACATACACACACACATATGATACGAATTTCATAGGATTGAAAAATAATTTAATACCCATTTTTAAACACATTAAAATATATTTAAAAGTGATTAAAACCATCACTTTGATACTTTGGCATATATAGCAAATACAACATGGTTGATGCTTTAGCAACATATATGACAAAACAAATATCCACTTCCAGTATGAAGATGATACACTCGTAAAACTTGCACATTAATTGATTATAAATCTAAACCGATGAAAGTTAAACTTGCAATAGATAAATGCAACTTACTTATTTCAAAATGAATTATTACAAAAAAAAACAATGCAACTTACTTTCAAAATAAATATTAAAAAACGAAAGAAAAGATGAGTACGAATCGGTCTATGCACATACTTGTTAACCTGCCATAATCTCTTAAATTAGATCAAAATTGTTCCTACATATGAGATGAAGATAATTTTTCTTGAATGTTTAAGAACTTAAGTTGTTATTTCCTTTAATGTCTTTTAAATTTTATTTTAAATAATGCTGCTCCCCCACCACTGTGCCTATAAACAATACATAAAAATGCTTGAATTTGACACACAAACAGACTTTTCAGCTAAACTTGACGCTCAAGTGGTCACATGATCGGAACAATATGTGATCGGAAGAAAGAACTTGAAGAATAAAAATAATCTACTATGGGTTTTCTAAAATCGAAGAGAGTAAAAAAGAAATTTAATTTATATTAAAGAATTCTACAATTTTAAATCGTGCCATTAGAAATTTAATTCACGTCATGAATTCTTAAGTTTTCTACCCTTTTGATATGAATATTCAGTTTTCTACCTTTCAGTTTTTGCAGTTTAGAATAAAAGGGAAGTAGAAGAATAGTCCAGAAGTGTTGGGAAAATAAATGGAGTATTGAGGGTGGAAGGAATGAATTAAATTAGGGAGAGGTTGAGCTGAAATTTAGTTGATTAAAAATTAATGAAATTAAATATTCAATTAATGTTGAAACGGATGAAATGCGGTCTGAATTGAATTGAAGGAGGAGAAGATGTTCCTACGCATCTCCCGGGGAAAGTTACGATCCAGGTTTTGAAATTAAATTTGAATAATTTTCAATGAAATAATTACAGGTTATAAAGAAGAATCGGTGCATAAATTACCATTATGAAAATAAAAAAGAATGTGTGAGGATGATTAAGTGCATCATTTATTTCCGGGAACGTTATGGTGTAGTGTAAGTTTTAATAATTTAATTTAAGTGCCTTCAATTTTTTTTAATTTTAGTGAAATAATTGCAGTTTCTAAAGAAGAAATGGTGACTAAATGCAAAAATCAAATACCAAGAGTCACCAGCAACATAAGTATTTGTAAAAGTGTGAAAATCTGAACTTGTAGTATAAATTATTCAAATACGAAAACTAATTACAACAATCCCTTTAAAACAAATCAAATTACACAAAGTGCTGACCTTTATAATATTTGAGAGTATTACTACATTTGGTACACTGAACTGAGTCTATTTGAACCATTTTGTGGCCACCCATAATTCTATATGGCGTCTTGATGAACCATAATCATGAATTACTCGGTCTCAAAAAGTACAAAATCTACCCTTAAACTGTGTGTCATCTATATAATTATGAATTACTCGGTTTCAGAAAGTACAAAATGATTCCAGCCGGTGTCTGCACTGGAAAAGCTCTCCAAAAGAAATTTAATTTATATTAAGGAATTTTACAGTTTTAAATCGCGCCATTATAAATTTAATTCACGTCATGAATTATTCAGTTTTATACCCTTTCGATATGATTATTCAGTTTTATACCCTTTCGATATGATTATTCAGTTTTCTACCCTTTCAGTTTTTGTTGTTTAGGATAAAAGGGAAGTAGAAGAATAGTCCCCTTCAAGTTTTTGTTGTTTAGGATAAAAGGGAGTAGAAAAATAGTCCAGAAGTTTTGGGAAAATAAATGCAGTATTGAAGGTGGAAGGAATGAATTCAATTAGGGAGAGGGGGTTGAGCTGAAATTTAGTAGATTAAAAATTAATGGAATGGAATTAAATATTCAATTAATGTTAAAACGGATGAAATGCAGCCTGAATTGAATTGAAGGAGGAGAAGATGTTTCTACCCATTTTTTAGGGTACGTTACGATCCAAGTTTTGAAATTAAGTTTGAATAATTTTCAATGAAATAATTGCAGTTATAAAGAAGAATCGGTGCATAAATTACCGTTACGAAAATAAGAAAGAATGTGTGAGGATGATTAAGTGCATCATTTATTTCAGGTAACCTTATGGTGCGGAGTAAATTTTAATAATTAAATTTTAGTAAATAATTGCAGGCTATAAATAAAAAAGGGTGACTAAATGCACAAATCAAATATCAAGAGTCACTAGCACCATAAGGTCCATACTATTTGTAAAATAGTGAAAATCTAAACTTGTAGTACAGATTATTCAACTACGAAAACTAAGTACAACAATCCCTTCAAAACAAACCAAATTACACAAAACAAACCAAATTACACAAAGTGCTGGCCTTTATAATATTTGAGAGTACTATTACATTTGATGCACTGAACTGAGCATATTTGAACCATTTTGTGGCCATCCATAGTTCTATATGACATTTAGATGAACCATAATCATGAATTACTCGGTCTCAAAAAGTACAAAATCTAACCCTTAAAATGTATGTCATCTCCATAATCATGAATTACTCTGTTTCAAAAAGTAGTAAATCTAACGCTTAAACTGTGTGTTATCTCGATCATACAAAAAAGAGTACAATTTTTAACACATTATAATTCACAAGAACATCTAATTCAAAATAACAAAATAGAAAACAAAAGTTGTGATGCACAAGGTGTTGTGTTGAGCTATCACTCAGTTGAGCCGGATAGTATCAATAAGATGGTAGCTGATATTGAGACTCTCGAATGCCATATCATTAGTTCCAGAAATGCAAAACATTTTTGAGGTACCATAGGGAATAGGATCAAGGCCAACAAAATAATTTTGCAACCATTAGACAATTCCTTTCAAATTGGCGGTGGCAAACAAATGCATTCTATAGAATTCGCCTCCCTATTCTCTCGCACACTCACACACCACTCTCACCGCCACCCCGATTCACATTCTGGAACAACACCTGAAGCTACAGTTCTAAAAATCAACACAGTTACCATAAGAAACAATAGCTTTAACATCATCCCTCTTCGTTGCCTTGACGAACTTCTCCTTGATTCCAGCAAGAACTGAAAAAGACCGAATCCAGAAGTTAATAAACCTCAATAGAAACAAAAAATCTAGAAAAATCAACCGGAGCATTCAGTAATTTCTGGAAATAGAGAGGGAATTGACGGGAGGGATTGTAGATGGAGATGACTGCAACGCCGTCGTTTCCGACCTCCATTCTGAACTCCATCGTTCCTAGACCTTATATTATATTTTATATTTTATATTTCTGACTGCACCGCTGATCGCGTCACCGTCGAACTACCGCCACGCCACCGTCGCGCCACAGTCACGGTTCACAACGAACATGTATTCTCCGTGAGCATTGGTCTGGTTCTTCAAGTCCACCGAGAAGGTCTTGTCGTCTTTAGACTGCCTGGCTCTGCACCGGAGCTGCAACTGCCCTGCAAATACATAGCAGCATAACATCAAACCAGCATTATTATTATGTCAATTTAGTTCCAAGCAGTAGGAAATCCAGCTACATTCAAACGGCGCCTAACTAATTACAAAGTTGACCAACAGTGAATCTAGGTCTCAGTATAGGTTTCAATGCTCAAAACAACTCTCCATCACTATATCTGTGTCAAATTGAGTAATCTAAATCATAAAAGCTTCAATTCATAGCCTAAACATTGGGATCTAATTACATTTGGAGTGATTTAGTAGCCTAATTATATTTTATTCAGACTGGCTATTCAAAATTAAGTAAAGCTGCTTAGCACGCACACTCAGAAACTCAGATCCAGATCTGAAAACCTTTCATCTACTACAAACTAAACCGGCAACTAAATCGAACTAAATCAGTAACAGATGAAAAGAAGAGAAGGCGTACCGCGAATGTACTGGACGGGCTGAACCTCATAGCCGACGCGGCAGTATTCGCAGAAGAGCTTCCCCATGATGATGAAAGACGGCGGTGCTGCGGTGGCAACGGCAGCGACGGCCAACAGTCCGAGCAACACAAGTAATCACCGGCTGAGCTGTGCCGGAAGCTGAGGATTCCGATTCGATCGACGACAGCGCCACCCCCGTCCCCACCTAAACCGGAGATGCTAGCGTTGGTGGTGGTGGTGGTGGCGGCGGATTCTTCCACGGCGGAAAATGAAAGAATTAGAATAGAAGTTTTACATACATGAATATAATGGGGACTGGAACGCGATCAGGAGTCTAGGGACCTCGTCAGCGGCAGGAACGTATTGAAGGCGGAAGAGGGTTTACCGCACAGTGAGGAGCTGATCCGTTTCCCCTAATTAGATGAAGTAATTTAATGTGATGGAAGAAGAAGAAGAATAATCGACGGAATCAACTATGAAACGGAATCAATCCGAATTGAAGAGGGGAGGCACAGAAGGAAAATAATGGGTTCATAAATGGTAAGTGGGGAGAAAGAAGCGGAAGAGCAGGATTAAAAATAAAAAACATTTAAAATAATTAGATAAATCTTGCTGAGGTGTCAATTTGTGGTGAGTGCAAAATTAAATTCAAAATTATGAGAAAATTAGGATTCATACTCTTTTAAAGAGTAGTATAGATTAGATAAACCCCGTGACTTTGCACAAAATATACATGTAACTCTGCATCGTAGATGACTTGTTTACTTCAATTCAGTTTGATTTAATATATTTTCATTCATTTATTTTAAAAATACAAAGACTAATCGAGATATTAAGTTATATTAATTTCATTTTAAATAAATACATTATCAACTTTTACATAAGTTCAATTGAATTAAATTAATTTTAGTATAGTACCATTCTTATAAAAAGTACATGGAATAAAAGAATTGAGGTTTGGCGAGAATAACCGACTACAAAATTTACCAGGAACATTAAGTAAGGATCATTTTCATAAAACAACAACATGAAACCATGATTCTCCTGGAAAGCAAATTCAGAGAATCTGAAAGAAGTAGCAGCGTGAGCAGCAACCACAACAATGACTTTTTCTTCTTGCCTTGCTTGCCTTCCTTTCTTCTGATAATCTCATCATCAGCATACTTGATACCCTTTCCCTTGTACGCCTCAGGAGGCCTCTACTTCCTGATAGAAGCAGCAAACTGACCAATTGCAACTTGTCATACCTGCTCACAATGATCCCTGTGTTCTCTTCGACCCGCAAAAGTGAGAAAATATAAGCAAAATCAATTAGTTACTGTTCAACAATAAATTAGCCTTAATGTGCAGTGGTGAATACTAAATTCAGTTTAAACATCAAAACATGCTTCATACCAGCAGCAAAAACAACTTTATTTTCAGTATAAAAATAACCCTAAAAGTGATCAGTTTCAGCAGCAAAAAGAGAACATCTAACTCAGCAAAGTTGCAACCTAATCAAGCTCTACTTTAACAGCAAAGATAAGCTTCTAATTCAACAACAATTACGGCATACTCAGGTTCTACTTCAGCAGCAAAATATACACATTTAAATTCGACAAACCTGGTTATTAGCTTCCACCATTTCCTTTATGTTATTTTTCTCTAGACGTTGAGGATTCAGCTATTAGGGTTAAACTCATTCAGCTAACCTAAACCTAGAGTTAACCATCAAGGCTTCCTCATCTAATTCATGATGGCCAATGAAAGAGTTTCTCCCGTCAAATAAAATCTACAAAACACACTAAGTCAAAATCTGTGAAAAGCTCAGGGGCAGACAATACTCTTTTTGACAAATCACTTCCAAATCAAGCAAACAACACTATAAAAGATCATTACTTTAAATAAAGGCAAAGGGAAAATAAAACTGACTTTTATCAATGCATAACATGATATTTTATAAGCTTCACAACCACAAATGTTAATAACCAGCAAATAAACAAAACACATTCATCATTACTTCTCCGTCACTCCGCCACCGCTATCATAACCGTTCCCCTGAATATTATGGCACATTCTCTGATTAGTAAGAAATCTTAATTAGCTGGAATCATAACTGTTTCCCTGAATATTAAGGCACATTCTCTGATTAGTAACAAATCTTAATTAGCTGGAAAAGGACGAGTTTTACATTTGATGACGGTTTCTGAGTGCAATACCGACGATCATTCATTCTCCGTAACGAAGGCAAGTTATTACCGAGGCTCGGAAAAGGAGGTTGTCCCCCAGTCTTCACGTACGCCAGTGACAGAAGTCTCGTTTGTTGTCAAAACAGTACAGGACTTCTTCTGCTTTTCAAGGAATCTCCTAACCGGGCATAGCAGCTACATGCTGAGCTGAAGGGCCATATTTATAAGTGGACAGCTCTTCACCAACGGCTTGTTGATTGGGAAGCAAACTGAATTTAGCATACCTGCAGAGTAGAGAGTAAAGAGCGAATGTTCCACCTGAATTTCAAACAAACAAACATCCAGTTTAAAAAAGATGCTGGCAAAGATGATCGAACACCAAAGAAGAAAAACTGAAACACCCTATTACCTTCGCCATTATCGTCCGCACTCAAGACTATGAACATGTATTTGAGCAAAGGCACAAGCGTCAAGGTCCAAAAAATGAGAGATCTCCGTAAACCACCCCGAAGCTCTGGTAGGCCAGGAGCAGGTTCCTGTAAATATTCGCTCAGGGAACCTGCAACACGCATAAAAATCAATCGGAAACCCAAAAAATCTCGTGATCAATTGAATAACACAGAAAAATAGAGGAGGGCTACCTTGACAGGCACGGCGTCTCCGTCCTTGTCATTGGCATCCACGTCTCCTCCGCGGTCGACATCAATGGAAAACATCTCCGCTGCTGATCAACCAACCTCAGAAATAGTGAATTGCAATCACAATTAATAGACAATCAAGGAAGCAAGCAGAGAGTAGATTCAGTCAGGAAGAACTTACGTTGAGGGTGGAATTGGGAAGAAGGGGATTGAGAAACCCTAGCAGATATGATGATTATGATGATGATTAGTTTCAGAGAATGGGGGCTGGGTTATTATTAGTAGCAGAACTGGTAGCATGGATTGTGGAACATGACGAATTCAGCAGTATGAATGATCAGGGTGACGACAGCATCGCGATTAGAAGTCATGAAAGCAAATCAAAAGAGGATTTTGAAAATATTTTTAAGAGAATGTGAAAGGGTAATTTGCAGAAGAATCTGGAGAGATTTGTTTTAATTAGAATTCATTTTTGGCAAAGTCTCTAAAAAGTCCGACTTTCCTAAGTGTTATGGAACTACCACTATATATTTAAGGTCAAGTGATACTATTTTGTGTTAAAACATTGATAGTATCAAAGTGAACATATAGTAAAACATGTTTTAATGCAAAAATTTATGAATTTACATTAAAACATTAATAAAATTCAAATAACAAATTTTACAGTTCAAATTAAAAGGTACACTGTATAAGTTAAAACGTATAAAGACTTTTATGGAAAGTCAGGAAAGTTGGACTCTCAGGAGACTTTCTCTTCATTTTTCTATTAATTCTTTAATTAGAAGTTGAAGAGCCCAGCCCCAGTGTAAAGATGGATGTACCTGGACGCTTAGAAAATTGAAACAACAGTATTGAGGAATTTAATTCGGAAGTCAAATGGGCTGAGAAGTCAATTTCGTGAAAGATAATATCAAAAATATTTTAATTAAGTTATTTTTAGTAAATTTATGGATTTTTTGTGAGAAGAATTTTATGAGAGCGCCACGTGGCAAAAACGGTCTCATTTAGTAGTTACTAGTGAAACATGTTAGCTCAGGACAACTTTTTAGAGCACTTATGGTAAATTTCAAATTTGGGCTACATACCCTACTCTGTCATAAATTCTCAAGTTTTTCAGTTTTCAACTCACAGTCATACAGCTTGCCACGTCATCATATTATGTACACATTATATATTTTTGAACTCCAACTATGGTTCTTTTTAAATAATTTTAAAGACCAACAAATTTAGAATTATTTAATTTAATCGGATCAAATATTTTAATTAATTCCACTATTTATTTTATTCATTAATTTTTAAAAATATTAAAATGAAAATGGCTACATGCTTTAATTTTGATTAGTTAAAGAAACTAAAGTTAATAAAAATTAGCAAATGCTTTTGTGTTTAACATGAGTAATACAATTTGGTTGATAATTTATATACTAATTCTACTTTTTTGAATTTATTACATTCAATTATGAAACACTTAGTATAAAAATGTCATTGTTATATTCTAGTTTTGGTCCGGATATATATGTATATATATATATACAGACTAATTTTAAAATGTTGAAGTCATGACGTGGAGTAGTATGACCATCAAGTGCCAAATAGCAATGGCCTATTGGTCAATCAAAACAGCTCATGGGTTCCATTTTTCCAACCCAACAATTTTTCTCTCTCCCGGATTTTAAAAAAACTCAACTAAAAGCTTACCACTGTGAGTGGAAATTGGGTTTTTTGGTCATAAAACCTTCTCAAAAAACCCCCACTGCAAGTGCTCTTATTGGGAAGCCAAAGGCAATAAACGCCAAAATGTAAGCGGATCATTGAGCAAGTCCAACAGTTTCTCCATTCACATTCTCTATAAGAGCATCTTCAGTGGTAAGCAAGATGATGGTGTAGCTTGACTTGCCATGTCATTTTTTCAAGCAAGTGGCTTGTCATACTATTGTTTAAATTAGTGGTAAGCTACCTTAAATATTAGCTATTATGGTCCCACATGTACACAATATCTACCAAATTCTATTGAATTAGTTATGTAGGACACACACAAGCTAGTTGCTTGTGAAGGCAACCCTTCCTTGAGAAGGCTAATGACGTGGTAAAAAACAATGGTAAGCAACTAGCTTAACTATTTAGAAAAATTGCAAGCAAGTCCAAAAAACCAACCATTGGAGATGCTCTTATAGTGAAGCAAATCTCATATTCCCCATATTTTTTTACCTCAACTCCAACAGTTTCTCCATTTTTCATTCCCTATAATTTATTGACATTTTTCTAAAATTAAATCCATCATGAGATGGGGGAAAATATATAGGCTTCCCGAACCAAAAAGATCAACAATGTCATAGATATACATTGTGCCTAGGCACAAGGAACAAAAGCCCCTAGAAGCATATATAATGCCTCTCAAAATTGCTAACTACTAAAAGGCTCTCTAATTTCATCTCTAAATCTATTAGTGAATTGTATAACAAAACACAAGGCGACCTAGGCATGAAATCAGTAGTAACCTGGAAAAAAAATCTAACACCAGTAGTTGCAAGCTTGATAAGAGTGTAGAAAATGAAAGCCCCGGCCTGCTTTTGAAAGAGCCTGAGAACCATCAGAAGGCCCTGGCTTGAATGCACCACCTTGTAAGTTTGCATTGATCATCAGTTTTTGCAAGAGAAAAGGAAATACATTAGCAGTATCAGTTAATAACCCCAGAGATCCTGATAGCAGGAATCTGTTCCTCATCAAGCAATATGAGACTTTTAACATCAGGAGGCAAGGAGTTCCAATTATACATCTGAGAAACACCATTATTGTTACACAATTTCGAGAGCAGATCAGCAGGCTGATTTGCCTCTCTAAAAATGTGCCTAAATTGATAAGAAGGAATGGCCTCAGTTATAAGATGTAAAATGCCATATAATTTCCAGTGCCATGCAGAAATATTACCAATCATATCAATTGCTTGTTTGCAATCAGATTCAATGTCAACTGAAACAAGGTCAAAATTTTTTGCACAATTAATTCCAGCTAGTATTGCTTTGAGTTCTGCCTCTAAAAGAGAAACAACCTCACAAAAAATAGTCTGAGCAACAGTGACCTCTCCAGCAGAATTCCTAACAATCAGAGCTATCCCCACCTTGCCAAACTTCCATGAAACATCTACATTAATCTTAGAGCCAAATCTTGGCTTAGACCAGTAAATAGGTGTGATATTAGGTTTTGGGGGGATTTCAAGGGAGGAATGCATTTGTGTGAGGCAAGATCCCTATCTACTTCATTTAAAATGAAAATAGGCTTTTTAATAAGTGAGAAGTAGATGAGATTCTGAAGCTCCACAGTCATAAGCTGTAAATCAGGTAAGGTGTTCTCAAATAAGAATCTATTTCTGGCCTTCCACAGAATCCAACAGACGAAAATTGGACCTGTATGATTCAATCTATTATGAAGCTTTGATAGACCAGAAAAAGACCAACAAGTAGCTAATTTATCCCATAAATTATGACAGTGAAAAAAGACAGATCCACATATGTGATGCATTTGTTTCCATAGTGATTGTGATCTACTACACTCATCAAAAAAATGGTGTAGGGAGTCAGTGTGAGCACATAAACAACACTTAGAAACATTTTGAAATCCAAACTGACACAGAATATCATCAAATGGAATCATACAGTTTAGGAGCTTCCACATAAAAATAGAGATCCTTTTTTTTTGGATGGAAGAATTCCAGAGTTTGGATAATACAGGGAGGTTACCTGATTGCACCTTCAACTTATTGTAAGCTGACTTGATAGAAAATTGTCCAGTATTTGTCAAAGTCCATACCAGTTTATCTTGTCTCCCTGGTGTGATTTCTGCCTCTTGTATTGTATTAATAATATCTTGAGGGAGCACCTGAGACAGAAATGGAAGCAAGGTAGCTTTGTTTGATACAAAATTAGCCACAGTACAATGAAGGTGTGCTGGATCCAATGGCTCAAAAAATTCAATAAGAGGACCATGCTTAGTCCAGTTAGATTCCCAAAAGTTGCATTGGCCCTCCCCATGTATTACTCTTGTATTGGCTGAGGCAAATCTGTGTATTTTACAGATCCTTTTCCATATTTGGGATTTTCTGAGAGAGAGTGGGATAGAGGCTAGAAACTGAGTCCAGGGAGCTATTCCTAATTGATATTTCCACCAAAGTTTAGTGGAGAAGGCCTTAAGTGTAGTGGCCAAATCCCTAATTCCAATCCCATTCTGAGTCACTGGATGACAGAGAGAGCTCCACTTTTTCCAAGACTTTTTAGGCCCTTTTTCAGAAACTCCCCAGAAAAATATTGCCAGCCTCCTTTCAATCTTTTTCCTCATATGAGCTGTTGCTTCCATCACTGACCAGATGTGTTGTGGCAATGATTGCAGGCATGCTTGAATAAGGATTAGTTTACCTCCTGATGAAAGCCATTTATTTTTCCAGTTAAGTGTTTTCCTGTCAATCATTTCCACTATTGATTGGGAGTGAATATTTAAGGATTTACCACTGAAAATTTGTACTCCCAAATATTTAAATGGCAGATTACCATGTTTCATACCCATTATATTTTTAACCTGTCTGAGCTTAGAGTTTGATACCTTTGAACTTAGAAAAAATTCACTCTTTTCAAAGTTTATTTTTTGACCTGAGGTTTTTTCAAATGTGACCAGAAAGGATTTCATTTTGACAAGGTTGGATTTGGATGCACTGAGAAAAATGACAGTATCATCAGCATAGCTGAGATGAGAAATAGGAATAGAGTGTCTTGGCAGTGTGAAATATTTCATTTTTCCAGTGTGAAAAATATATGAAAGGCTCCTGGTGAAAGATTCAGAAAAGATATTGAAAAGGAAAGGAGACAGTGAGTCTCCTTGCTTTATACCTCTTGTGGCAGGGAAATAACCTACAGGCTTGCCATTAATTAAAATTGAGAACCAAGCATCAGACATGTTTTTAATAATGCATCCCACAAATCTGTCACAGAAACCAAATTTAAGGAGAATTTGTTTTAGGAACTGCCAGTTTACCCTATCAAATGCTTTCATCAGATCCAATTTAAGGATACAATTTGGTTCTCTGGCCTTCCTGTTCAAAAATCTGACCATTTCTTTCAAATAGATAACATTATCAGAAATATCTCTATTTTGGAGAAAAGTAGATTGGTTTGGGGAAATTAATTTAGGCATCAATGGTTTCAATCTTTCCATTAGAATTTTAGAGAAAATCTTGTTTGTAACATTGGAAAGACTGATAGGTCTATAGTCACTGAAGGATATTGGTATTTCTTTTTTGGGAATAATTGTAATCCAGGTGCTAGAAATACCTCTATGCATGTGAGACGTAGTTAAAAAATCATTTGATGCCTCTAATAAATCTAAGAAAATAATGTTCCATGCCTTAATAAAAAATTGAGCAGTGAAGCCATCAGGCCCTGGATTACTTGACTTATTAAGACGAAAAACAATTTGCTTCAGTTCAGGCAGTGACACTGACTTAGTGAGATCCTCATTTTCTTCCTGAGAGATAACAGAGGGTATCTGAGACAGAAAGTGAGAGGTAAAAAGATTTTGTTCAGGGTGTGGGGATTATGTAAGTAGATCGTGGTAAAAAGCAATAACTTCAGACTCAATCTCCTCATTATTACTCAACCACAGTCCCTGAGCACTTTTAATCTTATTAATTTTGAGTCTACTTCTTTTCTCCATAATTGAGTTATGAAAATATTTAGTATTCTCCTCACCTTCTTTCAGCCATTTCATTTTTGCCTTATATTTCCAGAAATTATTTTGCTCAACTAAAACCTTCTTCAACTGAGCTTTGGCATGCTTAAGTTTAATTAGCTCATCCGTTGAACTATTAGACTCAAAAACCATTTCCTGGAGATTTAAATTTTCCTCAGCCTTAATCACATTCTCATCCACATTACCAAAGACCTCTTTATTCCATTGTTTAAGGACATGTTTTAGGTTTTTAAGATTGAGAAAAATTTTGTACATTCCCTGACCTTCAGTATGAATATTCCATTGAAGATTGATAACCTCCATAAAATTTTCTCTTTTAAACCCGGTATTGATGAACCTGAAAGGTCTTGGGACTGAGGGTACATTACTTCTTATTCTAAGAAATAAAGGACAATGATCTGAGGTGTCTTTGTTGAGCACTTGGATAGAGGACTGTGAGAATTTTAAACTCCAATCATGAGTACACAGTCCCCTATCCAATCTCTCAAAAGTTAGCCTCCTTCCTTGTTCTCTAATCCTACCATTGGACCAAGTAAAGAAATTACCTACAGTATGTACAGGGAGTAAGGACATGTTATCAATAAAACTACTAAATTCCCTAATACTCCTGAGACTAGTCTTAGCATGGCCCTTATATTCACTGATGGATGCCATAGCATTGAAGTCTCCTATGTACATAGCAACTGGTGCAGATATAAGCTTAAGGTCAGACTATAAATCTTCCCTTTCTTTCCTGGTTCTCAAGCCATATACAAAAAACATCTCAGTAGATTGTCCCAGTATATGAAGTGACACCTGTACTTGAATGAACTGAGTATGGTCTAAAATTAAGGAGATATCTATCTGGGAGTTCCACATAAGCCAAATATTACAGTGAGTAGAAAACATGCAATTTTGGAATTGCAATTTATTTTTGTAGGTATCACATTCTGAGGTATCATGCTGAGGTTCAATGATACAAAGCAAGTCAATTTTATGAGTTCTAATAAGTCTAGTTAACCTTAGCATAGATGTTTCCCTCCCTCTAATGTTCCAGACAAGTGTATTAACTCCAATAGTTGTATTAATCATTTACGATTTTTTATGCTTTTAGTGGCCGTCCTAGTAACTATCCTATTAACCTGAGCAAAATAAGTAGGCCCTATATTTTTTTTAGAGTCTATAGAAATGTCACTGGCAGTGGAAGTAACAACCTCAGCATAGGAATGAATACTTACCTGAGGTGGATTCTCTTGAAGCGGAGGGGTTGCATTAGTGTCTGGTGGATCCAACACTTCTGAATTATGAATTTCTATAAGCTTGCTCTGATCAGACAGTTCAGACTGATCTCCCATGGTTGAGTCTTCCAGTAATAAAGGAAGGAATCTGTTGCTTCCTTTCCTTGCCTGAGAATGAAAGGTGACTTTGTTAGAAAACTTGAAATCTAAAGGAGCATTGGAGGTACTTGTGTGCAGCTGTATATTATCTTTTGCATAATTTTTTGCCTTTCTTGGAGTGCACCATGCCTCATCTTCAGGGCTAGTGTCATCACTAATGCTGATTGGTGGAGTGGGAGGAACTACATCAGGTGTCAGACTTGCAGAGATAGCAGCAGTAGACTCCAATACATTGGCATTCAAGTCTTTCTCAATAAGTGAAGAGGTTATAAGGACATGGTCTAATTGCTGAACCTTAGGCTCAGGGATTTCAGAGTCTGAAAGGACCTCAATGGTAGTATCAGTGAGAAGTAGAGGGGTGGGGGAGGTTGTAGGTTGGATTGAAATAGAGGGAGGGGAGAGGAAAGGTGAGAGGTGAGGAGTTAGATCAATCATTGGCTCCTTTCATTTTTTTTAGACTGGCTTATCTGCTGTTACTGTCTTAGCAACATAGACTATGGTTTGGTTGTGGAGGTGGCCTCTAGTCTCGGCAGGGAGCTTGGTAACACTAGAAGTACCAACCTCTGGAGCCTTATTTTTCAGATTTGGCTCATGTGGTTGTCTGGCTTTTGGAGGAGGAGGTTTAGTGTTTCTCCTGACTAATGGTTTAAGGTCAGGGTTTAGGATCCTGCATTCCTGCACCTCATGCCCTAATTTCTTGCAATGTCTACAGTAGAGTGGGAGCTGCTCATAATCAATTTCAAAATCAGAGTAGATAATTGTCTTGCCAGTTATGTTGGTTAAGGCTTCGGCCTCTACCCATTTTGAGAAATAATCGATGGCCACTATGAGGTATTTGAAGTTACCAGGGGCCGTAGGAAAAGGTCCGACGAGATCTATTCCCCATCGGACAAATGGCCAAGATTCTTGGATGGTAATCATATTCTCCCGTGGTACGTGGATCATCTTAGCAAATCTCTGACACTGGTGACAAGAATTGATATATCTTTTGGCGTCTTGTAGCATCGTAGGCCAGAAATAACCCATCTGTAGGAGCTTTCGGGTGACGGTACGTGGACATTGGTGGCTACCACAGACTCCTTCATGTGTTTCTTGTATTATGTGTTCCGCGTCGGAAGGCCCTACACACTTGAGTAGGGGTTGGAGGTATCCTTTCTTGTATAGGATGTTGTTGTGGATGACATATTTTGGAGCTTTAACCCGGATCTTCCGTGCAAGATGCTTGTCTTCGGGAAGGGTACCTGTTTGGAGGTATTCAATGTAGGGGTTCATCCATGTGTCTGAGATGTCAACAGCCATGATGCTACTCTCTTCATAACTTCTCTTCGCCAGGGTTTCCATTAGCAATTCTTGAGAGGATCTTATATTGAGGTCTGAGGAGGCAAGTTTGCTAAGTGCATCAGCCTTGTGGTTACCTTCTCGGGGAATATGATTCAGCTCATAATGTCGGAATTGATTTAGGAGCGGCTTAACTATCTCGAGGTATTTCTGGACACTGTACTCTCGAGTTTCGTATTCGCCTTTAACCTGTTGAACCACGATCTGCGAGTCACTGAAGATTTCAAGGTCCTCGACCTCAAGGTCCTTTGCTAGTTTTAGCCCCGTAATGAGGGCTTCATATTCTGCTTCATTATTAGTGGCTCGAAAATCAAAATGGAGAATGTAAGGATGGTCCTTTCCCTCGGGGCTGGTGAGTAAGACTCCAGCACCACTTCCCCCCGAGTTGGAGGATCCATCCACTTATAGTTGCCATTTTCCGGAGTCCGGAGTTGGGTTTGGTTTGTCGATCTCCACTGGTTCAACAGACTCCATTATGAAATCAGATAAGGCTTGGCCCTTGATGGCTGTCCGAGGTTTATATTGTATGTCATGTTCTCCCAACTCGATGACCCACTTCATCATCCGTCCCGAAGCGTCAGGCTTCTGGAGAATTTGCCTGATCGGGTAGTTGGTTAGGAGGACTATTGTATGTGCTTGGAAGTATGGTCTCAACCGCCGAGAAGCATGGACGAGGGCTAATATCAAGTGTTCGAGAGGAGTATATCTGGTCTCTGGCCCTTGTAAGGCCCTACTCACATAGTATATGGGATGTTGCGATCCCTCTTTTTCCTTGACCAATACAGCGCTGATGGCTAGCTGGGATGCAGATATATATAAGTAAAAAGTCTCTCCTTTATCTGGCTTCGACAATGTCGGAAGTTGCCGAAGATGGTTTTTAAGTTCTTGGAAAGCTTCTCCGCATTCATGCGACCACTCAAACTGGTTTGCCTTCTTAAGGATATTAAAGAAGGGTAGATGTTTTTCCTCTAATTTGGATAGAAAATGGCTAAGGGCTGCAAGGGACCCTGTCAGCTTCTGCACGTCCTTAACGGTTTTTGGAGGTTGCATATTTTGCAAAGCCTCTATCTTTTCGGGGTTTACTTTGATTCCTCGATTGGATACCATGTACCCCAGGAATTTTCCCGCTCCCACGCCTATGGTACATTTAGCGGGGTTCAGCTTCAAGTTGGAGGCCCGTAACATGTCGAAGGTTTCCTTTAGATCTTCAAAGAAGGCGTCATAGCTGCGGCTCTTTACTACCATGTCGTCCACATAAATCTCGAGGTTGCGCCCTATCTGAGATTTGAATAATTTGTCTACCAGTCGCTGGTAAGTAGCTCCGGCATTTTTCAATCCTAAAGGCATCATCTTGTAGCAGAAAGTTCCTCTGTCGGTTATAAAGGAGGTTTTTTCTTTATCTTGCTCTGCCATAGGGATCTGATGATATCCTTTAAAGGCATCAAAGAAGGCTGGTACTTGGTATCCCGCAATCGCTTCAACTAATCGGTCGATCGAGGGTAAGGGATAGCTATCTTTAGGACAACAATCGTTCAAGTTGGTGAAGTCGATGCACATTCTCCACTTTCCATCCGGCTTCTTGACCATTACTGGGTTAGCTATCCATTCTGGGTACTGCACTTTTTCGATTATACGGGCTTTAAGTAGCTTGCCTACCTCCTCCCCAATGGCTTCAACTCGATCTAGTGCGAAGATGCGTCGTTTCTGCTTAATGGGTTTTTGCGAGGGATTGATAATCAGGTAATGTTCCGCCAAGCGAGGGGATACTCCCACCAAGTTGTTGGTGTCCCAGGAAAAGACATCTATATATTGGTTGAGAAGATCTCGTAGTTTAGCCTTTATCTCGGGGGGTAGGAGAGTTCCAACCTCAACAGTTTCTGATTCTCCGAGCTGCATCGGCTCGGACTCGGAGTACTTGGCTGGTTCAACATTCTCCTTTTCTGGTTCTCAGATAGCTTGTATTGTGCATATTCGAGCTAATTGTTGGTCACCTTGGATTGTGGCAATCCCTTTGTTGGTGGGGAACTTCATCGCCAAATGATAAAGGGACCAGATTGCCTTTGCCTGGTACATCCAGGGCCTTCCAAGGATTATGTTGTATGGTGCCTTGGAATTAATGATCGTAAAGGTGCAATGCAAGGTTATACTCCGAGAACCGTCTCTCACATGCACCGGTAAAATAGTTTTTCCTAAAGGAATGATAGGGTTGCCAGTAAATCCTGAGATAGGGCTTGTGGGCGTGAGATTATTTTTGTCCAATCCCAGATGTTCATAACAACCGAGGAACATGACTTCTACTTCGCTTCCTCCATCCACCAGAACTCTTCTGATCATGTTATGGTTTATGTCGACCGTAATCACCAGGGGATCTGAATGAGGAATTTGATTAGGAACTGCATCTTCAGATGAAAAAGTAACAGTTCCGTCTAAGCGAGATCTTTTGCTCTCCCATTCCTAGGGAGAGGCTTCTTGCGCCGATCGATGCACACCATTGATGCTCCTTCTTGCTCCTTGGTTGTTGGCGTGGCTTGTCTCGTCATTGTTGATGCTTCTTACTCCTGTCGGGATCGAGAAACGGATTCGTGTACTCCCACGAAGGTTTTCAGCCGGATCAGCCATGAGTTAGAAGGTCGTATAGATCAAGATTAGCTTGCGGGTCCCATCGGGCGTGCCAAATTGATTGATGTATACGACCTGCTCTTGATCACTAACTCCACTCATGAACTGATCTGCAAAACAATGGCCCCGGGTGTCACGGGGATAGACACTCCGACGCTCAAGTCAGTATATTTTCTTAAGGCGTAAAGTATGAGATTAGATGGAAAGGTCTACCAAACCTTTAGGGTATTTATATGGCTACAATCCGTAGATCACCAAGATATGTATTTATGGTATGAATACAACTCTTATGAGAATAGTATTTGTATTACCATATATAATAGAAGTATATTTCAAACATGGTTGTATTACCATGTTTAGGATAACTGTATTACCATCTTTAAGAAGATGTATATTCCTTGTAGAACATTCATAATATACGCATTCCTTATAAGGATTAGGATTGATGGACCTGTGGATCCACCCTCCGCGTATCTCGAGCCCACGACCCTTCTCGGACCCTTGTCCGAGTATGAATGAGACTCGAATACGAACCATGGACTTATCAGATGTAACCGTTATTATATCGTTATCAGCAAAGAATAGTGCACAGAAAGTTGAAAAAGGGGGAACATAGATTGGGAATTGTGTCGGCAGTTATTTGGGTTTTAGAGAGAAGGAGGAGCAAATGCTAGAGAGAGAAAGATTGAAATAGGGTTTACATGTAGCAGTTTACCTGACTTTAGCACTGGATGAACAACCTCGTATTGGGGCTGCAATCTTCCCTAAGAAAAAAGGAATCACAACATACACTGTTGTATGGACATATAGAATTCACTAAATTAGCTGGTTATACAGAGGTTAGGCTCTCCCATTTATCATCACCTGTTATACAGAATCAAGAGTACATAGAAAAACTATTAACATAATTTAGACATGAATTCAAATACTTAGCTGCATACAAATTACAAAATCATCAATAGGTAAGGATATAAATCAGTTCAAAAGTACAGCTAAAAGGGAGAGAATATGATTAAATACTCACCAGAAAAACTACTTTTTTTTGCTTCCGTTTGCCCATTTCTGTCACATAACCAATCAGAAAAGCATACAAAATTGAAACTGCGATCCCTATTAAGAGTTACATAAAATTCACATAACATGCACATCCCTCATAAAAAAACAAAGCAAAACAACCAATTCAAATCAGCATATACGACACAAACACATATATGAAAGAATTGTCACTGGAGATAGATGGGGCGGGCATTTTACGGGGAAGCTTTATTAGTAGGCAGTGGTGAGGTTGGATTAACACCATTGACACTGAAGAAAGAGAGCAGGAGGACGCTATTGTTGATGCTCTCTGCTCCTTTGGCGTAATTTTGATAGAAGATTAGAGATGATTGGAGAAGCCTGGCTTCCTGAAGAAGATTGGAGAAGTCTAAATCGAGGTTTCATTAATGGGCAAGTTTTTCAAGAAGATTAATTTCAAATCAGCGTGGAGAAAAGGAGTAGACAGAAGCGTATTGGAGAAGGAGAAGAGGAGAGAATATATTTTATTTAAAGGTTTTTTTTTGAGTTTGGGGAATAATTGTGGAAGCGCCACGTGGCAAAAATGACCTCTTTTAGTAGTTATTAAGATTAAGATTAAGATTCGTGCTTTCTGGATGTACCTCTCTCTCCGTTCGGCTGTGCCTACGTCATACACCCTCCGATTCATTATATTTGGCACACTTTTTTCCAACTTTTTTTTCTTCCATTTTGATCATAAATTTCACATAGTGTGTGAATGTTAATATCATTGTATGAGATACTTTTGGATTCTCTGTAATACTTAGTTTTTAAATATATATTTTTATCATCTGTTATTATATGTAACTGAAGATATTAACGGTCAAACATGTCATGAAAAAATTTACGGTTAAACTGTCACTAAAAGTGAATCGGAAGGAGTATCAAATAGGGGATAGTCATTCACTCTAAAATTTTAGTCATATGATGGTAAGTTGTAGTTTTTTGTCTCTTACTTTTTTGTTCTTGTTTTTATAAAATTTGGTTTCAATGGAGCGGTTGAAGAGTAAGAGTTGAGAAAGTTGTGATCGCCAAGAGCAAACAGAGGACTAGGTATCAGGGATTTTCACACTTGCGGTTCGGCCCGACTGGACTGTTACTTGGACCGGACCTGGTCCAAAATTTTTCCGGGTTTGACCCGGTTATAACCTCTAATAAATATTTTTACCAAACAAAAGTGCTTCCATAAATTGAACTGCAGACCATTGTATAATGATCTCCTTACCACTTGACCACATTGTTATTTGTTAATAAATTGTATGAATATAATATATATGCTGATGTTCAATTTACTTTAAAAACGAAACATTAAGTAATGCTTTCTCCTTGCCATTGGACCACATTGTTGTTTGTTAATAAATTATATGAATATGACATATACGGATGTTCAGTTTACTTTAAAAACGAAATACTAAGTAATGCTTTTGGTAAGATTTGAACTCTGGTTGTATACTACAAAATGGCAAGTCTTACCACTAGAACAAGATTAATACTATATAAATATTGACTATCTATTATATATTACCACGGCTGTAGGTATCCTTTCTTGTACAACACACCATCCTTCAAGGCGTTCCCCTTCGCTCCAACTGTTTTGCCTCCGCAAAGTCCAAGGGCATCAACTCACTGAATAGATAGTTTCTTATCGGGGTCAGCCAACAGGGCGGCTCGCTTCGTATGACCATCACTTCCATCCCGTCCGTCGACGGCGTGCCAACGTCTCGACCAACACACCTTTCATCAGATGACTACAACTTGATGAGGGCGTCGGCCCTCGTATTTTCTGATCGCGGGACCCTTGTTACATCAAACTCTTCGAAATAAGTTGCTAGTTTCTTCACTTTGACGAGGTACTTCTGCATGGATGGCTCCTTAGCCATGCACAAAGCTACTGAACTGGTTCACGACCAGCGCTGAGTCACCGACGCATCGAGCAAGTTCACCCCCAATGCCTTGGCTATCTCCATTCCAGCAATTAGAGCCTTACAATCTGCCTTATTATTAGCCACCGAGAACTCAAACGGCAAGGCATACGTCGTCTCTTGCCCGTCGGGGTCCATCACCATCAACCCGGACCCCGAGCCTTCGACTCTAGATGCTTCGTCCACGTGGAGCTTCCACCAACCGGATCTATCCTCCCTACGATACTTCTTACCAACCGTTAATGTGATGGTTGAGTCGACAGTCGGCCTGACCGTTTTCTTCGGTACTTCCGCTAGGAAGTCTGCCATCACCTGGCCCTTGACCGGCTTTCGGGGACGTACTGAATGGTGTGCTCCCTTAACTCCACATCCCACTTGGCTAATCATCCCGACGACCATGGTTTAGCTAAAATAGCTTTCAACGGCTCATTTGTCAAGACAATTATCGGGTGACTTTGGAAATACATCTCAACCTCCTCGCCGAGTGCACCAGGGCCAAAGCCAACTTCTCTTGGTCCGTGAAACGAATTTCCGCCCCTTGAAGGATTCTACTCACGTACTACACGGGACGCTGCACCTTGTTCTCCTCTAGGACTAGTGCTTCATTGACGACCTCCATGGTAGCGTCCAAGTATAGAAACAGATTCTCCCCATCTGTCGGTGGCGATAGCGTGGGCAATATCTTGAAATGCTCATTCAAGGTTTGAAAGGCGTTATCCTCTGGCGGTCCCCGCTGTATCGCACCTCTGGACCCGATGCTGTTCTTGAGCACCTTTAGGAACGGTATTGACCTCTCCGCTATCCTGGATAGGAATTGGTTCATCGCAGCCAATTTCCTATTGAGACTACGGATGTCCTTGACTGTCCTCGGGGAGGCATGTCCACGACCGTCTGCACCTTTTTCAGGTTGACATTCAAGCCCTGGTTTGACACCGTGAGGCCCAAGAAATTTCCCGATCCGACCTTGAACTGGCACTTGGCCAGGTTTAATTTCATCCCTATCTCTTTCAGCCTGCACAAAGACTCGTCAACGTCCTCGATCAAGCTTTCAAAGTCTCAGCTCTTTAACACCATGTCGTCGACGTAGATTTTCACGTTCCGACCGGCCTGGTCTTGAAACACCCGGTCGACTATCCTTTGATATGTCGCGCCTGCGTCCTTAACTTGAACGACATTGTTATGACGGTGATTTTGGACTTTCCTGCCGTCTTTGATGAATGAGGACAAAGAAAGGCACACAATTTCTCTAACGTGAAACGAAGCTAAATTGATTCAAATAATATGAAACAATCCCGAAAATAGATGAGCAATAGGAGAAAAATACCGGGATAGTCTTGTGACAAACTTTGACAATGCTTCGAAGGCTTAGTTTTTTTAACTATGATTCAATATAAAACAGCATTAAATTTATTTATAAGGGTCTGTTTGCCAGAGTTTTTCTGTAAACAGTTTAGTTATAAGGAAATGTGATTTGATGAAATATAATAGGATTTAGTCATTATTTCAATACATTACACTTTATTCTGTTTCATTTCTATTCAATCATGTACAATTTAGTTCATTTTATGTGTCAATAATGATTTTTTACTATACTTACATTTTTTCAATTCAGTTCAAATAAATATATTTAATTTTTTTCTAGTTCAGTTCAATTCAACGTATTTATATATTTTCAGTTCAGTTCAATATTTTATACTTTTTTCGGTTCAATTAAGTATTTATATTTTTTTCCAGTTTAGTACAACTCAATTTAACAAGAAATAAGATCTAACGAATATGGCCTAATCTAAATTACTATTTCCCTTACGGCAGACGACCAAAGATTTGCTATCCACGGTAGGTTATATCCAACGATTGTAACTTAATCCTATTAATAATAATTTTCACATCTTTTATTTTTATTTAAAGTTTACCATATTTTACCATAGAACGGTCATCTAAATTAATATTCCTGTGTTTTTTTATTTTATCACCGTCTACCTTATCTTACTGTTGAAACTGCCATTTACCTTAGTATTCTTGTATTTCCCTTTTTATTTTACCGTGATTTCGAAAAACTATTTCTATGCCCACGATATCTTTCCAACTCTCATGAATTCCTCCAAAAACTTGCAGTAATCTTTATTATTTTATCTTCCTTTTTATTTCATCGTACTTTACCTTATTTGACCGTAGAAACTACAATTTACCGTAATTCTTTTATCTTATTTTAATCTAAATTGCTATATATTTCCTTAGTACAGACGACCAAATCTTCTATTTTCACCGTCAGATATATCCTACGACGGTAATTAAACCCTATTAATAGTAATTTTCACCGCTTTTATTTTTATTTTATCACCGTTTAACTTATTTTACGGTAGAAACTACCATTTACTTTAGTATTCCTATACTTCCTCTTTTTATTTTACCGTGGTTTCAAAATATTTTCTCTGCCCACGATCTCTTTCCAACTCCCATGAATTCCTCCAAAACAATAATGTTTATTACTTGCAGTAATGTTTATTACTTTATCTTTATTTTATTTTGTCATACTTTACTTTATCTTACCATGTAAATTATAATTTACTGTAGTCTTTTTATCTTAATTTAAATTACTATATATTTCTCTTAAAAGATCAAATTTCAACGTTTATTTAAACCCTAAACATTCTCTAAAAAGGGTCAAACTTCTCACATCTATTTAACCCCTAAAATATAGTAATTATCCTTTTTATTATCCTTATCGTTTAATTTTGTCACCGTATTAACCTTCCTTTAATATAGTAATTTTCTTTAAGTTTTTTCCATTTTAATTTTAATTTTGTCTTCAAAAATATATTTTATATTAATTCTCACGCAATCATGATGTCTATATAAGTTCCTAAATTATAGTACTGTAACTATCCTTTTTGTTTTACTTATCTTTTAGTTTCTCGTCCGTAATTTATTCTTTTATTTTACCTTTTAAGTTTTAGAAAAACGGTTTACACGATCTTGCATGATCGTTTCTTTTTCATCCGTACCTCCACAATATTACATGATTTTCGGCAACTGCTCAACCACCATCTTCTTCTTCCGGTTAACTTCAACATCTCACGTTTCATGTTCATTCAACCATAATTTCTTCGCTTTTTATCCCACCAAATTTCTCTCCCAGTTGACCCTTTTGATTTTAATTTCATCTTTATTAATGCGTGGAATTCTTAGGTATCCGTGTTAATTGGTTTCGAATTTCTTGATAAAATATTTTGCACTAATGCAGATAAAATTTTCTAAACTTTGGAAGGTATGAGAACAATCTTTATTTAAATGCTCGTCGTAGGTTGTTTCAACGTACAACAAGTTGTAATTTTTGAGGGAGTATACCCTTCAACGGATCCAACTCGAAGTATACGAGTTTCATTCATTCAATGCTCTATTTGTACGAGTTCAAATGATCAAAGTAAGTACTTTCAACTAAACATTGTGTATATTTGCATGATCATGTCTTCTTTGCTTGAAGTATTTCCACATCTTGAGGTTAATATTCAACGTATGTCTTTTGTTTTGGTTGGGATTTAAAGCGATGGGGATCATTATAATAGTCTCTAACTATCTTTGCTTCAGATTATGGTTGATTGTCTACAAAAAGACTATACTGGTGCATAAATCCTTCAAGAAAGATCATTTGTTCAAGATACATGAAATTATGTAAGTAGTATGCAACTACTTTCAAATTTAGTTTTGGTTTTTGGTTTTCTGTTTTATGTTTGCTTGGGTAAAAGTTTAAAGTAAGGGTGATGACTCTTTTCCATTTTGAGTACTTCGCAACGTTAGGAGATTTTAGATTATTGGTATGGTGCTTATGCTTCTTCTTCTTTTAGTTGTAATGCATGTAAATGAAGCTACCATATATAATAAAAAGATCATTATGTAGGCTAACTAACTTTATGCCTTGCGACAGTATAATAGTTTAAGGTCATCTAACCTTTTCTGCGTTGTTATCACTATTTATATTTTTCATTTGATTTTTTTTATTAAACCACCATTGGTGGAGGGATATTATATTTGGCATCCCCAAACCATTAAATTGACATAAAATAAAATACAATGATCTCCTCTATGGGAGGAAATTTGTAAGATTATAGAGAGGTTTCTAAAGATATGACAATTCTAAACCTTCTCTGTATCTGAAGCAGGAACTACAGCCTTAGTAGCTGGATACATCCATACTAATTCACTACTTCGATAGTGCTACCTAAAAAAGAGATTAATAGAATGATTCCTAAACGACTGACACAAAAGCGTCAAACTGCTTTGACAGGTATAATATCCCTAATTTGAAACATAAAATCTGCACTAAATGCTCAAATCTACAAGTGTATGCACGGAGACACCGATAGTAAATTAAAGAAAGTACCACGACTTGGATTTCTCCTCTACTGTAACTGCACACACCGAAACCCAATGGGTATTCCCAAAGAAAGAGGAAGGCGACAAACTAATGGGCAGGGATACTCAATAAATTTGTCAAAGCTATTTTGCAAAAAGTCAAAGTTTCAATCACCCATCCCTTAAAATCTATAAACTCTAACAAAACATAAATTTGAATAAAAGAAAAAAGAATCAACCCACAATCCTGTCCAATATGAAAGCATCGATAAAAAGACATCACCGGAATAAACCTGCGTGGCACATGGAAAACTCTGGCACAGCGCGTTAGCATCCGTGTGGGGCAACCGGTGAAGGACACACTGGTATGCCTGGCGGCGGCGCGTGGAGTACCGGCGGCAGCGCTTGAAAGTCCTGCTGAAGTCAAACGATACCTGATCGGACCAAAACCTGTCATTTCAGCCTAATTGGGCCATCTCCAGTTGAAACCATCCGAACCTGTCCTACCCGAGTCGACCCAACTCGACCCAAGCCGACCCGAGTTGACCAGACCCGAGCCGAATCCGTCGGATCCAGGCCCAGCCGACCCGACATAGCCTCAAAACAGTTTATGGAACCCTGCTCGTAGCCCCTTGCGGCACGATGGGTTGTGTCGGTGAAGTCCTCCGGAATCAGCCTCGTCGATGCCGGATCCGTGGTCTCCACCTGGTCGAGGGAGTCCCTCGGCATTGTAGATAGGCTTGTCCATCATCGTAGCTCCGAATACCGACTGTCGGTGCCGCGGCTCATCGTTCTTTGACCGGCCAAATCATCCCGGAGTCCTCCCGGACGGTTCGAAGCCGGATCCGAGGTCGGAGCCCCTCGGCGTGTAGATCGGTGTAGTCGGCTCCTGGCATCGATCGAGACCTGAAAAACGGCTTGTTCGGCGTTCACCTCAGCGTATTCCGACAGTGTTTCCGGCCGGATAGAGGCTAGACTCGCCGGGCAGAGGTGATTCCGTGCGGTGGCGACCCGCTCAAAACCGCCAATGGAGAGGTGGTCGGAGATTCAAAAAAGTGATGTAATTGTTCAATTGAGATGGGGTTTTGAATTGAGGGTTGGGGATGAGGTAAGGATATGTATACTAGGTTTATAGGGTGGGAGGGATGGCCTGCTCGGCGGCGAAGCGCCGGCGGCCACCCCGCCAGATTTGGATCTGAGAATCTGTTACTGTTTGGGGAAGGGGAGGAGAGAGCGTTTCTCTCAATGCCGAATGAACTTGACCTATATTTTTCATTTGATGGGCTTGATTTTTTCTTGCTTTCTAATTGATTTTTGAGTGATAATCATCTTTGATATTTACATATTTTAATTTATATATTAGAGAATATTAAAGAATTTGTGGTTGCTGAATTTTTGAATGTAAATTAGTAGTCGGTACGTTTATCTATGTTTGTATCTATGACCTATTCTAATTCTTGCTATTTTTTTTAAATCAAAATGAACTTTTCTCTGTTTTCTTGCAGGTTTGGAAAGATTTGTGACGTATGTGGGTAGACATCTTTCTTCTTTTGGATTAATTTGAGGAGTTTTAAACTATGAAGTTATTTATGTCATCCTTATCTTCTTACTATATGTAATTTATAAATAGAAAGTATGAAAAAAAATTTGAATAGGAATGTTTGTTTTTGAACTGTATACCACTTCCATGATGTGATGTATATTATTCATTAATAAATTATAAAATGTAAATTTAAAGTTAATGAAATTTAAATTAATAATTAAAGATTGCTTCATTTGTAAATTTGAGTGGTACGATAGTATTGTCTTAGACAATCAATTATTTCATCACTATTAATACTAATTTAATAACTATTTAAATCAGAATAATGCCGTAAATCGTGCGGCGGGTATAGAACTAGTTCTTATAGTCCCGTTTACGATGATAATGGTGGCTAATTAAAGGGGACGATGGTATTCTTAGTTTACAATAACGTTAGTTATAATATTTGGAGCACTTATAAATTTTGCAAATGTCCACTGTCCACTGAGATTATAACTCTTATAACTTAGTAGTAAAGATTCGAAAGGAATTGTCCATTCCAGCAACTTACGTCTATAAAATAAATGGAGGACCCAAATTAAACAAAATGCAGATCATGAGCGTCCTAGCAACTCTCATCACTCTCATCATCACTTCTGCTGCTGCGGATGACAGCAGGTGTGAGTGTCCCGAAGCTGATATTAATCGCGGCGGATTCCCGTTACATTTTGTATGGGGCGCGGGAACGTCAGCCTATCAGGTAATTAACTCTAACTTAACTTACTCCATCCGTTCGTCTATATTTATTTTATCGCACTATTCACTATAGCATGTTTGACCATCAATTTAGAGTATTACATCAATACAAATATAATCATGTGATATAGTTTTGGATTCTTCATAACATGTATATTCAAAATATAAATTTTTTACCATCATCTAATACATGTAACTAAATTCATCAAGGGTCAAATAAAATATCAAAACGGTCAATTAAGACAATTTTAATCGAACGGAGGGAGTATTGTGTGATGGTAAAAATACACTGTTTCTAATATTTAAATATTAGTATTTTGTTATCTGATATACTGATGAAAATTAACTTAGTTTGAGTTGAGAGATTTAAACTTTTTATATTCTTATTTAAGAGTGGATTGAAACTTGTAAATTTCGTCTGATCATCCAGGTGGAAGGCGCATATAAAGAAGGCGGCAAAGGTTTAAGTTCCTGGGATAATTTCACGCACCAACATCCAGGTTTAACTTAATCCTTCTCTTCTCCTAATAATCTGATCTTAATCTCAAATGCTACGAAGCATCAATATCCATAATACATTTTCTTTGACTAGAAGACTCTTATAAGAATGCAGTGGTAATTAAAAACAAGCCGAAAGAAAAATTTTCATTAATTTTTTGGATAAAAATTAAATTAAACGAACGTAGAAAAATGAATAAAGCAAATAATTAGTTAGGAAAAAGTAAGAATTAAACAATTTGAAATAAAAAGTTATTATTCCCCGGGTAGAGACAATTGATCATGTTAACTTTTATCAATTGAAATAAAATGAGCATTTATTCTTCTCCAAAGTGTCCACTAACTTCTCAAGTGAGTTTTGGAAGCAAGGTCAAAGGATGAGACTATTTCATCATTAAATTTATGTTAAAATAAATAAATTATCTGGGATAATTTGTATGTGTGTAAATTTTATTTGTCGTTTGAATTCAATTAATTCATTTATAACATGTAAAAGAATTAGCAAATGCATAAATATATAATATAAATAAGCTAACAACATAAACACTTAAACTAATTATATAGACATATTTATAATAATTTTTGTATTTAAATAGGTAAATAGAAGTATCATGTGTAATAAAACAAAAACATAAACTTAATTCAGTAAAAGTATTTTACAGAAGAGATTATCCCATAACTTTATGATATAACCTTCATCATAACAAACAGTTTTTCAATATAATAAAAATTTTAATACAAATTATCTGAATATTTTCAGTACAAAATATGCTGAAATGAAACAACTAAACTTATTGAAATCTTGTGGGTGCAGAGAAAATCACGGACCACAGTAACGGAGACACAGCTGTTGATTCCTACCATCGCTTTGAGGTTCGCTTTCCAACCCAAGCGCATTATTTCAGAACTAAATTATTATTATAATTGCAAACGATACATTAATTTATCACATGTTATTCTTCTAACTATCGTAAATTATTACATAGAACGGGGTACGTACCCCCAAATACATTTTAAAATGTGAAGATGTGTATTTAAATAAAAATAATTATGTATTATAATTTTTATTACTATAAATAATATATGAACAATTGTTAGTACATATTAAGGTACGATACACCCATAGATGGAGTACGTACACCCGTTATACCATATAGGAACTGTCTAAATGTTATATGTTTTCAAATAAATGATCATATCATGAATATGATCACTTTTGTGGTAGTTTCTTCTTTTATGGGGAAATTTCACATAATTACACACAATAATTGAATCAAGTGATCACCACTGTACTGGAATAAAGGTGTTTTTGCCTTTTGATGGCATCATAAATTAAATTTTCATGCTAATTTCACTGGTCAATTGAGTGTGCTGCTACTATAATATTTTCATGAAATATAAGAAAAACCATCAGAAATGTTTATTTTGTTGTGCAGGAAGACATTGAAATGGCAAAATATTTAGGACTTGATGCTTACAGGTTTTCCATCTCTTGGTCGAGACTGTTGCCGGGTGGGTAAAGAAATATATTATCTCTCTTAAAAATAAATAAATTACTACTAAGGATCCGTTTGCTAGAATTTTTCTGAAAAGCAGTTCAGTTCAATTCAGTATTTTTATTTTTATTTTTTTCAATTCAGTTTAATATTTTTAAATATTTTTCAATTCAGTTCAGTATTTTTAAATATTTTTCAGTTCAGTTCAGTATTTTTAAATATTTTTCAGTTCAATTCAGTATTTTTAAATATTTTTCAGTTCAGTTCAGTATTTATTTTTATTTTTTTCAGTTCATTTCAGTATATTTATATTTTTCAGTTTAGTTCGGTATGAAAAATATTTTTTAATTTTTCAGTTCGGTTCTATTCAAATAAATATATTATATATTTTTTAGTTATATAAATTTCTTCTATATTTTTTATTATAGATCTCTACAGTTTTTTCAGTTAAGTTCAGTTTCTGTTCAATTTAATTTGATCCAGTTCAATTCAGTTCATTTAATTTGGTTATGAAGAAATGTGATTTGATGAATTTCAGTTTCATTTAGTTGTATAATTACTATGTTCAATACCTTCAATTATATTCGGTTCAATTAGTGTATACTAGATGAATACAAGTTCATTGTTTGTGAATACGATAAAATGGAGCAATCTTTGTACGCTAGTTGTTCTATCATATTCTGAATACTTTTTGAACCAGTTCAGTTCAATTTAAATAAAATTAAAATAAAGTCTATTTCAATCATGTACAAGTGTATGTTGATCAATTTTAGTTTAATTTAGTCATACTGTTATTGTCTTGAATACATTAAACTTTACTTTAGTTTAATTCAATTTAGTTATAAGTAAATGTGATTAGATAAAATTAGTTGCATTAATTCATCATTTCAATACATTACACTTTATTCTGTTCCATTTCTATTCAATTATATATGTATTATGTACAATTCAGTTCATTTAATTTATTAATAATGAATTGTTTTTAGTATATTTAAATTTTTTCAATTCAGTTCAAATAAACATATATAATATTTTTTTCCAGTTCAGTTAAGTTCAATATTTTTATATTTTTTCAGTTTAATTCAACATATTTTAGTTCAGCTCATTTATATTTTTTTCAGTTCAGTTCAGTATTTTATATTTTTCAGTTCAGTTCAATATATTTATATTTTTTCAGTTCATTTCAGTATTTTTAAATATTTTCAGTTCAATTTAGTATTTTTTATTTTTTTTCAGTTCAATTCAGTATTTTTAAATATTTTTCTTTTCAGTTCAGTATTTTTAAATATTTTTCAGTTTAGTTCAGTATTTTTTTATTTTTTCACCATTTTCTTTAAATCCTTTGCTATTACTCTCTGTCAAAGTTGAAATTGTAAATTTTTTTTAAAGATATCCCACTTCAAGTTGCATGCCTTCATTTCATGGTAGTGCTCATTTATTTACCTCCAATCATTTTACTCACTTTATGGTCAAATTCAATCTCTATTATTCATTTTTCAATACTTAATTCAACTTCTTTTTTCTCTCCGCGATTTTCACTAAGATAGATGAAGTAATATCAATGTTGGCATTAATTATTCTCTAATTTCACACTTGCAGGAGGAAATAGTCTAGGAGGAGTAAACCAACAAGGAGTTGATTACTACAACAACTTAATAAATGGACTTTTAGCAAATGGTAATTTTTTTACTTTACCCTATTTAATTGATCCATTGGAAATATAATTTAGAAATGTTCGATTATTTGTCTTTTTACAGAGAACTAGTTTTTCCATCTCGCGCTACACGCGGGACGTCTCATGGGAAAACATGCACATGATTCTTAGTAGCAAAACTTATGATCAAAATAAGATCAAAATAACCAGAACACATGGTCTTGATTTCTATCCAAATTTCGTCTTCCTCAGAAACCCAATCAACGGGCCAGTCTTTCCATTCTCCACCGTTTTCGTCTTCGCCGTACTCTCTATATTGGAACCAAGAGTGTGTTCAAAGTGTTTTCGTAATGCTAATATTCAAGCGCATGAATTGTTCGATATATGGTGTTAAAAATTACCGAAGTTTCCTAAAATGATGATGCATATCAGCTTGTGGATCTATAAAATTAATAGTGTTTATTTGCTACTTTCAGTTTGAAATGGGGGCATTTTCGGTATTGTCAGACCTGCACAAGAAAAATGGTCATGCACGTAGAATTGCCGATTTTTTTCACCTCCAAAACAGCTAGCTGCTCCGCCTTTTCAAATTTTGTAGTTTATAAAAGTTTCATCAAGATTTGATCGACAATTCTAATTTTTGTCTAGGTGTCTCGCTATTATTACCCTATAATCTCTGAAATATCTGTACTAATGTATTGGACAAGAACATCGACAGAAGTTTGAATAGAAATATATAAATAAATTTAATAAGAGCAAAAATGATCAAGAATATGATTAATACAATGGCTTAGTAGAAGTGAAACCTTATTAGAGAGAGTATCCATTCTATCAATGTCTTAACCTGCTCTTTCTTCAGCTTCCTTGTCACCAGCTTGCCATGTCGTTGCACCAGATTCAACAACGTAGTCGGAACTCTTTGGTCGGTTTTGATGGTTATATTGGCTAAGAAAATATCCATTGTAGTACAGAAATCGCTTGTAACCTTGAACACGTTGAAAAGGTCATGCTTTCAGATTCCCTGTATCATAAGCTAAAGCCTGCAGTAATACATAATTCTTTACCCTTAGCTAGGCAACAAAGATTTCTCTTTGTAAATAACACGCATGAAAAACTAATGAAGCATCAATGAAGCCAATCACCAACAGCTGACTCATAGTTTGTGCAAGGCATCGTAAGTTACTTTATCTAGCTCAAATCCCGCCATTTTCATCTCCTCAAAAATCTCCTTTGCCTCCTCATTCAAAGACCCTCTTTTGCAGCAAGATATGAGAGTATTATACATGTACTCATCAGGCAAAACATTGGCTGCTTTCATACTCTCAAACAACACAATAATCTTATGCCAGGAATTCCCAATCTTACCATACACTTTCAACATCACATTATAAGTGATCAGAGTAGGAACACACCCTTCTTCCTCCATCCTCTTAAACACCATCACAGCTTCTCTGTCATCCCCCGCTTGCGCATCCGCCGAAATCAGGGAAGTATACGAATAAGCATCGATGGCGAAACCATCATTCTGCAAACTACGAATCATCAAAGCTGATGAGGTAACATCCCTTTCTTACCAAAGCATTGTACCACCACAGAAATTATGGAATTACTCAACATACAATACAAAGAAGCATGATTCCTAATCCAATTGTACACAGCGAAACCAAGTCACACTTTTTATGATGCACTAAACCCTTGACTAAACCCAGAAAATCAAAACTCAAAGCTTCTAAATAATCATCACCGCCATCTCCAATATTACATAAATCGAGAAGTACCAGATTGAGCGATAAGTTTGAACTGCGGGGAGATGAGGGTTTGAAGAGCCAGCTGTCCCTGTCGGGAAACGCGGTGAGCTGACCACGGTTTGCCTCTGTTGGGGTCGCGGTGTTTTACGATGATGTGCCGCCGTGCGCGGCGGATGAAGGGCGGATGAGTGGTAACGGGGTTGAAGAACTTGTGCCCCTTGAGCCGATTCCCATACAAATCGAAATAGGTGAGATTCGGGTTCCAGTACTTGAGAAAAACCCCGCAGAGATTCTCCTGAGAGATTGTGACCGATTTGAGCTTCCTCAAGCTTTCGAGGATGATAGTAGGGCCGCTGGCATTGACAGTTACTCAGGAAACGTATAAATCAGTGATATTGATGAGGCGGCTGAGCCAGACACGCCGGTGATTCGGTTGAGGGAGTTGATAGAGGTGAAGTTGCTGAGGTTTCTAGCGAGCTCGGAGGGGAAAATTTTATCCTAAATTTTTTATGGAAAAGTTTTCTATTTCATTGTAATCCTACAAAACTTACAAGTTTGAACCATCCCTCCCAACCATACCATTGTCTCTATTGTTTCATAGTGGTACTAACTTTTAACCCTCGTGTTATCCGTCTATAATGTATCTAGCTTGCCTTCTCATTCTAGGGAAGAAGCTGACGAGCTAAGATGAAGTAGTGTGACAATGAGCATCCATTCAGTTGCCAATACAAAACATATACAACAAGTAACTCAATAAGAACGATCAATTAAGTACTAAAACTATGGTAGCAGATCCCCTCAGCTTGTTTCTTTGTTCCCTTCTTAGACCCAATCAAGTTCAACTTATTTTCAGTTTAACTGCGGTGAACTGCTCAGAAGTTAACTGAAACACGCTGCAGTTAGTTGAAACCAACTACTGTTAGCATCATGTGCTTGAAACCAACTGATGTTCCAATCTAAATGCCCAATATGGATCATGTGATTTCAACCCAACATCATCCGTATCCCCTAGAGACCAAAGGATTTGGCTTTTTGGTGTCCTATGGACGGTGTGCATGGCTAGGCCACACACACTTGGGTGGCCTAGGGCTTAACAAATTTTACATGCCTAGGCACTCGCCCGGGACTTTACCAAATTTAATGTCCCCAGACAATCCACCTGGGTTGTTGAGAATGACCCTATTTTGCATGTCTAGGCACCCGTTTGGTGGCCTATGACTCAACCTAAATTTATGTACCTGGGCACTCATCTAGGTGACTTAAGATTTTTGCATGCCCGAGCCCCGCCCGGGACTTAACCAATTTAATGTGTCCGGCCTGAGATTCAACAAAATTTATTGTTGTACCCAGGCCACTCGCCGGACGACCTAGGTTTTAACCTTTCTTTCAAGGTGCCACATACGGGTAATTTAGGGTAATACATAACCACACCCGGACAATACTTTGCCACGGGAGTAAAGGCCGGGTTTCGAGTGGTTTCAAGGCAGGGTTATAGGCCTAATCTCGGAGGACTATGAGGCCGAGATGAAGGGTTGAGTCCCGGGGACTTCGAGACCTGGTAGAAGGGATGAATTTTGGAGGACTTAAAGGCCTAGAGCATAGGCTAGGTACCGGAGGACACGAGGCTAAGAGTAAGTGTCGGGTCCCGATGAACTTCAAGACCTGGTGGAACGTCCGAATCTCGGTGGTTGTCGAGGATGGGTAGAACTGTCGAGTCCCATGGAATGTCGAGACTGGTAGAACGGAGTCCCTAGGATGTTGATGCTGGGTAGAATGGTTGAGTCCCGGGAAAATCAAGGAAGAGAGGATGGGCCAATTCTAGGAGAACAACGAGGTCGGGGCAAGAAGGGCCGGAATCCAGGGGACTTCAAGGTTGGGTAGAACGGTCGAATCTGGGTATGTTAAGGTTTGGTAGAATTTCCGAGTCCCAGGAGAAGTCAAGGCCTAGTAAAATGGCCGAGTTTGGGGATGTCGTTGCCTAGTAAAACGGAAAAATCCCGGACTTCGAGTCCAGGGAAACACGACCAAGTCCTAGGGACTTTGAGGTTGGAACAAAAGGGCCGGGAACATCGAGGCCTGATCCAAGAACTTCGTGGCCGGGTGGAACGCCCAAGTCTCAGGGACGCCAAGGCCATGTAAAACTGCCGAAACCTGGAGGAATGGTTTAGAAGCTGGGAGGACTCGGTCCCGGGGACTTAGAGTCCCGGTAGAACGGCTGAGTCCAACTACATCAAGACCGGGTAGAACAACCGACTCTTAGGGACGTCGAGGCCAGGTATAACGGTCGAGTCTCGGGGACGTCGGGGTTAGGCAGAATGGCAGAGTCTCGGGGAACTTTGAGGTTGGGTAGAACTACTGGGCCATGGCCGACCTGATCTTAGTCAAGGACTCAAATGCAAACATGTTACATTGGGCATGCCATTTGATGATATCCCCTTGATCCTCATACATGGCTTTCGTGGATTGGGGCCTAGTGACATCAATTTAACTTGCAAAAGAGGAGCCCTCGGTCATAGACTCATATTAAGGAATTTACTCTATGATAGTATCCCATAAGAGAGAATAAGAATAGTGAGAGTGGGGAGATGACGGTCTACCCCGTTCATTTGGCATGCCTTCCTTTTTATAGTGTATCTCTACCTAAGATTTTAGACTTAGCCACCTCATGGGTATGCCTCTAACGTGGGCTTCAACCCTGCATAAAAAGTAGGTACTATATACATGACCTCTGCATCATGTGGGTTTCAGCCTGCATCATCAATTCTATAATACTTTATGGTGTTTGAAAAAAGTCATATAAAATATATACTTTTATTAATAGAATTACATTAAAATATATTACAAAGTCATATAAAATAGAATTATATTAATAATCATATGGTTTTTGAAAAACAAATTATGCCACACTTTATGTTAGATTTATTTTCCCGTTGAAATATATTTTATTTTTTATTCAGGAGTATAAAGTACTAGTTCTTCATATTGGTTAGTATTCATTATATATGTGCATTCTTAGGTATACAACCATTTGTGACAATGTTTCATTTCGACATCCCACAATCCTTAGAAGATGCATACGGTGGTTTTTTAAGTTCCCAAATTGTGTAAGTACCAACATCACAATCTCAAAATTGAAGTTTCAATAATCAATACTCTAGAATACGTATTGAGCATACTTAATTAGACATGGTCAAATTGCAGGGATGACTTTGTCGATTTCGCGGATGTACTATTCACAGAATTTGGAGACCGGGTTAAAAACTGGATTACCTTGAATGAGCCATGGACGTATAGCAATCATGGGTACGGAATTGGTAAGTTCGCTCCCGGCCGTTGTTCTCACTGGCAGTCTCCTGCACTCAATTGTTTTGGTCGCGGAGACTCGGCAACTGAGCCTTACATTGTGGCTCATCATCAGCTTCTAGCTCACGCGGCTGTTTCCACCTTGTATAGAACCAAATATGAGGTTAGCTCTTACTACCCAAATATGAGGTTAAAGACTCTCTGGAGTGATTACCCAATACCTTTTAAAAGTATGATACATGAAAACATTTGTTGAGAAATGTCCCCATCTTTTGTAAAACTATCTTTCAACTTTATGTATGTAACTAACACAACGTTAAGTATAGTAATTTGCTATGTTTCAAGTTTTTTAATTTATTTTTGTTGCACAAGGAATAAGGGTCCATTCTTTTTGGTACAGAGGGTTTTCATAACTCATTTAATGTTATTTAAAAAATTAAATTTCAATTTAATTCAATCCTATTTTAACAAAAAATAAACTTAAGAGAACCGAAAATAAGTTTCACAACACACAACTTTCTTTTTTCAATAAACATAAATAGTTATGTTGTCATATATTACTGAGCGAACACATTAAATCTAAGAGTGACGAAAAAAGTTATGTAATATAATCGACTCTTTATTTAACTGCGTTTTTTTATAACTTCTCGTTTTATTCCAGACATGCCAAAAGGGTAAACTTGGAATTACTTTTGCTGCAATATGGTTTGAGCCATATGATTTAAGAGAAGATAATCAAATGGCAAGAGATAGAGCCCTTGATTTCATATTGGGATGGTAAGTATAATGTTACTTTCATATGCTAATGTTATATATCAGTATGATTTATTAAGCTCTATAATGCCATATTCTCCTAAATTTATTATTGTGCCAAAATTAATTTGAACGGAATTAAATTGATTTCTAGAAAAGTTTTAGAGAAGACTCAGTTTATGTTCTCTTGAGTTTTTTTAATTTAATTTGGTAAGTATTTTTATATTTTTCAGTTCAATTTTATACTTTTTTCATTCCGTCTTTAAGGATATTTAATATTTGCAGTTTAGTTCACTTAAGATAAATATTTTATTTTTTTGATTTATTCTATTTTAAAACAATTCCTCTATAATTTTTCTATTTTTATTTTACTATATTCGACAATTTTCCATATAAAAATCTTAAATAAGGCACGTTCCCCAAACATCTCTGGATTTTTGTGGTCCAAATCAATTTAGATCAAGTCAGTTTAGTTGAAGTCAGTTCAGTTCAGATTTGATGATATTTATTCTAATTTAGTTATACTTTTACTGATTTCAATACATTCATATTTTACTATGTACTAGTTCAATTTAGAGAAGTTTAAATCAAATACCTTAAGTTACTAACTATTACAAGAAATAATATACCATACAATATTATTTATTCAAACAACAAAAAGAAATTGATATATATTAAAATGTCAAAAGTTTAGGGCATAACAAAAATCACCTTGTTCCCTGACATGATATGACATGTCGTGTTAGATGTCTTTGATATTATCACCTTAATCCTCATACATACGTCAAAGTTAGTAGCCCAAAAGAGATAGAATAAGAGTAGTGAGAGTGAGGATATGAGAGAACGTCTGACAAGTCTCGAAGGATTCTGAAAACCGAGAGGAACGACCAGTACTCGGAGGATTCCGAGGCCATGAGGAACTGACGAGTCTCGAAGGACACCGAAGCTGAGAGAAAACACTGAGTCCTGGAGGATGCCGGATCGAGTCCCGAAGGACGTCAAGGCCGAGAGGAATGGTTGGGGGGCTGGAAGACACTAAGCTAGAGCAAGGGCCGAGTCCCGTAGGACACCGAGGCCTAGAGCATGGGCTGGTCCCATGGATGATATCGAGGCCAAAAAGAACGGTTGGTACCGAAGGACACCGAGGCCTGGAGCAAGGGCTTAGACCCAGATGACATTGAGGCCAGGAGGAATGGTTAGTGTCGGTGGACATCGAAGCCGGGAGGTACGGCCGGGTCCGGAAAGACATCGAGGCCGGGAGGAACGGCTGGTGCCGGAGGACATCGAGACCATGAGGTACGGCTGGGTCCCGGAGGACACCTAGGCCAGAAACAAAGACTAGACTAGGACTTAGTCGTTTCTAACTCTCGGCCACGTAGTGTCCTCCAGGACTCCGTCGGTCCTCTCGGCCTTGGTGCACTTCGGGTCTTGGCCGTTCATCTAGGCCTCGATGTCCTCCAGCTCTCGGTCTTCCTTTCGATCGTTCATCTTAACCTTGGTATTCTTCGGGACTCAGCCCTTCCTCTCGGTCCTGCATCCTTCGGAATTCGACCGTTCCTTGTATGACTAAGTAATGCTTGGGTGTAACACCTAAGATAAAAAGGTTAAGTATTGCCCTTCGTGAACCGAGTGTAGCACCTAGGAAGAAAGGTTATATCCTAGGCTGCTCGGGAGGGTGGCCTAGGCACATGAAATTAGGTTTAGTAGCAAGTGAGTGGCACGGGCACATAAAATTTGGCTAAGTCCTAGTTTCCTAGACCACTCGAGCGAGTGCCTATGCATGTACACCGCCCATAAGAAATCTAAAATCCAATCTCTTTGGTTTTCTGAGGGCTACTGATGATAGTGAGTTTAAAAACACATGAGGCGTATGATGTGGCACATGATGTAGTATTGGGTCTTGAACACCCAAGAGATGGTTAAGCCTTAACCCCAGGTAGGGAGATACTATACAAAGGAAGGAATGCCACAATGAAGAATGTAGATTGTCACTAATGTTAATCTCTCTTTAATGGGTATTGATTTGGGCATCGGAGAGGGAACCCTGACTGCGGCCGAGACGCCCTTTTGCAAGTCAAATTGACGTCACTAGGACCTGGTCCACATGAGGATCAAGGGGATGGCTTCGGTCTTGACCTCCTACTTTACTTGACCCGATTCAATGTAATGTTATTAATAATTAAGCAAAACAATCATATATATTTTTTCATCATACGCACTTTAGTTCAAGTACATATTTTATCATTTTATCAAGTACAAACAAAAAATCATATGCAACAAATATATCATATAAATAAAATGATATAAAAATTAATTTGAAACTAAAATTTTATTATCATACGAGATTTACCCAAACCAGTCACTTCTTAAACAAACTTCGAACTAAAATCTAAAACTCAAAATTCAAAGTACCAAACTCAAAACCAAGCAAATCACATCGGACCTAATACAGCTCTCCTCTATCTCTGATAGTTTTTTAAAAAAATGAACCACGCAGGACGTTAATGTTATAAAGTTAAATGACATAAATAACTATCATTAATTCATCATTTTTATAAAAAATAATTGGGTAATAACTCAAGTGATCCCCCAATAAAATATCATCCTTTCCCCCTCCCCTGAGAGTTGAACCCATGACATTTGGGTAAATCTGTAAGTATTCTATGATACTAAATAGCCCGGATCATGATATATGTAATGCGTAAATGACATACCGGATTGTCGAATCCTCTATTTTCGTGAAGAAGTGCTATACCGATTGAAGTTGATCTTTAGTCGCACAAATGGTCCGACCTCTGACGGTATCCACACGAACTCGACTATTGGGAAAGTCAGTTTAACATGCCAGCTCCATTCATCTAAAAGCAACTGTATAGAACTGATTTCTAATATTGTTGTATTTCAACTTATATTTAGATGAACCTGACTGTGGCTATTTATAAGAATTGAGAAGGAGGGACTTAATGCTGAATTCATCACCATGAATTCGTAACGTCAAACGTTACAAGTCCCTATTCAATTGCTTATTAACCTTCATGAATTAATAACATTATTAATCCATTATACCCAATAACTTGTTCTATTGTGTGTGACCCTTCAGGTTCCTAAACACTTAGCAACAAATATATAATTAGAAATTACATTGGATTTAGTCCATAATCCAACAAACTCCCACTTGGACTAAAGACAATATTTAGTCGTGGTATTTCTAATACTGATCAAATTAACAACTTAATTTATCATCATATTTATAGATCAAGATTGGCCTCTAGCCAGGCATCATGACCACCCAAGTATTTAGAAATAAGTCAAATGATCGACTTCACCTATCCATGAATCAGATTCCATGTAATAATATCCTTTCACCATACTATATCCTTTATCAGTACAAGAGTAAGGTATTGTGCTAACTCTTTAAAGTACTGATGTTTTCTTGCTCCAGAATTCAACTCCCTCTAAATAACATTAGAACTTTTCTAACTTTATTAGACCGTTTGCAAACATTTTGAGTTGATATTCCAACAAGTGGCCATCTCTAGGATATACTCTCCCACTGGAGTGGTGAATCCTATATCAATCATAAAATATCAATCTATGCTTCTTGTTATACCCAGTCCAACCATACGCAGAGTCAGTTACGACAAAAGATGAGAAGGACCAAAGCACAACTATCCACACAAATTATACTCTTTATGATTTCAAGTCAAAGGATTACTTTACACTACTGTCATACAAAGAATTTCCATTAGCACAAAAAAGTTTTTAACCTTATGGAAATCTTTAAATGGTCATTCCAATGAGATATTCTCCAATAGCTCACTCATGTATCATCATACATGCTAGTCTGTCCGTAATAACAATGCCCTTATTATTGTTAATACTATGACTAGGGAATTTTAAGAATAACAATCATATTATTCTAAGGACTTTATCATTTTAATAGTAGCCAAGTACATATAATCAAAAACTATAAAATTGTCATATGATATGTGCATATAGGATAATTTATAAATGTCATATTCCATGATTCAAGTAATCTCATGAATCAAAAACACATTTCTCGTACCTCTCAAACAATACGTGTCACTAGTATTTTAATTCACCCTCTTGTACTTCTCAAGTACTTAAAATTTCATCATAATTCATTCTATGATACTAAATAGCCCGGATCATGATATATGTAATGCATAAATGACATACCGGATTGTCGAATCCTCTATTTTCGTGAAGAAGTGCTATACCGATTGAAGTTGATCTTTAGTCGCACAAATGGTCCGACCTCTGACGGTATCCACACGAACTCGACTATTGGGAAAGTCAGTTTAACGTGCCAGCTCCATTCATCTAAAAGCAACTTTATAGCTGATTTCTAATATTGTTGTATTTCAACTTATATTTAGATGAACCTGACTGTGGCTATTTATAAGAATTGAGAAGGAGGGACTTAATGCTGAATTCATCACCATGAATTCGTAACGTCAAACGTTACAAGTCCCTATTCAATTGCTTATTAACCTTCATGAATTAATAACATTATTAATCCATTATACCCAATAACTTGTTCTATTGTGTGTGACCCTTCAGGTTCCTAAACACTTAGCAACAAATATATAATTAGAAATTACATTGGATTTAGTCCATAATCCAACAAAATCTACCAGTGTTTTACCACTAGAACAATTTTCAACTACCGATTAGTTCATTAATTAATTCATCATTATACATAATATAATTGTAAAAAAACTATGTATGTAATATGTGTTCTATTATGAGAAATATATAGTTCAGGAGGTGTGGTAGAATTTAAAGTTTATTTTCCAAAAAAAGAAAGTATTCCCTCAAAATTCAAAGACGGTATATAATCTCTATAAGGGATTTTAAAATATGAGTCTATATATATAACATGAGTCTTTGTGTTCTCTAGGTTCCTAGAGCCATTAACATCTGGAAAGTACCCGGAAAGTATGAGAATCCGTGTTGGGAATCGATTGCCTACTTTTAACAAAAGAGAAGAGGAAATGTTGATAAGGTCATTTGATTTTATTGGACTTAACTATTACACCTCAAGATACGCAAAGAACAGACCTAATTCTACTAGTTTCAGCTACACTACAGACTCTGAGGTTGATATGTTAGGTATGTATGTGATTTATATTTTTTTATTATAAAACCAATTTGTTTCTCTTCATATCATAGTAAAATCAATTACTTTCTTGGTGTATCCCTTAAATAACTTTATTTTCGAATATGAAATGAAGGTATAAAAATTTTAAAATCTTTTGTGTGTGTGTGCAGAAGAGAAAGACAACACGCCTATTGGTGAAGCTGTTGTGAAAGGGAGTTGGCTTCGTATCTATCCCAAAGGACTTCGAGAATTATCCAACTACATCCTTATAAAGTATCACAACCCCCTAATCTACATTACTGAAAATGGTAAAAACAATAATTTTCTAGACCTCTTTGTTGAGATTAAACCCATATCTGAAGATGATGTGGCTAAATTTCAGCATAAAAATTCGATGTGTTACTCTTCATACGGAATTATTGGTTTTATGGTGGAACCCCTAGTGGACTTGTGTGTTGAACCTGTCTAAGTCATGTGACTTGTTTGTTTACGCCTCCCAGTTTATATAGGATTTCTAATACACATGTCCGAGCCTGACTTATTTTTTACATCTCCAAGTTCATAATTGACGAACCTATTATTCCCGTTAGCATTTCTAATACAAATTATACAAACGGGGATAATAAGTCCGTCAGATATGAACTGGGAAATGTAAAAATATCGCCAGGCTCGGAAAGGTGTATATAAATCCTATAGAAATCCTATATATTGTCATTCTTTATTGATTTTAGTTGAAGCAAATATGGAAACACATTCAATTATTTGAGAAAATCAACTTTAAAAGTGCTCTCAAAGTTTTTCAGGTCTTAATGAAGCTAGGAATGACAGTGTTACTATACCAGAAGCTTTGGAAGATTACCTTAGAAAAGACTACATCCATGATCATCTTTGTTGCATTCATCAAGCAATTAGGTGAGTTTATATTTCCTCTCGCAACCACTTTTATCATAAAAATAACAAAAATGCTAACTATTCACATGCATAAATTGTTTGGTCACTTTTGCAGCATCATAATGGTAAAAATAAATTTTCATGATTGGTTTACAGGGAGTCCAAGGTGAACATAGGTGGATATTTTGTGTGGTCATTGATGGACAATTTTGAGTGGTCTTATGGCTATTCCATCCGCTTCGGAATCAACTACGTGGATTACAATGATATATTACTCACAAGATATCCTAAACACTCCGCTACTTGGTATAAAAGTGTACTGCTCAAAGGATAAACAGATAATAACATGTTCAACAATTTATGTTGGAGTATTGCTTCTGACCAATTGTTCAATCAAATTTATACTAAGTTTAGTCAAAACTATTGAGAGAGAGGTGTTTAATTTATAATAACTTTGGATGTTTCACTTAAATAATTTTGACACCTTTTTTCAAGGATTTTAATGTTGTAAGTTTGGGTCTTAAGTTGAACTTATATTACCAAAATCTAGGCTTTTAAGTCGTATCCAATCAAATAAAACCTATAAAAAACTGGACATAAAATCATGGACTTTGGTGACAACATGTCATACATTAACAAATTATCAACCGGGACACAAAGAGATATGTTTTGTGCTAGTCTATTACAAAATATTTTGGCCTAAGCCCAAAATTGCCCAATCCAAAGAAAATGCTCAAAACTAAAAATACCACTATAAGTAAGAGAAGGGAGCTGCTTAGTAGGCTAAAAACCCCATTAGATCAGCCTACGAAGATGAAAATCAATTTTGATTTTTTCCACCAATCTACAAACTGGAAGATATGTGCTGTCATGGTACCTCATGTTTCTTTCTATCCACAACTGGTAAACAACATAAACCAATAATTAGTTGGCGCATTTCCTCCTCCTACTAAACCAAGAATTTGTTTCAGGAGCAGAAGCAAACAAGTATCATAGAGAAGAAGACATTGCAATATCAAACCCATGAAGTTTATCAAGGTGTAGCATCCAGATGAAAAAGCACTCCTTTGGCAATAGAGCCGAAGACCACAAATAGTGAGAGATGGCGCTAGTGAAGCCCTCCTTGCAAGTACCCATAAACATTCTTCATTATGAACTTCCATCCAATGATAGAGGTAGAGAGGACTGGCTAGTCCCTCTTGTTGATTCTTATCAAAGTGTTCCAATTGTAGCTTGTAACAGTTGGGACGGAACAATGCGTGAAGTTTCTACCTTTAAGGTACATCTCCTGCAACCATTGAATCAACATTTGTCTTTCTTGCACTGAATCCCCAAAGATGCTTGCAGAGCAAAGGCAGATTCCAAGTTTTGGAATCCATGAGTCCAACACCACCAAAATCCTTGCTCGGCAGAGGGTATCCCATGCCACTGAAACCAGAGATTTGACTCCAAGTTTGTGCCCCATAAGAAATTCCCGCAAATTGTGGTGATTGCCTTATGCACACTAGCTGGTAGCATGAAAGCATTGCACCAATAACCCGAAATACTTAGCAAGACAGACTTGATAAGATTAAATTGAGTAGCATGGGAAAGGTGCATGTTGCCCCAGCATGTCATTCTGGAACTGAGTTTAGCAATCATTTATAGACAATCAGTTTCAGATCATTCAGTCCCATACAGTGGAAGTCCCAAATAATGGATAGGTAATTCACCATGCTGGATATGGAGAACATCAAGCATATGTTGGGTTGAAACCATATCCATCTTTGAGAAATAAGCATTAGACTTGGCTGGATTGATAGCTTGACTTTATGTAGCTTTGAAGTGGTCCGGGACTTGCAATATTTCTTCCATGGATTTTTCATTCACCTTTCTGAAAATCAAGAGATCATCAGCAAATAACAAACATTGTATACCTACCTATATGCACTTCATGTGATAATCAATTTTGCTAGAAGCAATGCTAGCTCTTGGATAAAAAATCTGGTGAAGTACTCAATGGCTATCACATAAAAGAGAGGGAAGGGGTCACCCTGTCTAACTCTTCTTTTTGCGACAAAGGACTGTGTGAGTAAGCCATTGAGGGACAGATAAAAGATGGCAGATTTAAGGCAGTTTCTAATCCAAGTGATGAATTGGCTGATAAGTCCATGGTTCGTATTCTGGACCTCATTCAGTCTCGGACCAGAGCCCAAGAAGGGTCATGGGCTCGAGTTACGCGGATGATGGATCCACGGGCCCATCAATCCTAATACTTATAAGGAATGCGTATATTATGAATGTTCTACAAGGAATATACCTTCTCCTATACATGGTAATACAACTGTTATCTCCATAATAGTAGTAATCCTACCAAAATTACATATCTTGGTGATCTACAGATTGTAACCATATAAATACCCAGAGGTTTGATACACCTTTTCTATCTCATAACTAATACAATACGCCTTACGCATCATACTAACTTGAGCGTCAGAGTGTCTATCCTTGGGACACCCGAGGTTTTGTTTTACAGATCAGTTCGTGAGCCAAGTTCATCGTATAGCATGGTGTCCGCCATACATCAAGTGGCACGCCCAGTGGGATCTCGTGTCAATTGACGACGTCGCCGAACTTTGTCTCCAATATGATCCTGTGCACCTGTGACAATAGAAGACTTGGAGGACTCAGAAGATAATTAATGTAATTCTTGTATATTGTTTGTATGCCCGTAGGGTTTAATTTGTAACAGTTAGGACCCTCTCTGTAAGTATAAATACATGTTCAGTATGTCAATACATATCACGTTGGAAATTAGTCTTTACATGGTATCAGTTGCCTAGGTTCCTAAATCCTCTCTTCTCCCATAATTCTTCCGCCTCTCTCTCTAATCTTCCGCCGCCTCACGCAAACCCTTCTTCATCGAAATTTTTTCTTTTTTCTTTTTTTGTTTTCTGATTTGCAATGGCGTTGAGTGATGACAAGTTCAACATCACCACCATGATCCACTTGCTTCCGGCCAAGTTGGATGCTTCGACGTACCTGCAATGGAAGCAGCAGGTGACATATGTGCTCAAAGCTCAGGGTTTATTTGGCCATCTTCATGGCTCCACTCCTTGCCCCGTTGTTCCGCCACCACCTATGGACGCGTCTTCTTCCTCTTCCCTGCCCGACGCCGCTGCCAAGGCTGAGCTGGATGCTTACGAGAAAGCTCAAGCTGCTTGCCTTGCCTGGCTGACTCATGATCAGAGACTCTTTGCTGTTCTTCTGGCTTCCCTCTCGCCGGATGCCAGGAATGTTATCTCCCAGTGTTTGACTACGAAGGACATGTGGGATACTTTCGCCAGCACGTACCAGCACAACACAGTCACAGCCGCCTTCAACCTCCGTCAGCAGGCTGGTATGCTTCGTCAGACTGGTACTGTTCAGGATTTGCATCTTAGTTTTTTAAATATTTTTGATCAATTAGTTATTTTGAGTGATCCCGCTAGTGAACGGGATAAGTTAATGTGGTTTCTCAACGCTCTAGGTCCTCAGTTTCAACAGTTTAGTGGTCTTGTATCTGTTAGGGACCCTTTACCTTCGTATCTATCTGTTGTTGATGAGACTAGGCGTTTCGAGTCTTTTGTGGTGAATCAATCGTTGCAGGGACAGACCGGATCTGGACCGGTGGCATTCGTGGCCAACACCCAGCAGCCAGGAGGGAGCCTGGCAGCCAGGAAGAGAAACGGTCGCTCCGGCGGCGGCAGACCCTCCTGGCAGTCTTCCGGTGGTGGTGGTGTGTCCAGATCCGGTCCTAATGTCCAGTGTATACATGTGAGGGTTTTGGGCATGTTTCGCGACAGTGTCCTTCAGCTGCTCCGCATTCTGTAGCTGCTCCAACTCAGCCTTATGGTCAACCAGCCCTTGCTGCTCATCCGAGCCAATTTCCGCACTCTCCTCAGGCTAATGTGGCTCAATCGTATCAGCCGTATGCTTCCCAGCAGTCTCAGCAGTATGCTCCTCTTCAGTACCAGCAGTACCAGCAGGCTCCGCAATACCAGCAGGCTCCACAGTACCAGCAGGCTCCGCAGTACCAACATGCTCCTCCGACCTACCCAGCCTTGCAGGCTCCTTCGGATCCACGTCCTTGGTATGTTGACTCAGGCAACACTAATCACATGAGCTCTACAACATCCAATCTGTCAAGTGTGACTCCTTACAATGGTAATACTCTCGTCTCTGTTGGGAATGGGGCTTCTATTCCTATAGCTGGTATTGGTGATGCTAGGATTAGCCCTACTTTACACTTGTCTGATGTTTTACTTGTGCCTGCTATCACGAAAAATCTCTTATCGATAAGCAAGTTGACTAAGGATCTTTGTGCTGTTATTGCGTTTGATGATCAGTCTTTTGTTATTCAGCACAAGCTCAGCAAGGCAATCCTGGGCAGGGGGCACAGTAAGGATGGGCTGTATGTGTTGGACAGTGGTGTGGCAGCTTTTATTGCAAGTGTGAAGACAAATAAAAACCGAGCTTCTTTTGAGACTTGGCATGCTCGTTTAGGATATGTGTCCTCTACTACTATTTCTTTATTAAACAGAACTGGTTGTTTATCTCTTACTTCTGTACTTCCTAAACCTGGGTTGTGTGAACCATGTGCAATGGCTAAGGGACAAAAGCTTTCTTTTATTGAGAACTCTAGACACTAGTCACTACTACAGAAATGACATTTTACTTCTACTCCTGGGGACAATTAACTTCGCTAAGGTGGCGTAGTGAAAAGAGGAGTAGTTGAAAGTATTTCTTTTACTTCGGCGAAGTGAAAACAATTTTAACCGATAGCGGTATGCTTTCGGCTTGGATTTTAGTTATTAGAAGCTTGAGCCAAAATCATGTCGATCTCGATTCGATCACTGCTGCAAGAAATCAAAACGAACATCGATCAAACCGATCTCGACACCTAAATTTCAAGTCGATGTCGGAATGAAGAATAGTATACCGTCGTCAGCTCGGTCAACACTGTTTTTTCTTTGACAGATAGCCTTTGCATTCGGTTTGCTCTCGGGTACATTTTGGCGAACATGTATCGCCTTGTACATTTTGCATCTTTGATCACATCGACATCGGTTTGTGAAATCTGGTGTTATTTTCGATCAGTTATCGTCTTGCAAATTTACCATCTCTAACCACACCGATATCAGTTCGTGAAATTTGATGATATAATCGTTCGGTTATCGGCTTGCAAATTTAGCATGTCACACCATACGGATATCAGTTTGCAAATTTAGCATGTCTCACCATACCGATATCAGTTCGTGAAATTTGATGATATTTTCGACCAGTTATCGACCTGCGAGTTGCGCATCTCTGACCAAAGCGACATCGGTTCGAAAATTTCATATTATTTGAGAAGCGAGACCTTTATTCTTAGTAAATTCCCAAACCCAAACCATATGGAAATCAAACTGGAGTCGATTGTATTTCAAGTCTAAAAAAATTTCTAACAAGATCATGAATTATAAAATATCTATATTCAATAACTCTTTCTAAAATACAGTATGAACAATTCAAGGATACTTAAAGTTTAAATTTTATCTAAAGTCTACGAGTTACATTTCAAGTGACTATACAAAATCAAACTATAGTTGAAGTTCAAGAGTTTCAGTCCCACTAAAAAATCTCACTCGCGGTAAAAATTGATGTCCACTTCTATACTTGTATAACTTCTTGCACCTGTAATCAATTATGCCAACCCCTTCACAATGTTAGAGTCTTGCTTTAACTCTCTCCCAATGATCAACTATTTAGAATTTAGCTTTTACCTTTTGATGAGTATCGATGACAAATTCACGTAAAGACAAGAACAAGAAAGAGAGGCGAGCAACATATATAAGTAGCTTCCCAAACTAATGCAAACATGCAACATACTTATAAGATTTCTGAATTTGTGCTTCATAATCAATCTAATTAATCATACCTGAAGCTGTGAGACCTTCTTTCAGTTACCAAATCAATCAAGAACCTAACACGAAACAAAAATAGACATCAAAACTTAAGTTTCATTCAAAAACATAAAAGTTCTAAGAGATTGCATTTAGTTCAAAACCTAAATTATCATGTAATAAACTTTCAATTCATGAATTAAATTATACAACAAATACAATAAAACGTATTAGATATTCAAACATATGTAAATTAGGATTCAATCCACTATAAGATATTCAAGCAAGAAGTACCATTCTTTCCATGACCCTTAACCCATATTCCATGTCAACTCCATTAATTTTACTAACCGATTAAAGCAGCATTCACAACTTTATAACTGAAAGACCACCATATTGAGTTGAATATGTTGAAAGATATGGAATATCAACGGATATTAAGAATAAAACCTGAGATTTCTACATGGAGGAGTAGGAGACTTGCGGCGGTGGCATCATCCAAACTTCAATTTTCCTCATCCCATTCCATCTCTTTGATATACCATGTCAAAATCCCATTCCAATTGATGGAGGGATTCAAGATCACCAACACGATTTATGACGGAATTGATTGAAGAATGTGGTGGAGATGATGTGTGGTGAGGCAAAGAAGATGATTTTGTCAAGATAGTTTCGAAATAAAGATTTGGCCGTATCTTTTGATTCACATATCGTATTTGATTGATTCTTGGTGCGTTAGAATCGTCTCGTCGAGAGGATCGTTTTGAACACAAGAACGCCATCATCGAAATAATATTTAAGAAGATACGGCCGGCGGCAGTCGTAACTTAGGGTTTAAACCCTAAGTCATTCATTGTGGAGGCAGAAGGGATTAGAGGAGGCAGAAGGACTGAGATACTGGGGAAGAGAGCACACGTGCGGTGGTATATGTTAAGAGAAACTAGAGTTTATAATAAACAGTTGAGATTTATTAGTGAAATATGAGCGGTTAAGATTAGGGAACAATAAAATATTACTATATTTAATTGTTCTCTTAACTTGTTTTAATTAGTGAAATATTATATTTACAATAAAATGTACATCCTATATTAGTTGACAAACAATTAGATATTTATGTATAATAAATAAATTCATCATACTGAATATTTTTTGTCATTTAAACTTAAAACTTATGTTTTTAATATATTATTGATAATAATAATAGTAATAATGATACTTTATAATAATAGTGATTAAAATTATTAGTTACTTAATTAAAAAAATTTAGAGAGTAGTTATAAAATAATGTCAATTAAAAGTTTGAGCTATGATTAGCTATATATTAGTGTAAATAATAAAAAGAGTCAAGTAACACTCAACCTATTTTTAGTTAAGTTAATTTATAAAAAGTAAGATAAGGTTAGAAATTTTAATTATTAGAAAATTATTAATAATACATTTATAATAAAACGTATTATGTTATTAGAAAATTTAGTGTAATAAACCAAAAGGAGAAAACGTTTTATTAATCTTAAACCAAAAGTTTACTTGTTTTAGAATTTAATAATAATTACGATTATAAGTAATTTAAATATATATAAGAAGAATAGGTGTATAAAACTCAACTAAAAGGTTAGTTTAGTTGTTATTAGTGTGTAATAAAGGGTCAAGTAACAATTGACATTTTATTAGTTATACTCAAATTTATTAATTTATAAGAAGTCAAATAATGTTAGGCTTTTTAATTAGTTATACTTAATTTAGTTGTCGTAGTAAGTAAAGTAAGATTTAATCTTTGGTTAGCTATATTTAGTTTTATAGATGGTTAATACAGGCCGGCAATATATTTGCGTGGATTTTAGGTGCAGGGACACTTGCATATAGTTTTTGGAAGGTTTTTGACATGTATTATCTAAGGAAAGGGATCAAAACACTTCTTTATTCTCACTCAATTTTCACTACAAATCTCAGCCTTTAATTCCATATAATCTGGGCCACTGATTTACTATTTTTTTATTACTTAAAATATATGCTCCCTCTAATTAGTTTTTGGTCCTTGTAATCAAAAGCGGAGGGAAAATGAACGGCGGCGGCGATGGTAGAACCGGCGAAAGTATCGACGGTGGAGGCTGAAGCGGGTTAGGAAACGGCGGAATCAATACCGGCGGGGGGAGAAATGGAACCGGCAGGAGAGGAGTCGGGTTGATGATCTTCTCTTCTTACCCAATTCCGGCCGGGGGATTAATTATGTTCACTACCCCTGGAAGCGCCGGCAGAGATGGTAGCGCCCGGAGAGCTGGAAGTGCCGGCAAAGCTGGCAGCGACGACAGTAACGTCTGACCCGCCGGCGGCAGGTCCTGAACTGGCGGGTCATTCGGGGTTGGATATCGATGCAATGGTCTTCTTCTCCATTTAGACATTCATGCTTCAAATAGTCCAGAACATGAAATTTTTAGCACAGAAGGTCGACAACATAGACACAAACCTTTGCATGTAGCTCTAGACATGCAAACAAAGGCAGATTCACACCAAACCTCATTGTTTAACTGAAAAAGTTTTAGACATACCTGATACAACTATTAATGAGCATGATTCTCCTTTTTCTTCAACCCTTCTTTCATTCTGGCCAAAAGAACTGAACAATATTAATTATCCAACCAAAATCCGATATAAAATCATACATATCATAACAAAACACTCACCAATGGTTCAATCTCCATTGATAATGATTTTCGATCTATAATTAGATGTTTTCGGCTTCAAATTGTTATATATTATCGATTCGATCAAATCTCGATTGAATCAAAGTTTCGAATCATTGGAATTGAAGATTCAAAACGATCGAAATATGACGTCGCAGACGATAACTACGAATTTTGATCTCCGATCCGGAAAAATTGAGGAAGAAGGTGAGTTTCAGATTGGTGAAGAAATTGGTTTCACATTTTGGGGAAGAAACTGGTGACATGTTTTGGGTGAAATTCATTTATATAGGCCGTGGCAAAATTTGGGTTATAACACGGATCGACCCGCGAGTTACAATATTTACGTTATAGTCCCCTAATTTATGTAATTGCCATGTAATCCCTATCTATATTATACTGTATTTGCTGTCAGAGATTTTTTACTGTATTTGCTCTTACTCAAATTATCCAATGTATGACCACTTAATTCCAGCTACTAATTAAGTTAATAGTTTTTTTGTTCGTCAAAAAAAGCTATTAAATATTTTAGTGACTGAAATCAAACGGTCATATGTTGGATACCAAAGAGATGCACATAGTGTTTTCATTTGTGTTTTCATCGTGTAGTCCGAATATCCATCATCTCTAAAACTTAGTCTACAATGTAATTTCCAGCAGTGTGGTAGCTTCCTATTGTCCATCAGATCATATCTGAGGCGTTGAGCTGGATAGTTCATATATACATAATACTAGTAATTTATAGAGTAAAAATCTTTTACAAGATTTTGTAAGCATAGCAACATAAACACTTGTTATACATATTCATATGATACCGCACGGGTAATTGATTTACAACTTTACTGTTCATGCTGCAATAACCAGTCTCCAATAGATCTGCTTGGTACTACTTATTTGACTGTGACAGGATCAAACAGAGATCATCACATTGCTCCAACTGAACTGATGGAAGCACATCTAACCTGAATAAACACAGAATCCACAGATTAAATGTTTCGATTAGGGGATTATTACAATCAGAAAAAAAAAATAACACAGCTAATTAGCATTCTGGAACTCAATAACACAATCTGCACAATACTACTACTTGGCATTTGGTTCATGTGTTTAGGATGAAATTGACGAAGCGAAATATTCCGTTCTTAAGTTGTGCAGTGCATGATTTTCGCAATAAAGATAGAGGTTGAATACATACACTATTGCGCATCTGTGTAAGATTGGTCCCAATGTTTAATGTAACTAAACTTCTCCTTCCTTGGGTAGACTATAATTTAAATTGACCAACCGTGTGCCTCTCGTGAAAATAAGGTAGACGTAAGACATTTTCCCCTTAAAACTATCATCTAATAACAATAACGGAAGTTAACAACATAGTGGTCACCAGAGATGAATCGGATAACTACAGCAGTTCCATGGGCACCCTATTAGAGAGAGTCCGGATATGCTTAAGTTCCATGGCAAACACTAGAATATTTAGTGAGTACAGAGAAGGGATTATAATATGAAGATCCATCAACATATTCTCAGATTTCAATAGTCAATTGTTCGCAATCCTACTGAAAAATAAGCTCTAAAAGAAGTAGAGGACTGCTCATATTGACATTCTAAAGTAGTCAGACCACAGAAATTATTTGAATGGAACCACAATCACTTTGTTACTAGTGTCTATACCCACAAAAGAAACTTAAAGTGCTTTAAGTAAGAAGAGTAGACCAAACAGAAGAACTAAATAAAATAAAATTTGGCACAAGACTGAAAACTCACCTCGTAACCCAAGGTGGGCAAAATTTAATGAGAGATTCAAGTTGAAGTACTTGTGGCTGATGATGTATGCACAATGTTCTCATTCTGAGAATGATTACTGGTTATTTCTGAATTTTGTTGGTCAGTATGACCAGTAGATGAGCTGTCCTCTTGATTATATGTTATAGGAGCTGATTCATTTATGCTGTGTTCCCCAGTTTCAAGATGCTCCATCATTTGTGATATAGTTGCAATACCTACACTGCTTTCTCTTCTACCATCAGAAACCAGTTCCTGAGCAGAACTATTGCGCTGAAACAATCTCTCTTTCCAACCTCTTGTGCTCTTGCTAATTGATTCTTTGTACCTAAGTGAAAATAATAAAATCACCTTATCAGAGGATATTACAGTCACACACTAGTCTGCTACATAGAAGCAGCTGGTTCAATATTCAGACTACCTTGTTGATATTGCACTAAATCGAGATTTCAAAGATTCTGAAAAGGATTGCAGATCTGACGGTCCAGCTCTATCCTGATTGCTAGGTGAAGTCCTGAAAATGGCATTCATATCAGAAAAATAACCAAATAAACACAGGAAGGAAACAGAGAATACAAAGACATCAAATATTATATTGCTTAGCCACCTGCACTACAACAATAATAAAGAAAGAATTACTAAATTTGAGCACAAGCTGAATTACCGAATATTCATATTTCCATGTCGCTCAGCTACTGTACTCGATCCTGCCCTTGTAGCAGACACCTGATCTGAACCGTAAGAAGGGACTGAAAATGCTGATGAAGAATCACCCCCAACAGGAAGCAAAGAAGATGCAGAGCCACTAGTCATAACTGTAGGGTCAGAATCAACCCCACCCTCGAGACTTGGAGAGGAGGTAGCCCCTGTAGCAGGAGATGCATTTTGATTCGTAGAGAACACGAGAAAGTGGGGACGGCCTTGGGCGGATGATCTGCTCCTCTGACCTTCCCTCCTGGCAAAGTGACGAGCCCTTCCCATAGCAGCAGCAGCAGCTAAATGTTGAATAATTCGCTCTTCAAGTTCTGATTCAGTCGCACTAACTGGTAACTGCAAAAGCCAAAAATGGAATAAAATGACTACAGCTATGCCCATATGATTCATTAGAAAACCCTAAGCAATATAAACCATGGTCAGAACACGAACATGCTGCAGCTCAAAATCTCCCAATGTTGGATGATGAAATATAGTAGTGTTCCGTGGGGGATTCATCCTGATATTTCTTTCATGCTCCACAGCTTCAAGAAGCTCCTGACTGTAAACAGAAGAATATGTAACAGCTTCACAGAAGGGGTTAAAATGTAGCAGAGGTACCTAGAGGGGCATGTAACTAAAAAGTGTACCTTCCAGGATCCTTCAAACTGATAGACTGCCAACACATCGGACACTTGGAACTTCTCTGGCACCTACAAGATAACAAACTACATTATACATCTCTTCTTCAACAATGAAGTTACCATCATGAAACATTTTCAGTTAGATAACACACTACATTATCACTTGTAGTTACATAATCTCAGAAGCTACTCATAAGGTGACGAGCAAAATTTGTAAAGAATCTATTAGGATGCCAATCAATTGTTACAAAAAGCACACAAAAGGAGGATTACAGTAAAAAAATTGTAACTCAACCAAACGATCCATTCATATCAACAAGTCTACATTACATTGTCAATAGAAATTTCAATAATAAAGGACAACTCAATAACTGAGAAACTATAAAGACACCATATACCAAAGAAACCAAACCAAGAGTGAAGTCAGGCCTAAAAAGCTGGGAAGTCCAAGGAACAAGCACAATTAATAAAATCTCACACAGTTAACCCATAAGATGTAATGAATAATAATCCAAATGCAGTAATATGCAAAACTGTATGGATATACAAACATAAGCACACTAACTTTTATTGGACATCGGTTGCCCAAAACATGACTTTAACACTTTTAACTTCATTTCAAACACCGTCACCTTTCAGAGAACCAAAAACATGTCTCAGAACTCCACATTTTCATCTCACTGGAAGGAGGAGAATCCTCCATCCCCAATCCTCCAAGATAGGAGCAAGATTCTCTTTTCCCGGTACAACATTTTATGCAGTGCAGCATATGACTTGCACCACCAAATTAAAAACCTGACCATTTCTTCCTGAACTGTAACTACACGTCAATGATCACGCTGAACTTAGTCACGACAATGGACTCCTACGAACCCCATGAGCATAGTGAAAAGTAATTACAAAGGACCAAGCTTTGCAAACATGACTATTTTTTAGGTGAATTAAGCACCAACAGTATCTCATCACAAAGTTTGACTTCATCAATTTCATTTTCTAGTTACTTCCTACCACAAGTAGTCGTTTCCATTGCACCGTCATGCTATTTTGCAAGGCAACGATTTTATATTTACATGGTCAGTCACCACATTTAACCAATATTAAGTTTCAGAGATTTCTGCTTTGAAGGATAAAGAAGTTTTAGACATAAATGTCATAATTTCAAAGAAACATATAGTCATCAGAAAGAGGCATTAAAATGTAAATCATAATACTCGCCAGTCAGCTCAAGGATAGCAAAGTGTGACTCTGCTCAAGTAGAGACAATCAAATTTTGATGAATTTAACGATTTATACAAGAAGAGACACTTATGACTGATGAAAGATGCTTAGAAACTACTGTCCAAACTTTTTCAGTTGCTGTGGAAATCTTATGCTTTTTATTAAAAAATCTCTGTAAAAAGGCATCATATAACACTAGTATGAGATCAATTTTATGGTGTGATCTGCCAAATGAACCGAGAAAATCACAATAAATTATACAAGTTCTTTTCTTCAAATCATACATTTCCTCTGCAAATATTTACAGAGAATTCATATTATATTGTTAATAATAATCACTACTATACTGCAAGAACGTAGTAATTTTATAACAAGAAATATACCATTCAAGAACACATTGAAGATGAAATTCATGCTTGCAGTTAGTCACCTGCACCACAAAACATCAAGCATAAGAGACATTGCTGGTAAGTGGTAAATTATAAGATAGCTAGAGCGAATGTTTGACTAACCGCAGATGGATCATTTTCACAGAATTCTTCAAGGCATATGCTGCAAGCATCATCACAAGCATCCTGAATTCCACCTTCGACAAATGCCGCAGCTGAAGTCAAGTGACTATCAGCAGCTTTGCCCTCTTCCATCTGTATGGAATAAATCCAAAATAAACTAATAATCACTGTAAATATCCACTCAGAAACTGGTAGCGAACACTAATAACATAATCCATAAAGTTCTGGATTTTCGTCGAGAATTCAATCTAGCCAAAGTTATTATATTCCAAGTTTTCCTTTTCAACAGCAATAGAGTACAAGTAGAACGAATTCATGAATATTCGACCCGGGTAACAAGTGAAACAAAACACTGAACACAAATCTTTCCAAACCCACATGTAAACAAAGCTAATTACAAGCAGCCACTGATCACCTTCGAGAGGAACAAAAACTCACCTTGGAGACGAAAAGTGACCTGATCTGATAGATCAAAGTTAGTCAAACCCCAGAGTCCGAACAAATTATGAACTTTACACACAAAGGAGAATTCAGCTGATTTTGGAGAAGAAAGAAAAGGGGAGATATGGAGCTGTAGAGAGAGAGAAAGAGAGAAGGTAAGAAGATGAAGAAGACTTCCCGTACTTCGTCGACTCGGCCTCAGAGTTTTCTTATATATTTTTCAGAGGTTCTAAATTAGTAATCCATCTCGTCACAACAATACTTCCTAAAATAAAACAACCAAATTTTTCGTAGTGTATAATATAATGTTTCCTATGTATTTTAATAAAAATTTAATTAGTAGTTAATTTTGTAATTTTAATTTTAATTGTATTCTCATTTGTAATTTTTATTCGTTTACTATCTTAGTTATATTATTTTACAATTTTGTTTGATTTTTCATGTATCATTTTTATTATTTTAAACCTAATTTTTTGTAATTATTTTTTGATTTTTAATTTATTTCAATTGAATTGGTTAATTATGTAATTTTGATCCATTTAAATGAATTAAATTTTAATATATATTTCTTAAATATGATATTCATTTCTATATCTTTACACAATTCCCCAAAATTTTTTAAAAAAACAATTCCACGCATATGTTAAGAATTTGAAATTATCTTTTGATATAATGAATTCCCGAACACCGAGCACAAACTCTATTTACTATATATTGTTGTTGTTGTTGCGTGCCTACCATGATTTTGACCCGTTCAGGCACAATATTATTTTTTTTATTATTAAAAACCACTTAAAAAAATTGGAGTGAAATTTATTAGGCTCACTACACCAAAAAAAAAGTCATTTAGGCCAAGTACTTTACAATTCAAGATTGAAAGATTAAGCTTTTATGAGAGATCCTTCTTCGTACCCATGTCAAATTTACAAACATGTTAGCTCACGCCATGGTGATACCCAATTTTGTCGATAAATTGACTGAATACTTGCAAGCATATTAGAGTTTGCTATGCAATACCCAACTCTGCCGACAAGCACGGGGTTTGAAAAAAGAAACCCCTTCCTTATGCTTTTCCCATGTCAATTTTCACAAGCAGGTTAGGGCACGCCAAAGCGATTTCCAATTTTGCCGATGAAAAGACTCATACTCGCAAGCATATTAGGGTTTGCTATGCAATACCCAACTCTGCCGACGAGTACGGGGAAAAGATGAGAAATAAACAATATTGCATATTTGCCACAAAGAATGATAATCTAGTCTATTACAGTCTAGACATCAATCTATTACACTATATTTTCGCATGTTTCACTATCAGTTTCATTTCCATGCTCCAGGTCCAAAATCTCCAAGATCACTTAGTATGTTTAGCTTCCATTGAACACCTTGATCCTTGCTTTCCTTCTTGATCCTTTGTTTTCCAGCCTCCTTGTTCCCAGCTTCTTGTTTAACAGTCCTCTCCCTGTCATTTCCTGCATCATAAATAGCAGTAAACATTCTTTTTTGAAATTTTATCTCTGCCTAAGGTAAGGCAATTCTATGCTATCCAGAGACACCAGCCCCTGAATATTCCTTGGTAAAGTTTCACTATTATATACATGAGAGGTATTAGTTTCAGTAGCAAGTTTGGCTAATGCATCAACAACAACATTTGCCTCTCTGTATATATGAGAAAAAGGTTGTAGTTATATCACCTGATAAGTCCCATATGTTCCATATATACTTCATCAATGTCCAAGGAATTCTGTAATTTCTGTCAATTATCTTCAATAAAACTTGTGAGTCCATTTCTGCCTGCACATGCTGAAAATTATAGTAATAAGTTGTTTCTAATCCCATAGCTAAAGCAATAGCTTCAGCCTCAAGACTAGATTTTGCTTCAATAACCAAGGACTTAGCATGTAAAACCCTGCCATTATCATCCCTAATGACAAAGCCTGCTCCAGCTCTACCATGCTGCAATAAAGACCCATCAGAATTCAACTTGACCTTGTTCAGATCAAGTGATTTCCATTTTATGATTCTGTCTGGCCTATGTCTAACCACTGATTGAACAGAATTTAATCTGAACTGTATAGGTGGTTTAAACCTAGACCAAGAAATAGCATGAGCATGTATAATGGAGGGGATCAAAGTCTGTATGTTCAGAACCATATTATTTCTATTTGGTATGACATTATCATATAGGAAGGATACTCTAGCACACCAAATACTCCAGATCACAACAACTGGAATCAGTCTAGATATATTAGTCTTGAAACTAGATTTATCTTTCAGGTGCCAATAATAATACAAGATATCCCATAAAGACTCAGAATGAGCATGAATGAGATCAAAAGACCTGCTCACATTCTCCCATATCCATCTTATATTTCTGCAGCTATTAAACACATGATGCAACTCATCTGAATCAGAATAGCAAAAACAGCACACAGATGGTTGATGTATACAAATAGATTCCAGTATATCAGCTGTGGGAATAAGTCTGTTAACCAATCTCCAACACAGAAATGCCATTTTTTGGGCACATGTTTTGACCATATATGCTTAAAAGAATTAACTTGCATCTTTTTAGGTCTAATAAGTTCATAAGCAGATGCAGTTGTAAAAATTCCAAGTGAACTAGGCTTCCATATCATCATATCATCATATCCATCAAATAATGGAAAATCTTGTGAAAGCATATTAACACTTAAATCAGAAAATCCATGCTTCAATATGTCAATATAATATTCCTGATGATTGATAAATTTAGCAACAGTCAACTCAGGAGCAATAATCTCCTGTGTATAATCCCATTGATCAATTAAAGCTTTACCTCCCATCCATTGAGCATTCCAAAAGGATACATGTCCTTTTCCAATTTGTATATATGTATTTGAAGTTGCTGTGTCTTCAACTTCCTTAATTCTGCGCCATGTTTTCAAATTCTTTTTATGATTAGGCAATGCCCACATAAATTCTGCCCATAAGCTCTTTCCACTAGTGCACAAGCATAGGTTTCTCGGCACACATTTCACGGCGTTTTGGCCAGATTTTGGCGGAACCGCCGAGTAACTGGGTTACGAACTCGTAACCTGCCGTTCGCCTAGGGCAAAAAAAAAAACACGGCGTTTCACAATTAAAACAAGGCGTTTTCCAAAGTGTATTAAAAATGTCAATACTAGGCGAACTCTGAACCGTGTTCGCTGATAGGCGAGTAGAGTGACGAAATCGCCAGCATTACCCGCCTGAAATAAGAATAGTTGTTCGCCCATACATGCTAAGACGCGTTGTAGTTGCGAAATCGCCTTGTATTGACGCCAGCAGGCGTTACTGAAGAAGCGAGCTCGCCTATAGTTATGACCAGAGGCGTTTCAGTTTACGATTTCGCTTGTATTAAAATGTAGCGGGCGAATTTGGTGGCGAATTCGTAACAGTGTCGTAGCTGGGTGTATAAAAGCTGATTTTTTTGCGGGAATGAAAATAAAAGAAGTAGATAAAAGAACTCTCCTTTTGTTTTGTCTCAAGTTTTGCTCACATTTTCAGGCCTTGATTTTGCCCAAGAACACAAAGGTATGAGGTTTTGATATTTTTGTTGATTGGTTGTGGAATGGGCAAACTGTTTTTGATTAGTGTATGTGCTTGTTTATATGGATTTGTAGAGTTCTTAGGGTGCTAAATTTGTGGAATGTTTGAGTGATTGTAGCAAAACCGTTGTTGATAGTATCTTGTTAAGCATGGGTCGTAGTGAAATCATGTTGGAGAATCAGCGTCTCTCACAAGGTTATACGGATTTGATTCAAGAGTTTATTGATGTTGGTTGGAAGGATTGTGTAGAAAAGAGAATGGGTGGGCTAAGATTTCCTTGCATAGATTGCCTTAACAACACGATTTATGAGGATGTAGACGTTGTGCGCGAACATTTGGTTTGTAGAGGTTTTGATCCTACATATACAACATGGGTTTGGCATGGAGAAGGTGCAAGTCATAATGATGCAGAGTTTGATGTTAAGCTTGGGGCAGATGGATTGCGTTATGATGGTTGTCTTGATGAAATGACGGAAGACGTGGCAATGAATTGGGTAGGAAAGCCGAGCATGTTAGCGGCGATGTATAATGATAAAGAGACACCATTGTACAAGGGTTGCAAACATTCCGTTCTTGGTTCTACGTTGTTGTTGATGAATTTAAAGGCGCGCCATGGAATATCTGACAAGGGGATGACTGAATTGTTAGAGTTGGTGAAAGAGTTGCTACCCACTGACAACTTGTGTCCTGATCGAGTATATGCTGCTAAGAAGATATTATGTCCTATGGGAATGGAGATGCAGAAGATTCATGCATGCCCTAACGATTGTTTGTTGTACAGGGAAGATGACAAGGATAGAGATACATGCCGAGTCTGCAATGAACCTCGGTACAAGTCAAAGGTGGGGACCGTAGAGGTATGCGGCGAGAGTGTGACGCCGTCTAGATGTAAAACGCCGGCTAAAGTAGTGTATTACCTTCCGCTGATTCCTCGACTGAAGAGGTTGTTTGCAAATCCTGAGGATGCAAAGTTGCTAACGTGGCATGCGGATAGGGCTAGGGAGGACGATGACATTATTTCACATGCCTCAGATGGAGATCAGTGGAAGAAAATGGATGAGCGGTACCCTGAATTTGCTGTTGAGCCCAGGAATGTGAGGCTAAGCTTATCCACTGATGGCATGAACCCCTTTGGTAACATGTCTAGCACCCATAGTTCTTGGCCAGTTATGGTTGTGATTTACAATCTGCCATCGTGGTTGATGATGAAACGTAAGTATGTGTTGTTGTCCATAATGATATCTGGTCCTAAGCAGCCGGGTAACGATATTGACGTGTACCTAGCGCCTTTGATCGAAGATTTGCAGAAATTATTCGATGTGGGTGTTCGGATACCTGATGGCAGTCGAGGTGATGAGGAGTTTAAACTGCAAGGAATGTTGTTGTGGAGTATAACTGACTTTCCTGCATTAGGTAACTTGGGGGGTTATTCAGTGAAAGGTCACTTTGCATGTCCCATATGTGAGAGCAAGACTAGTTATTGTCAATTGAAACACGGTGGTAAGCCGGTGTATCTCGGGCACAGAAGATTTCTTCCGACGGGACATCCTTGGAGGCGAGCAAAGAATTGGTTCAACGGGAGAGAAGAGCATGATCCCTCCCCAATCCCTTTAACTGGAGAGGAGGTTCTAAAAAAGGTTACTGGGATGGATCATGAATTTGGTAAGGGAAAGAAGAAGAAGACGTCGAATAGCAGTTGGAAGAAGTGTTCGATCTTCTTCAAACTAGATTACTGGAAGCATTTGGACGTACGTCACTGTCTCGATGTGATGCATATTGAGAAGAACGTATGTGAAGCACTTGTAGGTACGCTGATGAATACCCCTGGAAAGACAAAGGATGGCTTAAAAGCGCGGAAAGATCTTGTACAGCTTGGTATCCGATCGTCTCTAGCCCCTGTAGAGGAAGAAGGTAAATCTTATTTACCTCCAGCTTGTTACACTATGTCGACCGAGGAGAAGAAGCGTTACTGTAATGCTTTGAAGTCTGTTAAGGTTCCAACAGGTTACTCTTCGAACATCCGTAATTGTGTTAATACCAAAGAACTGAAGCTGGCGGGATTGAAGTCACACGACTGTCATAATCTTATGCAGGAGCTGAATGTTATCGCTCTACGAGAATCATTGCCTCGTCACGTGAGGAAGGCGATATCGAAGCTATGTTACTTTTTTAAGTGCATATGTCGTAAGCGAGTGAGCAGGCAGAAGCTGGATGAGTTGCATGAAATGATGGTGGAAGTTTTGTGTAGGATGGAGATGTACTTTACCCCGGCCTTTTTTGACATAATGATCCACGTGATTGTCCATTTGGTGAGGGAGGTAAAATTATGTGGCCCAGTTTACTTGAGATGGATGTATCCATTTGAGCGGTACATGTCGATTTTTAAGCATTTCGTGAAAAACAGATATAGGCCTGATGCTAGTATAGTTCAACGTTATGTCGCAGAAGAGGTTATTGAGTTTTGTACCAACTATATGAAAGATGTTGCCACAGTGGGGATCCCAAATGCTAGGCACGATGGTAGAGTGGACGGGCACGGGCTCAAGCATCATAGTTTGTTTAGTCCTACCGCCGCCGACATGGATGCTGTCCATTTATATATCCTCAGAAATCACGAGGCGGTGACCCCTTATGTTGACATACACATAGATCAGATTAGAGTGTCAAATGCATGGACTATCGGTGATGTGAGGATCCTGGAAAAGCATTGTGCCAATTTCGTTCGGTGGCTGCAAGCTCACATTCAGCAAGGGGACCATCCTGATATTGTCAAGCTGTTATGTAGAAGACCCCTCGGCACTGTTTCCTCTTTTGGTGGGTACGACATAAACGGTTATACTTTTGAAACCAAATGGTCGGATGAGAGGTCAACTAACCAAAACAGTGGTGTGGTAGTACCAGGTGAGGCAGTTCATGGATGCGAAGCATACTACGGGACGATCACCGACATCTGGGAGATTGACTTTATCAGTGCCACAATTCCAGTGTTCAAGTGTGAGTGGGTGAAAGAATGTGGCGGGGTGCGGAAAGAGGATTACGGCACAACCCTGGTGAATCGCAGTGTTCTTGGCTCTGAAGGTGATTCGTTTATCATGGCGTCTCAGGCGCACCAAGTGTTTTATGTGACGGATCCATAGGATAACCGGTGGGAGATTGTGGTGAATGGTAAGCAGGCGCTTCTTCACAATGGCAATGACGAGGATCGCAGCTTTGGAACAGATATCGGGGACCTTCTGGGTTTAGAGCCTAACGAAACCTTAACTGAAGCCGAGGCGAGTTTGAAAAGGTATTTTGCGCGGAACGATCACACGGAGGGCATTTGGATCACCAATGCTGGAAAACCAACGAAGCGAAAGAGGAATCAACCAAAGAATATGTAAACATTAGTATGTAATTGGAAAAACCTTAGTATGTATGGACTGAATTAGTATTCATGTATGCTTGAAACGTGTTTCACTCATAACATAGGCGTGAATAAAGACGATTTCTCTTGTACAAATCGCCTGTAAGCGTTACTAGAGGCGAAATCGTATCCCTATTCGCCAACCTTGAAACTACGTCGTTTTTGTAGTTTTACTTTATGCCTTGGCATTTAGGTGGTGGCGGTTCCGTAAGCCGTCTCGCCTGTTACTGGCGAGTTCGCTTCTTGAGTCGTCTGTTAGACTCTGTTGAAATAGGCGAGATTAGAAGCGAATTCGCTTCAGTTATAACCCTACAAGCGAATTTGGTTGCGAGTTCGTTTCTGACTTTACATAAATAGTATTTTAGTACTAGCAACTCTATAAAAGACTATATCGTCACCGGTTTAACACATGAACAATTATATCTAATTTAAACAATAAGCGCATATGAACTGTAAGCACCAAATTTTATTGAATAATGCAATCAAAACAAAAAAATCGTTAAATTGTAGCAATACAATTTGAAAAAACGTCCCTAGACTACATCCACATGTCTAGGAAGAGTTGTCTCCGCCTGTCTGGTCTTCATTGTCAGGAGTGGCCGCCGAAGGATTTTTTCGGGCATATGCTCTTAGAAAACCACGAAGCAAGTGGCTGTTCTTCCACCCCGTCTTGCGGAGATTAGCAAGCTCCGTCCTCATCGCGAAGTTCGACTCCTCAAGCCCCTTATAATATGCTTCCGCACTCACTAGTAAATGGAGAACATTGAAAATGTTAAATTTAGATATTGAACACAATATAATGGAACTTAAATATAATTTGTATCCCCTTACCTCCGATTTGCTCAGGTTCCGGCTCCACGGCCTTCTCTCCGTTTGGCTGCCAAGTCCCTCCAACCAATGACCACTTTTTCTTCTCAAAGTACTCCTTGGTGTAGTACTCCCACGGCTTGGCGGTGTTGGAGAATTTCAACTTCGGATGCTTGGACCGGAGGAACATTGTTATGAAGTTTGCGTAGGGAAACTTCTTAGCCACCGTATTGTTCTCAACCACGCTGTCCTTCATGTGTTGAAACATGGTGTACCCGAGGTTTATCATCACTTCCGAGGCCAACAAGTAGTAAGTGACCAAAGTGGTGAAGTTTGGCTCTTGGAGGTAACCCCCTTTGGGCACAATATTGGTAGCCACCATCTCATACAAGATCCTTCGCTCGGGTGTACCTGTCCCAGCTTGTACTCCTTTGGCCTTCCAAGCGGACCTAACTGGCGGCCGAAGTGCTCCAACCCCAATTTCTGCAAATTCGCGGCTGGAAAGATCGACTCACTTGGCCAGTCACCCCTTATGTAAAGGTCCACTGGTTCATCCTCGTCCTCGTACGTGTTCTTGAGGGCTGCATTGAACAGTTCAGGACTTATTTCGAACTCCTTCTTGTTGACCTTGGTCTTCCACTTATCAGCCACCTGTCGGAAATTAGCGTAGAATTGCATTGTCTCCTCTAGATAACCCGGGTCCTTCACCTTCATCAATGTGTCCGCACCCGAATAATGTAGCAAGCCCCACACCCCTTTCAAGCCTAGCTCTTCAACCTTACTCTCATCCACCACAAGTAAGGTGTTCAACTGCGACTTAGCATCCTCAAAACTCCTATACTTGAGGTAAGCAGATTCACTGACAAACTTAGTTTTATCAAAAACTATAACCTCGCTCGATTGTTCAACCTTCTTCTTTCTCCTCGGAACCATGTTTCTAATTAACCAAAGTACCTATCAAGAATACCTAACATCAATCCTATTCCTATGATTGAACCCCAGTTTCAACAAATAAAATCAACAAAAATCTAAAATACTGATGAACTTAAAAATTTGAAAACATGGCATCCAGATTAACAATGAGTAAGATGAAACGGGTCAGGAACTTACCAGATGTATGGAATATGGCAGTGGGGGAGCAAATTTCCGGCTTGACGGTGGCTGGTCGGCGGTGGGTGAGCAGAGGAAGCAGCGATTTTGCGTGAGTTTGGGGGAGAAATTGGGGATCTGAGTTTTGATCGACAGGGCCCAGCAGTTGACTATTTATGTTTGTCAACGTTACGAGTTCGCTGGTAACTCGCCTACAGGCGATTTAAGAGGCGAGTTCGCTTGTTTGTTATTATATCAATTCAATCTTGTTTCGAATTCGCTTGTAACTCGCCTACAGGTGAGCTGGCAGGCGAGTTCGCTTCATTGTTAAAAAATATAGGCCTTTGGGCCAGGGATCTGATAGATGCACTCAACACTCTGATCGCTCATCACTGTATAGTATATGTATAGTGTATGTATAGTATATGTGTATATCATGCATGGTGTTTCATGGGCAGTTTGCGCGGGTCGGCGACTTATCGAACCATTTAGTTTAGGTCACATATTTAAACTGATCAATTGGACCCTGCTTCACCGATGTGGGAAAATTGATGTGACGTGGAGGCGAATTCGCCTGTAACTCGCCTGCAGGCGATTTATGGGGAGAATTCGCTTGTAACTCGCCTACAGGCGAGCTGGCAGGCAAGTTCGCTTCATTGTTAAAAAATATAGGCCTTTGGGCCAGGGATCTGATAGATGCACTCAACACTCTGATCGCTCATCACTGTATAGTATATGTATAGTGTATGTATAGTATATGTGTATATCATGCATGGTGTTTCATGGGCAGTTTGCGCGGGTCGGCGACTTATCGAACCATTTAGTTTTGGTCACATATTTAAACTGATCAGTTGGACGCTACTCCACCGATGTGGGAAAATTGATGTGACGTGGAGGCGAGTTCGCTTGGCCACTCGCCTCCAAGCGAATTGGATAGGCGAGTTCGCCAGTATTAAAACAAAATAAATTCTTTAACTAATATTGAAATAGGAGTATATATGAATCTTTATGTAATTTCAAATTGTTTTTTTGTACACATTTGCGATCAACTATGAACTTGGTAGGTCGAATTCTGGATGTAGTATACACTTTCATGTCCAATTTCTTTTAATCGTTCATGGTTTGACCAAGCTAGATCTCGAGCTCGAACTCGTTCGAATATGTGGCGCAGTCGACTCGAGCTTTTACATTATATATATATATATATAATTAGGTATATATAATTCGGTATATGGTTAATATATCAATTCGGTATATAATTTGGCCTTTGGCCGATCACACTTGGAACTCACTCATCACAATAACACGACCACTAGTGTAATTTGGCCTTTTGGTTCTATTGTTCCGGAGTCCCGAACGCAAAACTTCTGCACATAAATAGTCAAACTATTATTTAATAGTAATATTTTATATTTTATTTAATATGATCTTTTGTTAATTTTATATATTAAAAAAAATATCTGTGATAGAAATTACACATTTTTTTTAAAAAATAATTAGAGGTTACTGTAATTAATTACAATTTCAGTACTCTAGTTGCAACCTCTAATTATTGAACCATTTAGTTTTGGTCACATATTGAAGCTGATCAGTTGGACGCTACTCCACCGATATGGGAAAATTGATGTGACGTGGAGGCGAGTTCGCTTGGCCACTCGCCTCCAAGCGAATTGGATAGGCGAGTTCGCCAGTATTAAAACAAAATAAATTCTTTAACTAATATTGAAATAGGAGTATATATATGAATCTTTATGTAATTTCAAATTGTTTTTTTGTACACATTTGCGATCAACTATGAACTTGGTAGGTCGAATTCTGGATGTAGTATACACTTTCATGTCCAATTTCTTTTAATCGCTCACGGTTTGACCAAGCTAGATCTCGAGTTCGAACTCGTTCGAATATGTGGCGCAGTCGACTCGAGCTTTTACTCGAATATGATCTTTTGTTAATTTTATATATTAAAAAAAAATATCTGTGATAGAAATTACACATTTTTTTTTAAAAATAATTAGAGGTTACTGTAATTAATTACATTTTCAGTACTCTAGTTGTAATTACAATTTCAGTACTCTAACCGCAACTAGAGTACTGAAATTGTAATTAATTACAGTAACCTCTAATTATTGAACCATTTAGTTTTGGTCACATATTGAAGCTGATCAATTGGACGCTACTCCACCGATGTGGGAAAATTGATGTGCCGTGGTAGCGAACTCGCCTCTATTCAACGCCTGTGTGTCAAACGGCGTCGTATATACATGTTCTGTACTTGTGTTTTTTTAAAATTCTTCTTTCCAGAGGCGAACTCGCTTCTTTATTCGCCTCAATGCTTACGATTTCGCCTATTGTCACGCTTGCTAGGTTCTGTTCCACACAGCGGACTTGGTGGCGAAATCGCAAGACATATACGGTGGTAGGCGTTAGGGTAGCCGGTATCTCTGCCGCGTTCGCCTCTTCTTACGAGTTCGCCTCTTGGCACGCTTGTTAGCTTCTGTTCCACACGGCGGACTTGGTGGCGAACTCGTGATGCCTAAATCTTTATAGGCGGCAGAGTAGGCGATTTCGCTGCCTTATATCGCCTTGTGGAAATATGTGAAGCGAATTCGCTTCTAGGTTCGCTTGGTAATATTATGAAATATTGTTTTCATACGAATTTTCATGTTTTATCAAGGTTAGTTGTCTTATTTGTCAAGATTGAAGTTAATTAAGTTGAAATATATTTGATTGGCTAACAATAATAGTAGTCTCAAAAGAATGCAACTAAACGATGTTGCGAGTTTAAGTACAAAATCAACAAACGGTGAAATATGCTAAGCGTCATCACTGTCGTCCTCATCACTATCACCGTCGTCCTGACCACCCTCCTCTTTGCCCCCGTCTTCGTCATCTTCTTCTTCCGACGACTATTGTACTTCCTCTTCGGACGACTGTTGTACTTCCTCTTCCGACGACTCTTGCGCATCCTCATTATGGCTTTGTTCGTTTCTGAAGACAACCTTGAACATTTCGTCATTATCTTCGTCCGGAGAAAACGGGCCACCATCTGAACCAACGGGATCTTCTCCATCCTTAGCACCTTCGGGCTCGTCAAGCTGTTGTGCTTCCTCCTCTTCTGGATCCTCCTCTTCTGGTTCCGCTTCACTTTCAGGGTCATCCGCCTCCGCGTCCATTGGTGGCAAAGGCTGAACGGAAAAGTCTGGCATCCCTTCCTCGTCGCTAAGCTCAGGTTCCAAGTCTAGCATCCTGCCAAACTCCAATATCATCTCCGTTTCCTTGGCTTGTTCCAACTTCACCTGTTCTATTTCCGCTGAAAGCTGTCCCATCATCACGACCATTCGCTCACGCCACTGAAGTTCCCGTCCTGCCAAAACACATCAAATCCATTAGAATATTGTATAGGCGCAAACAAATAAATCTAATAAAATACCAAGTTTGGGTAGAATCGACTTACCCGGACTCAAAACACCACGCGCACTTGAACTCGAAGCACCATCCTTCTTCTTCTTTATGACCCCATCGGCGCCAAGTGCCAATCCCTTGCTACGCAGCCATTTCTCGGTGTAGTGCATAACTGGCTCTGGCCGACTAACCGGTCTAATACCCTTCTTCTTTATCATCGCCGTGATAAGCTGCCCATATGGGATCGTTTCATCAGATTTGTCCTTGGCACGCTTCAGCATGTACTTCACAATCGCGTACCCTGGATTGATCTTCAATCCCTCCATGATGTAATAGAACAACATCAAATTGGCAATAGTAGGCTCGCAAGGGTGACCACCCGATGGCATGACATTCGAGCATATCAACTCGAACACCAACCTCTGCTCCTGAGTGAGAACGCCAATATTGTACTTCTATGGAGTACCTTCCACCTTGCTACGCGACTTAAAGTATTTTCTACGCATAGCAACGGGTTCTAGGGGGTTCAAACTAGACAAAGATGGGAAGTTTTGGGTGTGGTAACACTCGTAAGGACCGTTTGGATCTAACGGCCTTAAGTGGTCAACCGACACATACGGGCAACCTATCACCTCATTAATCAAATACTTATCAACCTTAAACCTTACTCCCCTAACCATTGTCTCCCCCTCTTCGGCGTCCTTTGCAAAAGTCATATTTGCATAAAACTGTAAACACTCATCCTTATGCACCGGCTCTCTCGACATCAACATCCCTTCTAGATGCGTCGCCTTAAAATAGTCTACAATTTTACCAAACCCTAACGACTCTATCCGATCTTCATCAAAAACCCTAGCATTCAACAAGAAGCGACGAGAAAATTGTTCGTACCTAGTCTCGGCCTTTGTGCTGACGAACAGAGACGTCTCCTCATCCTCCTCAGTCGCAGGGTTACCCGCCAGATTCTCGGCTGGCCCACCAGTTTCAGGCGGGTTCCTGGTGGCGGTGCGGCGATGGACTGGTGGCGGTGTGGCGGTGCGGCGACGGACTGATGGCGGGTTGGCGGTGATGGGAGGTTCCAGAACTATGGCCGCCAGTTTCAGGCGGGTTCCTGGTGGCGGTGCGGCGGTGCAGCGACGGACTGGTGGCAGTGTGGCGGTGCAGCGACGGACTGGTGGCGGGTTGGCGGTGATGGGAGGTTCCAGAAGTATTGCCGCCGCCGCCGCCTGTAGATCCACCGGCCGGGCGATCGCGTCTCCGGCGAGGTTGAAGGTCGGCGAGTGTCTCTTCACGCATTCCGGCCGGCTCCGCTTCGGGTTGAGCAGTGGGGGTGGTCTTCTGGCGCTTGGGGGCTGGTGGGGTGAGGGTTTTACCGGCTGATTTGCTCCGGCCCATGGTGTTGCAGGGATTTTCCGATTTGGGGATTTAGGGTTTTGCGGGTGGAAGTTGGGGGGTTCTGAAATCGCCACCCGCAAAACTTGTTTTTGTATGTTTTTTTAAAATTAAAATACGCTGGCGAACTCGCCTCTTCCATTCGCCTGTAGGCGAAATTGGTTACGAAATCGTGTCAGGAACGTCGCGCGTGGATTTCACTATGAAACGAACTCGCCTGTGTGTTCGCCTATAATTTCAACCAACTGGCGAACTCGCCTCAATTTTGTTTGTAGGCGATCGTTGTAGCGATTTCGCTTCTGTACAATCATCAAACCCTTAACCCTAAACCCTGAACCCATGCCCGGCAACCCACACGATAAAAACCAAACCCATTTATCATCGAGATTGGGAATGACAACCTTCAATCAAGCGAGTAGTGCGTAACTCGTCTAGACTCGAGAACTATATTAACCATGTTCGAGTCGACTCGAGAACTAGCGAGTTAATAATACCATACTCAACTCGAACTCGTTATTATTTATCGAGTATCGACACTACTTGCGAGTTCGAACTCGAATTGTTTTTTTCTCTTTTTAAATAAAAATTTTACTACTTCTATACTATGAAAATTTCTAATTATATATATGTGCGTTTAAATACCTGTTCAATATTGAAATTATTAGCATCCTTAGAAATTATTAATGTAAATACCAATGCAATTAATTAGTTTATTCAATATTGAGTAGTAACAGAAAACTAGCTAGATTAGATGATTGAACTAATATAGTATAACCTAATAATATTATAAACTTGCAACTGATTATACTTACCGAGTTACGCACGAGTTTTTCAAGTCGAGCTAGATCGAGTCGTGTTTAGTCCGAGTTTTGACCGAGTCGATCTCGAATTACTCGCGTGTTGACTCAGTTACCACCCCTATTCTCATCTAAAACTGGATACTTTTCGTTCATTAGCTCCCGAGATGTGTGATCGCGAAGTCGGCTCTTTAACGGGGTAACGACGTTGCCTGTATGTATAACATCATCCAGACTATGAGTAATACCACATGCATTACAGAAGAACTAAATGTCTACACTTTCAGTCTGAAGTTGTCAAATTCATATATATTCGATGGTGATCAACACGTGGCTAATGTAGAAAGTCCTATTGCTCGTGTCTGCACTAGTGTAACATTTGGTTAACGAACTAATGGTATTAACCCGTAGTCCCATCATATACGTATCTAAACAGTTTATGCCAAATGCTTTACAATAAACATGGATATGGATTAGAGTTAACAATTTCAGATACCTCTTCATAGGACTATATATAACATGTCACAACAATTCTCTTTCATAACAGACGTCATCGTTGCAACCAACTCAAGTAATATTATGTGCAGATAAAATCTGATTTCATTTATAAGTTTTCATATTAAATTTTAATATACATCATCTCATGAAACACACAATGTTAATATTAATTGCATAACAAAGTAGCAAATATTCAGAAAATAATTATTATGGGTTCATCAACTTGCTAGCTAGCGATACCGCAAGGGGTATTCGCCTCTAGCCGATGCAGGTTGCGGTATCGTAACCTGGTTAAACAGTAACAGACCAAATATACTATTCAGGCATGTTTTGTCCAACTTTACCATACTATATATATCTTTTATCCCGGATTTTGCTAACCTCTTCACCATTTTCACCATTCATTCCCATCTACCCCTCCTTCTCTCTCACCTTATCCCCCCCTCAACTTCCATCTCAAATCCTTGCATTCCAAATCCATTCTTGCCTCATTTCTTGGTGAAATCTCATCAAAACCAACCACAAACTCACCCTCAAATCTAGCACATATATTTTGTGTGAAGAACTAAACCCTATAAAGCTTGTAACCCACCAAAAACCCCAAAATCTCCTTCAACTTTGGTTGAATATTACAAATCTCGCTACTTTGTGTGTCTAAGAGCAACAAACAACTAATATCTTCTTCTACAATTAAGGTATGAGACTCAAATTTGAAGTATTATTCAAAGCACATCTTATTTAGTTACTTTTTGAGATATATTGGTTGAATGGCATGCTTGAGTAGACATTATCCATGCTTAGTCCCTATCCATAACATATGTGTTTCATGACTATGTTAAAATCAAATTTAGAAGCCATAGCTCCCTTTATTTGTTACTTTCATGTGGCATTCTAACATGTTAGCCTACCTTAGGTTCACTTTGGTTATACAATTCAACAAATCCGTTTTTTCCTTGTTTTAACTAGTCATGCTTGTGTTATTTTACTTCTACAACTCATTCAACATGGTTTTGTTGTTGTTTTACCTAGTCATAATAGTGCTAATTAGTTAAGATTCTATTTCTATCCATCCTTAGATAGCAATGGTGACCACTTCAACCACTTCAAGTGCCCAACCAAAGAAGCGAGGTAGCAACTCGAAGAAAGGCCTACAAGTCCGCTCACATTGTCGAGTTCTACAAAGAAGAATGAGAAGAGGAGAACTAACACACATAGGATTTAATGCTAAGGGTGTATGCAACCGACCAAAAAAAGAACGTTCAAAATGGTCAAGTTGGTGTGGCCGAGTTGGAAGAACGTTTATTGAGATAACGGAGGATAATTGGAGAACCGTCCCATCAAAAAAGAAGGAGGAAGTTTGGGTAGAATGCCAAGTAAGTAACATTTAACCTTTCAATGATCTATCTACTCAATATTATACCTCTTCATAATATGTAGACATAATACATCCTACATATTTTGGCGTAGCGACCTTTTGAAATAGAATCTAATGACATGGAAGTGGTGAGAAAGAAGGCATTCAACATCGTCTCCAAAGCTTTTCGCGAGCACAAGCATGCTCTAAGAAAAGACTACTTGTATGAGAAGGGAAAGAGGCTAGGTCAAGATCCAAGGGACCGATACAATCATATTACAACCGATGCGTGGGAGGCCTTCAAGCAAGCATCGCTTGAAAATAAGACTTCGGTGAGTCACAAACTATAACTTCGGTGACATAACCTCCTCTTATCTATTACATTAATGATGACATGTGATACGGTATCTTCTTGTGCAAAGGGGAAATGGGACAAGAAGGTCACATCGGCGAAATCAATAACAATGCCATACACCGGTGGTAGGTCGGGGTATTTGGGTGTAGGTGAGAAGGAGGGGCTTAGGGAGAAGGAGGAACTAGTGAAGGAGTTGGTATTAGGGGGGATGGACGAGGCGGAAGCTCGGTATGTCGTAGTGGAAAAGGACGCCGAGGATTATACTAGACAAAAACTCTTCGTGTTGGGTCGAATTAGAGACTCGGATGGTAAGTTCACTTCGGAGGATGCCGAAAAATGTGCAAAGAGGGTGGTTAGTCTATCTATCTTGCATTATCTTACTATCTATTGTAGTCTTATTTATTTTTGTTGTTGCTTTCAAATATTCTTCACAACCTCTTTCACCTAGTACAACATATTTGATAATAGGAACTTCTTGAGCGCCAAAAGGAGGAGGGTACCTTTATCCCGTGTGGGAAGAAGGATGTCTTGAATGAGGCTTTTGCTCTTGGGAAGAAAAAGGAACACCCGGGAAGAGCATTAGGTGTTGGAGGTTACGCGACACAAGAAGAGGTTTTTGGGATTAAGCAAGGTTGGGGCAATCCTAAACCATCACAACTACAAAGAGCTTTGAGCGAGGTGGCGGCGACAAAGGCGGAAATGAAGGATTTGAGGGAGGTGATGAAAGACATAGCACAACACACCAACTATCCCCACATCGAGAGGTTAAGAGGTACACAACCACATCTTCCACCATCATCAAAGGTTTCTCAAGCATCACCTCAAATTGTGGTGGATGAAGGTGAGAATGTGGAAATGGACGAGGAACTAGTGCCTCCTACTCCACCTTCATCACCCATCAAGTTGAATGCGGCGCATTCCATTCAAGTTGATAAGGTTAGTACAAATTTTGCTAATTTAGAACATCGTTGGTTTCTAATCTCTTTCTAAAAATAGTTGGATGATGATTTCTCTTGTGTTTTCATTTATGATAGAACCCCCCTTGCAAGCTATATGTTTCGCAAGGTACCAAATCAAAACCACTCCATGTCGCCAATGGCACATGCGACCCAAGTGCGGTGAAACACAATCGTGTTGACATCCCCGCAGGATTTTTTAGTGTTCGCATTACCGATGTTTTGATAGAACAACAAATGCTACCTGTGAAGGAGTCACCGATGGTGAGAGTTGGGGAGGCTAAAGGTTTCCTTGTTCTATGGCCAAAATGGTTGGTGCTTGATGAAAAATCCACCTCCATACCCCGTAGGAAACCACAAACTCCACAAAATCCACAAATACCCGTGCATGCCTTGCCTATAGCTAGACAAACATTAGACCCCATGATCGTGGAGTTTATGAAAGCCCTTCCACCCTTCGTCCGAGTCTTTTATGATTTGATATCCTCGCACGACAAGAATGCATGCTATGCCTTTCTCGGAAATGAAAGGTGCTTTACCATGACAAAGGACATCCACGTACCATGGGGGGATTTTGAATATTTCTGGAATTTCAATGAAATTCCCGCCACCATTCTTTGCCTCAATCAAATGTAAGCCATTTGTATGTGTTTCATAAGAATACTCAATTATCAAACCATATATGATTACATCCTCGTCATGATTGTCTACTACATTCACAGGTTCTTGCATCACCATGCCTATCACCGGAGCAAGCATTTCATTGGATTTTTGCATCCAATGCATTTGCAAGCTAGTATGGAGAGCAATAGGCAAAGACTTGATTACTTGAATTCTACTCTCTCCGACAAATCAAAGAAAATATGGATCGGACCATATCTCGAGAGGTATACCTTACAATTTGCTCTATTACTCATGCTAAATATATTGTATTTGCTCTACTGCATTCTTTTTTTATGACCATTATGCTTTCATGTGATTTGTAGTGATCATTGGAGCTTTGTTGCAATAATACCCGCTTTAAAGCAAGTATATTGGATAGACCCACTCCACCGCCCTCCATCACGAACATTCGCCGATCTCCTTGATAATGCAATTCTTCAAGTGAACGACAAAACACTCCTCGACTTCCACCTTATAAACATTCGGGTAAGATGTTGTGCTCATGCTATCACGTCCTTTCAAAAATCAACATTTGCGTTTAAAGTACCATAAGTATATTAATGTTTTATGTTTTAAACACTTTTGTAGTCTAGGAAGCAATCATCGAACTATGAATGTGGCTATTACACAATGATCTTTGGTTTGATGGTGGTGGATGGTGTTCAAAAAGACATGCTAGATCTTCTAAAGGTACGCTACACGCGTCTAATCTCATTTATATTCGTCGAGATTTCCTAATAAGCGTTATTTTCAATCATAGGTATTCGTGGATGATATCACTCCTTTCTCCTTGCAAGAACTTAACGACGGAAGAGACCAAATGGCTAAATATCTGGTCCACAACCGTGCGTTTACCATTGCAAGGCCACAGGTCCCTAACCTCCCCAAGGCATGAAAAGTATTGTCTCTCTTTTTGGTAGGGGCTTGACATTGGTATCGCACTTGTGTGCTTAGGTTATGCATCTTTAGTATTAGTATAGGGGCGTTGGATTTGAATTTGACAGGTTTATGTTGAGTCGGGTATCCCGATTCATGTTTCGAAAGAAACGGGTCAATTTTAACAAATAATTACACAATTCTGTCTTGCAAGCAAACGAATTCGCTTCCTTATTCGCTTCTTGTCGAATCCAGAAGCTAGATCGCTACCTGGCACGCCTTCTACTACAATATAACAAGCGGTCATACACACGGCCTCGCCTATACATTCGCCCACAAAAGCGACGTCGCCTGGCTACTCGCTTGCTAGACTCTGTTGCCCCTGGCGTGCCTCAAACGATTTCGCCTCCAATATCCGCCTATACATTCGCCCACAAAAGCGACACCGCCTGGCTACTCGCTTGCTAGACTCTGTTGCCCCTGGCGTGGCCCAAACGATTTCGCCTCCAATATTCGCCTCCATAGACGAATTTAATAGGCGAATTCGCCAGCCACATTCCCTACAACAAATAAGTACACGATGTCGCCTAACAATCGCCTCTACTGGCGATCTCGTATCCCACCCCGCCTGTGTCCCTCTGGTCGACCAACATTTTCAGCTGGCGAGTTCGCTGTACATTTTCGCCACCCCAACAGAGTGATGTCGCTTTTCCTTTTCGACCACAAGCGACATAGTGCACGAGACCGTAACTCCATAGCCATTTCCACATTTTTCAAATTTAATATTCCCATTTCTTCCAGCGAATACGCCAGCGGTGTCGCCTCCCTCACCCAAGCGAGTATTGTTACGAGTTCGCGTCTTCATTATTAGACAGAGGCGACCGACAGAAGTGATTTCGCCTCAGGAGGCGAAAAGTGGAGGCGAGTTCGTAGCACTCACATTCAAAGACACAAGCGACCTGAGGTGGCGAACTCGTAACAATAATACAGGGCGTTTTTTAACAGCTGCACACGGCGTTTTAAACCGCCGTGCGCAGCGTTCGTTTTTAAGGCGTTTTTGAACCGCCGAGAAAAAGTTCCATTTTACGGCACAACCCGTTACGGCATTTCCAAAACGCCTTAAAGAGTACGACTGAACCGCCGAGAAGCGTAAGGCAGTCCACTAGTGTTCCTGCCTGTAGCTTCCACCATAACTTTAGAGAGAAAGCTTGTATTGTTAGATGTAAATTCCTAACTCCCAATCCATTTTCATCTGTAGGATAACAAACATTAGTCCATGATTTCCATACTCTTTTTTGATCATACTGAGATGATCCCCACAAAAGTTTTGAAAACAGCACATGCAATTTATCAATCACCCCCCTTGTAGGTTTTATGACAGTAAGTATATGAAGGGGAATAGCAGATAATACATGTTAAATTAATATCAATCTCCCAGCCTGGTTAAGCCATTTATTTTGCCAGATAGCCTATTTTGCTGCCATTTTATCATATAGAGACTGAAAGTAAGAGTGTTTAGTTCTACCCAAATAAATAGGGCATCCCAAATAGAAAAAGGAAAATGACCCTCTGTGATCCCTGAAATCTGTTCAACCATGGACTTAACAGATAATGGTGCATGTTTGGTTATATAATAAGAAGATTTGTCCAGGTTAATTTTTTGACCAGTAACAGATTCATAACACATTAAGAAACTCCTCTGTTTGGTAATACTAGTTCTATTAGCCTTAAGGAACACAACAATATCATCTGCAAAGTTTAGGTGTGTTATTTTCCTTGCTGAATGTGGCAACTTGAAATAACCAATTCTTGAGTCATTAAACAGTAAATCTAGGTTTCTAAAAAACACTTCAGTGAGTAATATAAACAAAAAGGGAGATAAAGGATCTCTTTGCTTAATTCCCCTTGAGGTATTAAAGAATCCTTTAGGTTGACCATTCACAAGAACTGAACATTTAGTTGCAGATATGTTGCCCATAACATTACTGACAAATTTATTATGAAAACCCAATTTTAATAAAAATCATTTCAAGAAACTCCATGATACCCTGTCAAATGCCTTGACCATATCTAGTTTAAAGAAAATATTGGAGCCTCCTGTTTTATTATTTAAAAAATTGGTTATTTCTTGCACGAGTAATACATTGTCAGCTAGTTCACGCCCCTGAAATAAAACTAGTCATTATGGGCTTAAGTCTCTCTATATATAGCTTACTAAATATCTTATTAACAAAGTTAGAGAGACTAATAGGCCTAAAATCAGAGAAATGATTAATCACAGATTTTTTGGGAATCAATGTAATGAATGTAGCAGATATGGCTCTAGGAATAGGTACTCCACATAAGAATTCATTAACCGCATTTAACAGGTCATCACATATAATATCCCAGAATGCATGAAAAAACTTCCCTGAAAAGCCATCTGGTCCCAGGGCTGAGTCCCCATCCATTAAAAAGACAACCTTTTTTAGCTCCTCCATATCGGTAAGTTTAACCAAATTCTGATTGGTCCCATCATTCACCAGGGAAGGAATATTATCCAATAGTAACTGAGTATTCTGATCATGATCAACCTATTGTTCTTCAGATAATAATTTAGAGAAGAAACTAACTGCTTCTGTACCAATGAGATCAAGATTAGTAAGCAAATTATTTTGGCTATCCCTGATAGCTAAAATTCTTTGTCTAGTATTTCTGGATTTGACAGTAGCATGAAAGAACTTAGAGTTTGAGTCTCTCTCTTTTAACCACTTAACTCTTGATTTTTGTTTCCAGAATACCTCTTGTCTAGCAAGTGCTAAAGTCAACTCAGCTTGTAATCTATTCAGTTCTGACTTATTAACATCACTGCTATCATTTTGAAAAGTTACCTCACTCTGTTCAACAAGCAATTCAGAACTAGTAACTCTATCATTAACATGACCAAATATTCCTTGTTCCATTCTCTAAGTCTCAATTTTAGTCTTCTCAATTTCAAGGAAAATTTCATCATACCATATGTATCACAGTTCAAATTCCAATTTTCAGAAATGATTCTATTAATATCATCATGAAGCAACCAGCAATTATGAAATTTAAAGGATTTTGGTCCTGGCTGATGGTCATTATTTTCTAATGTCATCAGTAAGGGAGCATGATCTGAGGGTGACCTAGACATAACCTTAACCCTGCTATGTGGAAAGATTTCTAAAACATGTTATTAGCTAAGCCTCTATCAAGCCTTTGCCAGACATTACCTCTACGACGGACTCCATACCAAGTAAATAGATTACCAATAGTAGGTAATTCAACAAGATTATTGACCTCAATAAAGTTATTAAAATCTAACATACTATTATGGCTAGGTGATGACTGACCCAAATATTCACTGACCTCTCTAACTACATTAAAGTCTGCTGCAAGTTTTGAACTCGTATACTTACCATGTCAATATGGAGCTCTGAAATGTGATTCAGGAGCAGTCCATGATTGAGAGGTTTGAGCCATCTGAGACTATTCTTAAAAGTGATCTCATATTTTGAAAAATGATTGGATTATTTTGAAAAATTATGGAGATTAATGGTTTGCTCATGGTTGAGAGCCAGTTATTGACATCATTTCTATTCATTTCATATATGGGTTTAACCATTTTAGTGGAAATGAATACAATTTGATTGAACTGCATGAGATGCTTAAATATGTTTAGTCAAAACTGAGACTGTGAACGAGGTTCTATTAGTGCAGTGAAAAAAAATGGATTTGAATATGACATGGAAGATTGAGGAAGTGAAATAGGGCAAGGACAAGCAGTGTGCCTATGCGCTTATATTCTAACACTTCTACTGTAATTGTGTATGTCATTTAGAAATGATATTCATATTACAGTTATCTACATTATAGACTATCTCTATTGTAACACAAAACTTATTGGTATTGGATACCATATGGTTCTCATAGAAGAAAGAGACACCAGAGTATGAGTTAGATAATGAGATGTCAAACTACACCAGTGTAATGAAGCAATAGTTGCTGCATTGACAGTAGGAGTTTATCTATACCTTAAGATATTGCACTAGATCATATAATGGTTATTTTGATCTTAGTGGCACAACAACATGCTCATCATTTCTATGTTGGACATGGAAATGTTTCAATTATGTTGCAAGTTCGCAAAATTGGACAAAGGTCTTTATTTGCTAGCTATAGATAAACAAGTTTATGATGTAAATATTAAAAGGGCTACACAAATGATTCAAGTCTGACATACCTCTGTCAATTAGGCCACAATGACATTAAGCATAGATGGTTACTCCAGTTGGAGGAAACTGTGAAATCATTTGACTTGGAGTCAATTGATACTTTCAACTTATTGTGTTGGGAATTGACAATAACCCTTCATAGTGATGGGTGATGGAGTAAATGAACGTTTTATTTACAAAAATGGTTTGTAGATGGGTTCAACTCAAAGAGGTAAATATATCACTTCATTAGTTTCATCATGATTTGAGTAACAATGGATGTTTACCTCATGAGAGGAAATTTTGAATCCTTAATAAAATTTTAGGAGTTCAAAAATGAAGTTTAGAATCAATTTGGCAAGAAAATTGAAACGCTCAATTGGATTGAGGTGGTGAATATTTGAACCAGAAATTTGTTGACTATCTTATTGGAAATGAGTTTCCATGATGGTTCAAGCCAATCTTTCATGGATATATTTCTTAATAATAGTGTTCACACTAAATTTGGCCTTGTCAGAAGTTTAAGAAAAGACCATATGGCATATGGATAGGATTGGTTCCTTAAATGTCTTTTCTTATGAGATTTGAGGTTGTGAAGCATACGTGGGATGTTTCCAGTAAGCTTTGCATCAAATCTGATATTTGTCTCTTTATAGAAATATTGAGATATGGGTTTTTCTTCTATATTCCGAGAACTATATATTGTTGCTCGAGAATGTGTCTTTTTGGAGAAGTGTCGTCTTTCCAAAATGACAAGTGGGAGAAATTTAGACCTCGATACTTTCGAGGTGAGGAACAATCAAAACCATAAACATTTCCCTTCTTTAGATGTGGTGAAAGATGAATATGGAAAAGTCTTGGAGGTTATTGAAGTTGCTCAAGCCCTATGTAAGCCAGTAAGGCATAGATTTCTTACAAAGGCACATTGATGTCCTTGCAGCTGAAAGCTATGAAATCATACTTTTAGAAAGTGATGAACCTATACATGACTTACAGTTATAGCTTTGACAATCCCTAACTCCGCAAAGTGGTTTAAGACCATGAAATTCGGAACAGATTCTATGTATGAAAATCAAGTTTGGAATTTGATTGAGTTACTAAGAAAGGCTAGGTTAGTAGTTAAAGAGTGTAAACAAATCCATGTGATGGATTGTGTTGAGACCTTAACTCTAATTGGAATCCTTGAGTCTATTCTAAATCTTGGAAAAAGCAGCTCATTGTGATTATGAAATTTAGTATATATATTTCAAAATTCACCTTCCTTAATTGGATTATGGAAGAAAGATGTGTATGTGACATAGTCTTAGAGCTTTTATACTGATGGGTATGAATACAAGTTTCGGTATCTATTTATGGATATTGAGGCAAGTATTAAGGAGTTAGAAAATATATTTCGATGAATCAATTTAGAGATTGACGCTCAAAGAAATGTGATCTTGTGCATACAAGGAGGTTAGTGGGAGCAATATTGAATTCCTAGTTCCTTATGTCGATGACATTTTATTGATTGGAAATGACAATCCAACTAGAGTTGATGGAGACTTGGTTTGGAAAGTATTTTACAATAAAGGACTTAGGAGAAAATGTACAGTGCATCTTGAGCATCGGTATCTAAGGTAGATTGAAATTGATGATTGACATATGTAAACACTTACTGAGTAGTGTGTTTGATATATTCAATATGAAAGATTGTAAAAGATTTTCAACCCAAGATTCATGGCATGACTCTTAGCAAGATTCAGTGTCTATGTAGACATGATGAGCGAAAGAGAATGAATATGACTACTACTGCATCGGCAATAGAGTCTATCATGTCTGCTATGATATGTACCTGCAATGATATTTCATATACTTAGAGTATAACGGATATCAAATGCAATAGACTGGGAAATGGTGCAATGGTGTGCGTCCAACAAAATTTCATAGTGCCTGAAAAGGACTATGGATAGATCCCTATGTCTATGCTGAAAATGAGTTGGTTGTGAAAAGTGTTGTTGATTATACATTTACATTGAGTACACTGATGCTTTAGAAGCAGCAAGATAAAGTGTTTGAATTTGGAATTCATCACTAGTTTGTGTATGGTGGTTCTTGACTTAGTCAACTCGATGACTAAAATGGTAGAGTCATTGCTTAGACAAGATAAGTCAATAGGACATCAAAGTCAAACTTTGTACTTGGTAAATTTCACATTCTTCAAATGTGTATTGAGAATGGTGAAATTGTTTTATGAAATGCAAGAATGGATTGTTAATCCATAACCTAAACCTCTTCCACAAATATTGTTTATGGCTCATATATTTGTGATAGGAATCAAGCACTTTGGACAGTGGCTGTGATTTCTATGATGTTCTACTTATTACAATTCTGTAATTTAGACATTAAAAAATGGACCATTTGAAATATTATGAGATTATTATTTCTTATTCATTTAACTTGGTTTAGTGTTAAATGAAAGTCCAAAACAATTTACAATTCCAAATAGGTTATCAAGATAAGGTCTTGGATAATGAAACCCTATTAAGTGAACTGGAATGTAAAATTGTTTGAGTCTCTAGTCCAGGTCATTGAGAGTGGACACTAATGACTAAAGAAGACTAGTTTGCAAGGTGATTTATAGCGCTGTTTCTTGGGCTCAAGGACATGAGATGTCTGTATTAATTGCATGGATACACGTTGGGAACTTGTATTGGACAGACCCACCATGAGAATACTTTAAGATATATGGAATGTTATAAGTATTTCTCATTGACTATGGAAACATATTCCTCAGACCTAAGTAATTCATTGTTTACTTGTGGATTGGACATTTTAATTTCTGTCAAACGCCTTGCTGTAAAAGGGGGTTATAAAGACAGGTATTGGATTACCATGAATCAAGTAGAGAAAACTTGAATGTACAAGATTGGAATTGTCCTCTCATTAACATGAGATTGTTGTCTTATAGGCCTCTCGGAGAGTTGAGACTGTAAAACGCATGGCCATGCTCAGATGGATTAGAGATTAATCATCTGTCTTTAACAGTTCACTCAGGAATTCGAGAAATGCATTTGAACTTGATAAGGATAACATGTTATCTTACCTTATGTTCGAATGAAGATATTAAGTGACAAGGGAATATGAGTGCACACTTGTCTAAAAGGACAAGTGGGAGATTGTTGGAATTATGTCCTTTAATCAATGTGCACTTTCCTAATATAGTTTGAGGTTACGTTAATTACGGAGATAATTAATTCAGTCATTTAAGTGATTAGAATGTTTAGTTGGAAACCGCTTCTATCAGCTAGTAGCAGCTTATTATGACTGAACCTGTAGGGTCACACACAAGGTATGAAATTGGGAAAAACTAATTATCAATTAGACTTAGAGTCTAATTGTAATTATATGAGATAAGTCATGGAATCCAATCGGATTAGGATTATCTTATCCAGTAGGATAGAGATTATCTAATCCAGTAGGATAGAGATTATCTAATCCAACTGGATTGGGATTATCTAATCCAACAGGGTTGGGATTACATGGACTAATTCAGGTTGGAAACTAATTCAGTTTAACCAGTATAAATAGATGGTACTGGGTTAAAAAAAAATAATAATTTATTCTAGAGTTCATGTGTTGAACAAGCAGAATAAATAAACTCTGAAATTCTCATAAAACAACCTCATCGTAAATCGGAAGAAGGAAGGCGGTCGCCGGTCCTGCTTGCTGATCCGTTCTAAGCTGACAACGGTGTAGGCGTTCTGATCGTGCTGTGTGGATACTTATAGAGGAATCACACTTGAGGTTCTTGTCTCCGGAGTGGATTGCACTTGAAGGAAGAACACGGTTGAAGAAAGTCCTTTGCTCCGCACAGATTTATTCTGTTCTACAAGGTAATTCTAAACACTCATTCAGATTCATATTAATGACATGCATGCGATCTTTGGTTTGGTAATTGATATTCCACTAAATTAGATTTAATCAATTCCATCACAGACTTCACTGAATCATCCATATTTACCTTAACCTGTTGATTTGAGACCATAACTTCATCATTCTTCTTTGTTGTAACCTTTGCTTTTCCTTTGGTCTTCCAAACTTGTCTGTTACCTGCAAAATTACCAATCTTTTCCAAGTTGGTTCCTTTAGCAGGATTGTTAGTAATAACTTGTTCAGACTGTTGATGTGTTTCAGTGTCAACTGTCTTAGCCATTGGCCTCCAAAAATTGGGACTTTGTTTAACTGTTGGATCAATTTTACACATAGAGCTAGAATGACCAAGCTTAGAACATTTAAGGCAATAATCAGGTAATCTATCATATTCAATATATTGCCAGAAACCTGAACCCCTATAGCTTATCCAGACCCTTTCAAGTAATGGTTTTGACACATCCAGTTCAACACAAACCTTTGCCACATGGGGTCTAGACCTATTTAAAGTGGCTTGATCTATTTTCACAGGGTGTCCAATTAGATTTCAAATAGATAGCATTGCAGACTCAACAAATAACTGTTGAGGTAATCCATACAAGCTTATCCATACTGGCACTACCGGTGAGTCTGCGTTCGGATTGAAATCATGGCTCCATTTCGTGATTTTAATTGAATAAAAACCGAAATCCCAGATCTTGTGCATCCAACAGCGATAATAGTCACCTGCAAGTTAAAAGTGGATAAAAACGTGACGGTTATCTACTAAATATATACCGAACTAGCTTGTGAGCCCGCCGTGTGAAAGTCACGCCGTTCGGGCACAATAAACATCAGAATATACACGAAGTTTCCAGTATAAACAAAGAACTGTGGCTAAATTACTTCCTAACCTTCAAGAACACCACATAAGATTTAGTACAAGTAATTAAAGAGCTAGCCTTATTTCATTCATCACTCAAAGATACTGTGTCTAAAAGCCTACTCCCTCCGTCCCGGACTAAATTGCACAAAGGGTAAAATTTGAGAATATTAAGAATTGTAAAATGAGTGGATGGGATTGAATTTGAGAAAGAAGTGGGTGAAATGAGTGGAGGAAAATGAGTGGGGTTTACCAAATAAGGAAAATGTGCAATTTAAGATGGGACATCCATATAAAGAAAGTGTGCAGTTTAGTTTGGGACAGAGGGAGTATCATACTATAAACTCCCCGCCAAAACCCTCTCTCCTGATTTTCCACTTCTCATACCTTCGACTTTTCAGAGATTTTCTTGTTGGGGCGCAGCGGAAGAGATAAAACTCAAAATACTACAAGGACACAACAAAACAACCAACCAATATCCGATTGGATCGAGTTCATGCAGTCGCATTTCTCTTTGTCGTAAAGGGAGACGAGAATATACATCAATAAGTAAGCATCAGTTTACAAAATTGTAAATGTCTACAATCTAGAAGTATAAGAAGTCGTAAAATGTGACGTTCAATTTAAAAGATGAGAAGTCGGAATGTCGCATATTCCTCTTACTTTTAGATGTCGAAAAATTTGTTAATTTACTTAAATTAATTTTTATTGCGCTTTTCATGCTTAGTGGTGCATCGTTCTTAAATAAAATAGAATATGAATGAAATTAAATATAATGAAATGATAATATATGCAGTTGTAATATAGTATTATAACATATACATATAGTACATTCAATAAACGATGAAATTTATTTCTCGATTGGATTGAGTTCATGCAGTCACATTTCTTTTTGTCGTAAAGGGAGACGAGAAAACAGGTAAAGTTCAATAAAAATGACATAGGTACCAATAATATGCTACATTTATTAAGGCATCAATAAGGCAACCGAAATGCATATACACAAGAATCATTAGTACATATATATGCTAGAGAACATAAGTACGACCAAGAAGTCAGAAGTATAAAATTTGACACATTAACCTACCTATGTATATAGAGCGAATTATAGTAATTTCAATGAACGATGAAGCTTATTTATCGATTGGATTGAGTTCATGCAGTTCAGTCGCAATTCTCTTTATAGTAAAGGGAGACTAGAAAATGGGTGAAATTCATTGCAAATGACATAGTTAGGTACCAAAAATATCTATTGACACGCCCGGTGGGACCCCACATCTATTGACAACGTCGCTGAACTTTGTGTCTGAACTGATCTTGCGCACCTGTTCAACAAGTTTCTCAAGCCATGTCTGAATCCGATCAACCTAGACGAAGTGTCCGTGTACTAGGGCAAAATCCGGAGGAGAATCCAGAAGCAGAGCAACCTCCCCAAGGACGAGGACGCGGTCGACCCGGAAGATCTCGTGCGCGTTCTACCTCTGAACCTCCACCAAGCTCTACCGTGGGGGCAAGAAACTCCAGCGTTCCGAACTCCCTCGGTCCAAACCCCGTCGTATCCGTAGCACCCTCCTCCGGTCCAAATCCTGCCGCATTCGGAGTGCCACCTTCTGGATCAAACCCTGGTGGATCTGAAGTACTGAACTCAGGTAAGAGAATCTTGATACGTACTGACATGAACTACAGTGAGCACGTCAACAACTCAGACGACCTCGACCGAGAGAATGGTTTTGGGTACAACGGATCCGATTCGATCTTTTCCGTGGAAGAACAAGCACAAAGAGATCGAAAAATTCTCGCAGAGAGACAGGAGGAGGAGGAGAGACAAAGACGTCTTAGGGAAACCCTAAACCAAACCATACGGCATAACCCGCCGGGCTCTGAGCTGCCCTATATCATCTTGTCTCGGACACCCCTCTGAGAACAATCCCTGACAACGTCCGAGCACTGATGAGGGATTTACATTTCCAGTATCTTTTTTTTTAAATAGTTAAACCACACCATGGTGGAGTGAATTTATTAGGGTCACCACACTCGAAAATGACCAAGAGGTCATAGTTTTACAATAATATAGTTGTAGATAAAAAAGTTGTGGAGCTTGATACTAAAATGAAAAATCTTGATAACTTAATAACCCGACGAGCAATTTAGCGAATCGTTAGACGAAACACAATTTAGCCAATAGGGATAAGATTATCAAGATTTTGTATCAAGCCCCACTTACAAAAAACTAGTGTCTAGTAGTGAAAAATAAAAATACAGTGCACTGGATCTGTTGTGCAAAGAAACCATCTTGATTGTGATGTATGCTGAGAACTTCATCCCTCAGTGATTGAGCAGGTACCTCCATAGCTTGAAAACCTATGGGCCTTATGCATCTGTGGAGGAAATAGACAGCAGTAAGTAGTTCAAAAGGACCTCAGGTTAGGGATTCCCATTGCATCAGTGGCAAGGATCCCTAAAAGTGGAGGTGGAGCATCTGATAACAAGAACTGACCAGTGGAATACAGAGAGAGTGCTTTTCTAGATAAAAAGTCAGCAGCACAATTGCATTCTCTTACTACATACATGATACAGGAACTAGGGCATGTAGATCATGAAATTTGCTAAGAAGTTCCCAATTAGACTGGAAGGGGTTTTTAATCCCTGTTACTGCACTGAGCCAGTCAGATTCCAGCACAAAAGGAATTGACAAAGAAGTTCCTACTGTGAATCCCAAAAGAATAGCAGCAAGTTCAGCATGTAATGGGGATGAGGCCTGGACACATTTAAGATGCATAGAGACTACTCTACTGGCATCCCTCACCACCACACCTATTCCAGCAAGACCATTTACATATGAAGCATCAATGTTTATTTTTAGTCCTGTTTCTGGGGGTGACCATCTAACAGCTCTAACTAGCTTAGGTCTCTTCCTTTTCAGGTAGAGAATTAAGCCAATATTAAGTAGGTCCCTATTCTTTTCAATTGAGCCAACTAGTGGGAAAACTGAAAAGTACATGAAAGTCCGTTTCAAACAATTCTGGACCAGGACAACACCATCTGTTTTTGTATTTTCAAAAAGAATCCTATTTCTACAAGTCCACAGAGTCCAGAGCATTGTGCATAAGGTGACTGACTGGACTTTTGAGTGAGTCTTTGACCTTCCTTTATACTCTAGATAGTAAGAAATTCTGTGCTTTGCAGATTGAAAGGAAGGGACTGGGATGTTGAGCTTGAGGTGCAGAAATTCTAGCAGATTAGTATTGAAAGGGAACTCATTAAAGATGTGGTCTGGTTGCAATATACACATTTTGAAGGAAGGCTGAATCTCATGCTACTCAAAACATCATCAAAAGGCAGTAGTCTATTATACAGCCTCTAAATAAACACTGAGATTTTTGATGTAGTTTTATTTGTCCATACCTTATGAATAATAGGGTCTGAAGTGTGTGATCGTCTGAAGGTCCTGTAGGTTGACTTAACAGTGAATTGGCCATCCTTGGCAGGCTTCCACACCAGTGTGTCCTCATGAATGTGTTGGATTTTGAACTCCTGCAAAAAATTCAGAGTACTGGTAGCTAATAATGGCTCCAATAGGGTTAGGTACAGAGTTTTGTTTTCACAAAAATCAGAGGCATATATCAGAGAAGGGCATAGCAGAAGAATCAATTTTATAAAAAAGAGCACCCTCTCCTGTCCAATTAGCATCGCAGAATGGGGAGTTTCCCTTTCCTATGATGACCTGAGCATTACTATTGGCCATTTCTGTGACTGAACAGATTCTTCTCCAAGTATGGGAGGTCTTATAGGTCTTTGGCAGTGACCATAAAAATGCAGTCCATATGGTGTCATTCTTCTGCATCTTCCACCATTATTTACAGGAAAAGGCCAGTACAATGGCTCTTATATCCCTGAAACCTAACCCGTTCTCATATGTAGGTAGTGCCATCTTGGTCCAGCTTCTCCATATCCTCCTTTGCCCAAAGTTAGATTCTCCCCAAAAAAATTTGGCTGCCATGGTCTCCATTTTTTTATGACTGTCTTTGGTGGGTCCAGTATTGAGAGAATTAGTGTTGGGATTGAAAAAAGAAAATGGTTGATAAGGACTAATTAACCTGCCATGGATAACCATCTGTTCTTCCAATTGTGAATAAGATTATCCATTCTTTCCAGCACTGGCTGGTAATAGATAATTTTATTTCTTCCTGGCACTCCCAAATATTTGAATGGTAAAGAGCCTTCCTTCATTCCAGTTGCAACCCTTATCCTTCTTTTTATTGGGTTGGTGGACTGGGAGTGAACATAAAACTCTGACTTGTTGTAGTTCACCTTCTGCCCAGTTGCTGCTTCATAGGCTTTGAGAAATCTGATAACTCTCTTAAGGTTTTTCTTCCCAGCATGTAAAAAAATGGCTGTATCATCAGCATACATTAGGTGTGAAACTTAAGTCACACCTTTGGGCATTCTGAACCCTTGAATGTAGTTGAGTTCCAGTAGTACCTTTAAACTTCTAGAAAAGGCTTCTGTTATCAGATTGTACAGTAATGGGGAAAGGGGGTCACCTTGCTTGATTCCCCTGTTTGATTTGAAGAATCCAGTGGCTATGCCATTAATAAGAACAGAAAACCAAGCAGATGAGATATTTTGGCTAATCAACCTAACTATTTTGCCATGAAAGCCAAATTCAAGCAGAACAGTGTTAAGGAACAGTGTTATGTGCCACCATAACCACAATTCTTACAAAAACTTAAAAAAAACATGGAAAAAGCTGGCACCTTTACAACAACCCGCTTGACATCTCTCATGAATTCTAGCCAAGAAACGATGGCTATGACAATCACAACAAATTTTTCTATGTGACGATCTTATCCTCCAACATCTTCCAGTTTCAATGCCAGCGTGCGGCGGATCCTCCCATGGAATTCAGGTCCGATTTCAGACTCCGAAATCATCATGAAAAAAATAATTCATAATCAGAAAAGTGGAGAACACTGAAAATCAAAACCTCAGTTAATCCTTCGTGGCAGAAACTTGAGACAATAAAAGAATTTTGTTTTGGGAAATTACCAATAACCTCCAGTAGAATTTACGATGATCAAATAACTCATTTGTGAGATCAAAATCTGATCGAGAAGACTGTGCGCCGATATTCGACGGAGACGGGGTGGTGCTTGGAAGACCTGCGTGGGTAGCTCTGAGGTGGCTTGTGGCGTCGACAATGGTTGACCTCGGCGGCAATCAATGATTGGTGATGGTGGTGACGATGCAGTGGTGGAAATCACCGGCGGAGGATTGGAGCAAAGGCGGTCAGAGATGGGTGGTGGTGCTGACAAGGGGATGCTGCGGTCAGAGACTACAGAGAAATCAGAGAAATTAAGAACTGAATCGGAGACTGATTGAACTTTGAATAGTTATTTCCGGCGAGGGCCATGGTTGCTGCGAAGTTGGACAGGGTTATGTCGTGGTCGACGCGAATTTAGACGGGAGGGGCAAAGAAGACATTTAATAGAAATAAACTAATAGAAACTGGTTCTTCCGGTTTTGTGTAATAACTTTTCCGAATTTACCACCACAAGCATCGGGCCCTCAGGGGCCCACTTCACACGTGAGAGTGCTGACGTGGAAGGGGGGTTCATCCAACCCGGGGAGATTTGTATACGCTCCCAAGAAAAACCCCCGCGCGTGAATGCAATTTGCATAAATTGCAGAAAAATCTCCATCCCAAATTTCTTTGCATATAAACCCCGTCACTATATAGTGACCGTCACTTCCAAAACTAATTATAGTAAAAAAGGTTAAAATGAAAACAAAATATTCTTAGATTCTTTATGTACGATAAGTGAAAAGGTTAAAATGGATAAAAAGGAAAATCTGGTACATAAACGCTGCTCTTTCTAACATTTTGAAAACAAGCGTTTTCATTCAAACAACTCGTTGAGATATACTATTCACCAAATACAAATTAGTAATTATTTGACCAATCAAAAATTTATATTTAGAAAAAATACAAAACACTTCTCCAAAACGCTCTTTCCCAAAGGGGTCTGTATTATATTTAGGGTTCCGCAGTCGTGGCCGTTCTGCTGCTTTGGGAACCAGCCGTTCATGCATATTGAAGTTTTGAGTTTAAATTCAACATTCATCTGGTGACTTCTTTTCTTATATATTATTTAATGTTTAACTATTATATTAATTGTGTATTAGTTTGTTTAGTATGAGTAGTTAAATCTAGTTTCCGGTTAGGGCGATGAAACATTAACAATAAATTATACGTGAGGCCTAAACGTACTTAATTTGTATGAATTCCGATTTATTCTCTGTACATATTTGATTTCTGAACTGCTTAAGATCTGATCAGTCTTTTGTTATATAGAATATTTCTAATTGGATTCCTCTATTTATCTATATCTAAAAGGTAGATTTAATATGTGGTGAAGCTAGCAGCAATTCGTGGGGATAAGAGATAGATGATTTGTGACAGATGTTTAGATTATAAATTATTTTAAATAAGGTTTCTTTCGCTCTTAATACTGTTAAGATATTAAATCTAGGTCTAGTTTGATACTTCTAGGTTGTAGCTTAATTAGAAAAATAGTCAATTAAACTGTTCTTGTTGGCTATCGATAAAGTTAGAAGAAATTGGACTGGGTGTGATGTTTTCTGATAAGTCCAGGGTTCGTATTCGGACCTCATTCATACTCGGACCAGGGCCCGAGAAGGGTCATGGGCTCGAGATACATGGAGGATGGATCCATAGGTCCATCAATCATAATCCTTATAAGGAATGCGTATATTATGAATGTTTCACAGGAATATACATCCTCTCAAAGATGGTAATATAGTCATCTTAAACATGGTAACACAACCATTACCAAAGTACACTTCCTCTATACATGGAAATACAACTACTATTCCATAAGAGTTGTATTCCTACCATAAATACATATCTTGGTGATCTACGGATTGTAGCCATATAAATACCCAAAGGTTTGGTAGACCTCTCTGTCTATTATCTTACATACAATACGCCTTACGCCTCATACTAACTTGAGCATCGGAGTGTCTATCCTCGGGACACCCGAGACTTTGTTTTGCAGCTTAGTTCGTGATCAAGGTTCGTCGTCAAAGTGTTGGTGTCCGGCATATATCAATTTGGCACGCTTGGTGGGACACCACATCTATTGACGACGTCACCGAATTTTGTGTCTGATCTGATCTTGCGCACCTGTTCAACAAGTTTCTAACGCCATGTTTGAAGCCGAGCAACCTAGACGAAGCGCCCGTGTACTAGGGAAAAATACGGAGGAGAATCCAGAAGCAGAGCAACCTCCCCAAGGACGAGGACGCGGTCGACCCGGAGGATCTCGTACGTGTTCTACCTCTGAACCTCCACCAAGCTCTACCGTGGGGTCAGGAAACTCCAGCGTTCCGAACTCCCTCGGTCCAAACCCCGTCGTATCCGGAGCACCCTCCTCCGGTCCAAATCCTGCTGCATCCATCCGGAGTGTCACCATCTGGATCGAACCCCGTCGGATCTGAAGTACCGAACTCAGGTCATAGAATCTTGATACGTACTGACATGAACTACAGCGAACGTGTCAACAACTCAGACGACCTCGACCGAGAGAATAGTTTTGGGTACAACGGATCTGATTCGATCTTTTCCGTGGAAGAACAAGCACAAAGGGATCGACAAATTCTCGCAGAGAGACAGCAGGAGAAGGAGAGACAAAGACGTCTCAGGGAAACCCTAAACCAAACCATACGGCATATAACCCCCCGGGCTCTGAGCCGTCCTATATCAACCTTGTCTCGGACACCCCTCCGAGAACGATCCCTGACGATATCCGAGCACTGATAAGGGATTTACATTCCCAGTATCCTGACTTCTTTGCATCCTTAATAAACTCAAGTCAACCACTTCGTGCCCAGACAAATGAGGCCCCAAATCGAGTCTCTATCCCAGGAGATCGAACATCGCCACCTTCTGATCACAACCAGCAGTGAAGATTTTTGGATGATTTATCTAGAAATATACCTCCCTACAACAATCACAGGAGTCTGCCACCACCTCCTGATCCAGCCAATCACCTTAATCGGCCTTTCACCCAGGACGGAGCCTATCCTACTCGGGGAAAATATGAGGTCGATCTGGAAATTAAGCGTATTCTCGGACCTCGAGGACAGTCTGCTCGCTCCCCCTTCTCCCGACATATCGTTAATCTCCCCTTTGATGCCAGCAAGAAGGTCCCAGAACACCTACCCACATACGATGGCACCATCGACCCTAGGGAATTCCTCTCGGTCTTCTTCAAGACCTCGGAAACAAGAAACTTCCATGAGCTGGAGATATGCAAAATCTTTCCTAGCTACCTCCGAGGCAAGGCCCAGACATGGTTTACTCAAACGAAACCAGAGAGTTTATTTGACTACTGGGATTTCGCGGAATTTCTCCTCCTTGCTTTCTTTCAAAAGAAAAAATTCACCAAATCTCTTGGAGATCTAGGATATGTGGCTCTCCATGAAGGAGAGACGGTGATAGAACACTATCACAGATACATGGATCTAGCAAAGAGTGCTATCAGCTCAAAAAAGAGATAGAGAAACTGATCCGACAAGGGATTGTGCAACAAATTGCACCTTCAATAGCTAGTGACAACCAAGGCACCCAGAAGAGGTATGGGGGAAAGCCCTGGCAGAAGAAGAAAGATGGCTCCCGAAATAACAACAATAACCAAGGCGGTGGGGGCAACAATCCTCAAGACCCTCCACCACCGCCGCCAAATGGAGCTAACCGAGTTATCAACGGCATCAATGGCTACAAAGGAGAAGCAATTTCCCTTACCAAGCTGAAGGATAGTGTGCGGGCCATACCCCACACCGAGCCAGTCAACGAGAGGCTCCGCCCCGAAGAAACCATCACCTTCTCGGACGCGGATGCCGTGCCAAACCAGATGCCCCATTCTGACCCACTTATCATCTCTGCAACAATACAAGATTCCCTGGTAAAGAGAGTCTTTGTCGATGACGGGAGTGGAGTAGAAGTGATGTTCCAAGACTGCTTCCATAAGATAGGATTTACCAAGGACGACCTCAAGCCTACAGGCCCAATCTCGGGGTTCACAGGAAATCCAGTCATACCTCTTGGAGAAATCACACTCCAAGTCACAGTGGCAGAAGGAGCGAAAAGCCTAACCCTTTACTGCACAATTGTGGTGGTAGACACCGTTACACCCTTTAACATTATTCTTGGCAGACCTTGGATGTGCCAAGCTAAAGTTGTATGGTCTCCTTACCATCTGATGCTAAAGTTCCCAACACCACATGGAGTAGCTTCCATCAAAGGAGATCAAGGAGTTGCGCGTTCTTGCATGATCACGGCTATCCGTGACGCTAGAAAAGTGAGCAACATCTCGGCCGTCAACACTATCCTAGGAGATCTGGTCCCCGATCCTGATCTCGAACAACCCCTGGTGTTTAACTTCGAGGAAGAGGCCTACAACGAGATGACTGCATTATGGCACAAAAGACGCCACCAAACCTTCCAAGTGGGGGACCTGGTAATGCCAGTTGGCCTGTGGTGTACTAAAAAGCTAGGAGGAGCGTTGGAGCCAAGGACGAAAGGACCATACAAAGTCTCCGCAGTACAATTCGGTGGATTCTACCTCTTGCAAACACGCGAAGGAGAGCTCTTGGACCCTGTCATCATGGCGCCCTTCCTACGCAGGTACCTCGGAGCTAAAACAAAGTAGACCTTCTCCAGATAAGGAGAAACATCGAGTTGAAACTACTTCCCGTATTGAAGCTGAGAAACTACTTCAATAAGGCCATTCGCAGTTTCACAGTCTAAAACTACTTCCCACATTCAAGCTGAGATTTCTATTGGAAGTTTTGCGGGAAAGCAAGTTTTTATTCATAGAATTCCATTATAACCTCCATCTGACGAACAATACCCAATGCCATTTAAGAGAACACAGTTTCCGATCCGCTTATGCTTTGCAATGACTATCAATAAAGCACAAGGGAAAACCTTGGATTTCGTTGGCATATATTTAAAGGAACCAGTGTTCTCACATGGCCAACTATATGTCGCGCTTTCAAGAGCAAGAGCAGCTGCCAATGTCAAGATTCTTGTCAAACCACCATTCTTCCAAAAGTCAAAATCAGACGAAACCAAAAATATTGTTTACAAAGAAGTACTACAACTTTGTCATGGATCCTCAAGGTAACTTCTTAAAATCTTATTAAACGTCCATATTTGTCTTTTCCCTATCCTCAATTTTCTAACCGCTACTCATGTATATTAGCACTTCAAATGAAAATACATTAAACACTTGATGTATGCCCGGACACCAACACTTCAACGACGAACCTTGATCACGAACTGACCTGCAAAACACAACCCCGGGTGTCCCGGGGGTAAACACTCCGACGCTCAAGTTAGTATAATGATGCGCAAGGCGAATTGTATGTAGTATGAGATAGAGAAGGTTTACCAATCCTTCGTGTGTATTTATATTGCTACAATCCGTAGATCACCAAGATATGTATTTATGGTATGAATACAACTCTTATGAGAGAGTAGTTCTATTACCAAGTATTGAGGAAGTATATTTAGAACATGATTGTATTACCATGTTTAGGATGATCATATTACCATCTTAAAGAAGATGTATATTCTTTGTAGAACATTCATAATATACGCATTCCTTATAAGGATTAGGATTGATGGACCTGTGGATCCATCCTCCGCGTATCTCGAGCCCACGACCCTTCTCGGGCCTTGGTCCGAGTATGAATATGGTCCGAATACGAACCATGGACTTATCAGTAGCCCCAAGGTAGATCTTCAGATTATAGAGTTCTCCATCTCGAGGGTTGAAGGAGAGGCTTGTTTCTCGAGGGAAAACTAATAACTCGAGGGAGAGTAACTCGGGGTATAAAGATCGGGGTGTCCTTCGGGATTGCCCTTCTGAATATCTAGCTTCCAGTTCTTTCGTATTCCATATGGACGGCTGAGATTAACTTCTTTTGAAATCCAGATGGTAAATACACATGACATGTATTGATTGGGAAATAGAGGCAGTCTGTCCCCCGTCTTTCCAATTGCTTCGTCTTGGAAACAGAATCGAGATAATTGCTCCTCATAATGTTTTCTGGGTTCTGGTTTAAATCTCCCAAATCATTCCCATTTTCTTCTCTCTTCAAAATTTCTTCTTTCCAAGTTCAGAAGACGCATCAGCACTTCATCAATTTCTGAAGCCCCAAATTTCTATTTTCTGCTTCCATCATCAGTAAGTGCTATCTTCTTTCTCTGCACTATTTTATGTGTCTGCTTTTTCCTTTTATCTCTGTGTGTGTATTTCCCCTCATACTTTCTGTAATCATGAGTAGTAATAGCGAAACGATTTCCATCCCCCATCATGATGAGGGAGAGTACGTACGTGCTTAGGCCGAGGAGAGTAGCTCCCATGACTGCCGCAGAGCAGAGGTAGCGAGTGGGAAAAAGCCTGTAGTTTTGAAGAAGAAAGCCTCTGAGGAAGAAAGAAGGTTAAAGGCTATGCCCAGGAGGGCTCAGATAGAGGGGAATAGCCCCATGGTAATGCATGCATCCGGAGGTAGAATATCCATGGATGGTGAAGGTAGTAGCAAAAGGTCGATGAAGGAGGATAAAGCATGTTCTGACGCAGCTGTCTTCGTGGAAAGTTGTCCCTTTTCGATTCCCCAAGATGCTGATCTCATGTATTTTGGAGAAGATAAGTCTGCCTCCGAGTTAGTAACTCCGGCCCGAGGGGTCATATATGGGAGATTTCTGCAGCATGGGTTAGCCTTCCCTTTTCCCTCACTGTTGAGTGAATTCCTCCATTTTTATAGAGTGCATCCAGAACAACTTCATAATGTGATAGTAATCATTATGGCCTTGATAACTTGGTGTGCCCGTAAAGGTTATGACCCCAGTCTTGCCTTGTTGCGGACCATGTATAAGGTCTCTGTCGCTAAACAAAAGGTGACTTTGACTGCTCGGGATTCTTTCTTGGGTCAGCCCTTTGTGCTTCCTTTGCAATGTGGGGAGTGGGATAGGATAAAACTAACCTTTGACCGAACAAAGTATGTAGTACCAATTGGAATAAGGGACTCAAAAATGAGGTCTGGTCTGATGTTGAACTATCCCGTAATCTGCTGAATATAACTGGGATGTTGGTGAAGGAGAAGATGAAACTTAGAGAACGCAAGTTTGTTTCTGGAGATCATCAAATGGGCTGGCAGTGGCCTTTAGAGACGTACGGCTGGTTACATCAAATGCCTGGCCGAACTCTTCAAAATGGGAGCTATTTGAAATTGACTCACTTCGATCAGCCAAAAGGTGTAGAGATTGACTGGTATGAAGCCAGTCTGTTTATGGAGCAGGATCCCATCGGTGCAGCTAGGGCGCTTCGGGCCTCTAGGTCCATGGAAGAGGTGTTCGAGAAGGAAGTAGATAGGGAGATTGCCGGACTGATGCCGGATGCTCGGCGTCGGTTCAAAAGGTTGGTTCAAGGACCTAAGAAGGCTCGATCACAGCCTAAGGTGATTGATGAGGCAGATTGTCTATTGTTCCAGTTGCCCGAGATCTGTCAGATGAGGAAGAGGATGAGGGTTCTGCTTTAGTTCGATGTCCGAGAATGAAGGAGACTTGGACATCAGACCCTAAGAGTGGTGAAATGATAACCTCAGCAATAGGTTCTGATATGTTTCCCAAGGGTATTTCTTCATTGTCATGTGTGACCTTCTCGCCCATATTGTGTCTTCTTTCTTCCATATGCTAACTCCATTCTTTTTGCTTGGGGTGGGTGCTTCCAAGTCCGAGAAGGTGTTAGACAAGTTGACTCAGCTACTCGAGACAAGAGGGTCAACTGGTTCTGGCAACAAGAGGGAACTGGAGATCTCAGGGAGCTCCAATAATGTCTTCGGTAGGTCTCCGAAGAAGGCTAGGTTCGAGCTCGAACCATTGGATCAGTTCGAGAAATATATGATGCCTCCTCCTTCTGCAGTTGAGGTCAAGAGGGCTTCAGTACGTCCAGAAATAAGCTAGGTATGCTTAACTTAGCTTTCAACTTTATTGAAGGTGTAGAATTCTAAATGTCTTGTCCTCTGTCACAGCCTCTGCTTCATAAAAAGTACTTGTACGATTCTGTCAAGACACTGTACAGTCGTTGTCAAGAACAGACAACTGAGCTTGAGCTGGCGAAGAAGCAGATGGCTAAGAGATCTATCGAGCCATCTGAAGCAATGAAGCGTCTCCAAGACGAGGTGGCACAGGAGAAGGCCAAGAGAAAGGCTTGTGAAGAGGAGATCAAGACCTTAAGGGAGGAGAGGAGAGTGAGAGTTAACTCCTTCCAGGAGCTGAAAAAGGAGATGGCCTTGGTGGAAGCGAAGAAGAATAGATATGATGATCCAGATTGCCAGAGGCGCTTGGTTCAGTTGATAATTGACTTCTGCTTGAATTTCCCTGAGATGGAGGCTCATTGCCAAGAGCATGGCGAACTGTATTACAATTCCGAGCTTCCACGCATGTGGGCCTTGCTAAAGGGGGCCTTGTGTGAAGAATATAAGGAATGGCTGGCTCCTGGTTACGACTGGCCAGGAACGGCGCAAGATCTGGAGGAATTCCGGGCGAGATTCCGCCAAGTAGGAGGGTTCAAATCTAGTTTATTAGCTAGTTTAGATTCCTTGAAAAAGGCTTTGACTCTGGAGGAGTTTCAGGAGAAGCTTTGTGGCTTGTACCCGGAGTTGTCTTTCTTGATGGAGAAGCCAGCTGTGGAGGCTTCAACTAGGAATCCCGAAGTTCAAAATGGGGAGCCAGAGATTGTAATTTCCTAGAGCCTTCACTTGTTATTTAGGATTCTTCTCTTTCTGCTGAATTTTGTCACTCATGTATTCTGACAAGGCTCTTCTCTGGAATTGATTGTTTTTTATCTTCCTTTATATCCAGTGTTGCATTGCCGCCTGTGCTGACTTGCAGGTCCAATATGAGGTTGTTCTTCAAAAGAGTAAGAAGCTGGAGGAAGACTTGACTGATTCCAAGAGTTGTTTTAGCCTCGTGCGAGAAGAGTGTGATAGTCTTCGTGGTGGGCTCAAGATAGCTCTGGAGCGGAGAGCTGAGCTTCGTATCTCTACCCTTCGGGATGAAAACATCACCGTGAATCATAAGATTTCTAGCGTCATAGATGAGATGAGGATGTGCCAGGCCGAGCTGAATGCTTACAGGTTCCAAATAAAAGAACTAGAAGCCCAAGGTGTGTTTGTCACGCCTTTAGTATCTTCAAAGGGGGAGATAGGTGGGCCTTTTTCAGCCCCGAATTCAGGACCATTGTAAGGTCTCGTGTCCGAGGGGGTACATCTCGAGGGATGGTAAATCTTCCACAAGGGACTTCTTGTGGAAGGGGGAGAGCAGCGCCACCTACTCCTGGAGCCTTAGAATCTCCTGCTCGGCCTGCAATCATAGAAAGTAGAAGGGGGTCTCCTACGCCCTCTTAATTAATGAGGACGGCAGAGGAAAGTGGTTGGGGCCATGGCCTCCAGAGTAGTCGAGGTCGTGCCTCTACTTCTTCTCGCGATTGGGGACGTACCCTTTTATTTAAAGACCTTCATGAGGTGTAAAATTTTTTATTGTAATAACACTTTTTGGTTTTGCCTTTATAAAGGTCTTTGTATTGCAATACTTGATAAGATTGACTCTCAGGCTTATGAATAGCCTGAATAAATAGTGATGTGTGCCTTAATAGGAGTATCACGAGGAGAGTCGAGTTTCAAACTTTGTGAGTTTGTGTGACTCGTATCATGTTGGTCTTTGACCATATACTTTTTATAAGTATATTATTTTATTTTAGCCCGAGGTGACTGTGGCTCGGACACTTGGTTCGAGCAGCCCATATTAGATAAGCATCAATCACACGCTTATAAGCGTATATGTCATAGGCAAGTATCATATTCTGATGTAATAACACCTTTGATATGAGTTACTTGTGTTCGAGGTTTTTCCTCTATGTATCCCTTTGGGAAATTTTAGAAGCATCATATTCTGATGTAATAACACCTTTGATATGAGTTTGAACTTCTGTTTTCGAGGTTTTTCCTTTTTGTTATTCGAGATGATTGATTTCTGAGCACGTCTGCCCTTTTGGTTTATAAACCTCAATCAAGTACTTTTGTGAAGTACTTTCTATCTCGAACCTATCTCTTTTATTCAAAACGATTGGTAGTTGAATTTTGGATCCAAAAAGCTTATCTTATACAAGATAACCAATCATACACTTTATAAAACATATTGTTTTGAATAGTAATCCATGTTATACTTAAGATAACAATCCTCTTTTTAGAAAATGACCTTTAAAATTGCTTAGTGAAAAAGATAGGTGTAACAAATATCATGACTTCAATCCAAGTTTATAACTTTTAAGAAAAGAAGTAAAGGAAATAGTAGGTTTGAGTTTGAGTACCCGTTTGTGCTATAGGAGGATTGTCTCGGACCTTGATGAGGCTCTCGGACAAGGTTGTTACTCTCGAACCTTTGTGAGGCTCTTTGTTGAGTTTCATCTTCCATGATACTTTCGTAAGTTAATCACGTTCCATCTTCTTGGTATGGGTTCGCCCTTCACGGTTTCACAGTGTCTCTTTGTATTAGAGGTTTATTAACTGCTGTGTAGGAAGAGCGTCATTATGACAGGGTCCAAGTGCTTTCCTTCGCGAGTTTGCAAGAGGTAGAATCCACCGGATTGTGCTGTTGAGACTTTGTATGGTCCTTTTGTCCTTGGCTCCAGCGCTCCTTCTAGCTTGTTAGTACACCGCGGGCCTACTGGCATTACCAGTTCTCCCACTTGGAAGATTTGATGGCGTCTTTTGTGCCATAGTGCAGTCATCTCGTTGTAGGCCTCTTCCTCGAAGTGAAACACCAGGGGTTGTTCGAGATCAGGATCAGGTGTTAGATCCCCCAAGATGGTGTTGTCGGCTGAGACGCTGCTTACTTTCCTGGCATCACGGATGGCCGTGACCATGCATGAATGTGCCATTCCTTGGTCTTCTTTAATGGAAGCTACTCCTTGCGGTGTTGGGATTTTAGCATCAGGTGATAAGGAGACCATAGAGCCTTAGCTTGGCACATCCAAGGTATGCCAAGGATAATGTTGAAAGGTGTGACGGTGTCGACCACCACAAAGGTGCAGTATAGGGTTATGCTCTTCGCTCCTTCTGCTATTGTTACTGGGAGTGTGATTTCTCCAAGAGATATGACTGGATTTCCAGTGAACCCCGAGATTGGACCCGTAGGTTTGAGGTCGTCCTTGGTGAATCCTAGCTTGTTGAAGCAGTCTTGGAACATCACTTCTACCCCGCTCCTATCGTCCACAAAGACTCTCTTTACCAGGGTATCCTATTGTTGCCGAGATAATAAGTGGATAAGAATGGGGCACCTGGTTTGGCACGACGTCCGCGTCCGAGAAGGAGATAGTTTCCTCGGGACGGAACCTCTTGTCACTGGCTCTGTGTGGGGTATGGCCCGCACACTATCCTTCAGCTTAGTAAGGGAAATTGCTTCTCCTGTGTAGCCATTGATGCTGTTGATGACTCGGTTGGCTCCATTTGGTGGCGGTGGAGGAGGATCTTGTGGATTATTGCCTGCGCCCCCTTGGTTGTTGTTGTTGTTATTGTTGTTGCGATAGCCGTCCTTCTTCTTCTGCCAAGGTTTTCCCCCATACCTTTTCTGAGTACCTTGGTCGTCTCCAGCTATCGATGGTGCAATTTGTTGCACAATACCTTGTCGAATCAGTTTCTTGATCTCGTTCTTGAGTTGATGGTACTCCTCAGTGTCATGCCCCCGATCTCGGTGATATTGGCAGAATTTCGGGGACCTTTGACGCTCGGTTGAGTCCTTCATGATGGGCGGGTCCTTTATGAGGTGCCTGTGAATGGATAATATCTCAGCCCGAGATCTAGCTAGAGGAGTGTAGGATTCGAAGGTTGGTTTAGTCGCCTTCAGTCTTTTCGACCTTTGGTATTTTCATCTTGGGCTCCTTCACCTTATTGTCAAGGTCTTGGGATCTTTTGCATGTCACTATATCCGTTTTGCTGGCATATTTCTCCATGATAGTTTGGAGATACTTAATAGTAGTAGGATTCGTCGTTGTCAGCTTCGTCCTCAGAGTATCATCATCTATACTCCTTCGATAAAGATTTATGAAGAGAATTTCGTCTGGATTATAGCGTCTTGTGGCTAGATCCATATACCTGTGATAGTGTTTCATCATAGACTCTCATTCCCTCTGTCTGTCTGCAAGGATTTGTCGATCCCTTTGTGTTCTTTCTTCCACAAAAAAGATCGAGTCAGATTCGCTGTATTCTGTCCCATTCTCTTGGTCAAGTCCTTCTGGATTGTTGATGCAGTTGTTATAGCTCGTGTTGGTCTGGATCGAGATTCTCTGGTCCGAGTTCGGTACTTCAGATCCCAAAGGGTTTGATCCAGAAAGTGGTACCCCGGATGCGGCAGGATTTGGACCGGAGAATGGTGTTTCAAATCCGATAGGATTTGGACCGAGGGAATTCGGAGCGTTGAAGTTTATGTCAGTCTGGATCAAGATCCTCTGGTCCGAGTTCGGTACTTCAGATCCCAAAGGGTTCGATCCAGAAGATAGCACTCCAGATGCAGCAGGGTTTGGACCGGAGGATGGTGCTCCAGATGCTCCAGATACGGCATGATTAGGACCGAGGGAGTTCGGAATGCTGAAGTTTCCTGCCCCCACGGAAAATTTTAACAGTGGTTCAGAGGTGTAGCGCGCCTGAGATCCTCTAGGTTGTTCTCGTCCGCGTCTTCGGGGAGGCTGCTCTGCTTCTGGATTCTCCTCCTGGTTTTTGGCCCTGGACTCGGGCGCTTCGCCTGGGTTGCTCAGCTTCAGACATGGCGTGAAAAACTTGTTGAACGAGTACACAAGATCATATCAGATACAAAATTTGGCGACGTCGTCAATGGGTGTGCCAAATTGATGTATGCCCGGGCACCAACACTTCAACGACGAACCTTGATCACGAACTGACCAGCAAAACACAACCCCGGGTGTCCCGGGGGTAAACACTCCGACGCTCAAATTAGTATTATGATGCGTAAGGCGTATTGTATGTAGTATGAGATAGAGAAGGTGTACCAATCCTTCGTGTGTATTTATATGGCTACAATCCGTAGATCACCTAGATATGTATTTATGGTATGAATACAACTCCTATGGGAGAGTAGTTGTATTACCAAGTATAGAGGAAGTATATTTAGAACATGATTGTATTACCATGTTTAGGATGATCATATTAACATCTTAAAGAAGATGTATATTCCTTGTAGAACATTCATATATACGCATTCCTTATAAGGATTAGGATTGATGGACCTGTGGATCCATCCTCCACATATCTCGAGCCCACGACCCTTCTCGGGCCCTGGTCCGAGTATGAATGAGGTCCGAATACGAACCATAGACTTATCAAACCCCTCGAAATATACCACCTCGGACACAAGGCCTCATCAATGGATCTGAATTTGGGGTTAAAGAGGACCCACCTATTTCTCTCCTTGAAGATACCGAAGGCGTGATAAACACACCTTGTGCTTATAACTCCTTTATATGGAAACTGCAAGCATTCAGCTCGGCCTGGCATATCCTCAAATCATTTATGGCAATGACAATCTTATGATTCACGTCGATGTTTTCGCTCTGAAGGGTAGAGATACGAAGATCCTTCTCATGACTCTCACCCTTGAGTTCCATTAGCTCACTCCTGGCTTTTCTCCACTCATGGTCATAGTTCTTATTGGCATTCAGAACCTTGCCATAATTATCATCGAGAGTCTTGTATTTCTGCTGAAGATCACTCAGCTGCTTATTCAGCTCAGCTCTCCGCTCTAGAGCTATCTTTAGTCCACCACGAAGACTATCACACTCTTCTTGCACAAGGCTAAAGCGGCCCTTGGAATCATCTAAATCTTCCTCCAGCTCCTTGCTCTTCTGAAGGACAACCTCATACTTGACCCGCAAAACAGCACAAGCGGCAAGGCAACACTGAACATAAAGGAAGGTAAATACCAATCAATTCCAGGAATAAGGCACGATATTCAGAATACATGAAACGACAAAATCTGGTGAAAAGAGAAAATTTCTGAGTAAAAGATAAGGCTCTAAGGAGTTACAATCTTTTCCTGTCCATCTGGAGTTTTCTGGACCTCAGTTGGAGCTACCGCAGCCGATTTCTCCACCAGGAATGATAACTCAGGATACAAGCCGCACAGCCTCTCCTGAAACTCTTCCAAAGTCAAAACCTTCTCCAAAGATTTCAGACTAGTTAATAAACTAGTCTCGAACCCTCCAATCCGGCGAAACTTCGCCCGAAACTTCTCCAGTTTTTCTGGCACCTCTGGCCAAGTATAAGCAGGAGCCAACAATCTCTGACCTTCTTCACTAAGAAATTCTTGAAGATTGACCCACATTTTCGGAAGCTCGGATTTATGATGAAACTCGCCATAATCTTGGCGATTTCAGGGCAGTTCAAACAGAAGTCCATTATCAACCAAACCAGCTGTCTCTGGCAATCGGGATTAGTATATCGGTTCTTTTCTGCCTCCACTGCGGCCATCTTCCTCTTCAGCTCTTGAAAGGAGTTATCCATAAACCTCTTCTCCTTCTTCAAGAACATAACTTCCGCCTCAAAGGCTTCTCTCTTCGCCTTATCTTGGGCCATCTCATCTTGAAGACGCTTCATCATTTCAGAAGGCCCACTAGTTTTTCTGGCCAGCTGCTCCTTCAACAGCTCCAACTCAGCCTCCCGCTCTTGACAACGACAGTACAACGTTTTAACAGAACCATACAAGTGTTTCATATGATTCAGAGACTGAGGAGAAAAGCAAGACAATTAGACAGTGGCATATGTTATCAAGTCATGATCTAAGTTAAGCATACCTGGTTTACTTCAGGACATTCCGGAGTAATCTTGGTTCTGACTTCTGGAGGAGGAGGCATAATGTACTTCTCGAAACCTCCCAACGGTTCGAGCTCAACCCGATCCCTTTTGGGAGACTTGGTGGAAGCGCTTGTGGAATTCCCTGAGGCTTCAGCGTCCCTCTTCTTGTTGTAGTGATCTTTCTGCTTCCTCGACTTGACCATCTGAGCCAACATATCCAATGCCTTGTCGGTTTGAGAAACACCCACTATACGTAAAAGGAATGGAGTTAGCATCAAGAAATATGACATAATATGAACGAAAATGTCATACACAACATAGAAGAAATACCCTCAGGCAGTGTATCAGAGACTACTGCAGAAGTTAAAGATTCTTCATTCTCAGTCCTACTAGACATGGTGAGCAAAGATACAGAAGTCCGAGACATCTCCCATCTCGGATACCTTACTAGGACTGAACTCCTATCCTCCTCTTCATCTGATGGATCTCGGGCTACATGTACGAATGGACACTCTGTCTCATGCCGACCCTCAACTTCTACTGGAATATTTCTAGATCCTTGGACCAGTCTCTTAAACCGACGACGAGCATCGGGCATAAGTCCAAAAATTTCCCTATCCACATCTCTCTCGGACATCTCTTCCCGAGCTGTCCTCTCTTCTATTTCTCTAGAAGCACGAAGCGCTCTAGCTGAACCAATGTGATCCTGCTCCATGGATAGAATGATTTCTTACCATTCAATATCCACACCATCTGGCTGGTCGAAATGAGACAACCTCAAGTAGCTGCCATTTTGAAGAGTTCGACCAGGCATTTGATATAACCACTGATACGTCTCAACATGCCACTGCCAACCCATCTGGGGATCTCCTGACACAAACTTGCCATTCCTAAGTTTGATCCTTTCCCTTATTAATTCATCAGCTATACCCATCAACCTGTCCGCGGTCATAACATCTTCCCAGTTCTCATTCTGGAGGTCATTGTTCCAAAGAGGTACTTCATACTTGGTTTGGTCAAAGGTTAGTTTCACCTTGTCCCATCCCACATTCTGTCGAGGGAGAACAAAAGCCCGACCAAGGGTCTTATCCCGGACAGAAAAGGTTACAAGCTGTTTAACAATAGACACCTTATATAGGGTCCGCAACAGAGCAAGCCTGGGCCTATAACATTTATGAGCACACCAGGTTATCAGTGCCATTATGATTATTACAACATCAACATGCAGCTGACCTGGATGCACCTTATACCACTAAAGAAACCTATTCAACAATGGGGGAAATGGAAAGGCTAGACCATGCTGCAAAAATCTCCCATATATAACCCCTCGGGTTGGAGTTACTAACTCTGCTGTAGACTTATCTCCTCCAAAATACATGAGATCAGCATCAGAAGGAATCGAAAAGGGACAACCTTCTACAAAGATAGCAGCATCAGCATGAGCTTTATCCTCCTTCATCGACCTATTGCTACTACCTTCACCATCCATGGATAATCCACCTACGGCAGCCTGCATTAACATGGGGCTATTCCCCTCTATCTGAGCCCTCCTGGCCATAACCATTAATCCCTTCTCTTCTTCAGAGGCTTTCTTCTGCAAAACTACATGATTTTTCCCACTCGCTACCTCGGCTCTATGGCGGACACGAGAGCTACTCTCCTCGGCCTGAGTACTTACATACTCTCCCTCATCATGATGGGGGACGAAAATCGTTTCACTACTATTTCTCATGATCACAGAGAGTATGGGGGGAAAATACACACAGAGGAAAATGAAAAAGCAGACAAACAAACAAAGAAAGAAGATAACACTTACTGATGATTGAGAAAGTAGAGATTGGGGCTTCAGAGATTTGATAAAGCAATGATACGCTTTCTGAACTTGGAAAGAAGAAATTGTGAATATGGTCCGATCTCGGGATTCACAGGAAACCCAGTCATACCCCTAGGAGAAATCACACTCCTAGTTCAAGTGGCAGACTGACCGAAAAGCCTAACCCTCTACTGCACATTTGTGGTGGTCGACTGATTCACCCCATTCAATGCCATCCTCGGCACACCTTGGATGTGCCAGGCCAAAGCCGTATGGTCTCCCTGCCACCCCGTACTGAAGTTTCAAACAACTCAAGGAGTGGCGTCTATTAGGGGAGACCAAGGAGTGGCACGCTCCTGCATGATCACGGCCATCCGAGATGCTAGGAGATGAAGTAATGTCTCGACCATTAACACTACCTTAGGGGACCTGTAGCAATATCCTACAATCGAACAGCCTCTAGTGTTCAACATCGAGTCTGAGGCATATGAATAGATGACCGCACTATGGCACAGACGATGCCACCAAACCTTCAAGGTGGGGGAACTGGTAATGCCAGTAGGTTCGTGGTGCACGAGCAAGTTCGAAGGAGAATTGAAGTCAAGGCCCAAGGGACCGTAAAAAGTCTTCAAAGTCCAACCAGGGGGATTCTACCTCTTGCAGACCTGCGAAGCAGAACACTTACACCCCGTAAAAATGGGGCCCTTCCTATGCAGGTACCACGAAGCTAAAACCAAGTAGACCTTCTCCAAATAAGGAGAAACTACTTCAATAAGGCCTACGGGCCAAGCTTCTTTCTCTATATCTTTTTATTTTATACCTGAACTCAAAATTCGGGGATGTTTTCTATTTTTGCCGGGCTACGAGCTCGAAGAATCAAGTTATTTTCTCTACATTGATCTTATTTTATTTTTATGCAGTCACCATTCCTCTAAATTAAAGAGACATTATGCCTTATAAAGCATAAGCATGGCTACTGCCTAAGTTAATACGCTTCTAATAATTGTGTGATTGATGCTTATCTAATATGAGCTGCTCGAACTACGTGCCTGAGCCACAATCACCTTAGGCTAAAATAAAATAAACTCAAGATAGTATGCTTCTAATAAGCGTACGATTGAGGCCTATCTAATATAGGTCATTCAGACTCCCAAAGTTTGATATTCAATCTTCTTGAGCTTTCTCTAAGATGGTGTACCTACAAGGTGGATGATTGATGCTAATCTAATATAAGTTAAATTAGGCCCTAATAGCCTGATAATCAACCTTCTCGAGGATTAATAAACAAGGTCTTTACAAAGGCCAAAATAAAGTGTTATTACACTATGATGTCATCACATCCAAATACTTCCTATCTATTCAATAGGTCCCTAAAGGTTGAGGTACATCCCCAACCACGGGAGGAAGTAGAGGTACGCCCTCGACCCCTTAGAGGCCACGACCCCAGTTACACTCTTCTGCTACACGCATTAGATTTGAGGATATGAGAGACTCCCCTCTCCCTCCTATCGGCGTAGAATGAGAAGAAGGACCTATTGTATCTCGGCCCCCAGGAAGTCCTCGTCTTACCACCTGCCTCAAGCTCGGAGTGGGGGATGACGCCCCTCTTCAAGATCCCTATAGAAGGGTTAGGTGCTTCTTGAGATCCACTATCTCGGACAAGATGCCTCATTATTTGCCTCGAGCTCGGGGCTGAGGAAGATTAACCCATCTCCTTTCCTAATGATGGCGTTGGAAGTGTAATAAACACACCCGGGGCCTCCAGTTCTTCTAGTTTGATCCTATAAGCATCCTGCTCCGGATTACATTGCCTCAATTCTTCAGTAACGACTATTAGCTAATGATTAACATTATAAGCTTCATACTGAAGGGCCGATATACGGATATCCTTATTATGGCCCTCGCCTCTGGCCTCCCTCAAGCCACTCATGGTTTTCTTCAACTCATGATCATATTCTTTATTGGCTGCCAGAATCTTGCCATTGACAGCTTGAAGATCATTATATTTTTCTTGAAGATCCTCTAGTTGACTTCTCAACTCAGTCCTCCGATCCAAGCAAATTTTCTGCTGACAGCGGAGCGAATCCCTTTCCTCTTGAGCTTGATTAAGGCGTGCTTTCAGGAAATCTCTCTCAAACTGAAGATCCTCGTGTCTTTGAGAAAGAGCCTTATATTTACCCTACAACTCAGCACAAGGGGCGGCACAACACTGAAAATTAGAGAAGACGATGAAAAATCAATTCCGCGAAGAATATAATGTCTGAAATACAAGAGTGCCCAGAACTACGGCAACGAAAATAATCTCCTAAATAAGAGTTAAGGCTCTAAGGGGTTACATTTGTGGGCTGTTTTCCTTGAATCTATCCTGATGAGCTGTTGGCCTACTCCCAACGTTTGTCTCCACCAGAAAAGACAGCTCAGGATACAAAGCACGAATCCTATCCCTGAGATCCTCCAAGGTCAATGCCTTCTCCATGGTCTCCAGATTCGTCATCAAACTAGTCTTGAACCCTCATGTTTGACGCAGCTTATCCCTAAGTTCCTTCAAACCTTGCGCGGCATCGGGCCAGTTGTAGCAGGAAGCTAACACCTTCGGATCAGTCTTGCTGAGGAATTTTTGAAGGGATCCCCACATACCCAGGACTTGGGACTTATGGAAGTGTTGCTGCCATCGTGGAGCTTCTCCATCTCAGGACAGTTGACACAGAAATCTACTATCAACTGAATAAACTGCTTCTGCTGGACATGATCAGCATACTGGTCCTTTTTTCTCCCTTCAAGACAGTCACTTCCTTGTTCAATCCAAGAGACGGATATCCCGAACTCTTTGAACATCATCTAAGGTCTTGACTTCTTGAGCCAAAGCCTCTTTCTCGGCTCTCTCCTGAGCGGCCTCATCCTGGAAGTGCTTGACCAGCTCGGGTGACCCACTAGACTTTTCAGCAATCTGCACTTTGAGCTGCTCGGTTTTGGCCGCCTTCTCTTCTGCTACCCGCTCCAGAGCTTGATATCAAGCATGTAGCGCCTTAATGGAGCCATACAAAAGCTTCATCTGGTTAGGAGATGTTGTGGCACCTCTTCGAGAAATAGACAGGGACTGTAAGGGAATGTAAATTTATGAGGAAACTAAATGCTCAAAGAAGTTGGCCGAATCAAGTTAAAAAGCGTACCTGACTAATCTCTGGAAACTCCGGGAATATCTCGGACTCATTCTTCGAGACCTCGTGGGGAGGAAGCATGACGTATTCCTCGAACTTCCTCAAATGTTCGAGGTCGAGTCTCGCTCTCTTCGGGGACCTTTCGCCACTCCCTGAAGATCCCTCAATGACCTCCAGCTTCCTTTTCGTCTCCTCTTCCTCATCCAACTCCCTCTGCTTAACTAGCATGGCCATCATGTCCGCTATGCTATCTGGCTCCGCCCCGGAAGTATCCACTACAGACAAAAAGAAAAATGTCATAAATGAAGAGAAAGAGGCAATACAAGCACAAAAGGATATGCACATCGAGAATGGCTACCCTCAGTCAGCACTTCGAAACAACTACAAATGTCACGAAACCGTCATCTTCTATTTTACCAAATTTAGTACACCAATACTCATTCACACTGGTTGATTTTGGAGAAACAGACATCCTGGCTACTTCTCTCCTCGGACCTCGTGCAGAGCTAGACTCTCATCCTCTTCCTCATCCGATAGATCTCGTGTAATTGGCACAAATAATTGTACCTCACCCGAGGCCTCGATTCTTGATCGGGTTTTCTTTGGTCCCCAAACCAACCTCTTCAAATGACAACGAGCGTCCAACATAACTTCGGAGTTCTCCACATCCAAAGAAGTCCGAGACAAGAGCTCTTTCTCATGAGCTTCTCTTTCTTCAGCAGCCCTTCGAGCTCGAACTGACTTTGCTGCGCCGACAGGATCCTGCTCACTAAACAAAGTGGGCTCATACCACTCAATATTTACATCTTCGGGCTGATTAAAGTAAGCCAACTTCAGATAACTACCACTCTGCAGGGTTAGCCCGAGTATCTCATACAGCCACCCGAATGTCTTGAGGGGCCACAACCAACTCATCTGGTGGTCCCCTGGCACAAACTTGCTATCCTCGAGTTTTATCTTCTCGCCAACTAGCTCTTTTGCTATATTTAACAAACGGCGAGAAGTTAGAATGTCGTTCTTAGCTTCATTCCGGAGGTCAGTATTCCAATGGGGTACTTGATTTTTTCTTGGTCAAAGGTCATCTTTATATAGTCCCATTTCTCGCTCTTCAGCAGCAACGCGAAGGCCCTGCCTATATCAGGATCTCGGATAGCTAGGTCACCACCTTCTTCACAATTGAGACCTTATACAGGGTCCGCAGCAGAATGAGGCTTGGGTCATAGCCCTTACAAGAACACCAAGTCATCAAGGCCGTTATGATTACTGTCACATTGACATGTAGCTGCCCCGGATGCACCTTTTAGTAATCCAGAAACTGACTCAATAATGGGGGAAAGGGAAAAGCCAGTTCGTGCTGTATAAACCTCCAATAGATAACCCCTCGGGTCGAAGTAACTATCTCCGACGTGGGCTTGTCATCCCCAACATACATGAGATCACAATCGCTGGGGAAGGAATACTGGCAATCATCAACAAATATAGCGGCATCTGCACGCGCTTTGTCATCCCTCATCGACCTCTTACTGCTACCCTCACCATGCGCGGACGGCATGTCACCTTACGTACACGCAACCATAGGGCTACTCCTCTCCATCTGATCTTGCCGCGCTGCAGCCATCAATCTCTTCTCTTTATCAAAGGTTTTCCTCTTTAACACTACTGGTTTCTTCCCACTCGCTACCTCGGCTCTACGGTGGTCACGTGATCTAATCTCTTCGGCCTGAGCATGGGCATACTCTCTCTCATCATGTCGGGGAATGGAATTCGTTTCACTACTATTAGACATAATGACAGAACGTATGGGGGGAAATAATGGAGAAGCAGAAACAGAGAAAGAGAAAAGAAAAGTTGGAACACTTACTGGTTAAGGCATAGCAAAAATTTGGGGCTTCGTGAAGGAAGAAAGTGTGAAAACGTCCTCTGCACTATGATGAATAAATTGAAAGTGGAGAAGACAATGAGAATGATTTTGGGAGATTTAATCCGAACCCAGACAATATTAAGTCGAGTAATTACCATGATCTGTATTCCGAGGCAAAAAATTGGAGAGATGGGACAAACCGCCTCTACCATCCAATGAATATGCAACACGTGTACCCCACTCCTGGATTTCTAAGAAATAAATCTCAGCCATCCACGCGTCCTTATGGAATACGAAACAACTTGAAGATAGATATTCAGAAGGGTCAGCCCGAGAGGATAGTTCTAGAAGGACACAATGAGCTGAATGCCCGAGTTATTCTCCCTCGAGTTATTGGTCTTCCCTCGAGAAGCAAACCTCTCATCCAGCCTTCGAGATAGGATCCCTCAAAATTCTGAAGATCTACCTTGGGCTACTGATAAATCCATAGTTCGTATTCTAGGACCTCGTTCAGTCTCGGACCAGGGCCCGAGAAAGTTTTGTGGGCTCGAGTTGGAGGATGGATCCACGGGTCCATCAATCCAAATACTTATTAGGAATGCGTATATTCTGAATAATCTACAAGGAATACACTTACTCTAAACATGTTAATACAACCATGAACGAAATATATTTCTATTATCTCCAAAAGAGTTGCGTTCATACCATAATTACATATCTTGGCGATCTACAGATTGTAACCTTTTAAATAAAAAAGGTTTGGTAGACCTTCTCTATCTCATAACTCATACAATACGCCTTATGCACATACTAACTTGAGCGTCGTAGTGTCTACCCCCGGGCCTTGTTTTGCAGATTAGTTCGTGAGCCAAGTTCGACATCAAGCGCCGGTGCCATACATCCATCAGTGACATCATTTACGTCACCGGTTACTGGAGCCCGTTTATCAACTTGGGGCCCCATATTCGGGTCAACACCCGATCGGGATGAACCCTCACCATTCACCACTAACATAACTTGCAGGGTGTGGCGATGGTCACTTCCATCAACTCCCCAGAGTCTACCTCCATAAACAAGGTTTCTAGGCCACCAGCGACTGGGGCTCCCTCTTCAACCGTTATCATGTCCGGCTCCTTCAAAGGTATGACATTCTTTTTATTACCACGGGGAACACTGGAGCTTGAAGTCGACATGACAACACAGAGAATGGGGGGAAATATTATGCGGAAGATGAAAAAAAAGATTTTTTGGTTTGAAAACGCAAATCAGAATGAAGAATGGTGATAAACATAAAGGAAGATTACTTGGATTTATAACCAGTAATTAAGATGCATTTAAGTGAAGTAATTTCCTTGACTCACGAAACGTTGTAGGCAATTGGAAGGGTGATTTCTCACCGGCAGATTATTCAATGAGCAGATGCCACGTGACAACTATCTCAGATTAAAAGGATGGATTCTAATTCAGCCTTCCACAGGTACTGGTAGAATACAAAACAACTTGAAGATAGATATTCAGAAGGGTCAGCCCGAAAGACCAGTCCTAGAAGGACACCCCGAGTTACTCTCCCTCAAGTTATTGGCCTTCCCTCGAGAAGCTAGCCTCTCATCAAGCCTCCAAGAGGAGCCCTTGAAATTCTGAAGATATACCTTTGGGCTATTGATAAGTCAATGGTTCATATTCTAGGACCTCACTCAGTGTCGGACCAGGGCCCGAGAAGGGTCGTGGGCTCGAGTTACGCGGAAAGATGGATCCACGGGTCCATCGGTCCAAATCCTTATAAGGAATGCGTATATTCTTAACGCCCTACAAGGAATACACTTCTTCTATACATGGTAATACAGATGTGCCCGAAATATACTTCTTCTATACAATGTAATACAACTGTTATCTCAATAAGAGTTGTATTCATACCATAATTGCATACCTTACCAATCTACGGATGGTAGCTCTATTGATAAGTCCATGGTTCGTATTCTGGACCTCATTCAGTCTGGGACCAAGGCCCGAGAAGGGTCGTGGGCTCGAGTTACGCAGAGGATGGATCTACAGGTCCATCAATCCAAATCCTTATAAGTAATGCGTATATTCTAAATGTTCTGCAAGGAATACACTTCCTCTAAACATGGTAATACAACCATGACCAAAATACACTTCTTCTATATATGGTATTACAACTATAATCTCCATAATAGTTGGTATTCATAGCATAATTATATATCTTGGCGATCAACGGATTGTAGCCTTATAAATACCAAATGTTAGGTAAACCTCTCCATCAATGATTACATACAATACACCGTATGGACATACTAACTTGAGCTTCAGAGTGTCAACCCTCGGGACACCCTAGGCCTTGTCTTTCTGATCAGTTCGTGAGCCGGGATCGTGATCAAATGTGGGTTCTAGACATCCAGCAATTTGGCACGCCCAGTGGCTCATGGCTTGGGGATGACCGCCTCGGACCCATAGACTAAGTTGTAAGGAGTCTCTCCTGTTGCAGTAACTAGTGTGGTTCTATGGGTCCAGATCATACTTGGTAGTTCTTTGATCCAGGTTCCTTTAGCTCCTTCGAGGCGCTTCTTGATGTCGCTTACCAAGGTTTGGTTTGTAACCTCTACTTAGCCATTAGCTTCTGGATGATATACCGAGGTGAGCTTCTGATATATGTTGTACTCCGTACACCATTTCTTGAAGGGGTCATTAGCAAACTGTGCTCCATTATCGGTCACTATGTATCTTGGGATGCCATAGCGACATACAATATTCTTCCAACAGAAGTTGATAAATTTCTTGCCAGTTATGTTTGTCAAGGCTTCAGCTTCCACCCACTTCGAGAAGTAATTGATGGACACAATGAGGTATCTGAAGTTACCAGGGGCCGTAGGAAAGGGTCCGACGAGATCTATACTTCATCGGACAAATGGCCAGGATTCTTGAATGGTAATCATATTCTCCTGTGGCACATGGACCATCTTAGCAAATATCTGACACTGGCGACAAGAATCGATATATCTTTTGGCGTCTTGTAGCATCGTAGGCCAGAAATAACCCATCTGTAGGAGCTTTCGGGTAACGGTGCGTGGACCTTGGTGACTACCACAAACTCCTTCATGTGCTTCTTGTACTAAGTGTTCAGCGTTGGAAGGCCCAACACACTTGAGTAAAGGTTGGAGGTACCCTTTCTTATATAAGATACTTTCGTAGATTACATATTTGGGAGCTTTAACTCGGACTTTCCGTGCCAGTTGCTTGTTCTCGGGAAGGGTTCCCGTTTGGAGGTATTCAATGTAGGGATTCATCCATGAGTCTGAGATGTCAACAACCATGATCCTTGAGAAGATCTTTTGTTTGAGGTCCAAGGAGGCAAGTTTGCTAAATGCATCAGCCTTGTGGTTGCCATCTCGGGGGATATGATTCAGTTCGTAATGTCGGAATTGATTTAGAAGAGGCTTAACTATCTCGAGGTACTTGTTGAGACTGTACTCTTGGGTCTCGTATTCGTCTTTGACCTGTTGAACAACAATCTGTGAATCACTGAAGATCTCGAGGTTTTTAACTTCCAGGTCTTTAGCCAGTTTTAGTCCGGTAATGAGGGCTTCATACTCTGCATCATTGTTGGTGGCTCAGAAATCGAAATGGAGAACATAAGGATGATCCTTTCCCTCAGGGCTGGTCAGTAAAGCTCTAGCACCACTTCCCCCCGAGTTGGAGGATCTATTGACACATAACCATCATCTTCCTCGAAGTGAAACACCATAGGTTGTTCGAGATCGGGGTCGGGACCAGATCTCCTAGGATAGTGTTGACGGATAGCCGTGATCATGCAAAAACGCGCCACTCCTTGATCTCCTTTGACTGAAGCTACTCCTTGTGGTGTCAAAAATTTCAGCATCAGATGATAGGGAGACCATACGGCTTTAGCTTGGCACATCCAGGGTCTGCCAAGGATAATGTTGAAGGGTATGACAACGTCGACTACCACAAATATGCAGTAGAGGGTCAGGCTCTTTGTCCCATCTGCTACTGTGACTGGGAGTGTGATTTTCTCGAGAGGTATTACGGGATTTCCGGTGAACCCCGAGATCGGACCCGTAGGTTTGAGGTCGCCCTTGGTAAATCCTAATTCTGGAAGCAATCTTGGAACATTACTTCTACCCCACTCCCGTCGTCTATGAAGACTCTTTTTACCAGGAAATCTTGTATGGTTGCTGAGATGATGAGAAGATCAGAATGAGGCATCTGATTTGGTACGGCATCCGCGTCCGAGAAAGTAATGGTTTCCTCGGGGCGAAGTCTCTTGTTGACTGGCTCGGTATGTGGTATGACCCGCACACTATCCTTCAGCTTAGTCAAGGAAATTGCTTCTCCAGTATAGCCATTGATGCCGTTGATGACCCGGTTGGCTCCATTTGGCGGTGGTGGAGGAGGATCTTGAGGATTGTTGCCTCCGCCGCCCTGGTTGTTATTGTTATCATTGCGAGAGCCATCCTTCTTCTTCAGAGTGTTATTATCTATAATCATTCGATACAGGTTTATCAACAGGGTTTCATCTCGATTATAGCGTCTCGTGGCGAGATCTATGTATCTATGACAATGTTCTATCACAGACTCTCCTTCCTGCTATGTCTTTGAGAATTTGTCGATCCCTTTGTGCTCTTCCTTCTGGAGAAAAGATCGAGTCGGGTCTACTATATCCCAACCTATTTTCCCTCGGGAGAGTGTCCAAGACAAGGTTGATTTGGGGTGGATCAGAGCCCTGCGAGCTGTGTTGTATGGTTTGGTTCAGGGTTTCCCTAAGACGTCTTTGTCTCGCATCCTCCTGCTGCCTTTCTGCAAGGATTTGCCGATCCCTTTGTGTTCGTTCTTCTAGAGAAAAGATCGAGTCGGGACCACTATACCCCAACCTATTTTCCTGGTCCAGGCCATCTGAATTGTTGATGTCCATGCTGTAATTCATGTCGGTTTGGATGGAAACCCTGACCTGAGTTTGGTACTTCAGATCCAACAGGGTTTGGTCCAGAAGGTGGGGTTCTAGATGCAGCAGGATTGGAGCCAGAAGCTGGTATTCCAGATATGATGGGATTTGATCCAGGAGATGCTCTTGATATACCAGGTTTTGGACCAGAGATTGGTGCTCCTGTCATAACAGGATTTGGACACATGGATATCGGAACGTTGAAGTTTCCGGCACCCACGGTAGAGCTTGGTGGTGGTTCCGAGGTAGAATGCGTACGAGATCCTCTGGGTCGACCACGTCCTCGACCGCGTCCTCGTCCTTGAGGGGGCTGCTCCGTTTATGGATTGTCTTCTTGATTTTGCCCCTGCACACGGGCGCTTCGTCTGGGCTGCTCAGGGCCAGACATGTTGTTGGAGGAGTTGTTCTTCAGGTGCGCTTAGACCAGATCAGAGGCAAGGTTCGGCGACGTCGTCAATGGGTGTGATGTCCCACCGAGCGTGCCAAATTGATGTATGCCGGACACCAACACTTCGACGACGAACCAGGCTCTCGAACTGATCTGCAACACAAAGCCCCGGGTATCCCGAGGGTAGACACTCCGACGCTCAAGTCAGTATATTGCTTAAGGCGTAATGTGTGAAGTATGAGATTAGATGGAGAGGTCTACCAAACCTTTGGGTATTTATATGGCTACAATCCGTAGATCACCAAGATATGTATTTATGGTATGAATACAACTCTTATGGGAATAGTAGTTGTATTACCATGTATAATAGAAATATATATTTTGGACATGGTTGTGTTACCATGTTTAGGATGGCTGTATTACCATCTTTGAGAGAATGTATATTCCTTGTAGAACATTCATAATATACGCATTCATTGTAAGGATTATGATTGATGGACCTATGGATCCACCCTCGCGTATCTCGAGCCCACGACCCTTCTCGGGCCCTGGTCCGAGTATGAATGAGGTCCGAATACGAACCATGGACTTATCACACTACTACAATCACCTTCATTTAAGGCACAAGTTTAAGGCGTTTGGGGCGGGTTCAAAATCTTCCGCCTTACTACTTACTTGCAAATTCGCAAGACACACTCGCTAGGGTATTTAAAAACTTTTAAAGATGGAAATGACCATTTAAAAGGCGGAAGTCGTATGTGACGTAAAAAATGATGAGGTAAGGCTGAAATGTCATTTCCGCCTTAAAAAACCCTTAGTTCTTGCGAGTTCACAACCAGTAAGCTAGGTAAGGCGTACTAGTTACGAGTTCGCATATAATGAACGCTTGGGGTTATTTTAGCAAGTTACAAGCTAGCGATTTTGGTAGTTGTGAAGGTAAGAAATTCATGTAGGTGACGATATCGCATTTATGCTCGCTAAGGGAAAAAAACATGCTGAAGTAGTTACGAACTCGCCACTAATAACATGAAAATTTTTGTTAAAGAAACGAGTTCGCAACACTAACGTTAACACTTGAGATATCTCTAGCGAATTCGCTAGAGATATAAGTAGATATACGTGCATGCTTGCGAGTTCGCAAGATTAAAGACAGTCTAATAAAACAGCAGCTTTCCAGCGGATTTGCAAACAAAAAATTAGACATTTGAATGGTTGAATATTCATCTTTCCCTTTGAATACCATAAGATTGATTAGCTAACCTTTGTTAGGAATTTCGATCATTTGCAAGGTGGTGGGTAACCTATTTTCCGCCTTACCATGTGGTTGTTTGTTTGTTATTGTTGTGTTCTTAAACAATTGTGCATGTTTGCTTTGATTATGTAGTGATTATTTTGTGATAGTTTGATGTTAATTGTAGGTTGTGAGTGCTATACCACTGTGGGTTAGTTGTTTTGTTCATTGATTTCTAAGTTGATTAGAGTTTGTGCCGTGTCGTGCATTATGGATCGTGAAATGATTATGAATAAGAACGCTCGGTTGTCGAAGGAATATCTATATTTGGTTGAAGAATTCTTAAGATTTGGGTTGCGACATGCTAAGCTGATGAGTATAGGTGGTGTTAGATGTCCATGTAGGTATTGTAGGAATAACGCTATATACGAAGATATTTTTGTTGTGCGTGAACATTTAATCTGTAGAGGTTTTGACAAATCGTACACTGAATGGGTATGGCATGGTGAGGGCAATTATGGGAGTGAGAACATCGAGGTGGATGAGGGAAACGAGGAGGAAATGTTAAAGTATAACGAACAGTTGTCGGATATGTGCGACGATGTTGTTATGGAATTTGTGGGGAAGAAAAGTATGCTAGAGGCTATGTATGCTGATAAAGTGACAAAGTTATACGTTGGCTCAAGCCATTCAAGGTTGGGTGCAACATTGTTGTTGACGAACCTTAAGGCTAGGCATGGGATTTCAGATAATGGAATGACTGAGTTATTGGAGTTAGTTAGAGAGTTGCTTCCTCAGGACAACTTGTGTCCTGATCGGGTTTATACTGCTAGGAAAATGTTATGTCCCATGGGAATGGAGTTTACCAAGATCCATGCTTGCTCGAATGATTGTATGTTGTATAGAGGGAAGGATGATTCTTTGAGGAATAATTGCAAGGTGTGCGGTGGGTCAAGGTGGAAAAAAAAGGAAAGTAGAGTTGAGGTATGTGGGGAAACAGTGACAACATCGACAAAGCAAAGTCCCGCTAAGGTAATGTGGTACATGCCTCTTAGAACACGATTGGCGTGTCTTTTTGAAAATGCAAGTGATGCGAAAATATTAACATGGCATGCCGATCGAGTTCGAGAGGGACATGATATTATTTCTCACGCTTCAGACGGTGATCAGTGGAAGAAGATGGATGCTAGGTACCCTGAATTTGCTAATGAACCTAGACATGTGAGACTCGGACTATCCACAGATGGCATGAACCCTTTTGGTAACATGTCCAGTACCCACAGTTCATGGCCTGTTATGCTTGTTATTATAATCTTCCTTCTTGGTTGATGATGAAGTGAAAAATATGTGTTTTTAAACACTATGATCTCAGGGCCAAAGCAACCTGGCAACGGCATTGATGTTTATCTAGCACCTCTTTTTGAGGAGTTGTCATCTTTATTTGAGTTAGGTAAGGTGATTCCCGATGGTAGTCGTGGGGATGCTGAGTTCAAACTTTAAGCAATGCTCATGTGGAGCATTAATGATTTTCCTTCGCTCGGAAATCTCGGAGGGTGCTTAGTGAAAGGAAATTTTGCATGCCCGTTATGTGAGAGTAATACTAGTCATTGTCAATTAAAGCATGGAGGGAAGCCTGTTTATTTGGGGCATCGATGTTTTTTGCCTGCTAGTCATTCGTGGAGGCGTGCTAAGAAGTGGTTTAACGGTGAGGAAGAAAATGGTGTAGCCCCCATCCCACTCTCGGGTTCAGAAATATTTGGCAAGGTGTCTGGAATTAATATGTTTTAGGAAAGGGTCATAAGAAAAGCAAACAACCTTCCATTTGAAAAAAGTGTTCTGTATTCTTCAAACTTTGTTACTAGGAGCATTTGGATGTACGGCACTGTCTGGATGTGATGCATATAGAGAAGAATGTATGTGAGGCTTTGGTGGGGACGTTGTTGAATACTCCCGGGAAAAGTAAGGATGGATTGAAAGCGAGAAAGGATTTAGTGAATCTTGGCATAATGACATCCCTTGCACCCATGCAAGAAGAATTAGGTAAAACTTATCTACCACCTGCTTGTTATTCATTATCATCTGAAGAGAAGGAAATTTTTTGTGCAACTCTAAAGTCAGTGAAAGTTCCTTCTAATTATGGTTCAAACATCAATAGTTGTGTGTCAACTGCTGAATTGAAATTGGTTGGAATGAAATCGCACGATTGTCACAATTTGATGTAGGATTTGAATGTCATCGCTCTCTGTGTATGCTTGCCTACACACGTTCGGAAGGCGGTTGCCAGGCTATGCTTTTTTTTAAGCAGATATGTCGAAAGAAGGTTAGTCGGCGTAAATTGGATGAATTGCAAACATGCATCCAAAGGGTAAGGGTAAAAAGGCCGCCGCCGAATCGACCCAGCCTATCAAGTACGATAAGGCTAAGTTTGTTAGTGAACAAGCTTATCTTAAGTATTGTAGTTTTGAAAATGCCAAGGCTGTCTTGAACGAGTTGATGGTGGTGTATGAGAGTCAAGTAAACGACATAAGTTTGAAAGAGGTTTGGGAACTTCTTGAATATCAAGAAGCTCACAAGTTGATGAAGGTGAATGAGACGGGCTATCTGGAGGAGACTATGCAGTTCTACGCAAAATTCCGACAGTCTGGTGCCATGTGGAAGACCAAGGTGAACAAGAAAGAGTACGAACTAAGTCCCAAAATGTTCAACGATGCCCTCGGTGTTGTGTTCGAGGACGAGGATAAACCTGTGGATCTATACGCAAGGGGAGAATGGCCTAGTGAGTTGCTCGTTTCCCACGGGATGCTGAAGGAATATGGCAAGACACACTTTGGTCGAGATAAGCCAGAACTTGGAATGCCGAAGGAGTACAAGCTATATATGCTCACCCCTGAGAGGGGGATATTGTATGAGATGGTTGCTAAAAATCTTGTGCCTAAAGGTGGGTGGTTGGCCGAACCAAACTACACGACTTTGATCGAGTACTACATGGTGGCAGAGGAAGTCATGCTTAACATTGGATATACCATTTTCCAACACATGAAGAAGAGCGTGGTAGAAAACAACATGGTTGTGAAGAAATTTCCCTATGCGAACTTCATAACTAAATTCCTCCGCATTACGCATCCAAGGCTGAAGTTCTTCGGCACCGGGAAGCCATGTGAGTACTACATGAAGGAGTACTACCAGAAGAAGAAGTGGGAGTTGGTTGGGGGGACTTGGCAAGAGAAGGTGGAGAAGGACGTGCCGGCGGAGCCAGAATCAAATGGAGGTAAATAATTGTTAGTCATGATTTTTGTACTTGTGATGGTAGTTTACTTTAGAACAAAACTTGACATTTTCTATCATTTACTAGCACCAAGAGAAGCCTATTACCAGGGGATTGAGGACTCAGTCTTCTCGATGATGACCGAGCTTGGTAACGTCCAAGAGAATGGGTGGGAGACTCGCCGCATTCTTCAGAGTTGTTCTAAAGACTATCTCCTTCAGCATCCACAGCAAGCCACACCAAATGACATAGAAAACACAGCAAATGAGAATTCTTCCTAGACGTGTTTATTCTAGGAATTTAATTTCAATTGTAATGCTACATTTTTACAAATTCACCACTTTGCCTACTTGTGACAATGTTAGTATTCATTTAATTAATGTTTTGTTCTTTGAATCAAATTGTGTTTAATTTAATTCATGATGGAGTATGGAGTATATGTTCTAGGGTTAAAACGAAAAAGGGAAAGGAATTAGTCTTGTAATTTATACTTTAAACTCGCTTGGTAGTGAAAATGGAACCAAGTTCGACTCTAGGCGTCAGAGAGAGCGATTTCGCCTATTCACTCGACTGCATGGACAGAGAGCAACAGGCGTGCATCTAAGCGAACTCGCTAATTATAGGCGAATATGGTTACGATATCGCCAGAAAGTAATATAGTTCATAAGACAGAAATATGAAAGAGGCGAATCTTTAGAAATAATTCGCCTGCAAGCGTTAATAACGAGCGAATTCGCTAACTGACAAGCTGCCAACAAGAACTAGCAAACAACTTTTCCAACCTCTATCGGGTCTTATAGGCGATATCGCTTCCTTGGTCGCGTATTAGCGAATTTAGATATGATATCACCTGACCTTCAACATTTTAAGGCAGTTTCGAAAACACCTTCTATTTAACTATAAAACGCCGTTTTTATTTTTCTGCCCTAGGCGAGAGGAAGGAGGCGAACTCGTAACCCCTTTACTCGGCAGTTCCGCGCAATTTTCGCCAAAACGCCTTGAATGTGGTGCCGATAAAGGTATGCTTGTGCACTAGGGATTTCCCCCTTATCCGTGCTAGCCCCTGGCGTGCTCACCTCATCACGAAGCTGCTTTACAAAATCTACAACTTCTTCAGAATCGCTCAGCTTGCAGTCTATGGCTCCACTTTCAAGAAGTCTATTGAGCGCGTCGTTGTTCGCCAGTAAACGTTTTTGCACTACTTCTATCTCATTGGCCAACTTGCTAATTTTGACTATCAACCGACCACTAGCTTCAAACACTGCTTCCGCAATTAATAAAACAAAGAACATGTTATGAATGGACTTATGCGACAGTTTAAAACATTAGCGAAATGTTTATTACCTGATACACCACCCCCAGCTCTTCTCGCTGCCGCTTCAGCTTCCTTCTTCTTCCCGTACTTCCCATCCTGCTTCAATTCCAACCTCTTATTACGCAACCAATCCTTGTCATAGTATACTATCTGCATTGGCCGACCCCTTGGGAAGATATCGGCTTTTATGATCAAGGCAGTCACAAAACCCCCATAAGGAATTGCTGCTTTCTTATGCCTTGCCATCTTCATCATGTGGCTAAGGATCGTGAAGCCGGGATTGATCTTTATCTTCTCCATGATATAGTAAAACAGCGTCAAAGAAGGAATTGATGGCTCACACGCATGGCCAAGAGTAGGCAGAACATTCCCACATATCATTTCAAACACTAAGTGATGCTCCTCGGTTAGTCTATACACGGGGTATTTCCTAGCTCTACCCGCTCTATTTGAGGTCCTTTTAAACAACCTTTTTGCCATCTCAACTACATTTACTGGATGTTTAGGGCTTGTGGCTGGAAATCGTTGTTCATAGTAAACCTTGTATGGGCCATCGGGTTTGGTAGGTCTAAGGTCGGCACTGCTCTTGTAGGGACATTTCAACACACTATTTATCATGAATTTATCAACCTTAAACTTAACCCCTCTAACTATGGTGGTTATTTCGTCGACCCCTTCCTCTAACCCTAAATTAGCATAAAACTGCAAGAATTCCTCATAGTAGATGGGGTCGGGAAGCTGTAAAAGGTGATCTAGGTTTTGTTCCCTAAAATATTCTAGCACATAATCAAGTTTAAGTGCAGGCACAGTGGTACTATCAAAGACCTTATTCTGAATTACAGAACGAGACTGTAGGCGGGCATACCTTATTCTGGCTTTGGGCGCCATTGATTGATAGATCTATGGCGAAATCGTAGGGCTAGAAGCTTAGGGTTTCTGATTTGGGGCATAAATTATTTTGCCCGACCTTTTATTTTTTTTATATATTACTCAAACTCGCGAACTCGCCAGCGTTCTCGCTTGTCTAGTAAAAAATGACTTTCAAAACTAGCGAGTTCGCAACATGGGTCGCTTGCATTTTTCCCACAACGGTAAATCAGGGGTTAAATGTTTAGTATATATTTGTCAAGGTTTCTGAATGGTTTGATCAGTCGCCGACCCGCGAGAACTGAACATGAAACACACACTTTGATATGCGGGCCAGATAGGCCCAGTCTATACTAAACACAATCCTATACTACCACCTACAACCCATCAATGTCTAAGGCCCAAACCCCAAATTTTTTTAGGGGTTATACGTACTAGAGATTTCTGCCAGTTGAGGGTCACTTTTTTGGGTTTAGGGTATCATGGGTTCAGGGTTTAGGGTACCATGGGTTTAGGGTTTATACTATCAACCTTGACACTAGCGAACTCGCAAGCACTCTTCCTCATGTTAAAATTTTCTTTATCAATTCATGTTTATTAAATCTAGATATTTTATCAATATTTGTTACATAAAAATGTATTAATTAATTAAATGTTTACTTTAATTTAATATAATTTCGCCCATCAAACTTGAAATGTGGAAGTGAACAACATATATGATTGTAAAATGATTTCATCTTTTGTTACACGTGCGATTTAATAGCCAAGTTACGTTAAAAGTTGTCGAACTTGACAAATTTTTGCAGAATTTTTGACTTCCTTTGTACTAATCAGTCATTACTGCACATTTATTACATCCAAAACTAGTAATAGTTTGTTCTAAATTACAAATACGTGGTCGACTACTGGTTATTAACACTTACACAGTATTTACCAACAACAGTGTTACTGAGGATGATCTAATTCATTTTTACAGTATATGATTCGATAAACCATAATATATTCACATTTATTATCAAGTTCATCAACCTAATTACACATCAGTGTTAGCCATTCGAATGGATCATTTAATGTTGTCACAACCAGCTAGTACTTGGCAAGATATATCATAACTCCATTTGAATATACGATCAACATGACTTCAGAGTACGATATGCTTTTCAATAGTCATACATACACTTGCATTTAATAGACTGATTAATCCATGCCATAGTCGCAAGTAAATACCTTAACCCTAAACTTATTTCTAATGAAACTAATTTAATAACCTCCACTTCAATATTACGCTAAAGTCACCAGTTTTATACCTTCTTCGACGTGGTAATTAACTAGTGTATTATCAAACGAACTCGCAACTCCTATATATTTGATAAACACCTTATTCCGCACTTATTACTATAACAAAACTTATTAAAAAATTCAAGTTCGTTATTACGTTAAAATCACCAGTTTCATATCTTCTTAGATGTGGTAATTAACAAGTGTATTATCAAACTAAGTGGTAGTTGTTTGAGAAAATTACATCATGCTTCCACAGTTATGAGTTCGTAAGGGTTGAAATTAATGAACTAGAACTCTTGCGAATTCACAAGTTACAATTACTAGCGTAATGAATACATGAGTATAATTACTAGCGTGATCGCATGATGCTCTAAACTTGATGCGTATAACTAGCGAACTCGCAACAAGGCTCGCCTTTGGTCGTCAACAGCATAATTCCTAGCCAAGAAGACCACAAACTTGGCATCTTATCAATTTTCATGGTCGAATCTTTCTTCCAAATCTCTCCACTTTTCACATATTCTCTACTCTTTTCACATCAATCTTCCATCAAATCTACACAAACCCTTCCATAAATTCAACTACATCTCAAGTGGGTTAATCCATAGTGTAAGCAATTTGGTAAGCTTTGCAATTACTTCTCAACTATTTGTTTCTCTACCCATATGCTAGCCATTATGATTTTGTACTTGTTGTTTTGGAATTTAGTAGTACCATTTGTGTGGGTAGGAGAAGGACAAACAAGGTAGACCCATCATCAACACTACAATCAATTCTACATCTACTAATTTTTGAATTGCAAAGGTATGAGTTTTTAGTTGATGACATTTATTTTGTGAGTTATAAGGGTCATTAGGGTTTATGTATTCATTGGAGTGTTAAAGGTATGATTCATCATTAATTAATCACCACTATGTCCATTTAAATTGTTACATTTTATTGGTTTTAGGTACTTGTGTCTAGGTAACCTAAATTATACTAAACTTGTATGTAAATGAATATTCCCAACCATGTTTGTAGGCATTCATATATTCTCGTTAAGCACCAAAACAATTTTGTGAGTTACATGCGTACTCGACAGTAGTCTAGCACGGACGGCGGTATCGCCACCTGGCTCGCTAGGTTGATGATGCGTATTTTCTCGGTAATTTACTTTGTTGTAGCGGAATATATATAAATTTCTTTGGGATATGAAAATCGCTTGAACAGCTGTCAGCAAATTAACTAGCTGAATCTTGAAATTGAACAACTGTCAATTAATCCGGAAAACCTCATTTTTCTTTATAATAAATCTCTCTGCAAATTACAAGGCTGAGGCATATATTTATAATCTCAAATAAAATCACAATCCTAACATTAATCTGGAAATAATAAATCTAATTCTATAACTATTATGGAAACTAATTAAAATCTTACTAGAATTAAAGCACATATTTATAGGAAAATTCTTGGTAAGAGAATAATTCCTAATTAAACTAGTTTTCCATTTATACTCGTATCAGTTGACCACTGTCTCACCAATATTATGTCTAACGCCATCGCAACTTAACTCGTCTACTTTGGCGAAATATAGATGCGACATCGCCACAAATCTCCAGAAACCAAGCTCAATCACAGTTTACTAGCGTGTTCGCAACTCTGTCTCTCCTTAGCCACTGCCTCTCCAGTCTCCCACACAGCGACATCGCAAGTCTGCTCGTCAACCTTGGCGAGCAACTTAGCAAGTTCGCCAATAAACAGCTAAAATCGCCTAATCTCAGATAATACGACGTCGTCCAATCATGCATGAGAGTACACTGACGAGTTCGCTATAAATAATAAGAGATTTTGTAGCGATCTCGCTACAACATATTCTGGTGAAGCTCAAACGATACCGCCAGATCCATCGTCTAATAACTAACATCCTGACAAGGCTGACTGGCGGTATCGCTAGTAATTTTCTTGCGATCGCTTATTGTTGTCACAACTACTCAAGTTCCACCCTAAACCCTAAACCATGAACCCTATCTAAAATAAAATGTTGCGAACTCGCTACGTTTTATTTAGCGAGTCGCCTAATGCCGTCGTAACCACTCAGACTCACATATAATTTCAACCTTGCGTTAAATCTGGCGAACTTGCCACTTGGTGAGTTAGGGTTTGATATTTGTAGGTGTTGCGATATCGCAACACTTGTTAAAGGCGGAAGGGCCATGCATCTAAGGCGGAACCGCTTTAAAGCTTTTTCGGGTTTTAAGGTAATTAACAGATAAGGCATTTGTCATCTGCCTTGAAACGTGAAGGACCAACCGCCTTAAATGCTGCATTGTAGTAGCGATGGTCAAGAAACCAGACGGGAAGTGGAGAATGTGCATCGAATTTACCAACCTGAATGATTGTTGTCCTAAAGATATCTATCCCCTGCCCTTGATAGACCTCCTGGTCGAAGCAATTGCTGGATATCAGGTGCTAGCTTTCTTCGACATCTTCAAGGGATATCACCAAATTCCCATTGCTGAGAAGGACAATGAGAAAACCTCCTTCATAACTAACTGAGGGATTTTTTGTTACAAGATGATGCCCTTTGGATTGAAAAACGCTGGAGCCACTTACCAATGACTGGTGGACAAGCTATTCAAATCTCAAATAGGATGCAACTTAGAGATATATGTCGATGACATTGTGGTGAAAAGCCTCAGCTACCATGCATTCTTTGAAGATTTAAAAGAAACCCTTGATACATTACGGGCATCCAATCTAAAGCTGGACCCCGCTAAATGTACCATTGGTGTTGGGGCAGGCAAATTCTTAGGATACATGGTATCCAATCGGGTATTGAGGTTAACCCTGAGAAGATAGAAGCCCTGCAAAACATGCAACCCCTAAAGACCGTCAAATACGTACAGAAGCTAACAGGATCCCTCAGGCCCTTAGCCGATTTCTCTCCAAAAGAGATGAAAAACATTTGCCTTTCTTCAACATCTTTAAGAAGGGCAACCAGTTCGAGTGGTCACACGAGTGTGGAGAGGCTTTCCAAGCACTCAAAGATCACCTCCGACATCTACCACACTTTCAAAACCAGACAGGGGGAGACTCTCTACTTATACATATCTGCCACCCAATTAGCCATCAGCGCTGTATTTGTTAAGGAAAATGAAGGGTCACATCACCCCATATACTATGTTAGCAGAGCCCTACAGGGGCCCGAGACCAGATACACCCCTCTCGAGTGTCTGATATTGGCCCTCATGCACGCTTCTCAACGCCTGCGACCGTACTTTCAGGCACATACTATAGTGCTCTTGACCAACTATCCGATCAGACAGATCCTTCAAAAACCCGACACCTCAGGACGGATGATGAAGTGGGCAATCGAGTTGGGGGAGCATGACATACAGTACAAGCGTCGGACGGCCATCAAAAAGCTAGGCTTTATCTAATATCATAATGTAGTCAGTTGAACCGGAAGAGATCAACCAGCAAGAGCCAGTTCCCGACACTGGAAAATGGTGTCTATATGTGGAAGGGTCCTCCAACTCGGGGGGAAGTGGTGCTGGAGTCCTACTCACCAGCCCCGGGGAAAGGACCATCCATATGTTCTCCACTTCGACTTCCGAGCTACCAACAAAGAAGTCGAGTATGAAGCACTCATAACAGGACTGAAGTTGGCAAAGGACCTCAAAGTCAAAGACCTCGAGATATTCAGCGACTCACAAATTGTGGTACAACAGGTCAAATGTGACTATGAGACCCGAGAGTATAGTCTCCAAAAGTAACTCAAGATAGTCAGGCCTCTCCTAAATCAATTCCATGCATTCTTCGAGAAGGCAATCATAAAGCTGACGCACTAAGCAAGCTCGCCTCCTCGGACCTCAACAACCGTTCCTCTCAGAAGCTGCTGATGGAAACCCTGGCAAAGAGAAGTCATGAAGAGAGCAGCATCATGGGTATGGGCACCTCGGACACCTGGATGAGCCCCTACATCCAATACATACAAACGGGAACGCTCCCGGAGGAAAGGATTTGGCACGCAAGGTCTGAGTTAAGGCCCCTAAATTTTTCATACACGAAGGCAACTTATACAAGAAAGGATACCTTCAGCCCTTACTCAAATGTGTCGGGGCCTCCGACGGAGCACTTGGTAAAGGAAGCACACAAAGGGGTTTCTGGTAGTCATCAAGGTCCACGCACCGTTGCCCGCAAACTCCTACAAATGGGTTATTACTGGCCTACCATGCTGGAAGATTCCCGGAAATACACTAGCACCTGCCACCAATGCCAAAGATTTGCCAAGATGATTCATGTACCCCAAGAGAACATGATTACAATTCAAGAAACTTGGCCATTTTTCCGTTGGGGCATTAACCTTGTCGGACCCTTCCCCACGGCCCCCAGAATCTTCAAGTACCTCATTGTGGCAATTGAATATTCATCGAAGTGGGTGGAAGCTGAAGCCTTGACGAACATAACCGCCTTGGAAAAATATTGTGTGTCGCTACGGCATCCCAAGATATATAGTGACAGATAACGGATCACAATTTGCCAATAACCCCTTCAAGAAATGGTGTGAGGACTATGACATACATCAAAAGCTCAGCTCGGTGTACCATCCAGAAGTCAATGGCCAGGTAGAGGTCAGAAATCGAACCCTGGTAAACGGCATCAAAAAGTGCCTAGAAGGATCTAAAAAAGGAAACTGGATTCGAGAACTTCCGAGTGTGATCTGGGCCCATAGAACAACACCAGCTACAGCAATAGGAGAAACTCCATATAGCTTAGTATATGGGTCCGAGACGGTCATCCCCATGGAAATTGGAGTCCCCTCTGCTCATACCTCACAGCCAGAAGATAAAGATGGCACTGCCAATGATGGAAACCTTCGCACTCGACCTTGACCTCCTCCAAGAAAAAAGAGCCAATGCTACTATCCACGAGACTAAGGTATAAGAGAGAGTCAAGCTCTAACACGGTAGAAGGGTTCGCTTTGCTAAATTCGTTAAAGGAAACCTTGTCATCAGGTTAAACGAAAAAATCAAGAAAGAGGTGGAAGGGAAGCTATCCCCGAATTGGGAAGGTCCATACCGAGTCCTAGAATCCTATCCAGGGGGAAGCTACCTCTTGGAAACCATGAAGGGCGAACCCATACCACGAAGATGGAACGTGATTAACTTAACAAAGTATCACGGAAGATGAAGCTCGAGAAAAAACCTCACGAAGGTCCGAGACAACCATGCTCCAAAATTTCGGGTACAAAACTCGAACAATTACTTCCTTTACTTTGTTCTTAAAGCCACAGGCTTAAATTGAACTTTCTATTTACAACTACATCTATCTTGGTTTCGGCAATCACAAATTCCTTTTCTAATAAGGGGAATGTTATCTTAAGAATAACTTTGGTTGCCACTAAAAAAAGTATGCTTTAATAAGTATAGGATTGGCATGCTTATCTAAAATAAGCTGTTTGGATGAAGAATTCAAAGTCAAATCGTTTTGAGTAAAATAAAGAGGGTGAACTCGAGATAAATACTTGAAAAGAGTATTTGATTGAAGTCCACAGACTAATACAACAGGCAGACGTGCTTGAATATCAATCGTCTCGAAATGCAACAGAGGAAAAACCTCGAACAAGAAGTTAAAATTCATATAAAAGGTGTCATTACATCAGAATATTTTTTTAAAAAAATTTAAACCACTATGAAAGTGGGGGGAATTTATTGGCACCCCAAACCAAAATGGCAAAGCCATAGTTCAGTACAAGAAGGGGAATTCCCCTTGAAGCATCTAAGCTTCCAAAAAATATTAGTTCTAGTTCTAAATTCTAGTCACTGGTTTTGTTGAAACTGTGTAGGAATCTAAAGAGAGGAGCATTTTAGTGATCGAGTAAACAAATACCAAAGCACAACTCTGCCACTCCCTGATTTTTACAAATACAAAAAACCAAAACCAGTGTATTTACAGTAGCCTATCAACCATATACATGGTTCAAAACAAGGCTTCAAACTGTCTCAAAATAGCTTGTAAGCATCTGTGGATCTGATACTATTATATGTTGCACCTGTGGCCTGTGCTGAAACTTTTTGTCATTGTCCTTCCCTGTTGCATCTGCCAAAGAAAAAACTCAGCAGTAATTGTCTCTATGATTTGCATAAATTCTAACAGACTGAACTCCCAATTTATCAAGTTGAATCTGTCCCTTTAACAGGGTGGGAGCATGCTGTAAGAGTATATCAGTAGTAGTAGCATCAGAGAGTGCCCTCTTTGATAAAAAGTCAGCTGGGATATTGGCTTCCCTCAGAATATGTGTTACTCTATTTGCACAGTGAAAAGTATGCAATTCATGAGATAAGGAATAAAAATTCCAGTGGGAACTCATAGGATTCACAACAGCAGAGACAGCCTGGCTACAATCAGATTCAATCAAATAATTTTGGAGGTCAAGTTCCAGGGCTGCCATATATCCTAGTCTAATAGCTATCATTTCCGAGTGTAATGCTGATGTGTTTTGTGTGTAAACCCGTCTGAGCAGTACAGTATTCCCCCATTTATTTCTGACAATGATTCCTACTCCACACTGATCATATTTAAAAGATGCATCAACATTTATCTTAAATCCAACATTTGGGGGGTGCCATTTAATGATCTTTATTCTTTTAGGTCTTTTCAATTTAATGAAAGGTACCATACCAGCAGAGATCAAAAAATTTATTCTATCAATATTTCCAGACAATGGATGGACACTGAAAATAGTGGATGTGTAATTCTGAATCATTTGCACCAGTGTTAAAGTGTTAAAATGCTTATCATCATACAACAGTTTATTCCTCCTCAGCCACAGAAACCAAAAAACTACTAATGTAGTTGTCTGGATTACTTTGGAGTGGATTTTGAAAACCCTTTGTGTGACAAAAAGAAATTCAACCGGGCATTAATAGATTGAAAACCTGGTGGCTGAATACACAATAAGGTATGAATTTGATTCCAGATGTCCAAATTGGCATTGCAACAATTAAAATAATGCTCCAGAGAATCTAAATTAAAGCACAGTGGGCAATTGGATGTAATGTTGAAGCCAAATTTTACTAGTATATCATCAAAAGGCAGTAATCTGTTCCTCATTCTCCAGATAAAAATTGAAATTTTTTTGGGGAGATGAGTAGACCATACCTTTTTCCAGACTGGATCAGTGGTGGTTGTGACTGGAGGTAGACATGACTTGTATGTGCTCTTGAATGTAAAATTCCCATCTATTCCAGGTTTCCATATGAGCCTGTCTTCATGTGTGTGCTGGATCTGGATCCCCTGCAATTTAGAAATAATATTGGTAGCCAAGTGAGGTTCCAGAGTGTGAATGTACATATGTTTCCCTGTTATAAAATCTGCAAGTGAGATGTCAGGAAAAGGGAGATTAACATTTTCAGGCCAACTGTAATACAAGGGTCCTGTACCCAGCCAATTCCCATTCCAAAAGGAGCATGAGCCCTTTCCATAAATAATTTGGGAATGTTGATTAGCAAGTTCAGTGATGCTACATATTCTAGACCAGGTAAGGGATTTTTTATAAGTGACAGGTAAGGACCACAAAAATTTTGACTAGATAGTCTCATTTTTTTGTAATTTCCACCATATCTTACATGAGAAGGCCTTAACTATTGCTCTAATATTTCTAAAACCTAAACCATTCTCCCCTTTGGCAGTGTCAGAAATTCCCATTTTTTCCAACTCTTTCTTTGACCAAACTGAGATTCACCCCAAAAAAATTTTGCAACCATCCTTTCTATTTTCCTCATGACAGCTATTGGTGGTTTTAGTACTGCAAAAATGTGGATAGGGATTGATAATAGCACATGATTGATCAGAACCTGTTTGCCCCCAGCAGTCAACCAACAATTTTTCCAATTAGAGACCACTTGCTCCATCCTCTCCAGTAGAGGTTGATAATATAGAATTTTATTTCTTCCTCTGAATATTGGGGCTCCCAGATAGGTGAATGGAGTTTTGCCTATCCTCATTTCCAGTACTCTCTTCAGTTCAGATATCTTAGTTACTGAAATGTGAGGATGAGTGTATATCTCTGATTTGCTAAAATTGACTTTCTGTCCTGACACTGCTTCATATGCCAGCAAGAAGGCTTTGAATCTTTTGAGATTTTTGGTCTTGGCATTGAGGAAGACAGCAGTATCATCTGCATACATGAGGTGGGAGATAGGGGAAACACCTCTGGGCATCATAAAATTTTCCAAGTACTGTATTTGAAAAAGTTTGTGAATCCCTCTTGTAAAAGCTTCAGACACTATATTATATAACAGTGGTGAAATGGGGTCTCCTTGCTTAATTCCTCTACTAGAGGAGAAGAATCCACAGCAAACTCCATTAATCAATACTAAAAACCAGGCAGCAGCTATGTTCTGAAGAATCAGTTTCACAAATCCACCATGGAAGCCAAACTGTAACATGATGGTGTTCAGAAAAGCCCAAGAAACTCTATCAAAGGCTTTTTGCATGTCCAGTTTTACCACTATGTTCTGATATCTAGGGTTCTTACTCAGCAGCTTGATCATTTCCATCATCCGAATAATGTTGTCAGATATATCTCTTCCTTTCATAAATCCAAATTGCTCAGGGGAGATGATTTTAACCATCAGAGGTTTGAGTCTTTCTAGTAAAATCTTGGAGAAAATTTTATTGGTGAAGTTTGATAGGCTAATAGGTCTAAAATCAGCAAAGGATGATGGGTTAGGTTTTTTGGGGATCAAGGTTAGCCAAGTGCTGGCAATGGCTCTTGGTATGAACTGCCCCTCAATAAAATTCCTGGTTGCATCCAATAAATCTTGGCTCACAATATCCCAGCATGCTGTGAAAAAATGTCCAGAAAATCCATCAGATCCTGGAGCTCCATCTTTATTAAGGTCAAAGATTGCCCTCTTGAGTTCCTCCATGTCCACCTGCTTCAGTAATTCCTGATTATCTTCATCAGAAATTATTTTGGGGATGACAGCTTTAAAATGGTCTATGTATTGGCCTGTGAGATCAGCTGATTCTTCATTCAATAGTTTCTCAAAAAATTTCACCCCTTCTTCTTTGATTAGAACTGGATCTGTTACCCAAGAACCATCTGTAGATTTAATTTTAGAGATTCTGGCTCTACTCCTTTTTTCTTTGACAAAGTTGTGAAAAAATTTAGTACTGGCATCACCTTCCTTGAGCCATTTCATGCTAGATTTTTGCCTCCAAAAAGTGGTAGCCTCTTTTTCTGCTCTGATCAGAAGTGCTCTCTCCCTATTCAGATTGGTAAGATCTTGATCAGTTCCAGAGTGCTGGTATATCTCTTCCATGGTGCAAACCTTTTGCTCAGCCTCAAGTAAATTCCTATGGACATCTCCAAACACTTCCTTATTCCAAGTTCTGAGCATTATCTTCAGTCTCTTCAATTTAAATACCATATTATACATTCCAGTGTACTGAGCTGGAAGGTTCCAATTTTGTTTAATAAGTTCAAAAATTTCAGGTCTGTGTAGCCACATCTGCTGGAATCTAAAGGGTTTGGGTAGGAGTTCTGCTGCATTTTGGATGGAGATAAGGAGTGGATTATGGTCAGAAGTATTTCTATTTAGTACATGGGAGGAGGTATGTGGGAAGGTATTGTTCAAGTCATCTGTACAAAGGGCTCTATCCAATCTCTATAACAATCTTTCAGTTCTAAGCCTATTGTTTGTCCAGGTGAAGATATTACCAACTGTTGTTACCTCATGTAATTGTAGAGAATCTATGAAAGCCCTAAAATCCCTCATACTGCCAAAGGGGGGAGAGTGTGTGCCTTTGTGCTCATTTACAGATGCAATGGTGTTAAAATCACCAACAAATAAAGTTGGGGCCTGAGGTAAATTAGCAAGATCTATCCATAATTCTCTTCTAAGATTTCTAGTAATTTTAGCATAAATAAAAACAGTCATCCATTTTTCCATTGAATCTAATTGAGTAACCAAAACCTGAATGAACTGATCAGTTTCAGATATAGGTTCTATAGTGAATTTATTGTTGTGAAATATCCAGATTTTGGCTGAGCTTGCAGCAATACAATGCTGAAAGCCCAACTGAATCTGTAAGGTCTGGATTTGATCATTGTCATGCATTGGTTCCAAAATACACAGTATAGATATATGATGTATAGTGATTAAAGTTTTAAGCCTATCCATAGAAGTTCCATACCCCCTAATGTTCCATACTAACATGTTATCTATTAATTTATGGCTAATCATTTAGGGTAGGAAATTTTTTGTTTAGGCCTTAGCTTCCTACTGACAGAATCAGAGATGCCAGAACCTATTAAAGGAGGATCAGATGTAACCTGATTGGAGGACTCCAATGCTTGTGATGCCTGCTCTGTGGATACTACTATTTCTTTGTCTGTGTGTATGTTGGTCTGGTCTTCCACCACCTTTGGTTCTCCATCTTTTGTTGGAGTGTCAAACCTGATTGTTTCTTGTGGTGCATCATCCAGAGACTCATCTGAGCTGTACCCATCTTCTTCATGAGTCTGCAAAATAGAAAATTTGTTTGTAGTTTCCATATATTGATATGGAACTATATTCAAGTTAGTTCTGGGAATCTCCATAATACAGTTATTCATAGCTTTAAAATGTTTTTTCCTAGCAGTAATGTCTAGTTCATCAAGAGAAAAGGATACAAAGGAGCTCTATGGAGAGTGCTTGAAGTCAGAAGCCCTCAGTCATTCCTTTCTCTGTGGAGCAACATATGGCACCATCTTCCAGTTGTCTAGATTTCTTTTCACATTGGATACTCTCTGCCACTGGAAAATTTGTTCCTTCTCTTGACCATTCAATCCAGATGTAGAAGGCTGTGCAGATTGGTGTCTGTAATTTTGGTGAGGCCTTGTTTGAGTGTTTGCTGTTGTGGCATTCTGCTTGTTGAGATTCTGACCAGCTGTTGAGATGCCTTGGTACCCTGTTGTTGCAGTAGCACCATCTTGAGACTTCTCAGTTTGGGAACTAGCATTTTGAGGTCTGGTGAAGTTGCTCCTCCATTTCTTCAGTTCTGGATGGAGAACCCTGCAATTGACATCACTGTGACCAATCTTTTTGCAATGCTGGCAATATAGGGGGAGATTATCATAGACTATTTCAAAATCCCTGTAATCACCAGGGTGCCCCATCTGGATTGACTGCATTAGCTCTCTGGTGACATCAATTTCCAGGCACATCTTTACTGCTGATGGCCTTGTAATCAGGTTCGTAGCTGCATCCAATTTGATGTATTTTCCAATCTGATTTCCAAGGTCTTCTATCATCGAGTAGTTCCAGTAGTACAGTGGCACATCTCTTACTGTGACCCAGACCGGGACTATTGGCGATTCGTGCTCCGGCGAGAATTCCGGCGTCCATTTTAGGACTTTCATGATCGAGCCTCCAATTTTCCAGCCGGATTTTAACCAGCAGCGTTGATAATCATCCTTGTTCTGGAATCTAATTAGGACATGCTTGTAGTCCAAAGATCCGATCTGGAACCTGACATTGAATCCCAGTTCTTCGAATGCTGCTTGGATAACTGGCATTGGAGGTTTTGCCCATGGAAACTTTCCGATAAGAGCGTTTTTGTAGTGGCTGGCTAGGGATGGGGATAGATTCGGTTGGGTACATGCATGATGGCTTGCCGTTGAAACTTGTAATCGGTCGGACTTCTGGATTTGAGGGGAGTTGTGTGGAAAGGGGGGTGGCCTGGCCGTGAGAGCTTGAGAAAAGGATTTTCCAGCGACATTGCCGCCGGTTTGGGGAGGGACTGGTGGGGGATCCCCCATCGGGGAAGCCGTTAGGAAGCCGTTATCAGACAGAATCAGTGGGTAACGGTCATAATGTGGTGGTTTTCAGTGAGGAAGTGGGGGCGCGTGAATTTCAGTACTAGAGAGAAGGAGGAGCTTCTTTCTAGAGAGAGAAACAGGCTAGTGCAACGTATTTAATGTCTGAAATTTCTCTTACATCAGAATATGATACTTCTAAACAAATCCCAAGTGGAAACATAGAGGAAAAACCTCGAACTCAATATAAAGGTCATATAAAAGGTGTCACTACATGAGAATATGATACTTCTAAACAAACCCGAAAGGGTTATCAGGGACTTCACCAAGTGTGACCCTTGCAAGATTGAGAAGTGGGCCATTGTTAACTTCTCTGCACAGTGTGACAAAAAAGGTCTTATCAGGGGTAAGACCTCATAAACTTAGTGATAAGTCCATGGTTCGTATTCGGACCTCATTCATACTCAGACCAGGGCCCGAGAAGGGTCGTGGGCTCGAGATACGCGGAGGGTGGATCCACAGGTCCATCAATCCTAATCCTTATAGGGAATGCGTATATTATGAATGTTCTACAAAGAATATACGTCTTCTCAAAGATGGTAATACAGCTATCCTAAACATGGTAACACAACCATGTCCGAAATACACTTCTATTATACATGGTAATACAACCTCTATTCCCATAAGAGTTGTATTCATACCATAAATACATATCTTGGTGATCTACGGATTGTAGCCATATAAATACCTTAAGAGGTTTGGTAGACCTCTCATCTAATCTCACACTTTATACTTTACGCCTTAAGCAAATATACTGACTTGAGCGTCAGAGTATGTATCCTCGGGACACCCGGGGCCTTTGTCTTGCAGATCAGTTCGAGAGCCTGGTTCATCGTCGAAGTGTTGGTGTCCGGAATACATCAATTTGGCACGCCCAGTGGGATATCTCACACTCATTGACGACATCGCCGAACTTTGTCTCTGATTTGGTCTAGCGCATCTGAAGAAGCAACTTCTTCGACAACATGTCTGAACCCGAGCAACCCAGACGTAGCGCCCGAGTGCTAGGACAAAATCCAGAAGAAAATCCAGAAGCAGAGCTACCCTCTAAGGACAAGGATGAGGACGAGGACGCGGTCGACCCGGAGGATCTCGCACACGCTCCGCCTCTGAACCACCGTCGAGCTCTATCTTGGGGGCAGGAAACTCCAACGTTCCAAACTCCTTCGGTCCGAATCCTGTCGTATCCGGAACACCCCTCTGAGGCCCAAATCCTGTTACATCAGGAGTGCCACCTTTTGGATCAAATCCTGTTACATCAGGAGTGCCACCTTCTGGATTGAATCCTGTTGCATCAAGAGTGCCACCTTCTGGATCGAATCCTGTAACAACAGGAGTGCCACCTTCTGGATCGAACCCTGTTAGATCTGAAGCACCGAACTCAGGACCAAGAGTATCGATCCAGACGGATATGAGCTATAGCCAACGCGTCAACAACTCAGAATGCCTTGACCAAGAGAATAGGCTTGGATATGACGGACCTGATTCGATCTTCACCTCAGAAGAACAAGCACTAAGAGATCAACAAATCCTCGCGGAAAAAAGATAGGAGGAGGAAAGACAAAGACGTCTTAGGGAAACCTTGAGCCAGACTGTAGGACATAACCCTCCAGGTTTCGGGCCAGCTTATATCAACCTTGACCCTCCGAGAACGATCCCTGAAGATGCCCGAACGCTACTGAGGAACTTGCATGCCCAATATCCTGACTTCGTCGCATCTTTGATAAACTCAAGTCAATAACTCAGTGCACAGATGCATGAAGCCCCCAACATAGTATCTGTCTCAGGAGCCCAAACAACACCACTTACTGATCCTACTCAAGAGCGAAGACTCCTCAACACTTATCCAAGGATCTACCGCCTTATAATACTCGAAGCAGTCTGCCACCACCTCCTAATGTATCCAATTATCAGGGCGAAGGCACAGGATTAAGTAGGGAGGAGGTGAGAAGGATGCGTATCCTCAACATAGAAGAAAAACTCAGACGCGAGAAGAGGGAGCGATCTCGAAGCGAATGGCGAAATAGCGCTGATCGGCCCTACTCACAAGATGGAGCCTGCCCTACCCGAGGTATATACGAAGTTGACCAAGAAATCACACGTATCCTCGGACCCAGAGGACAAGCTGCTCGTTCGCCCTTCTCACGACATATTGTGAATCTCCCCATCGATAACCACAAGAAGGTCCCAGAGCACCTACCACATACGACGGCACTAGCGATCTAGAGAATTTCTCTTGGTCTTTTTTAAGATCTTAGAAACCAGGAACTTCCATGAATTGGAAATATGTAAAATCGTCCCAAGTTACCCGTGGGAAAGCACACACATGGTTTACCCAGACGAAACCAGGAAGTTTATTTGATTACTAGGATTTCGCCGAGTTTCTTCTCCACGCTTTCTTCCAGAAGAACAATGTGGCCACATACCTCGGAGATCTGGGGTATGTGGCCTGCCTCGAAGGAGAGACTGTGATAGAACACTATCATAGATACATGGATCTAGCTACTGAATGCTATGATCGAGATGAACGCCTCCTGATAAATATGTACCGGATGAGCGTGGATGATGACATTCTAAGAATGAAATTGGCAACCAAAAATTCAACAACCATTCAACACCTTCAGGCCATCATGGAAAAGTACTCTAGCAAATTAAATGTTGTGACAGGCAAAAGACCCCCAGAATTCCTGATGGACAGAAAAGAATCCAGGGCGAAAATACCGAAGGTCGAGAAGACTGATAACGCTCCAAAGCCTACATTCGAGACATACACTCCTCTGGCGAGATCTCGGGCCGAAATTCAATCTCTTCACAGACACCTTTTGAAGGATCCGCCTGCCATGAAATAATCAGCCGAACGTCAAAGGTCTCCGAAATACTGCCAATATCACCGAGATCGGGGGCATGACACGGAGGAGTGCTACCAGCTCAAGAATGAGATCGAGAAGCTAATTCGTCAAGGAATTGTGCAACAAATTGCACATTCAATAGCTGGCGATAACCAGGGGACCCAGAGAAGGTATGGGGGAAAGGCCTGGCGGAAGAAAAAGGATGGCTACCGCAATAATAATAATAACAACCAGGGCGGCGGAGGCAACAACCCTCAAGATCCTCCTCTACCACCGCCAAACGGAGCCAACCGAGTCATCAACGACATCAATGGTTACACAGGAGAAGCAATTTCCTTGACCAAGCTGAAAGATAGTGTGCTAGCTATACCCCACACTGAGCCAATCAACAAGAGACTCCGCCCCGAGGAAACCATTACCTTCTCGGATGCAGACGCCGTGCCAAATCAGATGCCTCACTCGGATCCTCTCATCATCTCAGCAACCGTACAAGATACTCTAGTAAAATGAATCTTCATAGATGATGGGAGTGGGGTAGAAGTAATGTTCCAAGACTACTTCCAGAAGTTAGGATTTACTAAAGATGACCTTAAACCTACGGGTCCGATCTCGGGGTTCACAGGAAATCCAGTAATACCTCTCGGGGAAATCACACTCCCCGTCACAGTAGCAGAAGGAGCCAAGAGCCTAACCTTGTACTGCACATTTGTGGTAGTAGACACGGTCACACCCTTCAACATTATCCTTGGCAGACCTTGGATGTCCCAAGCTAAAGCTGTATGGTCTCCCTACCACCTGATGCTAAAGTTTCCAACACCACAAGGAGTAGCTTCAATCAAAGAAGACCAAGGAGTGGCGTGCTCTTGTACGATCACGGCCATCCGTGATGCAAGAAAAGTGAGCAATATCTCGGCCGTCAACACTATTCTAGGAGATCTAGTACCCGATCCTGATCTCGAACAACCCATGGTGTTCCATTTTGAAGAAGAGGCCTATAACGAGATGACTGCACTATGGCATAAACGCCGCCACCAAACCTTCCAAGTGGGGGAACTGGTAATGCCAGTTGGCCCGTGGTGCACCAACAAGCTAGGAGGAGCGCTGGAGCCATGAACCAAAGGACCATACAAAATCTCCGCAGCACAATCCGGTGGATTCTACCTCTTGCAAACATGCGAAGGAGAGCACTTGGACCCTGTCATTATGGCGCCCTTTCTACGCAGGTACCTCGGAGCTAAAACCAAGTAGACCTTCTCCATATAAGGAGAAACTACTTCAATATGGCCTACGGGCCAAGCTCTTTTTCTTTTCATCTTTTTACATTTTTATACCCGAGCTCCCAAACTCGAGGTTGTCTTTTATAATTTTACCGAACTATCAAGTTCGAAGAATGCAATCTCTTTTCGATATATATATCTTCTATTTTATTATGCAAGCAGTCCATACTCTCTAAATACAAAGAGAAACTATGCCTCACAAAGCATAAGTAAAGACTGCTGCCTAAAGATCCATACGCTTATAAGTGTACGATTGATGCTTATCTAATATGAGTTGTTTAGACCACGTGTCTGAACTACAATCATCTTAGGCCAAAATAAAATAATATACTTATAAAAATTATATGGTCAAAGACCAACATGATATGGGTCATACAAACTCACAAAGTTTGGAACTCGACTCTCCACGTGATACTCCTATTAAGGTACACATCACTATTTATTAAGGCTATTCATAATCCTAAAGAGTCAATCTTCTCAAGGATTGCGAAATAAAGACCTTTATAAAGGCAATATCAAAAAGTTTTATTACACTACGAAACTTCTTACACCTCGTGAAGGTCTTTAAATATAGGGGTACGACCTCGACCGCGAGAAGAAGTAGAGGCACGACCTCGAACACTCTGGAGGCCACGGCTCCAATTACTTTCCTCAGCCACCCTCATCAACAGAGAGGGTGTAGGGGACCCAATTCTATTTCCCACAGGTCGAGCAGGAGAGTCAATAGAGCCACGAGCTCAAGGAGTAGGGGTCACCTCTCTGCCCCTTCCACATGGGATCCCTCGAGATACACCCCTTTGGGCATGAGGCCTTATCAAAGGTCCTGAATATGGGACACCAGAAGGTCCACCTACTTCCCTCTTTGAAGACCCTGAAGGCATGACAAACACACCTTGAGCCTCTAGTTCCTTTATTTGGAACCTGCAAGCGTTAAGCTCGGCCTGGCATATTCTCAACTCATCTATTTTGGAGGCAAGCTTGTGATTCACAATGATAGTCTCATCTCAAAGTCTAGAAATAAGAAGATCCTTCTCGTGACTTTCACCCTTGACCTTCATTAAGTCACTATTGACTTTCCTCCATTCTTGATCATACTCTTTATTGGTGGAAACGGTCTTGTTGTGAGCATCTTCTAGATCTTTATATCTCTTCTGAAGATCACTCAACTCCTGATTCAGCTCAGCTCTTCGCTTCAAAGCCTCTTTGAGCCCACCTCTAAGACTCTCACATTCTTCCCGCACAATGCTGAAACAGCCTTTGGAGTCATCCAGATCTTCCTCCAGTTTCTTATTCTTCTTAAGAACAACTTCATACTTGACCTGCAAATCAGCACATGCGGCAGAGCAACACTGGACATAAAGGAAGTTAAAGACCAATTAATTCCAAAGACAAAGCACATGTTCAGAATACATGAAACGCCAAAATTTGGCGAAAAGAGAAAAAACTTGAAGTAAAAGACAAGGCTCTAAGGAGTTACAGTCTTCTCCTGCCCATCAGAAGTCTTTGGGTTCTCAAGTGAAGTTTCAGTAACCTGCTTCTCCATCAGGAACGTCAGCTCGGGATACAAACCGGACAGTCTGTCCTGAAACTCCTCCAGAGTTAAAGCCTTCTTCAAAGATTCCAGACTAGACAGTAGACTGGTCTCAAACCCCCCAATCTGGCTAAACTTCACCCGAAATTCCTTCAAATTCTATGGTACTTCAGGCCAAGTGTAGGCAGGGGCAAGACATCCTTGAATCTCTTCACTGAGAAACCCCTTCAGAGGAATCCACGTCTTCGAGAGCTCAGATTTACGGTAGAATTCACCATACTCTTGGCGATGTGCCTCCATCTCTGGACAGTTGAGGCAGAAGTCTATTATCAACCGAACTAGCCGCATCTGGCTAACAGGATCAACATACCGGTCTCTCTCGGCTTCCACCAAAGTCATGTTTCTATTCAATTCTAAGAAGGAACCATCAGACAGCCTTTTTGCCTTCTTCAAGGCTTGATTCTCCTCTTCTAAGGCTTTTATTTTGTCCTTAGCCTGAGCCATCTCATTGTGGAGATGGTTCAGCATATCCGAAGGTTCCTTAGACCTCTTGGACATCTCCTCCTCCATCAACTCGAGCTCGGACTCCTGTCCTTGAGAACGGTTATACAGTGTCCGAAGAGAATTGTACATATGCCTCACCTGACTCGCAGACTGTAAAAGAAGACAAAGAGAATTAGATAACTACACAGCTAATCCTATCAAAAGCCATGACGAATCATACCTGGTTAATTTCGGGACAACCCGGTACCACCTCGACCAGAACCTCAGAAGGAGAAGGTGACACATACTTCTCGAACTCTTCCAATGGTCCGACTTTGAGCCTTGGCTTCTTTGGAGACTTGTCTGCAGAACTCCCTGAAGCCTCGAGATCCCTCTTCTTCTCATTACTACTCAATAGGCCCCTTGATTCAGTTATCTGAGACAACAAATTGGTTGCCCTGTTCGTCCTAGAACCACCCACTACATGTACAAGGAATGAAGTTAGAATAAGAAGCAATGGAAATATTGTGGACGAGAATATAACACAAGAAAAAAATACCCTTTTGCAACGCATCTGACCCTATCAAAGAAGTTATCGTCATGACCTCATCTACATTTTCAGACATGATGGGAAGGACACTAGAAGTCCGAGACATTTCCTTTCTCGGACATCGAACTAAGGCAGAACCCTCATCCTCTTCCTCATCTAATGGATCTAAAGCCACAGGAACAAATAGGCAATCTGCCTCCCCAATCACTTTCAACTGGGATTGAGTTTCCTGGGTCCTTGAACCAACCTTTTAAACCGACGCCCACGTCGAGCGTCTTTCATCAGACCCGAGATTTCCTTATTTACGTCCTTCTCGGATATTTCATCTCGAGCAGCTCTCTCTTCTAATACTCTATAGGCCTGCAATGCCTTAGCTGCACCACCTGGATCCTGCTCCATAGACATAAGGGTTTCATACCAATCCATCTCAACTCCTTCTGGCTGATCAAAATGTGACAACTTCAAGAAGCTGCAATTTTGAAGAGTACGGCCGGATAATTGATTCAACCAGCCATATGTTTCTATAGGCCATTGACAACCCATTTGATGATCTCCAGATACAAACTTACCCTCTCTAAGTTTGATCTTATCATTCACCAACTTCCCAGCTATATTCAGCAGTTGGCGGGACAACTCCACTTCATGCCAGACCTCAGTCTGGACCTCTTCATTCCAATCAGGAACTTCATACTTGGTTCGATCGAAGATTAGTTTTACCTTATCCCACTTCCCGCAGTTCACAGGAAGCACAAAAAGCTTACCTAAAGTGGTATCTCGAGGGGTCAAGGTCACATTTTGTTTAACAACGGAAACCTTATACATGGTCCGCAACAAGGAGAGACTGGGACGATAACCTTTACGAGCACACCAAGTTATTAAGACCATAATGGTTACTATCACATTGGCATGTAACTACCCCGGATGCACCTTATAATGCTGAAGAAAGTCATTCAAAAGTGGGGGAAAAGGGAAGGCTAATCCATGCTGCAGAAATCTCCCATATATGACCCCTCGGGTCGGAGTTACTAACTCAACTGCAGATTTGTCTTCTACAAAGTACATGAAGTCAGCATCAGAAGGAATGGAAAAATAACAACCTTCTGCGAAGATAGCAGCATCAGCGCGTGTTTTATCCTCCTTCAACGACTTTCTACTACTACCTTTGCCATCCATGGAGACTATACCTTTGGATGAATGCATTACCATGGGGCTATTCCCCTCTATCTGAGCCTTCCTAGCCATAGCCCTCAACCTCTTCTCTTCCTCAGAGGCTTTCTTTTTCAAAACTACATGTTTTTTCCCACTTGCTACCTCAGCCCTATGGAGTTCAAGGGAGCTATTCTCCTCAACCTGAGCTTCTACATACTCTCCCTCATCATGATGGGGGAAGGAAATTGTTCTGCTACTATTGCTCATGATTACAGAGAGTATTGGGGGAAACACGCACACAAAGATAAAAGGAAAAAAACAGACACAAGCAAATGCGCAGAGAAAGAAGATAGCACTTACTGATGATGGAAGCAGAAAGTAGAAATATGGGGCTTCAGAAATTGATGAAGTATTGATGCGCCTTCTGAACTTGGAAAGAAAAAATTTTCGAATAAGAGAAGACAATGGGAATGATTTTGGAAATTTAATCCAAACCCATACAGCATTAAAGATGAGCAATTACCTCGATTCTGTTTCCAAGGCAAGTAATTGGAGGGACGGGGAACAGACCGTCTCTGCTTGCCAATGAAGACACGCCACGTGTATCTACCATCTAAATTTCAAAAGAAGCTAATCTCAGCCATCCATATATATGATGGAATACGAAAAGAGCTTGAAGCTAGATATTCATAAGGGTAAGCCCGAAAGGACACCCCGAGCTTAACACCCCGAGTTATTTTCCCTCGAGTTATTGGTCTTCCCTCAAGAAGCAAGCCTCTCCTTCAACCTTCGAGATGGAGCACTCTATATTCTGAAGATCTACCTTGGGGCTACTGATAAGTCCATGGTTCGTATTCGGACCTCATTCATACTCGGACCAGGGCCCGAGAAGGGTCGCAGGCTCGAGATACGCGGAGGGTGGATCCATAGGTCCATCAATCCTAATCCTTATAGGGAATGCGTATATTATGAATGTTCTACAAAGAATATACGTCTTCTCAAAGATGGTAATACAACTATCCTAAACATGGTAACACAACCATGTCCGAAATACACTTCTATTATACATGGTAATACTACCTCTATTCCCATAAGAGTTGTATTCATACCATAAATACATATCTTGGTGATCTACGGATTGTAGCCATATAAATACCCTAAGAGGTTTGGTAGACCTCTCATCTAATCTCATACTTTATACTTTACGCCTTAAGGAAATATACTGACTTGAGCGTCGGAGTGTGTATCCCCGGGACACCCGGGGCCTTTGTCTTGCAGATCAGTTCGAGAGCCTGGTTCGTCGTCGAAGTGTTGGTGTCCGGCATACATCACTTAGCGCTAATTTCTACTGCAATCAAGCCCGAGGAAGAAGGCTAACATCAAGTGGTACGTCCGCAGAGTCTTCATCATGGACAACTGCGAAGAACTTATCCTAGAGTACCTCAACTTTCTCAAGGGTATTGGCCACTCTGTTCGCACCTAAACATGCCCCCTTTGACTTGTTCGAACCTATCCTCTATGACAGTTGAATATAGGAAGGGCTCCTTTCCAGTAACCATGAGACGAAGGTATAAGTCCTAAGTCAACATTCAAGGGAGTGAATCAAGACCCCATCCGCTATTACAGTTGTATAGAGGCGGGATCTCCAGCCTCCATCCATGTCCGAGAAGAATCAGAAGGCTAAAGAGGAGATTCCAGCAAGTAAGGTAGCAAACCTGCTGAGGCTAATCTGCCTTGCTAGATGAAGGAATGGAAAACACATAACCAAGGAAAGACAAGTCAAGACATTTGGCTTCAATAAGCCTTAACAAATCCCCTGATGTCATTATCTCCTCGGAGAGACCCAATGCATCCAAAAAATCGGTCCCAGGAATCCAGCGACTAGCGGTCAAGGCTACCAGCTTATCGGAAACATCAGGGTCACAAAAGAAGGTAGTCATTAACCTCCTTTACCCCTAGGACCGACACAACTTCAGGATGGCACTCAAGCTCTTATGTAACTCGAAGTTAATAAATAGTTTCCCATACTCCTCCATATGACTCTTCAACTTGGGGCCGAAAGCGATGAATGTGCCCAAAGCTTAAGTAGTCGCTATTGTTCCTTGGGATCTCTCTCCGAAGACCACTTCCGAGTCAACTCATCCACTGTGTCTTTGAAAACCTCCGACTCGGTCTTCTGAAAATCCTTCTCTTGCTTCAGGATCTCCATCTCGCCCTCAAGGTGCTTCACATTGTCCTCCATCTGAGTCACCTCCACTGGTGCAAAAACAGGCGTAGGAGGCGTCACCAGCTGAGCCTCCAAGGCCCTAATCCGACCATCCTTCTTCTCGGCTATGGCCTCAAAAGCTTGACACCTGGCATGCAGCTCACGAACGGAGTGATACAGGGACTTGATCTTGGCAGTAACCCGACCTCCTATCTTGGACAGACCTGTCAACAACTGCAAACAAAACTTATATGAGAATTTGACACCTGAGATACCCAGAAATCACACTACGATAGCTAAAGATTACTACCTTGGAATTAAAAGGGTACATCCTAAATGACTTCTGAGACGTCTGTACCTCCTCTTCTCCAGGCTGACCCAGATAACACCCCAGATCCTTCAAAGGAGCGTCATTAGGAGTCACCTGTTCAAACTCGGAGTCATCATCCGAGGACCCCTCAGTCTCAGACTCCACCTCCTTGGACTCTACCTCTTCCGCATCTTCCCTTACCGCCTCGAGGATGGTTTTCCCTTTCCTGGACTTCTTCCTCGGAAGAGACCCTAAATATATGACGAAAATCATTAGCACCTATGAAATATCCAGCATGATTACAATATTGACATTCAAGAATGTACCTGAGGAAGACTGGCTCGAAGTGGATTCACCTGGACTCCTAGAAGATTTCTGTGCACCCCGCTTCCCGGTCTTATCCTTCTCCCCTTCCGCATGTATTTTATCAGGGAAGGTTCAAACCTGCCCTGGCTTCAAGAAGCTGGTGGCAGAGTTCGACCGAGGAACCTTCTGCAAGTACGAGTAGGTGATCGAAGGCCATTGCCACATGGAGCCATGAGCTCCGCACAAAGTCTCCTTTCTGGAAGACGATCTTCTCACCCAGGAGCTCCATAACGATGCCCTCCAGTTGATCATGAATCTTGAAGACCCTATCAAGAGTCACAGCACACTTCGGCTTAGGATTCTAGTCAGGAACCTCATACTTTCTCCTATCAAAGATCAGGCGGTTGACATCCCACGCACCGCTGTTGTCAGGAAACACAAAATGTTTTCCCTCCCCCGCGGAGTGAGTGTGACATGCTCGTACTTCTCTGAAGAGAAAAGCTTGTACAGGCTCCTAAAAAAATCCAGGCTCGACTCATGTCCTTTCCGAGCACACCAGGATATCACCGCCATAATCTACACCACCGTGTTGGAGTGGATCTGGCAAGGATGCAGCTTATGAGGCTGCAAAAAATCTCGCAACAACGGGGGAAAAAAGAAACTTACCCCCTGCTGCAAAAACCTCCCCTCGACTGGGGTTACCAGTCGTTGACCGGGATAGACTCATCCTCAAGCTTTATGCTAGCCTCGATGGGATACGACAGTCTGCATGACTTCAGAAAATGCTGCGTCATTTCGTCGACCACCTTGATAACGTCATTCATACCACCGGCCACTGGAGCCCGTGTATCAATTTCGGGCTTCATATCAACGTCCACACCCGACTCAGGTGCACCCTCCTCATGCACCACTGTTACGACTTCAGAGGAGTGGCGATAGTCACTTCCATTAACTCTCCGGAATCCGCTTCCAGAAGCAAAGTTTCCAACCCTCTGGTGGCAAGGGCTCTGATAAAATATGGGCCATAAGAACATAGGCTCATACTAGTTCACGACCTTCTACCAGAACAAGACCCATACCAGTCCACGACCTTCAACCTGTTCAAGGCTCATGCATAGTACAACCACACGTGACTCCCCATGTGAGGAGCACGAGCGGATTCATAGTGTAAGCCAATGGAATAGCACACACTAGAGAGAAACTCCGACATGTATATATACCTCAAACTACCTCACCTTAAGGTACATTCACTCTAGCTGAACACACACATATTCTCTCTCTAGAATAGCTCCCTGACTTGAGCATCGGAGCAGGTACCGGCGAGAATCCGCCCGCCTAAGCTCACGTTCTTTACTTGTGTAGGTGTTCGCCGGAGCAATCCGATCGACCGGAAAAAGCGAATCGTATCATTGACACCATCTATGGGTACGCAATTCCGATTGCTCACGCAGCTCGACCGCTGACCGGAATATCAATCAAGAGCCCATGACGCAGGAACCTCAATAATCCTAGGATCCCAGAAAAAATCATCAAAATCCGTCGAAATTAGCCCCGGATCGAGCAAATCAAATTTCAGCCAAAAAGTCAACTCTTGGCCGCCGAAACCGTTTTCCGGCGATTCGACACCGGTCGACCGGAGATTCTTGCTACTCTCGCCGTCCGCAATAAAATCCACTCAAATCATCACTTCTGAGGAACCCGTCACTTTTCATCGGTGGTTTAAAGTTCGCCGGAAATCTCAGAGCTTTTACATCTCCCTCGTCGTCGAATCGCTTCACTTTCTTGTTCCCTGGAACATTAGCGTCAAAGCCCACTAAGAATAGACCGGTGAATTCGCCGGAAATCAAGATCCGGCGAACTCGCTGGAAAAGTCAAGCTTCTCCGGCTCCCTTGACGGCGATTCGACGTAATCGGAGGCAATATTCTTGTTCCCCTGCTCATGGTCTTGGTCCCCTGCGGACTGAATGTGACATGCTAGTACTTCTCACAAGCATATAGCTTGTACAAGCTCCTAAACAGATCCAAAATTGGCTCGTACCCTTTCCGGGCGCACCAAGATATCAGAGCTCTGATGGACACCACCGCGTTGGAGTGTATCTGGCATGCATGCAGCTGCAAAAACTCCTGCAACAATGGGGGAAAAGGAAAACTTACCCCCTATTGCAAAAACCTCCCATATATAACCCCTCAAGTGAGGGTCACCATGTCTTTGGTTGGGATCGACTCATCCTTAAGCTTCAAACCGGCCTCAATGGGATGAGACAGCCTACACGACCTTAGGAACTGCCGCGCCTTTTCGTCGTCTACCTTGGTGACATCATCTGCGTCACCGGTAACTGGAGCCTGTTTATCAACTCCGGGCTCCATATTCGGGTCAACACCCGATTGAGATGAACCTCACCATGCACCAGTGACATGACTTTGCAAGGGTAAGGTGATGGTCACTTCCATCAACTCCCCGGAGTCTGCCTTCAGGAACAAAGTTCCCAGACCACCGGCGACTAGGGCTCCCAATTCAACCACTATCACCTCCGGCTCTTTCAACTGTACGGCATTCTCTTTATTGCCATGGAGAACACTGGAGCTTGAAATCGACATGACAACACAGAGAATAGGGGGGAATATTATGTGGAAGAAGAATAATAGATTTTTTGGGTTTAAACACGCAAATCAGAATGAAAATGGTGATAAACACAAAGAAAGATTACTTGGATATATAACCAGTAATTATGATGCATTTAAGTAATTATCTCGACTCGCGAAACGATGAAGACAATTCGAAGGGTGTTTTCTCATCGCCAGATTATTCAATGAGTAGATGCCACGTGTCAGCTACCTAAAATTAGAAGAACGGATTCAAATGCAGTCGTCCACGTGTCCTGATGGAATACGAAACAATTTGAAGATAGATATTCAGAAAGGTCAGCCCGAGAGAATAGTCCTAGAAGGACACCCCGAGCTTAATGCCCCGAGTTACTCTCCCTCGAGTTATTGGCCTTCCCTTTAGAAGCAAGCCTCTCATCAAGCCTTCGAGAGGAGTTTTGAAATTCTGAAGATCTACCTTAAGGCTACTAATAAGTCCATGGTTCGTATTCTAGGACCTCATTCATACTCGGACCAGGGCCTGAGAAGGGTCATGAGCTCGAGATACGCGGGAGATGGATCCACGGGTCCATCTGCCCAAATCCTTATAAGGAATGCGTATATTATGAATGTCATACGAGGAATACACTTCCTTTAAACATGGTAATATAACCGTGCCCGAAATATAATTCTTCTATACATGGTATTACAACTGTTATCTCCATAAGAGTTGTGTTCATACAATAATTATATGTCTTACCAATTACGGATGATAGCTTTATAAATACTGAAGGTTTGGTAGACCTCTCTATCTATTATCTTACATACAATACACATTACGCACTTTAAGCTTCTCTAAGCTATTTACTAACTTGAGCGTTGGGTGTCTACCCCTGGGACACCCAAGGTTTTGTCTGGCAGATCAGTTTGTGAGCCGGGTTCATGATCAAGTGCGGGTTCCAGACATCCATCAAACGGGATTCAAACTCAGCCATCAATGTGTCAAGATGGAATGTGAAACAACATGAAACTAGACATTCGAATAATTCAACTTGAGTGGTTAGTCCGAGAGGATGCCTCAAGTTAATACCCTGAGGTAAACCCCTTGAGTTCATACCTAATCTACCCCTCGAGTTGGAGCCCCTAAAGCTTCCCCGAGAAGAAATCACGAATATCTACCTTGGGACTACTGATGATAAGTCTATTATTCGCATTCGTGGGCTTCGTTTGGGCCTAGCTCAAGGGCTGAGAAGTTCGAGGCTCAGTATACGTGAAAGGTAGGCTTACAGGTCCACCGATCTAGGCTAAACATGGCAGGCATACATTATGGATTTTCCTACAAGGAGTACACTTCCTCTAATTATAGGAATACAACTGTTATTACCATAAGAGTTAAATCATACTCGAATTACAAAATTATACTCGAAATACAAACCCTGTTAATCAAAGGATTGGAGTGCTATAAATAGAAAGGCTTGGTAAACCTCTTTGTCTATCTTATACACACTACGCTTTATGCTTATGTCTTCTCAAAGCTATTTAATTACTGCGTTAATCATTAGAGTGTTTACCCTTGGCCACTCCGGGGTTTATTTTACAGATTATTTTCTGAGCTCGGTTCGAGATCAACCGCAGGTCTGAGAAATCCATCAATTTGGCATGCGCAGTGGGATCCACGTGTCTTTATTGATCAATCGAGCCCATGTCTGATCCGGCTGAGAACCCTCGCAGGAGTCATCGAATCCATTTTCGAGCCTTGACGGGAGGCTAAGGCGCCAACCTTAGGCCCCCCCGTAGGTCATCAAGGGAAAATTCACACAACATCAGAGTTCCCTCCGGCCACAAGGAAAAACACTCTAGAGGTTGATCTCCGGAGGGGTGATCGTCTCGAACTTTATCAACCTATGCATACAAGGAAGTAATGTCTCGAGCTGACTACTGTTAAGAGGTGATTACAAATAAGAAGAGTGAGGACATCCTCTGGGATTCACCACCTTCACCCCTCACTAGAGCAAGAAGGATCATAAGTGGTATACATAAAATGTCAGAAGAAATCTCTCATCGGGAATTGGAGAATAAGAGATTACTCCCCAGCGAAACCATCACCTTTTCAAAGGACGATCACTACTGGAAAACAAGTTGTTGACGTCGCCGATGGACGACGGTTGGTCCCTTTCGCCTTCCGTCCTAGTTTTCAAAATTTTAACGGCGTATTTTACATTTCAAACTCGAAATCCCATGATTTTATATTTTCGGTATTGAAATCCCGATGTATATGGCTCTTATCATCCAGGGATGTTGAAGTTCGAAGTTCAATTCTGACTTCAGTTATGGTTTCGGAATCGAAATATTGAATTTAGCTGCAAGTTCGAACTCGCAAGTTCTGAGCAGCAGAGGGCTATTGCAGTTCGAAGTTCAATTCTGACTTCAGTTAAGGTTTCGGAATCGAAATATTGAATTTGGCTGCAGGTTCGAACTCGCAAGTTCTGAGCAGCAGAGGGTTCAATCTCAGAAGGTTTAAACGCTGATTGTTTGAAGTCAGGAAGTTTGAAAAGTTTATGATTCAAACTCGGAAGATTTAAAAAATCATATTTCGAACTCGAAGATTTTACAAAGGTGAGCAACAGATTATATATTCATTAATTCTGAGGAACAGTTCAATATATCACGCTCATGTTTCGTAGTCGTTATTACTTCCGAACATGTTGTTTCGAGTTCAAAAATAGCGTTTGATTAATTTGAAGGAAATCAAAGGTGATGCATAGCACCTTTCGAAGACGAAACCATGCACGTAGTACTTGAGTTAGGATGATTTTGTCATATTTCGATTTCGTAAAGGTCTCATCACTTTTGCTGCCTTTGATTTATCATCCTTCAATTCCAGTATCACATTATGATGGAAACCAGCTTCATCATCTTCACAGGGAACCCCTTCAATCCAGCAGTACTCTTTTCCCGAACAGCCAATTCTCTGATGAAATTCAGGACCTGGAGGATCATACCAAGGCATTCTCATCCAATCTTCTTCTGCATTACCACCAAAATTATCCTTACTTCATAGCTTTTTTCTTTTTTACTTTGATTTGTTTAGTTTTTTTTTCCTCTCCTTTCTTTTCTACCAAGATTAGGACAATGATCAAGTGCTATGGATTATGAATATGTTGAAGGACGTGTTTATGGAGTCTTGGTCGAAAAAAAGCCTCTTTGGTTAAAAATGTTGAAGGATTCAGGACATGTTCTTCATTTTTTACATTTTTATAGCATAATTAGTTGGTTTGAGTTTGAATCCGTTGGTTTCAGTTCTTTGGTTTCAGAAACCAAACAAAATGTTGGCATTTGCTGGTGCATAATTGCTGCATCACTTTTCTCCTTAGTAGATGAAATGCCTTTGATTTATTCACTACTTGCTAATTATAGAGAATGGTGTGAGTAATTGGTCCATCAAGTTGCTTGTAATAGGAGTGTTATATATTTTGACTTTACTTTGTAATCATGGAGAAAACATAAAAAAAGAAAATGCATAGTGAGGTATGACTTTATTTGTGTAAACATTATTGTATAACTAATCAGAGATAAAAATCTTTACTAAACTAATCCCCTGTTTGTTGGAGATTATAAGTATAGCAGTTCAGTTCAGTTCAATATAGTTCAATTCACCAAAATATCATTTGATCAAGCTTATGTAAATTTAGACATGCTGATTCTATTTTTCAGTACATTAATTTCACTTCAGGTCAATTCAATTCGGATCAGTAAAAATAAGTTTAGACAAACATACGCTAAGTGGTAAATAAGTAGACATAAGTAGACATAGTGTTGCATTTATAGTAGAAATGTGTAATTAAATCACTATTGAGTATAACTAAGAGAAGTCGTTGATATTTGACTAATCAAAATACACTATCTAAATTGAATAACTAATAAAAAATACAACTATTTAGTATAACTAATCAATATACGCCATCAAAAGATAGTATCTATATACACTATCTAGATATAAAAAATGAGAGAGGGTAACATTTGTTTATAAAATCAATCAAATATAGTATAATGTCTAAATTGAATAACTAATCAAAACTATAAATATCTTGTATAACTAATCAAAACCATAACTATTTAGTATAACTAATTGAAAATATGCTATTAAATATGCTATCTATACATCTAAATATATAATATAACTAATAAGAGACGCGCAGACAAGGCGCGGAGAAGGATCGCGACCTGGGTCCTTTCACCGGACGCTGAGGATCCGATCCGGGCAGCAAGGTCAACGGCCTGGTCGGCTCGGGCCGGGTCGGCTCGGGTCGACTCGGGTCGGGTCAGGCCGGGCAGAGTTTTGAACAGGTTTATACTGCTGGAATTGGCACAGTTAGACTGGAAAGGTGGTTTTACTTCTTTTTTCTTTTTTCTTTCTTTTGGTTTATTAGATTAGGAATAAGGTCACATATTTGAACTATATATTATCTGTAAAACTTAATTTTACCGACGGGTACGTATTGTTCGGTTTAAATTTTGTTTGGCTTCAAGTCTTTTTTATACGAATAGGCAGGAGAAATCCAAGTCAAAGTAGTAATGATACGTACTTTTGGCGATCTCATCTCAGTATAGACTAGACTTGTAGACCGTGGAATTTAGCTTTGCAGCTTCTTGCGTGTTAGATAATATTTATATGCACTTAATACAGTTTAGAACATGCCCTGAAATTACAATAAGGAAATCCCTTTTACCCTGGTATGACCGCAACGTAATGGAGGAGTTTGTGATAGACTGTGTTTGAATTTGATAATGTAGTCGCAATTAGGAAATCCCCTTTTACCCAGGGATGACCGCAAAGTGACGAAATATCTCTGCATTAGTTTAAATATTCTATATTATTTAGAAGATGCTATCTAGTTAGACTCGGATTGGTTGGTATTTGACAAATAGTAGTGACTTTATTGTAAGGGATATAATTTGGATTTGGTCTTTTTGCAAAATTATTCTGACTAACTTGGGGAGTTTCCTTACCCATTTGTTTGTTATATCCATTTTTAACTGTTAGTTGGCGAGAGGGAAAACCCCATGGGCTTCCGATCTAGTATACGTCAGTGACTAGATTGGTAGATTTCGATCAGTTCGCTGATTCGAGTTAAGGAACTACGCTTGTCAGGTGATTTGATACTCTTGGGTATTAGACCATAGGATTTTACGATGTATCCCTTATTTAGTTCATGATCATAGAGTCATCGACATGCTGTTACCGGCATTTTATGGTGTTACCACCACGAGTATGGAGAAGATTTAGATTGATAGATATGTAGAAACTTCTCCTAACCTCAACAAATGTAAGCCTTCGGGCAATTTCTTTGATCTTAATGGAAAAGGGAGAACACCCTCAAAACCCCGCCAATGACGGTTTAAATTTAAAAGATAAAGAGACATAATTATATATATAATTATACAGTATAGCTAATCAAAGTTCTATCAAACTTGACATTTTGGAAACACCAACTAAATTGAGTGGCACTCAAATGTCACACTTTAACTACTTGACGTGTGGTTAACACTAACTAAGTAAGTGTGATTAATCCAAGGTCAAAACTTATTTGAATTTATATAAATACTAATTATATTGCGTATAACTGATCAAAGAAGATAACACTACTTGATTTTTCTATAAACATATTTAACTAAGCATTTATAAGCACTAACCAAACTGAACTTAACCGATCTACTTATAAGTTCAAGAGAACATAACCTATATATAATTAATCAATTTTCAATCTTATTTGAATATCAATAACCACTAAAAAATTGAGTATAACTAATCAAATTTCATATGTTATTTGACATTCGATAAATACTAACTAAAATGAATATAACTAAATCAAATGTCATTTCGACTTTTGTAACTATAATATCAACTCTTATTTGATTTTTTTGTATACACTAAGAAAATAGAGTATAATAACTAATCAAATAATATTGGACATTCGATAAACACTAACTGAAATGGTAAAACTTTGATATAAAAGAACGTATCGATTTCTGGCGTAACTAAATTGAATATAATTAATTCTTATTTGACTTTCTACAAAACAAACTAAACTGAAAATAATCAATCATAGATTACACCTTGATTACTTGACTTTCAGTAAACACTAGATAACTAACTCAATGTCAAAACTTATTTGACTTTCTATAAATACTAACTAAATCGATCGAGTAAAATTAATAAAAGAAGTTAAAATTACTTAATTGTATATACAGACTAACTATTATCGACTTTTACTTACGCCACTCAACTTTTCTATAAGCACTACTTATGTTTATATTAATTGAGCTTACCTGATGAAAATATCAAATCTTTATTGATTTCCTTATTAATTAATATTTATAAATTTTGATGTCAGCCTATCATTAAACTATTAGCATTAAACCTTGTTTAGGATATCCGTACAAATATTTAGTTACCGAATATATAGAAAAAATTAGAAAGATTTTGAGGTCGTAATCCCTTCTGAATAAAATTGCTACGTTAATAAAAAAGGTAAAAAAATTACATGTACATCTGAACCATTAATCTTTCATGGCAAATAAATCTCATCCATCAATACTTGTCTATATAAGGTAGAATCTGATCTTATCTGTATTTCCCAACTCTCATTCTTCCTAAATCTTATCCTCATCCTTCCAACTCTCATTCTAAAATCTGAACTTTCCCGATCTGAGGCTGTGTTCTTAGTGACGAGCGGTGATGAAATCTGTCAGTGAGCTAGGGATTTGAGCGACGCTGGTGATATCGAGGCGGTGATCTGGACGATTGCGATGAGGTGGCAATTTGGGCGTGGATCGGGATGATGACGACATCGTGACGGCTTAGAGCTTTGAAGCGATATTTTCCCAGCCAGTTTGATGTCAATGCGGGCCTCCTGAAGCTCGCTGTATTTCTGAGCTCGCCGTGAGATGGGGATTTCGGTCTAAAAGTGAGCCTCCCGAAGCTCGCCGTGATGGTGGAGGAGATAGGATACATCGGCAACTGTGCAATCAAGGGATGAAGTCAGACGCTGACCGCTGTTCAATTCCCCTTCTCCCTCGCGGTAATACGAAAAGGTATAAATGTTTTTCCCTCTAGTATGGTTGCAATTCTTTTTGGTGGTACAACTTATACTACAGAGGAAATAGATTTCCTTGCAGTTGCTGGACAAGGATTTGGTAGCAGAAATAGGCCATGACCAAGGATGCCTTTGAAAGATTTGGAAGTAGAGTTCAGTTCATAAGCCTTTACAACATGTATTCATTTGAGTCTGATAAAATTCAGTTATTGTATTTGTTGCAGGATTCCATCAATGGAGCTTCTGAGGAGCACCGGTGACGAATTTTGCAATATTTTCTCAATCTTGCAAGATCTACTCCTTCTGCACCTTCTCATCTCGGCCTTTTTCACCTCAAATACTTCTTCTTCTTCTTCTTCTTCAAAACCACCGACGAAGCCACAGCAAAGCTGCAAGAGGAGCATGGTCTTTCCCACCTTTGTAAAGTTTCCAGTGCCTTGTCTATGAGTTCATCATTAGCTGTTGTTACAAGGCGAAAACAGATCCAGAAGGAGTATATCGGAAGCATTTGGCATGCTTATTTTTCCGGCCAATTGGCCGGATATTTTTTTGGCAGCCGACGAATAATTTTCGAACTCGTAAGTTGTAATACTCTATGCCAAAATAAAAGTTTTCGATCTCGGAACAATTGATGTTCATGATACTTCTTTTCAATATCGGAATTCGTTGATTTTGAAACAGTATTGTGATAGACATTCGATTTCAAAATCTGGACCGGTCATATATTTTTGTTTCGGTTTCGCAAGGATGTTGTTGTTTTGGGACAGACAATAGTCTGCAGACCTTACGAGTCGTACCAGGTATGCAAACGGGTTTCGACTTCGAAAACCTTGGACGGTGGGTCCTTCCAAAACTGGACCGCCGATAGACGGCGGTTCCAGTAACGGCGGGTTCGACCGCCGTATAACCCATGATCTACCGACGTGGGCGATGTCATTCTCCAGTAGTGGATACAGCCCCAATTGATAAGTCTATGGTTTGCACTCGTGGATTTTGTTAAGACCCAGGTCGAGGGCCGAGAGGCTTTGGACTAAGGATATGCGGAAGGTGGGATTACGGGTCCACCGACCTAGTCTAAATGTGGACTGCGTATATTCTAAATTTCCTACAAGGAATACACTTCCTTTTAATATGGGAATAAAACTATTATTTCCATAAGAGTTATAGTCATACTCAAAATACAAACCATGCCAATCTAAGAGTTGAAGGGCTATATTTATAAAGGATTGGTAAACCTCTCTATCTATCTTAAATACACTATGCTTTATGCTTATTGCTTCTCAAGGCAATTTACTGATTTTAGCATCGGAGTGTTTATTCCCGGTCACTCCGGGGTCTATTTTGCAGATCAGTTTGTGAGCTCGGTTCGTGATAATGACGTGTCTGAGACATCCATCACTAATCAGATCCCTCACTCCAATCCATTGATCATATCTGCTACCATCAACCATATGTTGGTCAAGTAGGTCCTTATTGATGGCTATTTTGAAAACGTAGGTCTAATTAGATGCAATCCTTAATCTACAAGCCCAATCTCGGGATTCATCGAAAATCCATGACGTCATTGAGAGAGATTGCACTATCTGTACAAGTTGCGGATGGCCCTCGCAGTCTAACCCTTAGTTGTACCTTCGTAGTGGTCAACTCTACTGTGCCATTTAATATTATACTTGGTCGACCATGGATGTGTCAGGCTAAAGTTGTTGGTCCCCAATTTCCCTACGAATCGAAGGATAGCTACGGTACGGGGAAATTAGGGAACGACACTGATATGCATAATTTCAGACATTAAAGGTGCAATGCGAAGCAAAGACGAAACTTCTACACCCAAGCACATGGACTACTCCGAGTCAGAACCTATAAACTCAGGGAGTCCAGAACTGTGGAAGTAGGTGCCTTCTTACCTCCCAAGATGAAAACATGACTTCATGATTTACTCAATCAATATGTACACGCTTTCCGTTGGATACCAATGATTTGGTAGGGGTACCCTTTCACATGGAACAGCACCATTTGAACATAGACCCAATGCAGAAGCCTATCAAACAAAAGAGCCACATTCTTGCTATAGATCGGGTCCAGGCCATACGAGAAGAAGTAGATAAACTACTCGAAGTAGATGTAATCGGAGAGGTTATATCGTGAATGGATAGCTAACCCAGTGCTAGTCAAGAATCCTGATGGGAAGTGGCGAATGTGAATCGACTTCACCAATTTAAATGATTGATGTCCAAAAGACAGCTGCCATTGCCTTCTATAGACCGATTGGTCGAAGCGATGGCCGATTATCAAGTGTTGGCTTTCTTTGACGCCCACCTAGGATATCATCAGATTCCAATGGCGGAACCTGATAAAGAGAAAACCTCTTTTATCACGGACAAAAGGACATATTGCTACAAGAAGATGCCCTTTGATTTAAAGAATGCTGGAGCCACCTACCAGCAGTTGGTTGACAAGTTATTTAAGTCCCAGATTGGGCGAAATATGGAGATGTATGTCAATGACATGGTGGTGAAGAGCCGTAGCTATGACACATTCCTCGAAGACTTGAAAGAAACTTTTGATACACTCAGGACGGCCAATTTGAAGTTGAACCATGCCAAATGCACTATTGGTGTTGAGGCCAGAAAATTCCTAGGATACACGGCGTCCTATCGAGGAATCAAAGTAAACCCTGAAAAAATAGAAGCCCTGCAAAATATGCAATCCTCGAAGACTGTAAAAGATGTGCAAAAACTGATAGGGTTTCTCGCGGCCCTCAGTCGTTTCCTTTCAAAAGGCGTTGAGAAGCATTTACCTTTCTTCAACATATTGAAGAAGGCCAACAAATTTGGGTCACATGAATGCGAAGGGGATTTTCAAGATTTAAAAGTGCACCTCAAGTGTCTACCTACATTATTGAAGGCTGTTAAGGGAGAAGTTCACTACCTATACATATCTATCTCAAAATTATCCATTAGCGCTGTGTTAGTAAAACATAAAGAGGGTTCTCAGCACCCGATATACTACATAAGTAGGGATCTACAAGGACCCGAGACAAGATATACTCCTTGGAAAGGCTAATCTTATCTCTAGTACATGCCTCGAGACGCTTGCATCCCTATTTTCAAGTACATGGTATAGTTCTTTTAACCAATTACACGATCGGGCAGATCTTGCAAAAGCCTGATGCATCAGGACGAATGATGAAAAGCTGGATGCATCGGGACGGATGATGAAGTGGGTGATTGAGTTAGGAGAGTATGATATTCAACACAAGTCTCGAACGACTATCAAGGATCGAGCCCTTGCAGATTTCATAATAGACTCAATGGAGCCCTTGGAGCTCGATCAGCCTATACCCTCGCTAACCCTTAGAAAATGGCGCTTATACGTAGATGGGTCCTCCAACTCAGGAGGTAGTGGCACCGGTGTTCTGCTCACTAGCCCTGATGAAACAGACCACCTATATGTCATTCACTTCAACTTTCGAACAACCAACAATAAAGCTGAATATGAAGCCCTGATCACAGGGTTAAAGTTAGAAAGGGGTCTTGAAGCTAAAGACTTGGAGATCTTCAGTGACTCGCAATTTCTAGTCAAACAGAGTCGAGGTGAGTACGAAACTCGAGAGTACAGCCTCCAAAGATACCTCGAGATAGTCAAACCCCTTCTAAGGAAATTTTGACACTATGAGTCGAATCATTAAACCCGTGAAGGCAACCACAAAGATGATGCCCGGAGAAAGCTCACTTCCTCGGACCTTAACATCCACTCTTCCCAAAGATTGTTGATTGAGACGTTAGAGGAACGAAGTTACGAAAAAAACAGCATAATGTTTGTTGACGTTTCAGACACTTGGATGAGTACCCCCATTGACTATTTGCAAAATGGAACCCTTCCGGAGGAAAAAACCTTAACCCGCAAAATTCGAGTCAATGCCCCGAAATATGTCATATGAGGGAAGCTTATACAAGAAAGGGTATCTACAACCCCTAATCAAATGCGTCGGGCCCTCCGCCGCATAATACCTTAATCGAGAGGTACATGAGGGAGTTTGCAGAAGCCATCAAGGACAGCGGAAGATGTCCCAAAAACTTCTACAAATGGGTATTACTGGCCCACCATCCTAGAAGACTCACTGAAGTACATTCAAGCTTGCCATCAGTGCCAAAAATATGCTCCTGTGATACATGTCCCACAGACACACCCCAGCAACCATTATTGGGGAAACACCCTACAGTCTAGTATATGTGGCCGAGGCTGTTATCCCAATCAAAATTGGGGTCCCCTCAGCAAGAACTTTCAAGCAAGAAAGCCAATATGACAATGCCAACCAATAAAACATTCGCCTCGATCTAGACCTCCTCAAGGAGAAAAGGTCCAACGCAACAATCCATGAAGGTAGAATCAAAGAATAATTTAAGTGTTACCACGACCGAAGCGTTCGTCGTGCAAGGTTTACTAAAGGAGACATGGTTATCAGATTGAATGAAAAGATCAAGAAGGAAGTGGAAGGGAAACTAGCCCCAAATTTGGAAGGCCCTTATCGGGTCCTAGAATCCCATACAGGGGGAAGCTACCTCTTGGAGACAGTATAGGGCGAATCTATACATAGAAGGTGGAATGTGGTTAACCTGCGAAGGTACAATGGAAGATAAAAAAATCCATGCACAACTAAGGAGAAATCATGTGCAGTTCCAATAAAATAGCACGGCTACATCTCATTCTCTAAACCCAAGTAAAGAGCTCGAGGATATATATACTTTGTTTTTAAATTCAAGCTACAAGCTTGAATGGATATTTCTCATTTATACCCATACTTGTCCTTATCTTTATTTTATGTAGTAAAAATTTATTTTCTAATAAAGGTGATGATATATATAGCCTAAGTATAACAACGATTACTACTCAGGGTAGCTACTTGAAAAATTATTTGATTAGCGCTTATATAAAATAATTTGCTTGGATGATGAATTCAAATGTCAAATGAGTAAATTAAATAAAGGGAAGTTGATACCAGGGACAAAATACTTGAAAAAGAACTTGATTAATGCTTACATGCTAAGTTATTTGAACGACAAGTTCGAATGTCAATCATCTCGAGGGAAACTAAACAAAGTCTACAGCATACTATATGTTACATTAAAAGGTGTTACTACATCAATTTGATACTCTACCTATATAGGAGAAACCTATTCCTAGATTATACTCGGCCTCGGCCCGTAAAAATGATCACATGGAAAGGGTGGACCATACCCAAAGATGGAAGGCATTATTTTCATTAAAGTCCTTATACAAGATACATAACTTGAACTTTGCATGACGCAAAGGTTCCGAAGCATTGAAGCTGTTGGAGTCCCTGAATCAAACAGAGAGTAGCACTTGCCCAATGAAAACAGAAGCACAAGTACCCTCATCATCCTTGCAAAGTTCAGAGATCGTCTCCCACAACTTATGTAGCTCGGAACAATGAACTAGTTGACCATACTTCTCCCAGAGGTCACTCATCTCGGGGAAGCAGACGCAGAAGTCCCTCCACAGCTCGAGCAGTTGGCGCTGCTTCAATGGATAGCTAGATAAGCCCTGTTGGTGCACAAACTATTCAGCCCTATAGGCCTAGCTTTGGGCGGCAACTCTTCTGGACTGGAGGTCTGAATCAACTATATCCTTAGCTCGTGTAACTGTCTCGAGATCCTCTTTCAGCTTAGAAACCTCGGCCTCGGGTGACCGCCACAGAAGACTCTGAGGGGATAGGTGGCTCGGTTGCTTTAGCCCAAAGGAGCTCAACTTCAATTCGAAGGGCATCCTTCTCCACCGCCACACCTTCGAGAGCCTGGCATCGAGCATGTAACTCGGAGGTGGATTCATACAGTTCGTGAGTTCGGTCGAGATCAACCGTAAGTCCTAGAAATCCATTAAGGGATTTGCTGGTTCCCGTTTTCCTGGGGTTAGTCCTAATCTACTAATAGGACATTATGGAACCAATAGTGGATCTTGAATAAATTTTTAGGTATGGCTAAATAGAACTAAGAGGGGATAATATTGGTGGATTCATAAGCCGAAATAGATAAAAATTTCCATAGATCAATTTTATCAGCTATTTCGTCAATATTTTATATTGTATCGAGACTCCAACAATCGATCGAATATCCTCGAGCTTGATCTTCGACCACCTGCAATACCCTGGGGTAGATTCCTATATGCTCAAGTTAGTATTGGTGCGTACGGTTTGAGAAAGCTTATAATAACCCTAGCCTTGTATTTATAACCACGCAGGCGGTAGAATTATTATGGAAAAATTAGAGAACTTATCTCGTGTCTGAAGCCTTTTCCTTTTGTAATTACGTCGGTGGATATAATAACCTATTGTGGTTGTAACTCTTAAACCCTAAATCCATTAGGATATGGACTCTTGGACCATACATGGACCCCAAGGGTCGAAAACTAAGCGCTCGAGTCGAACCTGGAATGATCAGGTCTTGGTTTTCGAGATTGAGTACCAGAAACTAGAGCCAATGAAATTCATCTTATATAACATGTTTTGAGCAGGCCCCATTAGACAAAAGTAAATTGCAAAAAACATTTTCTCTCTCTAGATTTTTCCTCCTACTTCTCTCTATAATAGTACCGTTTCTTTTTACTGTTCCGACCTATAACGGTCAAAAACGGTAACATCATGGCGGCACCACCACCCATTCTTGGCGGAGGAGGTTCCGGAAAATCTTTCACCGATGCTCTAGCACCCAAATCCCAGCCACTAAGTGATACCCTCCTAGAAAACCCAGAGATCCGACCAATTTCCCGGCGAGTCAACGGGAAGATAGCATGTATCTACTCCGACGAAGCCGTCCAGACTTTCGCCTCACACTACCAGAACGCACTCATAAGGAAGTTTACAAACGGAAAGCCCTCTATGGAGCAGATCGGAGCCTATTTTCAGGCACAGGGCTTCACCGGAAAGTTTCAGACCGGGTCAATAGATTTCCGGCACATTCTCATCCGCTGTCAAATGAAGACCGACTATCAGAACTTCTGGATCAAATCTGTCTGCACAATAATGGGAGCCACAATGAAGATACTCAAGTGGTCTCCAGAATTCTCGACACGTCAAGAATCATCACTTGTGCAGGTTCGGGCTACAATCCACAGGGTCCCTATCCAGTTTTACAACCGCACCGCTATTGAAGACTTTGGTAATGAATTGAGAGTGTTCATCAAAATGGATGCGGCCACAAATGCACTGACACGCCCTTCTACGATCAAGGTCTGCGTAGAAGTTAATCTCTTGGAAGAGAGGCACCAGACAATCACCGTTGGTACCCCTGAAGCAACAGCGGAGTATGAGATTGAGTACCACAATTTGCCTCAATATTGTTCCCATTTTCGCATAATTGGTCACTCTGATGATAATTGTGGAATTCTTCACCCTGAGTTAAAAAAGATCTATCTAGCCAAGAAGAAGGAAGGCAGAGAAATACAGACATCTTCTAGCCTCACTGAAGCTGAAAAGAGAAATGATATCAGGGAACAGATCACCATCCACAGTGAGGTCACAATAACTCAGCAGGAGGATTGTCAAATGCTGGAGAAGCCATAAACTGTAGAGCATCACCACAATGTTACTGTCCCAGAAATGGCCTATTTTAAACCATTACAAAAGCCAATTTCCCTACCTTTTTATTCTCATGATGATCTGGAAGTTCCTAATATTAGGGAATGGAAGAACAATCAGAGAAAGAAACAAGCCTTGGCTGTTATACCATACCAAGCACCAACACAGCCAACGGAGTTAGCCCCAATCCCAATTTCTAATTCTTTTCAAGCTTTGCAGGATTCTGAAGACTACAGCTCAGAAGAATTATGTTGAAGCTCAGACTGATCTAGAATGGAAACATATAGAGGAAGCAAATGGTGAACATGAGGATGGAGAGCTTTCTACAGGTACTATTCTAACACTCCAACCCATTACTGTCATAGAGACTAAAAAGAAAACCAAAAGGGGAATGCCAGAAGGTGGTGCAATCACTGATAAGTGGCTTAGAGCCTCACCAAAATCCAAACATGTCTAGTTTTATGATTAGATACAATATTATTGGAAATATGCTAATATGGAATATTAGAGGATATGGTACTTCTCTTAAAAGATTAAAATCTCTTATCAGAATGCATAAAGTTGATATTTTGTGTATTTTAGAACCTTTTCATCAAAATTGTGATATTACTGATCTTCAGTTTCAGTTACAATATCCACATGTTGTTGCTGCCACTGAAGCCAAGATATGGATTTTTTGGAATAGTAACTTCAATCTAAATGTTTTAAACCAGTCTGAACAATACTTGCTAGCTGAAGTAACTGATTTGAAAAATGGTCAAACTTGGAATTCAGTCTTTGTATATGCTAAAGTTACATATGTTTTGAGAAGATATCTTTGGCTGGAATTGTTGTCAGTGTCAGTAGCCCCCACTATCTTTATAGGTGATTTTAACACAATCACCTGTACTGCTGAAACATGTGGAAGAAGACCCCCATCCAGAGTGAGTATGTCTGAATTCAATGAATGGATCAATGCCCTTGAGTTAGTGGAGATCAGAACGGTGGGAAATGAGTTTACTTGTTCTAACAATAGGTCACTAGAGGATTTTCTATTGCAGAAACTGGATAGGGGATTAACCAACCTTTCCTGGACTGAACAATACCCCCATAGTTCAATCCAAGTCCTAAATAGAACCAGATCATATCATAGCCCTTTACTTCTCTCTATACAATCATCAGAGGTGATGCAACCAAGACCATTAAGGTTTCAGGCCATGTGTACTACAAGATCAGATTTTACTGAACTGGTTAGCAATAGTTGGAGTCAAGATTGCTCAGAAATAGGATACTATAGGCTGGTGAGTAAACTTAAGAGACTTAAGGGAGTTCTAAAGCAGTGGAATAAGGAATCCTTTGGTGATGTCTACAAGAATATAAGGGAGACAGAAGACAAGGTATCCATGCTGGAAATAGCCTTACAACAATCTGGAGAGGTGGAAGACCTAATAGAACTCAACAGAGAAAGAGCTATCTTGCTGAGGGAAGAAAATGATTTATTGATGTTTTGGAAACAGAAAGCTAACCTAAGATGGATCAGAGAAGGGGATGCTAATACAAAATACTTCCACAGTGCAGTTAGAGAGAAAAGAGCCAAGACACAGATTAACAAGATCAAAGATGACACTGGAGCATGGATAAGTGACCCTAGTCAGATTCAGGAAGCAGGAGCAAATTTTTTTGAATCCCTCCTTAGTGAACAGCCATCAGACACAAATGGCACATATCTGAAGTACTTCATGAATGAGATTCCTAAGCTCATAAATGAGGAGGATAATGTGCAGCTACTAAAACTAGTTAACATGGAGGAGTTAAAGTTTGCAGTGTTTGATTTAAATTCAGAAAGTGCTCCTGGTGCTGATGGGTATTCTGGTTCCTTTTACACACACTGCTGGGATATCATCAAGGCAGACTTGCTACTAGCTGCAAATGATTTTATGACAGGAGAAAGATTGCCCAGAGCCATAACCAGTACTTGGTTAACCCTGATACCTAAAAAGCCAAACCCCAGCCAGTTCTCAGAGTTTAGACCAATCAGTTTGTCTAACTTTGTCAATAAAATTTTCTCTAAGATAGTCATGGAAAGGATGAAGCCATACATGTCAAAGATCACTTCTCTGGAGCAAACAGCATTTTTAAAGGGGAGGGACATGGCTGACAACATAATTCAGATGCAAGAAATGGTGAAACTGGTACAAAAGAACCCTGCACATGAAAACCTAATTATTAAGTTGGATATGGAGAAAGCTTTTGACAGAGTCTCATGGGGATTTTTAAACTCTGTGATGCTCTCATTTGGTTTCCATGGAAAACTGGTTAGGATTATCATTCAGAACATAAGAGAGGCTTGGTTCCCAGTTCTTATCAATAGAGTGCCCTCTGGTTTTTTCAAATCCAGTAGAGGCATTAAGCAGGGAGACCCCTTATCCCCATTTCTATACAAAATAGTCACAGAGGCTTTTTCAAGAGGACTGCACAAGCTAATATCCATCAGTTATCTAGAACCATTTAAGATGCCAAGAGGGGTTCAGTTTGTCACACATTTAATGTATGCAGATGATGCTGCCATTGATTGGGGCTGTGACAGCTAGCAGCGAAGCGGAAGACTGCGGCGGACAATAGGCAACTAACACCTTGTTATCAGCAGATTTGGAACGATTTTTAACAATGATATTGTTGAGATGCTCCTTGACCGCTACCGCATAAACTAGCTAGGTTGAGTGGTGGCAAGGGTTCATGTGCACAGATATTAGAATAAATAGTGTTGAAAGTTGAAAGAACTGCCAAGACATAAGAAAATGCTGAACAATGACAATATCTCTTTCTAAATCAGCATTTGGAGCTTTAGGGCAAACACAACGACTTAGTCGCAAATAAGAGTACACTCATCCCATAACTCTTTGCAGCAGCCAGAGAAAGTAGCAGTAGACTGACAATTCTTGCGACATGTGAATATGTCAGCACAAATTTGGCACATTTGCGGGTCATTACCAATCAGGAAACGATTCTGAAGATCATCTCATAATTCCTTGGTTGTAGTGGACAGAAGGATCAAGAGTATGCACAATCCATCCATCAAGCGTTGAGTTAACAATGCGCTAGTCATTAGTAAACGAAGACCTAGCAAAGGTTGTTGGATGCCTCCATCAACAAAACAATCTTTTCACTTATCTACCAAAGCATTCAAGAAATATTCACGCCAATGATGATAGTTATCGCCCTTTAAGATAATCCGGGAAATTTTAGGGCTAGTATGATCGGAAGGATGAACGTAGTATGGGTTGTTCGGTTGGAGTGGTGGATAATCAGGTGCAGCATCTCAAGCAGTCTGACGATAAACGTGAGCAGCACAGGTGACAACTTGGACAGTGTCTGGAAAGTAGCGGGATCAACAACAGCGATGACATTAAGGACATGGACGACAGTTTAAACAGGAACATTAGGAAAGGCGAAGACCACCTGCGGCGACTCCCAGAGCAACATCGGCGTTGATCGGTGCAATGACGACATTGGGTAAAACAACGACATTGAATTAGGCAGCGTTGTCTGGAGCAATATCAGCGACATCTGGAACAGCGGCGGCAGACTGAACTTGATCATCGTGACCAAGGTCTTCCATCACAACAACGTTATGAAGATTCGCAGTATCCATCTAGGATGAACGACGAATAAAATAGGTACTGAAAAAATCAAGAATGACGGCGGTGGACATACCGCAAGGGCGACAATTGAAGGAAAAATTAGGGATAGAAAAGTTGTTTAGGATCAAATGCTTGATACCATGCAAGCTTTATGATATATTGACCGAACTAGAGTCCGGTAAGGAAGATGAATCCAGATCTAGTTCAGTGTACAAGTAAAGAACAATCTAAATTACATAAATATATTCACAAAATACTCTCCAACAGGTATGCAATGACAAAAAATATCTAAGGTACGGAAGCATTAATATATTACAGTAAAGCCCTGGATTAGGCGTTTGTAAATGAGAAATTTTGATCACTCAAATTGAGTAAATCAAATCCGAAATAGACTCATCCGATGGAGCTGATAGTTATTTTTATGTTATGCAGCACAAAAAAGATGAAGCAGCAGTATACAAATACAATAAGCAAGCAATCACTCCAACCGACATCGATCATCATGGTTGTTGCTCACAAATCACATCATCTTCAATTCCAAGAGAAACTAGTCACAGATGAGATAACAATTGCTACTATTTACTCTTCCCTCCTAGAAAAGCTTCTCCAGAAGCCGGCCCCGTAGAAGCGTTCCCACATTTCCGTGTCCAAATCAACGGCGTCAATAGTCCCTTCGTTGCTGCTGCCGCCGCCCAGTGTGTCATCTCCGGCATTGACCCCGTTAATTTTCCGTTCCGGCAGAAGATCCTTTTTCCGCTTGGTCTTCTTCTTCTTCCTGAGCGCCTTCTTGCAGAGCCCCGCGGGGACCTTGTAAAAGGCGGTGACAATCAGGTGCATGAGGGTGCAGGGGAAGCAGCAAAACACAACGGCGCACTCCGCCGCCGTCCCGCCGGCAACCTCTCCGATTCTCCTCCCGTTAACGCTTTCAGGCAACAGCGGCTGCCTCCGATTCGCATCACCCATCAAATCCCAACCAAACATTGATAGCTGATTCTTTTCCTCCAAATCACATGGAAAACCTTAGCAGGCGATACGATTTGAGAAAAGGTAGATTTTGGGGATATGCGAGAATACTTGACGAAAAGGCGGAAAAGAAAAAGGGACAGATGGGATTTAAGGTGGCGGCGAAAAAAGGGGGGATTCCAGGAGAGGAACAGAATCAGTTGTTGAATCAGAGAGTTCTATAATTTGGTTGAATTCAGTTACACCACCTCCAAGTCGTCGTGACTCGTGAGGTTTGGGAAGGGTGTTCATCCATCTTATTTACTTTCGAGAGTCTGTTTAGTACAACTCATCTAAATATTTTTTAATTCAGTTCAGTTCAGCTCATTATTTTTCAGTTCAGTTCAGTTCAGATCAGTTCAGGCGTATTAAACAGCCCCTAAGTATAATAAAATGTTGATAATTCGTAATGGTGTAGATAGAAAAATTATTATTTAATTAAAAAGATGCTTTTAATTAATATTTAATATTTAATTTTTAAAATTCTAAATTATATTTTAATTTAATTTACATCTATATTTAAAAGTTTATTATTTAATATTAAATAGAAAGGTTTTTACTTGAGTTTGATTTATGACACAATCAAACACACTTACAATTACAGTTAAACCTCGATAAATGAATACCATTGGGACCATTATAAAATTATTCATTTAGCGAGTTTATTCATTTATCGATAAATGAATAATTTATTCATTTATCGAGGTTTAACTATAGAAATGTGATGGACGTCGAACATCTTTTGAACTATCCAAACGAGAATGATGTTGTTATGGAATTGCCAACCGACGATGAAATTATTGAGTCTGTACTGAATGATGAGAATGATTCAGAACCAGATGATAGTAGTGTCATACCAAATGTGTCATCCAAACAAGCATATCAAGTGATGATCCCCTTGCAAAACTATTTGCTACAACACGAGCAGACTACTCCCGAAATTTTATTTGCGCTAGGAAAAATCAAGTATGAGATGAATTTTGGTGGGAAAATATAACAAAAAACTATTGACACTTTTTTTTGTAAGAACTTGATTTATTGTATGAACATTATTGATTGAAAAAATATATTTTTAATATATATATATATATACATATATATATCTTAGGAAATGTGGTGATTATTCATTTATATATACATAGGGTCTTAAAGGATTTAAAAAAATTATTCATTAATGCATTTAGCGAGGTTATTCATTTATCGAATATTCATTTATCGAGGTTTAACTGTATTATCAAATACTATTTCACTAGACAAGTTCTAAAAATTATTTGAATTATGATAAGGAGAAAGTATCTGGAACTCCCAACATTCCTGAGTTTCCATTAGAGTCTTTATACGTTTTAATTTATACAGTATACCTTTTAATTTGAATTGTAATTTTTGTTATTTAAATTATTTAAATTTTATATGAAATTTCTTGATTTTTTGTAATAAAACATGTTTTACCATATGTTTATTTTAAAATGATCAATGTTTTAACACAAAATTGTATCATTTGAGTTTATATATATATAGTGGTAGTTCCATAACATATAGGAAAGTTGGACTTTCTAGAAACTTTGCCTATAAGGAGATATAGGCCCCGTTTGGGGAGTAGCTGTTAGAGGTTACCTGTTAGCGGATTGTATGAGCTGTTCTGACCAGCTGTTTTGACTAGCGTTTTGTTCGTTGATGTTTGGTAACTTATATGTAGCTGATAGTTGTTTTGTTATGTAAAATGACGGAAATGGATATCAATATAATTTATATGAAAATTTCTTATATTAATCGTGTATACTTATTTCATATAGTAATTAGTTATATATAAAATTTTATTTATTAACTACAAAATCCATTTCATATCAAATTTTGATAATAAGGAATAATATTATTATATTATATGCAAGTGTAAAATTTAAATGTTATATTTTTGAAAATATTTCAAACAAAAATTGGCAATCGATATGTCATTTACTTAACTATTAAATATTTATACAACATAAACCTAAACTTATTTATACATAATATATATATTTTTGCATTATTAACTCCCACATATACTGAAATTTTAATTAATTTTAGTAATTTAAATGACAATATTTTCTATTAAAGTACATATGAATTAAAAGAAATTAATACGTTTTATATTTTTACCGTGATGGTAAATTTTAAAACATTACCAAAAAAACACGTATATGATTTATCATTGGCGTGATATTATCATTACCAAAACATTACCAAAAACACACGTATAAGTTACCATTACCAAAAGATTATGATATAGAAATTTCCTATTGCGTAGGGATAAAAGTGAAGTTTAAATCAATTACCAATAGAGTTTTAAATGAAACGCTGCTCATGCAAGCGTTTCTAAAAGCAGCGTTTCATTCCAAAACGTTGATTATAAACCGTTATTCACCAAACACGATAGGTAGCGTATTGACCAGTCAAATGTCTATTTTTAGACAAAAACGCTAAACGCTTCCTCAAACGCTCTTCCCCAAACGGGACCATACTCTCTGGTGAGGCAGCCTTATGTTAAGGCAGCCTTATATTAAGGCAAAGGGAGCTCATATGGTTCATATAAAATTTTTGGGGTCAAATTGTAATTATTATATTTTAGTTACTATCAAATCAATTCATTATATCAACCACAAATCATCGTCGCTCATCATCAAATCATCGACGTACATCACCAAATCCTCAATGTTCATTATCAAATCATCGTTGTTCATCAAATTATCACCTTTCATCATCAAATCTTTAACGTTCATCATCAAATCATTGTCGTTCATCATCAAATCTCTGTTGTTCATCATCTAATCATCAAATATTTGTCGTTCATCGTCAAATCTTTGTCGTTTATCATCAAATCATCATTGTTTATCATCAAATCCTCATCGTTCATCATCAAATCTTCATCGTTTATCATCAAATCGTCAATCAATCAATCATCAGATCCACCGTCATCATCAATCATGTCATAACCATCATCAATCATAAACATAAAACTATCAACTAAAATATACACATGATCAAATCGATAAAAGATCGTGAAAATAGATTCTCGTAGAAACGTAGCTCGGGTCATCAAATTGAACTCGTTTTCATAATATACATGTAAACATATATATAAACGATTACTAACATTAATCATCGTCGGCATCAATACGATCGTCAAATTCTTTCAATTATTAATAAAATAACGTCAATCATCAAATCATTACAATTGAAATTTATCATCAAGTATCATCATTCGATAATCAATCATCGCCGTCATCATCATCATCAATTATTATCATTATTATCAAAATCATCATTATCTTTAATATTAATATCATTACCATAAATAATCATCATTAATGATATATTATCATAATTATATGATATTATCAGTCAATAATTTATCATCATCACCACCACTAGTCCACCACCAGCCTCCACCATCCTCCACCGCCCACCATCAATCCACCACCGCACCACCAGCCTCCACCGCCCCACACCACCAGTTATCCCCCATCATCAAAACAAAATCATCACCATCGGAATCATCATCATAAAATTAAAACCGGCGAAAGTCCACAGCAGTCCAGCGATCAACGAATCGAGCGGCGGTGGCTCTCTCACGCTTGTGGGCGTTCTGGTCGCTGCCGAGAGCCTAGAAGAGTAGAACTTTCTTGAACAATGCTGTTGCGATTCTTGCTGGTCCTTTGCCTTCTACTGCTGGGTTTTGGAGATGGGATTGGGATGGGCTGAGTCAGTTGAGTGGCGGTGATTCGATGATGAGGTGGTGATGAGGGCAATGATATGGTGGTGATCCGCGATATCAGATCGAAGCATTCCGATAGCTGGACTGATATGGGGATTTTGGGATAAATGTTTTGGATTTTGCAACATATTCCCTGTACTTACGCGCCTTTTATACTATGGCGCCGAAAAATAATATTAAATTTTTAGCCCCAAAACTTATTAAAACGTGATTTTTCACACCAATGTCTTATCATAAGGCTTTTTTTTTAAAGATTAAACCACCATTGGTGGGGGGAATTTATTTGGCACCCCAAACCAACAAAATATAGGCTAAAGCCATACATATGAGTTACAAGTGATAAGAAGTTGCTATAACATCCAAAAATTTCCTACCTAGATAGTGGACTTCATGTATATTAATTGCTGTGGTTAAATATAAAAGGGGAGCAGATTAGTGATCGAGTAAACAAATACCGAAGCACAATTTAGCCACCCTTTGATTCAACTACACATCAATGATCTTGAGTCTTTCTATTTACAAAATTCCCAAAAAAACCATACTAGGTTCAAAAAATGGCAAAATTTGTCCCTGGATGTGACTGTGGTAACTGTTTGGTGAAGAAATGGACCATCATCAGATTGTTGGCCTGAGCTGATTTTGAGCTGCTAGTGAGCTCCCTTTAATCTGTCCATCTTCTGAAAAGAAAGAGCAATACCAAGTGAGTCTGTTCACTGAATGCTAACTCTAGTACTGGCGAAGCCAATTTTATCTAGTGTCAGAAGCCCTCTCAGATTTTGAGGAGCATGTATCTGTTCAATTTTGGAGCTAAGTTTCTGAGACAGACAAAATCTAGATAAATAGTCAGCTGGCTTGTTTGCTTCTCTGAAGACATGAGTGACTTTAGCAAGATTAGGCAGTAAATCCTTTATCTGAGTACATAGTGAGAAAAATCTCCAATCACAAGCATAAGGATTAGTTGAGCCTGCCACTGCCTGTCTAGAATCAGACTAAATCTCATAGATATGTAAATGAAGTTCCTGAACAAGTAATATCCCATTTTTAATAGCAGACAGTTCAGCATGTAAAGGGGAAACAGATTGGATATGGATCATTTGCATACAAATTACTGATCCTTTATGATTCCTAACAATATTTCCAATTCCACTTTCACCATTTTTAAAAGAGGCATCTACATTAATTTTACAGCCATGGTCTGGAGGGTGCCATTTAATATTTTTGATTCTCTTAGGCCTTTTATTTTTAATAAAAGGGATAATCCTGGCACTTATCAAAAATTGATTTCTGTCTCTGTTCCCGGATAAGGCCTTAGCTGTAAAAATAAGAGAGGTGTATTTAATAATTCTTTTACACATGTCTGAAGTAGAGAGTTTCTGCTCATCATATAAGAGCTTATTTCTTCTAATCCATAAATGCCAGAAGGTGACCATCATTGAGATTTTGATCACTTCTGTATGAATTTTAGAGAAGCCTTTATATGATAAGTAGGAACTCAATCTACTTCTAGTGTTCCTGGGCTGTGAAACTTGCATCAGCTAAGTGTCATGCATTGTATTCCATATCTGTAAGCTACTACTACACTCATTAAAATAATAATTTAAAGTGTCAGCATAGCAGCAACAAAAAAGGCATTTGGAAGAGATTTTGAAACCAATTTTAATGAGAATATCATCAAAAGGCAGAAATTCATTTTTCATCTTCCACAGAAATATTGATATCTTGTTTGGAATTTTTGATGCCCAAACCTGTTGTAAAATGTGATCTTTGGTTCCTGTCCCCCTTAGTGACTGATAAGCAGACTTAATTGTGAAGTTACCATCCCAGCCTGGTTTCCACACTAATCTGTCCTCATGAAGAGATTCTTGGTGAGCTGTTTGCAATAAAACCAATATGTTGGTAGCAAAATTATGCTCCAATTGGTTAGTATAAAAATTTTTACTAGTAAGAAATTGGGACACTGTTAGGTTAGGGAAGGGGAGAGATGGGTCTGTCCAGTGATAATATAAAGCCCCAATTCCCAACCAATTAGCATTCCAGAAAGAGCTTTTCCAAATTCCACATATTACTTGGGAGAGATTATTGGCCTGAGTTGTGATTCCACAAATCCTTTTTCAGGTTAAAGAGGATTTATAGGTTTCTGTGAGGGACCACAAGTGTCTTGTCCAGATGGCTTCATTTTTTTGTAACTTCTACCAGAGTTTGCATGAGAAAGCCTATATTACACACCTTATGTCTCTGAGTCCCACTCCATTTTCATCTGTAGGTAATGCCAATTTTGACCATCTGCTCCAACTTTTGTTCTGCCCATATTCTGAGATTCCCCAAAAAAACTTTGAAGCCAGTCTTTCCATTCTCTGAATTACTAGTTTAGGTGGTTGTAACACTGAGAAAATATGTGTGGGGATGGCCATGAACACATGATTTATGAGTATCAGTCTGCCAGCTGGAGACAGCCACTGATTTTTCCAGTTATTTAATGGTCTCTCCATCCTCTCCAGAAGGGGCTGGTAATATTTCACTAAGTTTCCACCATAACAAATTGGAGCTCCAAGATAGGTAAATGGTAGGCTTCCATTCTTCATCCCCAATATTCTCCTGATTTTCTTCTTTCTGTCCATAGTGGTACTGGGGTGAACAAAAAATTCAGATTTTTGATAACTTATCTTCTGCCCAGAAACTGACTCATAAGAAAATAGGAAGTGCCTCAACCTTCTCAAGTTTCTATTGTTGGTGTTGATGAAGATTGCAGTATCATCTGCATATATCAGATGAGATACTGTACTGACATTTCTGGGCATGGAGAAGGGTGTCAGATATTGCATTGAGAAAAGCCTTTTAATTCCTCTAGAAAATGCCTCAGTTACAATACTATATAGAAATGGGGATATTGGGTCTCCTTGCTTAATCCCTCTACTAGAGGAAAAAAAGCCTGAGGCAATGCCATTTATGATGACTAGAAAACCATGCAGATTGTATGTTCTGCATTATTAGTTTGACAAATGTGCCATGGAACCCATATTGTATCATCACAGAATTCAGGAAACACCAAGAGACCCTATCAAAAACCTTTTGCATGTCCAGTTTGACCACTAAATTTCCTAGTCTGTGTGATCTAGGTAGCAATCTGACAATTTCCATCATCTGTAAAATGTTATCAGAGATATCTTTCCCTTGCATAAATCCAGACTGCTCCTCTGAGATTATCTTTGGCATGTAAACTTTCATTCTTTCCATAAGCACCTTGGAGAAAATTTTATTTATCAAATTAGACAAACTTATGGGCCTGAAATCTCCAAAATTTCTTGGGTTAGGTTTTTTGGGTATTAAGGCCAACCATGTACTGGCAATTGCTCTTGGCAGTCTAATGCCAGACATAAATTCAGTTGCTGCTTTTAAAAGGTCCACCTTAATTATATCCCAGCAACTAGTACAGAAGCTTCCTGTGAAACCATCAGAACCAGCTGCACTGTCCTTGTTCAGATCAAAAGTAGCCTTTTTAGGCTCCTCCATTTCTATCTCTCTCAGTATTTGAGCATTGTCATCATCTGTAATAATTTTGGGGAGTACTGCCATAAAATTTGCCATGTATTGCCCTGAGTTGTCAACCTCCTCATCCTTTTCATTAAACAGATCCTCATAAAATGTTGATGCTTCTGTCTGTATTCCCCAATATCTGTAAGCCATGCTCCATCTCTATTCTTAATTTTAGTGATTTTTGCTTTACACCTTTTCTCCCTCACTGTATTGGGGAAGAACTTGGAATTAGCATCACCTTCTTGTAACCACTTCAAGTTTGCCTTTTGCTTTCAGAAAATTGTGCTTTCTTTTTCAGCCATGATCAGGGCCTCCCTTCCTTCATTAAGTGCTTGCAGATCCAAATCTGTTCCTGTTTCCTGGTATTTATCCTCCATTTCTGAAACCTTCATCTCAGCCTGTAGTAGATTGTCATGTACATTTCCAAAACTAAGACTATTCCATGTGGCTAGTGCAGTTTTCAGTCTTTTCAGTTTACAGACCATGTTGAACATTCCTTGATGTTGGCTTGGCTCTTCCCAATTATTTCTGACCAGATCCAAAAATTCTTTTCTGTGAAGCCACATATTCTGGAATCTAAAGGGCTTAGGAATGTGTTGGATGGAGTTTTGGATGGTGCTGAACAGGGGGTTATGATCAGAGGTAGTTCTGTTAAGCACATGGATGGATGAATGGGGGAATTTGGATATCCATTCCATACTACACAGCCCTCTATCTAATTTTTGGAGAAGTCTATCATCCCTGATTCTGTTGTTTGTCCAGGTGTACTGGTTCCCAACTGTTGGAATCTCCTGAAGCTGTTTTGCATCTATGAAGCTCCAAAACTCTCTTATACTACCTAAAGGGGGCTTATGTTTACCTTTTTTTTCCATCACAGAAGCCACTGTGTTGAAGTCTCCTACATACATTGTAGTTTGGCTATTGATCCTATCTAAATCTGACCATAACTGTACTCTGGGGGTCCTAGTGACATGTGCATATATAAAAATAGAGTGCCATGATATCAGAGAATTTTTATCAGTGATTCTGACCTGTATGAACTGATCAGTTTCAGTTATTATATCTAAATTTAGAAAATCCCTATGAAAAATCCAATTTTTTGCAGAATCAGCAGCTATGCTATGTTGAAAACCTAAATCATGCTGAAGGTTTCCAATTTGATTTTTTTCATGCATAGGTTCTATCACACATAGTATTGAAATATGATGTATTAATAATAATGATCTAAGCCTTTCCATAGAGGTTCCATAACCTCTTATGTTCCAGACAAGCATATTTAGTTTGTAATAATCCATTAAAAATATGCAATTCTTGGTTTTGGTCTAAGGTTTCTGCTTATACTTTCAGTAAAAACCTTAGGTGCTATTTCTGATGAGGTAGAGGGCTTACCTGTTGGTGAGTGTCCTGTGTCATGCATAACTGGTTTCTTGATCCCTTCTGAGTTCCAACCAGTGTCTTCTTATGCATCATTTTCTGTGCCACTCCTCCTTGGTGAAGAAGGGGGAGACATCTGTTTTTCTGATATGTCTTCTTGTGGCTGAGATGATGTTTCTGGTTTGTCAGGCCACTCAAAGTCACTTTGTGCATTATCTGATGAATCCTCAGAGTTTTCATCCGGATCTTCCTGCAATAACGAGAAGGAGTTTGACAACTCCATTTTCTGGTAAGGGAGAATCACAAGGGAGACTGGTGCATAGTGTGGTGTGTTACTATTGCCTAATTTTGTGTGATTGTGAGACTTGATTGTTTTTTTTTAGATGAGATACATCTAAATCATCAAGTGAAAAGGATATGGGTAGTTTTTTGACCCCCTGGAAGTGATACACCTCAGTGGCCTTTTTTGGGGAGTAAGAGACCATCTGCCAATCCTCTCTGCCAACTGAGTTTGCCTTTGTTGCTATTGTCACCTTCACCCACTTTTGCTTCATTTGGTCACTCTCTTTGTCATGCGGAGTGAGCCCTGAGGATCCTGGCTTGTCTGAAATTGAGGAAAATACCTTTTTTCTGACTAAAGCCTCTGGAACATCCTTCTTAATTGGGGCTGGCTTCCAAGGTCTTCTCAATTCTGGATGCTGATTTCTGCAATTTGCATCCTCATGCCCAAGCTTCCTACAGTGGCGGCAATAGAGAGGTAGGCTTTCATAGACTATTTCGCAATCTCTATGATCCTCCGGCGAGCCAAGCTGGATCGACGGCATCAGTTCGCCAATGATGTCGACTTCAACACACATTCTGATGGCTGAAGGTCTTGTCATGAAGTTCGTTGCATCGTCGGTCTTGATAAACTTGCCGATCTGATTACCAATATCCTCAATTAAGGTTGTGTTGTAGTAGTAGAGTGGGATATCCCTAATTGAGACCCAAATTGGGACAATTGGGGATTCGTGCTCCGGTGAGAACTCCGGAGTCCACTTGAGAATCTTCATCGGAGCTCCGGCGACGGTCCAGAATAACCGCAGCCAACATTTCTGGTAATCTTCTTGCTTCTGGAAGCGGATCAAAACGTGTTGAAAGCGACCCTTGAATCCTAGTTTCTGAAATGCGGCCTGAATGTTCACCATTGCTGGCTTGGCCCTTTGAAATTTTCCGATCAAAGTATTCTGGTAATGATCAGCTAGAATCTTCACCGAGTCTCTGTCGTACATGCAGGCAGCCTTGCCGTTGAAAAGAGTAATGGGTCTAATTTCTGGATTAGATGGAAGAGATGGAGAAAGATGGGGGATTTTTTCAGTGAGGGCTTGGGAAAAGGATTTCCCGGTGGTGGCGCCGCCAGGCTGGGGCGGTAGCCCCGCCATGAAAGAGTCGTTATATGTACGTTATCAGGAGAATAAAATGTCAACGGTTACTGAAATGAGAATAATTATTGCATTTTGGGTGGCGCGTGGGATTAACTTGATGAGAGAGGTCAGAGCAAAATTTTGCTCATTTTGCTGTGAATGTGTTAAACTAAACTTGATCATAAGGCTAACTTATCAAATTGTTTCACTTAAAAGAAAAGTAGATCATCATAGTTAGTTATTGAAATTCAACCAACTCATCATAAAATATATGAGTCAGTGTCTTTGAAATAGTTTAGACATCTAATAAACTAATAATGATAAATTTAAGAATAATTATTTATTAACATTTTAAATTTATTATACCTGGCGTCTATTTTTTAATTTGTGTATTGTACACTTAATATTTTAGTTACAAAATTTAAAGAGTATAAATTTATTGTGAATGGAATGAATAATGTTGAATTATAATCTTAATAAATGAAGGAATAATTTTATATAATAAAATGTTTACTTTAATACTTTATTTACTACATTTTTAATCGAGTGTATTTAATTTATAAATAAAAATATTAAGAAGTAAAAGAAAAGGTCAAGTTTACTATTATAAAAAAATAAAAAATCTAATTAATACGTAGACATTAAATTAAGTAAAAAAGTGAAATTTGGTGATGTAAATAGCAATTATGATGGTCTAACCCTTTGGGAAAGACGCGTGGTGGGTAGTACACACTTATAATTATTATAAAAAGCACATCACCACAGCATTCACTTCACACACTCACCCCTGGTCAAACAGTAGTACTCCAGTTCACACATAAATTAGTCCAACTGGAGTCAACTAAATCTATCTAAATTAAAATAAATTAAACTAATCTAAAGTAAATATTAAATGTATTAAAGATAGTATAATAGTATCACAAGTTAAATTTTATCAATTCATATTCATCAAAGCTAAACTAAACTGAAATATATATAATACTAGATAACACCCGTGCTTTTGCACGGATATGAGCTTGAATATTATTTTATTACGAGTCAATTTTACACAATTTACAATTTATTTCAATATTCTCTTAGTTTAATTTAGTTCGATCTATTCCAATTCAATTAATTTTGATGAGATATGATTTGATAATATTCAAGTTCATTATTTTTACTAAAGTAATGCCAAAATATTTATTCAATTATTAGGTTATGGACTTCTTTTAAAAAGCCAAAATTTAATATTAACTTTTAATAAAAGATTATTCGGATATGTGAAATAACACGATTTCTTTAGCATTGTATTGATGCTATTGATTTATATCAGATGAAGGAAAAGATAGAAGCCATTCCAAACTTAAATTTATATAAACACTTTAACCGGAATGGATTTGTTACAGAAGACTGGATTCAGATTTAATTTAGAACGCAATCATCCCATCATACATCATTAATTTTTTAGTAACATGTGAGAAATAATAACAATGCATCTGAACCATTTCTAATCACAATGACCTTGATGTTAGCAAAATATTATTATTACATGAATTCGAAAAGCACAAAGAAAATAATAATCCAAGGTTGCATCAGACGAATGATTTAGAGAAATTATACGTGCAGGTTCATGTATACTAAATGCAGGTCTGAAAAACACAATATGTGGTCATGAATTGTGCTAGTTCATCCAAAATATTATATTTTTGACCTGCATTAGTATATATGAACATGCATGTATCACCACTCATGATTTATTTATGGATTTTCACCAAAAATAGTAACTCCCTCCGACCATTTCGGCAGTAGATTGCAGAGCAACAACCACTTCATACAATAGTTATTTGAAGTAGCAAACACTTTACGGGGAGCTCTGGTAAAGGAATAATACAAACGAATTTCAACATCCATCATATCATGATACTTCTATATGGTGTACCCAAGCAATGTGTACCGAATTTAATTAGCAAGTGCCAGTGAAATCAATATCAACTGTTAGATCTAATCCAATGGTTGTGATTTTTTTTCCAAAATATCCCAACCCACAAATTGTAATTTCCTTATTTATTTTCATATTTTCTAATTATAATTATTTACCTTTTAGTTATTTTCTCAGTCTGATCACAGGCAATCCCATGCTCCCACTTCCCGCTTCCATCTCGGCGGTTCTCCTTCAACAGTTTCTTTTCGGTTCAATCATCGAGTTTCAGTTTTTTCTTCAGTTTTCGTCTCTTCTCTCTGAGCATATCTATGATCAATCTTATTAGACAACTGCCGATGATCTTATTCGACTTAAATTTCAATCCCTTATCATCCATCCCATACCAACCCCTTCATCTACATTCCACATCCCATTATTCAATTTTCAATTTTTCTATCACGCTTTACGCCGTCATCGTTGATCCAACAATCATCGATAACCCCGACGTCCCCAGATACTAGCCTCACGTGCACGGCTGGTGCGATCCTCCCGCCCTGATTCCTCTCCGGATGAACGGCGCTTCGCTCGAGGTGGATTGTTTTCTGGACACCGCGTTTGTCACCATTAGTGGGCCCTGGCGTGTGCATCGCTTCATGGGGAGCCGGAGCTGTGATTGTCGGGTTGCAATTGGCATGGGTGAATAGGTATATTCAGAAAAAGTTAAGTTTCTCTGTTCAATTTGGGCGTAAAAAGGTGTTGGATGCTGAAAAGTGCAATCTTTATATACACGGCAATCTTTAGTATTGGTTTTGATTTTGTGTGGCAGTGGTCCCTTGGTGGCGAAGCTGGAGTTTGATTACCGGTTATAGTTTTGCAGTGTAGGGTTGCTACGGCTTCCCTGTGGCGGCAAAAGTGGTGGTATTGAATTGGTTTGGCTGCAGGTTAATATTAAAGTGTTCTCGGCATCGGGATACTCCTTCACGCCTTCAAGCTAGCGCCGCCAGTCGTACTCTTCCCTGCTTGACCTCAAGGTTACGTTTGTAGTTGCATTTTCATCTTGCATATTTATGGATCAGTTCTATGCTTTTTGTTATAGGTGACATTTGTGTAATGGTTTATCTCTTCATAGATAATAGACTATACAAATAACATATGTTTTCCCTAACTAAGTAACTAGATACTAGAACCTCTTGGTTCATATACCTTTTTTTGTTAAGATTAGCATCTATTCCCCACTTATATTGTCACACGTGTTTGATGTCTGGCTTCGGGTTTCGCGCGTTCTGAACATAACCATTTCTAATAGAACCTTTTTCACATTTTTCTCCTAAGAAAGTTAAAATTAGATTTGAGACTGTGTGGATTTTCTTAGTTTTTTTATTATAATTTTTTCATAGCCGTTCATGTTATGTTGTTATTTTGGTGTTGAGATTGAATTTGTAATTGTGTTGATTCTCCTCATGGTGTTCTCTAAATATCATGCATTTTTCAATTTTGTTATGCAGATTGGTGTCTGAATAGGTGTTTGGTTGCTTTATTAGAGCTCCGTATCAAAGGTACCATCTCTTTTGTTACTGTTTGTTTATACAGGCTTTATTTGTATAATTTTTGTAGAATATATATATTCGCCGTTTAATCCTTTTCAGTGCATGAGTGCTTTGTATTTGTATTTCTTCTTTCTATGTTGCTTCTGTGGAATGTTTGGAAATTTTCTGAAAAGAATTGGTAAGCATATAAATGTCATTCTGTCTTGCTACTCTTTTTTTTGTTGAGTTGTAGTACTTATGATATTTATTAGAGAAGTACTCCATTTTTTATTCTTTTTAAACGAATATGCTTTTAGACTGTTGCCATAGATTTATAAGCTTGCTGGTTCTACTTTTAAGCTATGTATTTCTGCTGTTGTTTTCTGTTGATGCTGAGTTGTTGTTGCTGCTAATTTTTTTTGCTGATGCTACTAATTTTTCCTGTTGAGACTCTTGCTGGTTCTTGGTTGTTGTTGCCTTCTAATGTTAATGTTGCAAAAGTTTTATGTTGTCACTGCTTGAGTTGTTGCGATTTTTTTGCAGCTGTGGCTGCTGCAGGTTTCTTACTCTTCTGAGTAAGAAGAGTAAGAAATAGTATATAACCTCTTGTTGTCAACAAAATAAATTCAGCTAGAACCTCAATATATATAGTTTCATCTATATACTTCCGGTACATGTTTTGTGTATCCATATTAGTTTATTGTCATGCAAAGCATGGCGGACATTCCCTAACTCAAGGCATAAATCCATGTTGTCTAATTAGAGGAGATTTTGTCTTTAGGATTTAGATTACAAGAATCTCCTTGAGATTTATAACAGTAAGGAATTGCATTAACTCTAAATGCCTTGATTCATTTTGAATTTGCGATTAACGTTATGGTTGTTGTAATAGATTTCTAACAAATTTGAATCAACTCATTTTTGTCAATTCTGTTCAGCTATTTCTTCACAATATGCCTTAGGAAACAAATGATTAGCAAATTTTTTTTACCATTTCTCTTTACATTTTAGTTTTGAAAGTTCTAATGATATCTTTACTGTTTGATCTTTGTTATGAGTCTTATTCTTGCTGTGGATTTGCAGCTTGGAAGCTGGTGGATAACAAGATATCCTGAAGAGGAGACTCAGCTCTTAAAGATGGACATCCAGCAAATGTAGACCTATCAAAAGGAATGTATGATGCTGGGGATCACATGAAGTTCGAGTTCCCAATGGCCTTCACCGCCACAGCCCTGTCATATGGGCCATTCTCGAACATGGCGATCGGATGAAAGCAGTGAATCAACACGAGCCAGCGCAGGACTCGATTAAATGGATCATTTACTTCCTTGTCAATGCCTATCCTGAAGACAATTTTTTGTACATTCAGGTAATTTGCATCACATTTAAGACCACTGAATTGATCTACTGATAAGCTCAAGATAACAGGGTGTTGTTAATTTATCAAAATCTGTAATACTAGGTCTGATCATTTGATGCTTGTATAGGTTGGTCACAAAAACTTACTTGTATAGGTCTGATCATCCAGAGGACATGGCAGGTCTGATCATTTTATTATGTAAGAAAACTAATCTTTGATGCTTATAGGTTTCCTTACAAATATATCTTGATTTTATTTCAGCTTAAATCCAAATATGCCAATGTGATATGGAGTATAAACTTTCTTAGCCTTGCTGACATATTGTGTTTACTTTGGATGGATCCATTAGCTCAAATTTGGTAGAGCGCTCAAATACAAGTTTATTTGAGAGGATGGTGGTTCGAGCCCACCTGGATCCCTTTAAATTATTTGAATTAATGTTTAGGTTGTCTGCAAATGTCACTAGCAATGGCAAACTGTGGTTCATATCTATGTTTAGCACGTCGCAGATTCTGTAACTCATAACCAAGGTTTTAAACTGTTCAAGAATTTTGAGTTATGGATTCTTCAGTTAGCGGAAAGATTGAAGCCAGATTCGATCCTTCCTTGCTATGTTCTGAAACATAATCTTACATTGTGAGTAATGTTTCTGTATTTTGCATACATTTTAGTATTGCTGCTGGTGAAAAACTCATATATTTCTCTGTATCACTGCATCGCCTACACTCCTGATCATGAATATAAAATGTTGTAATAATGTAAGACTCTTGTTATTGATGGTTGCTACTTGGATCTATTTTATAAAATTAACAGCACTAAAAGCTGATGGATACTTCACTTCATTATGGACCAAGAAATGTGTAACAACTCTATCGGAACTTCTGTACGTGTACACACAAGTGTCTTTTGTGACAAGACAAAAAATTTCATAGCCGCCCAGTGTCCAGAGCTAACGTTAAAATTCAGAAAGAAGCAAAAATAGCCAAACTCATGTTTTGTTCATCTGAATTTTAGTTCCTTTTAGTACGAATGTAATTTAATGAATTCATCTTACTTCACTCATTTTTTCTGTTGAGCAAAGCAAGGATGAAAGTTGGTGGACGATTGTGCCAACTCCTGCAAGCTTTCCAAAGTTCAATTACAACTTTTGTGTGTTTCTGCACCTTATTTTGTTAATTACTGGCTCCATTCCAGCTGCAAAATCCCATTTTTGTACTTTTTTAGTACTGTAATTGAAACTCTTTTTGAACTGAAATTTGGTCTTTTTTTTTTGAAAACGAACTGAAATTTGGTCTTAAGGCACAAAATCCACGTCATTGGTGATATTATTATTTTGAAACTGTCAAGATGACTACCTTTGTTAATATTGCAGAGTGTTTGGCCTAAGGCAACAAAGAGCAGATGCTGCAAAAAAATATATGAAGATGAGAAGGCTGGTGTGATTCAATCTGAGAAACTTGCTGATTTTTTTATATTTTTCTGTTGCAGTCAGTTATTATTAGAGTTTCTTATTCTTACTTGTATGTTTTGGCTAATTCTATCTCAATATATTCAAAAGCATGTTGTTAAACTAGGATACTTTACTCTCTTTTTTTATGGCAAATAGTTACAAAATTGCAAAATTAGTTTTATGTCTCTGCTACTTACATGTTACTTCTCTGCTTCTCCTCTCTACAATGGTTTCATTAGGTTTTCCACTCCCATTAGAGGTGAATTTAGTTGTTCTATTATATTAAATTTGTCATGCTATGCACGACGGACATTAAAACTAGTACAATAGTTATTTGTAGTAGCAAACACTTTCCGGGGAGCTCTGGTAAAGGAATAATACAAACGAATTCAACATCCATCATATCATGATACTTCTATATGGTGTACCGAAACAATGTGTGCTCCCTGGAGAGAAGCCAAGTTCATAAAACTAAACATCAACTATTTTTGATATCACAATGATTTACCTCATATAATTTCACCTCCCAAAACGATAAAACGAAGCTTTCTGCCATGCCAATAAAATACCGTAAGTTTCTTCATTTGAATAGGGATCAAAATCTAATCTTTAATGATGTCTATACAACAAAATTGATTCTTAGGGATCTGAATCTTCATGATATAATCCGAATTATACGGCACAACTCATAATTAGAACGAATGTAGCTATTGAACATACCTTAGTAATTGCTACAGATTTAGCTCCAAACACATGACCAATCATCAATTTGTTGAGGCACCAATTACCCATAGAAACCAAGTCATATGCTATGTTTACTGGAAAAGAGTCATCAGATGAAGCTCTCGCATGAAAAACAATACACACTAAACGAAACAAAAAAAAAGAATACAAGAGCTAATATGATCATGACTGTAAAAGCATTAACCTAAAAATATCCCACAAATTATTTTTTAAGAACATGAAACCACTTATCAAAGCACACAGTAATTCAAAGTCATCCAGATAAAATGGATGGAGAAATCAAGGAAACACCAAAAATACGTTGATATTTTTACCTATAAGGATCAACAAATCATATGTTCAAACGCCGTATTCGAGAATCTGCAAAATGGGAAAACTTATGCTCAAATACCGCTTCCTTTTTCCTGTAATTTATGAAGCAAAATAAGATTTAAGAAATTATATTAGCAAAATACAATCTGAAACAGGATAATCTATCAGAACACAGAAGATTGAATAAGCGCAACTGATCCTAGATGTGATATTCAAATTCAGAAGAGCCTGAATCTCACATACATTCAATCAAAACCCCCACTCAAATTCCTAAGCCTAATTCAACAAATCTCGGAACCAAAATGTTTCATGGCCTTTGACTGAGGCCAAACACTTTGACTGACAGCTAGCCAACCTTCTATTAATGGTCAGGCAACCAAAATATGATACTAATACCTGTATTAGTTGATCTCACAATGAAGCAGAGATTTCCATGTACAAAGCAATAATAAAAAGTTATTAGGGAAACACAAAATAAGGTTACTAAGCAAAGATCAGTGTACATAATAAGGCATAACAAAATCAACTGAAACTTTATCAATTGCCTAATGATAAGATTTATAGCCATTAAGGGCATGCAACGTAAACATACCTCTCTAATTTCGAGAGTGGCTTTATAAGAAAGAAAGTCGATGCTCTAATCTCTACAATCCCTCAGGGCAGACTATTACCAATCATATTGCTCAAATACTCTTGCAGCTCTATATATTGCAAATCCATATGTTGAGAAGCTGTAAAAGAAAGCTAGATGATCATATATGGATTGAATATATTCAATCAATGCTAGCTGATCATATATCCTAAGCAACTTTAAAATTCATACATAATTACATAAACATAAGGAAAAGGAACAATGTAAAATGAAATTTACGAATGATAATAATCTTACAGGAAGGCCAAAGATCACAACTTTCTTTCTTGCACCATGAAAACAAATAAACCTACATAAAAAAACGCATCAAAACAACAAAAACTGTATATAAAAAAAATTAAAAAATCAAGAGCTTGAGCAAATTGAGAAAGCTTCACTGTGAGTGAAGTGATGGCGAATTTGGAGGAGGCGTGCGCCATTGACAGAAAGTCCCCCAGTCTTCACGAACGTTAGTGACAGAAGTGAGGAATGGAAATAAAAAGAGGATTTAGAAAATATTGTTAGAAGAATGTGACAGGATAATTGCTGAAGAATCTGGAGAGATTTGGGAAGTTTGGGGAAGAAGGGTTTTAATTAGAATCATTTTTCTAGTACAATGTATCCGGACGCTTAGAAAAATGAAACAACAGTGTTGTGGAAGTTAATTCGGAAGCCAAACAGATGAAGTGAGTTTCGTGAAAAAATAATATAGAAAAGATTTTAACTAAAATTATTTTTAGTAAGTTTATGGAAATTTTGTGGGAGGATTTTTGTGAGAGCGCCACGTGACAAAAGTGGCCTCTTTTAGTAGTTACTAGGTTAACCGGACCGCGCGTTTCGCGGTTTTTATGATGTAATTATAAATTTTGCCTGTGGATGAAATCCCTCTGGTCTTTGAAAGGTGTCCAAATGAAAGTTTTTAAATGGACACCAAATTTTTCCCCAGACACTGAAACCTCCATTTTGCCTGTATGGATAACCTTGCATAACCTCCCTATTTTCTGGTACAATTATGCCATGTTAGAGTCTATTGGAAACATTGTAGGCAGATACATCAAGATGGATGCAGCCACAGCCAGCTTAACCAGACCTTCTACTGTAAAGCTCTGTGTGGAGATAGATTTATTGTCTAAACTGCACACTGCTGTTACCCTAACAACTAATCTAGATGGTGAGGTTGCTGATTTTCCTATTGAGTATGAGTACCTTCCCTCCTACTGCAAGCATTGCAAAAAACTTGGGCATGAAATCAATGAATGCAGAATACTTCACCTTGAGATGAGGCCAATGGTCAATAATAAACCTCCAGCCAGAAATGGTAACCCTCCAAAGTCCTCTTCCACTCAAAAGCCTCCCCCTCCATCAGTTGCTGAGACCTCTGGAGTCAGGAAGACTCATCTACAGACTCAGATGAGATACACAAAGACAGGTGTAATACTGAGCTCTCTAGATAAAGGCAAAGGACCAGCTACTTCACTCTCACAGCCAATCCCCCCAAAGCCTCTACAAACTACCCTTTCTCATTATGGAAGCTCCACTCCTCTTACTGGCCAGGCTTCAGATCCTTCCAAATTACAGCAGCCTCCTGTAACTATTTCATCAGATGGTGAGGATGATCTTTCTACTCAAATGGACACTCCCAGCTGCTCAGAATCTGATCTATCTGCATCTGAGATTCCAAAACTGAACTCTGTACCTATCACCATCCCATCCTCTCAACAACAAGCCTCCATCCCTGTCACCACCATTATTCCATATTCCTCACCTGTCCAACAAATCATCCAAGCCATAAACCAATCCCAACAAGAAGAGTGGAAAACTCCAAAAAAACAGACAATATTTGCATCAGATGACATCAATATTCATCCAGGTAATCATTCTGACTCTAGTGACTCCTCCTTTTCTACTAATCAAATTTCTTTCTACTCCCAACCAAGACAGCCAGGTAATAGATTCCTCCCTTTGATACTGGAAGATGAAGAAGATGGATCCAAAGAGGATGAGGAAGAAAGCAATGAGGAACCAACTAATGAAAGTTCTCAGAACCTCACACATGAACCACAGCAAGTTACCTCTACTGATACCACAGTGACAAATGAAAATGTTGATCCCCCAGTGAATGATCCTGACAATAATAAGGTAAATTCTTATTTCAATCAGGTTAATAAAATCATAACTAGAACAACTACTAAGAGCCTTAAGCCTAAGAAAAAATGATTAGTACAACTATGGGCTTAAATGTTCTTGTCTGGAATATCACAGGTATGGAATCTTCCATGCTAAGATTGGCTAGACTCATAAGAACTCACAATGTTGATTTACTGTGTATTATTGACCCTCAGCATGATAATGACAAATGTACTTCATATATGTATAAACTGCATTTTAAACATTGCATGTTCTCTAATCTGTCAAAAATATGGCTAATATGGAATAGTAATGTCAGTATTACTTCTAGTTTGGATCATAACCAATTTCTCTCAGTACAGTTCTCTTGTCATACCTTAAACTTAAATACTCAACTAGTTTTTGTGTATGGCTTAAGAACTAGGAAGGAGAGAGAGCAATTATGGACTGATCTAAAAGCTTTAAATCTAGTTAATGCCATGTTCATAGGTGACTTCAATGCCATGACCTCTGTATCTGAATATACAGGACCTTCTTCACCTAGTTTAGGCAGCATTAGAGATTTCAGTACCTTTATTTCCTCACTAGGTTTAATTCCAGTTCACACAGTTGGCAATTTCTTTACATGGACCAATGGTAGAACAAAGGAAAATGGAAAGAAATTGACTACTGAGAGATTAGATAGGGGAATTTGCACCATTCCATGGCTGTCACAATTACCACAGTCATCTATCCATGTGCTCAACAAAGAGCCTTCTGATCACTGTCCTTTACTTTTAAGGATTGGCAGTGACATACCCTCAGTCCCCAGACCATTTAGATTTATAAACACATGGTTCAAAAGGGAGCAGTTCTTGGATGTTATTCATAACCATTGGACTGTCCCTATTGAAGGTCAGGGAATGCTCAAATTTTTTCTCAAACTAAACAGCCTCAAAAAAGTTCTTAAAGTATGGAACAGGGAGGTGTTTGGTAATATTGATGAATATTTATTTGTGGCTGAGGAAAATTTAAGGATCCAGGAAATTATTTTTGAGGCTGATGGCTCAACTATTGAGTTAATCAAGCTTAAAAAATGTAAAGCTCTTCTTACTAGAGCTCTGAAAGAACAAAATAATTTCTGGAAACATAAGGCCAAGCTAAAATGGCTAAAAGAGGGGGATGAGAATACAAAGTTTTTTCATAACTCTGTTATGGAAGAAAAAAATGTAGACTCAATATCACAAAGATCAAGAGCTCAGATGGGAGATGGTTGACTAATAATTTAGAAATAGAAAAGGAGACTATCTCCTATTACCAGAATCTGTTGACTGATGATCCTCATCCTGACAAGGATCAATTTAGTACTCATTTTCTCTCTCAGATTCCAAATATCATATCTGTGGAGGATAATGCTGAACTAACTAGACCAGTAACATTAGTAGAACTGCAGCAAATTGTTTCTGGACTTAATAAAGCATGCAGTCCAGGGCCTGATGGCTTTACTGCATTATTCTTTATTAAGGCCAGGGAAATTATATGCTTAGATCTTTTAGAGGCATCAAATGACTTTCTGTCTAGGTCTAATATCAATAGGGGTATCTCTAGCACTTGGATAACTATTATCCCTAAAAAAGACATCCCTGTCAGTTTTAATGATTACAGACCAATTAGTCTTTCCAATGTTACAAACAAATTTTTTTCAAAAATTCTTATGGAAAGATTAAAACCTTTGATGCCAAAATTAATTTCTCCTCATCAATCTGCTTTCTTGAAAAATAGAGATATCTCAGATAATGTTATCTATTTAAAAGAAATGTTTAGATTTTTGAATAGAAAACAAAGGGACCCTAACTGTATTTTAAAGCTGGATCTCATGAAAGCTTTTGACAGGGTTAGCTGGGATTTCCTCACAAAAATTCTCCAAAAATTTGGTTTTTCAGGCAGGTTCATTCAGTGCATCCTAAAAAACTATCTAATGCTTGGTTTTCTGTTTTGATAAATGGGAAGCTTGTAGGCTATTTTCAGGCCTCCAGGGGTATAAAGCAAGGAGATCCCATCTCTCCTTTCCTTTTTGACATTTTTTCAGAGGCTTTTACCAGAAGCATTGCATATGTTTTTCAGACTGGAAAAATGGATTATTTTTCTTTACCTAGAAATGCTATACCAATCTCTCATTTGAGCTATGCTGATGATACTGTCATTTTCTTAAAAGCATCAAAATTAAACCTAATTAAAATGAAAGCTTTCCTTGTGAAATTTGAGGAAACTACTGTTCAAAAGGTTAATTTTGATAAGAGTGAATTTTTTCTCAGCTCCACTGCAACTTCTACCAAGCTTAGACAAGTTAAAAATATTTTGGGTATGAAAAAAGGTTGCCTGCCTGTCAAATATTTAGGAGTACAAGTTTTCAAAGGAAGGATCCTCAATTTACATTTTCAGCCTATTCTGGAAATGATTGACAAAAAACTTTCAAACTGGTAAAATATTTGGCTTTCTACAGGTGGGAAGATAACCCTAATTCAGTCCTGTTTGCTGTCTCTGCCACAACACATATGGGCAGTAATGGAGCCCACAAAGGAAATAATCAGGAAGATTGGGAGAAGACTTTCCATTTTTTTCTGGGGCAGTGCTGAAAATAAGCCAAAGAAGACATGGAGAAAATGGAGGTCCTTATCCAAGCCTGTAACTGAAAATGGCCTGGGAATTAGAGATATTTCTGCAACTATCAAGGCCTACTCCTGCAAACTCTGGTGGAAATACCAGATAGGTGAAGCCCCTGGACTTGTTTCATTGCTTCCCTCCCCCCATCCTCTAGGTCCTCACAGAACTGGAGAAGGATCTGTAACATTAATTTGATAGCTGAAGCTAACTCCAAGGTGATTCATGGCACTGGGAACTGCAATTTCTGGACGGCTAATTGGACTGACAAGGGCCCCCTTATTGATCTCTTCCACCCTGGAAATGACCATTATCTGAGTTTCTCTGTCAGACAATTCATTGAAGGAAAATCTACCTATCTCCCTCTTCTCTCCATGATCCTCCCCCATAGTATCATTTTGATCCTCCAGAGAGCTGAGATTTATGCACAGAGGAAGGACAAGTTAATATGGAAGCCTGACCTGCATGGGGCTTTCACCACAAAGTCTGCCTACTCCATCTTTATACAGCAAAATCAGAAATATCCATCTCTGACAAAGATCTGGAGACAAGGTATCCCCAAAAAAATCTCTGTGTTTTCTTGGAGGCTTTTAAACTGTTTATTACCCTTTGATGATATCTTGAGTCAGTTTGGCTTCAATTTTGCCTCTAAATGCCCCTTCTGCCACCATATAGACACAGTGCATCATTTCTTCTCAGTTTGTGCAATTTCTGTGCATTTGTGGAAGTATATGCACTCAATATGTGGTTCTCTATATTTTAGTGTGTATAGCTAATGGGATAGACTGTCCACTGTATGGTCTTTCTCTGGTCTATCTAAGAGACACACTAAAATGAATCAGATAGCTCCTGTTTTTGTGCTTTGGATACTCTGGAAATGCAGAAACAACTTGATCTTTGATGGTCAGGCTCCCAATCTGAAAATGATGGAAAAACAGCTGCAGGATCTCATCTATTACTCACTTCTTATCAGCCCTGTCCCCCTTACCAGGCCAGTGGATGATGATCTGATATCCCAGGCATGTATACCACCCATTTATATTCCTCCAAAACCAAATATAATTGCTGTTAGGTGGTCTAGGCCAGTGCATGGGCTAAAAGTCAATGCGGATGCTGCATGGTCTCAAAATAAAACAGGCATTGGATTAATATGTAGGGGTTCAAATGGTGAATTCTATGGTGCCAAAGGTTTTCACACAGTTGCCATCTCATCTCTTCAAGCAGAAATGCTAGCCATTGAGGCTGGCATACTCTATGGTATCTCTCTTGGTGCCAGGCTTTTTTGTGTTGAGTCTGACTGCAAGATTGCTGTACAAATGATTACTGATCCAGATTCTGCACACTGGAAATTGTTTTCCCTCTCTCATAGTATCAAGTCTCTACTTGGATCCAACTCCATATCACATGTCCTCAGAGAGGGAAATAAGGCAGCATATTACCTTGCCAAGCTCACCATACAGAACCAATCTGACAGGACCTATGACTGGTCAGCCTTACCTATGGATCTGCAAGGTCTCCTCAATCTAGATGCATGGGATGTTCCTTCTCTTAGGATCTCAACTTCTCATTAAACATTTCAGGCTCCTGGTGCATTGATCTACTTAATTTTGGACTTAGCTTGTTTCAGGCTTCTATTTTTTTTTCTCTCTCCTTTTCATTCTTCCATTTAGTAGGTTAGTGTTTCGCTTGCGATTCGCTTATAGGTCACTTGCTGTTTTTGGTGAAGTATTGAGAAGGGGAGATACTCATCCTATTAGCTAGGTCTAGTTAGCACTTATCTCTTTTTGAAGCATATTTTTATGCTTATGGCCTAAATTGGGCTACTGTAAATGGTTTGAAAAACAACCTTATGCCACTTTTGTGGTTTTTGATTTGGTTTGGGAAACCAATAAAAATATCCTCCATCTTTTGATGGTTTCATCTAAAAAAAAGAAGAAGATGTAATTATAAATTAATAATAATGAGCATGTCAATGCAAGGTGAATATTTGATACAAATGGTAATGTAAATAATAAATTATGTAAAATGAATAATGTTTGCTTCATAAAAAACTTGAAAAGTAAAATAATTGAAAATAACTAAATTACAATAATGAAGGTAAAATGTTGCCTTTAATTCCCTATTTTGACCTCTTGTTTACTTCAGAGTCGACTTCGGTGTATTCTTGTATTTCAGTATTCGTAGTCTTTGTGTTTTTGTTCGTTTATAGTTGTATTATTGGAAGTCATCTCACTACTAGAATATCATGCCATTTAAGGCAGTTCATCCTTCATGTGTTAAGGCAGAAAACAAATGCCTTCCCTGGTTGTGACTTAAATGAGAAAAATCATCTAAGGCGGTTCCTCTTCCGCCTTAGATGATTTTGGATTTAAGGCGTATATTTCCGCCTTGGATGATAAGGCATACGCCTTGCTTTGAACTAGCGAAATCGCAAGTAGTAACGTAGGTATGATTTTCATTTGCTTCTAGCGATCTCGTAACAGGTAAACGCAAGTACCAAAAAACTGGTATATTATATAGTTACGACAGCTCCTTGGGGATCGGTAGTTCACCTAGTAGCGATATCGCTGCATTGGAAAAATGAATATGGCCTAGACTGGTTGCGACAACCATCATGCGGATCGCTACAAATCTGTTACGATACCGCAATGTGACAAGCTCCACACTTATTTATGTTCTAACGAGACTGGTTGCGACTTACACTGGCGACTCGCTAGGCTGAAACTAGCGATCTCGCGACAAGAAAAATTACACATTCAGGGTTGACCCAAACGAGCCAGGTTACGACAGAGGCGTGCTAGTCGCTTGCAGCTCACTAGCGAGTTCGCAAGAGAACCTGCCTGTACAATAAAAAGTTTTAATGAGGTATAGTCACGATCTCGTAAGAAAATCGCTTAAATGTGTAGTAGCGAGATCGCTAGTAATCTCGCTTTACAGAAACGACGTCGTGTGATCGTCGGGTGGGCGAGAAAAACAAATCACGTTGCAACAGAGCTTGTGATTCGCTTGATAGTGGCGTGTTTGGTTACGATTACGGTAGATATCAGATTGGAGAGGCAGAGAAGAACAAGCGATTGGCTGGCGACTGCGCAAGAACAAATTTAAGAAATAATTCAGTTGCGGGTGAACTTGTCACGGTACAACATGCTCGCCAATTTTTGTTTTCATTGGCGAGACAAGTTACGATCTCGCTTGGAATTCGGAAGTGTCACTAAATTATAGGTTTTGAGCCATTTCCACCCATTTCCACTAAATTAGGGTTTCATTTTAATTGTCTAAGCTGTCAACCGCAAGATGCATGGTATCTAAGCACAAAACATTAACATGAAACACTAACAAGTCACACTTTATATACCAATTGAACTAGCACACTTTATGCATCCATTTAACAAAAAAATAAACTAGCTTTTATTGGGTATGTGAGGCCTAGAGATGTACCGAGATCTAATAAGGACCAAGTGTCTAGCCAATGCATCTCTACCATCCTCCAACTCCTTCTTGGTGTATGGTGCATGATTTTCCTTGATAATCTACAAATATGAAATGTTTTTTTAATACTATTAAATGCAACGTAGATAGTAATAGGTACAATAAGTAGGTTATAATAATGCTTACGCGATGTAATTCCAAATTATCTTCAACAAGGCCAGCGACGCACTCGTTTGCGTACAACATCATATAGTAACCGCACTCCCAATTTGACAATTGCTTTCGGTGCTGAAAGTGAAGAAGTATAACAAATGATTTGAAATGAAATCATAGTGGAAATAAATGAGCATTGGATTTGTAATGTCACCTGAATCTGTATAAGGTTGAAGGGAAGTAGTGTGTCGTCATGTGCACTATGCATAGCAACCTCTAATAAATCTGCAAATTTTGTAGATAGACCAACGTGTAGCGGGTCCATCCAATAAACTCGCTTCAACGATGGTATCATATCTACAAAACTCCAATGGCCACTACATATTTTAAGAAATGAAAATGTAAAAACCCGGCTCGAAGATTAGAATGTTTACGAAATGCAAATATCGAATTGTAAAATAGAAAACTAACCCCTCTAGATATGGGCCTATGTAAATTGTCTTGGTCTTGTCACTAAGGATCTTAGAGAGATAAGCAAGTCGTGATTGATTACTTTCATTCATTTCTTGCAAGCATATTGGGTGCAAAAAACCAATGAAAGTCTTTGCGTTTAGAGCAAGGCATTGCATGTACCTAAATAAACAATAAATCAGATATGAACGTATAATAGTGCACAAGTATATGATAATTTGTAACTTGCAATACGATAGAAGAGATGATATCAAGTAGCTTACATTTGACGTAGTATAAGGATTGTTTCAGGAAGGGTTTTATAGTGCCAGAAAATGGCAAAGTCTTCCCATGGAACGACTAATTCCCTCACTTCGCTGAATACCTGTTTATTGGAGTAGAAATAGTAAACAGAATCCCGACTATGGTGGCCCACCAGATCATAAAACGTGCGAAGGAATCCCGGGAGTGATTTTATGAATCCAACTTCTCCCACCGACATCGGTTTCTTAGCTACCGGAAAATCTAGTGGGTCTACGAAGGGTGAAGCTGTGTTTCTATTAATTGGGATAGAATTAGAATTCACATCAACGACCAACCATTTGGGCCGCACAAAAAAACAGTCCAAACCTTTACCCACTGTCGTGCACTCTTGATCCGCGACCGGTACCAACGTATCCTCGACTAACACATGTAGTATAGAAACCCTAACGAAACCAATAGGGACTTTGGCTTCATGATGTAGTGCCATGTCATGATATGAATTTCCCATTGCAACATGGCGGGGTTGAGAATTCATCCCACATTCAACGTACAACTTGCAAGAAGGGGAGTTCTAATATACAAATAAGGCAAGTTTAATTAGGTCGGATTAGGCATATGTAGGAAGAGTATATTTATGAAATATCAATAACCATGAGTTGTGTAGAATTATTCATTTGTTTGAGGTGCAAGAATTTAACGTACCTTTGGTTTGGGATCGGATGGTTGTATGTGAACTTGCTCTTTGATAGGGGCCGAAGGTGTGCATATTTCCTTGTTCGGTTCAACAATAGGTTGCTCTAAAATAGGTTGGTCAAAAATAGGTTGGTCAACCTCATGTTGTGGTGGGGAAGGATGTGAACCTCTAGACGAGGGTCCATTGATTGGATCGGTGTCACAAAAATCGGATGGAAGAGGATACTTTATAAAAGAACATATATTGGCCAACATTGTTTTCAATTTCTTGACCTCTTGGTCAGATTTTTTGGTTTGGTTCAATGCTATTTGGAGTTTGGATGGTTTAGGGTCTTTACTACTACGTTTGATACCAAACGCCTCTATTTGGGTAACATAACCACCTATTCCCTTAGCTCTTCCCAAGTGCCCTACGTAGCACATCGTGTTTGCCGACTGGGATGAACAAGCCTTCTTCAACTTCACGCTCAACCTCGTCCTAAAAAGGTAGTATTATAAATTAAAAGTTATTATCGTCATCAATTGTTGTGTTTGATGGTGTGATTGTAGATACTAAAATGGAACATGGTATGGCGTAGTAGGTAAAGCGTACCACTCGATTAGCCATCCTTTTTGCCTCATCACTTGAGAAAGTCCCGTCTTTTTTAATTCTACCCAAGACGAATAATTGTTGTCTACTATATGTTGTAGGGTCTTCGGCAATGACTAGCTTGTTCGCCTCTTCCGCGTCCATGCCCCCATCCACAAGCTCTTTTACCTCGGTATCCCTTTTTTTTTTTGAGGTCTTCCTCCCCACACCCAAGTACCCCGCCCTACCCCCGGTGTAAGGCATAAGATTATCAACAGTGGTTTTGCGCTTCTTATCCCCCAAACCCTTTTAAAAGGTCTATGTTATTTTAGGAATAAAGCACTAACTAAAACAAAAATATTTGGCTAATTGGCATGAAACTATTATTGCAAGATCTAGTAAGTAAACTAACCTTTGCGTCATTTTCTAACCATCGCTTCTTGAATGCCTCCCAAGTAAGGGGTACAATGTGATTGTAACGCGTACTTGGATCTTGCCCGAACCTCGTGCCCTTTGGATTGATATAATCCTTGGCAAGGGTATATTTGTGTTCTCGATGAGCCTTTGATGCGATTTGAAGAGCCTTCTTCTTCACTTGATCATAAGATGTTACCTCGATAATAAAGGGGCGCTACAAATGTGATCAAAGCTTAGTCACGTTCACAATTTTCAATTGTAATTAAAAATAACAAGTGCCACACTAACCTTGCATTCCTTCCATATATCCTTCTTTATGTCGATGCTTAGTAGCCTCCAATATTTTGTGTCTAATGGTGTGCGTATCCTACCCGTCTTAGCACACCAACTCGACCATCGCGCGGCATCATCGTCGGGCCAAATAGCAACACCAATGTCATTAAACTTGACATGTGTTAGTATTTTTTTATCGATCCTAATCTCTAATTCTCGACAATGTGTGAGGAGTTGAGCTTCTTTCGATGCGCGACTCACTTCTCGTTGTCTTTTAACCTCACTTGAACCGCCAACAACATTTTCCCCCCCACTTGATTCGGAGTCACGGGAACTTGAAGGGCTATCCATTAAACTATCCTTGTTTACTGAAATATGTTAATGACTAATACACCGATCACGAGAACAAACTAAAATGGGTATAGTAATAAAAAGATAAAGGTTAATCCTTCAATTGTGGCTAATTAAGCTTAGAAGTCAAAATACTAAAATATAGCCTCGATTGTTGCTATACATAGGATTCTGACATGATTATTAGTAATAGCATGATAACAGAAAGTAACATGTCCAACTAAAACCCGTTTTTTTCGAACAAGCATGAAAAACATCCTACCTTTATTAATTACACAGTTTTGTGGCGAGACCTGATTGTTTTGGTGGGGGATGATGTACCTTCTTTGTCCCTCTCCTACCCACAACAAAGGATGTTATCAAAATGAACAAGAACAAGTTAATATTGACATTAATTGATAATTGCAAGAGAAAAAAGTGGGTGAGAATTTATTGCCAAACTTACCAATTGTTGCATACAATTAGTGCCAAATACCACTTTATATTGACACAATTGATGTGTTCAACATGTATAGGATGGGTTATTGAGATTTGATGTGAACAAAAGTGAAGAGATGTGAGAAGATGTGAAAAAGTTGGAATATTTGTGAAGAAACCCGTGAGATATGATGGGTAAGATGCCAAAAAAAGACCAGATTTTCTGCACTTTAACGTGTTTTGCTTTTCTAGCGAGACTTCTTGCGAATTCGCAACAAGCTCAGTACATCAGGCGAGGAGGTGGAGATATCGCCACATTTGTATATGATTACATTTGTAATCTAACTTTGTTGGCTGCGAATTCGCTACTACCCAAGTAAATGGATATAAACCCTAAACCCATGGAAACCCTTGCGAGCTCGTAAGTGAAAACACTTTTAAGGTTGTACATTTACGAAATCGCAAGTATATGGCTCGGCGGCACTAATAATTTGGTACATATTGAGGACGACACCGATCACGGGCGTCTGTGAAAAAGAACGACATGGGATTTATGCTTTGTGATGTTTATTCATTATATTATAATTAGCTGTGTATTTGATCAAATGAAAATCTCGAGAAGTTCGGTCAAAAATCGACCTCGGCCAAGAGTTTGTTTGAAAATATGAAGGAACTGAAATATAAATTAATTACTGTTTTATGTATGCCTGTAATACAACTTGTATATAATCCGTATACACGCGAAGCTCTCAATTTTAGCCCAAATCGAAGTCCAACTCTAGCTCTTCCTTTTCTTCCATTTACACCCCTAGATATAACGATTTGATCACAAGTATGTCACGATCATTGGGATTTTTAATCGGGTCGATCACGATACAGAAATATTTAGTGGTCGCAACTCGCCGATGGATTGTGATCTACTAAAATTTTAAACGCCCCGATCATGATCGTATTGATGATCGTGATCGGATGTTCATCGGTTATCACCCACAGGTACCAGTATAATATACGTGTTCCTATCCCATTGTTCTTCCATTGATTATCTCCATCCGAAGCGCCGATTGAGAAGTAAATACGCCAGTTCTCATCACTTTTCATATATACTATACCTTGTTGCGTCTAACTAACTTGCATGGTTGGGTACTAGGATGTGTACTGATTGACTAACTATGTTGATGAATACTGAAGTTGATCTACATTATACATTGAAATTCATCTAGAATAACTGTTTAGATCCTAAGAATTAGATTTAGAGTAACTGTTTAGATTTAGTTATTCTAGACTCTAATTGTGTTAACACATGACTTAGTAGTTTCTACCTAGAAGTCATTTAGAATTAGATTTAGAGTTAATTAGAGTTATTATAGGTAAGTCATGTTAAGAAATTGAAATTAAATAAAACTACAGTGACAATTGAATGGATATAAACCCATGTAAACCCTAAACCCTTTACCCTAAACCCTAAACCCTAAACCCTTGGCGAGCCAACTTGCGATATCGTAAGTTACGAGTAACGTATAAAAAATGGGTTTTGGGCTAGGGGCCAATAGGTGGGCTACATACTGGGCTGTATTGATAGTAGATTAAGTACTGGGCCATGCTGCCAATAGTGTATTGTAATTGTGTTTCATGTTCAATTTGCGCGGCTCGGCGACTTATCGAGCCACTGAATAATGTTGGCCAATATATACTGAAACTGAAACATCTAAGCCAGCGATGTGGGAATTTTTACATTGTGATCAAACTAACCCCTTGCGACCTCGCTAGTTAACACGCTCTTACTAGCGATATCGTAACTGATCAGATTGAATGGACAGCGGCTACTTGGCGATTTTTCACATATTAGTAACGATCTCGCTTTAGGGTCGCAATTAAATCTCAAGTCTATGAGCTAGTAAGTAACGGTGTCGCGGCTTTCTCGACAGTGGTTAACGATGGTTCTTGCGATGTCGCAAGTATTGCCAGTATAAAAAAAAGGGGGGATCGGGCAAAATCATAATTTTGCCCCAAATTGAAAACCCTCCTTAAACCCGCAATCTTCTCCGACCTGATTCATCCCCCATTCTCACCGGAATTGCTGCGTGATGGCACCCAAAACTAGAGGATTGGGTAGAGGAAGAGGTACCGGGCAAGGACGTGAAACGGGAAACAAGCGACGCCGGACAGATTATGAGGCTGAGGTTCCGGCTGCCACTCCAGAAGTACCTGCTCAGGCCGTCGCCGGTGAGCCTTCCACCAATCAACCCGATTCTACTCAGGAAGTAGAAGAACCAGTTGAATTCTTCAATGATGCAGCAAAGGCGAGGTATGAACGCATGAATTCTCGCCAGATTATAAACAATAAGGTGTTTGATAGTTGTGTAGTCCCTACCCTGCAACTAGACTATGTTTTAGACCATTTTAGGGCACAACATTTAGATGTGTTGTTACAACTCCCTGAGCCCATATACCATGAGGAAGTTTTACAGTTTTACGCTAATTTAGGCTTAGAGGAGGGGGTGGATGATATAACAACAATTGTGCGAGGGGTGAAGTTTAAGGTTGACAAGTTCATGATTAACTCAGTGTTGAAATGCCCTTACAAATCTCGTGACGATCTTAGGCCTGCAAAGAAAGATGGACCATATGAGGTTTATTATTAACAGAGGTTTTCATCGGTTAGCCCCAAACAACCACTGAAGGCCGGTGATATGGGTCAGAAGTGGTTTGGTAGGACTTCTAATCGTCCGGGTACGGCTAGGACATACCCGATCCACAGGCTTACAGAGGAGCAGAGTTTAGTATTTCAGTTAATCTGTGGGAATGTGTTGCCATCACTCGGCCACGCAGCCTACTGTAAATACCCTCATGATTGTCTACTACATCATGGAGAAGCTGCTACTCAATCCAGGATTCACAATTCTTACGCATATGATGAAGATGGCGAGGCACAAGACTGTGGCTATCCCATACGGCGGTTTGGTTGTTGCTTTGATCAGGAGTGCGGGGATTTTCCCAAGAGGCCGTCCGATGCAATACCCAAATACGACAAGGAGTGGCTCAAACACAAGAGATTAGAACTGAAAGCCGATGGGAGGTACGGGAAGAAAAAGGAAGTTGAAGAGGCTGCTAGAAGGGCACGGTGTCAAGTATCTGGTATGCATCTGTAATTACGGTAACTTTTATTTTTTTCCAGTAAATGTTATACTTCTGCATTACTGATAATGTGTCTGTATGTGTGTTAGATGCAGTATTTGATGCCCGTGCTCGGCTAATTGTGTCGGTGGGGCAGTTATTGAATGAGGTTGAGATAGCCGAGAAGAGGTCGAAGGCTAACAATGAGAGGCTCCAGGAACTGTTGCTAAGTGGGGTAGTCGACTGCGAGCTGAGCGATGAGGAGGGAGAGGTACCTGATTTCCTCAGCAAATTTCCCCGGGAAAACGCTGATGCAGAGCCAAGCGTTGCCTTACCTAAAAGGAGCGAGAAGGAAGCCCAGGCTGCAAAGGAGGTCAATGAATCAGACGGTGATGCAGAAGACGACGAAGACACTGGTGGGGAGGATGGTGACTCATCCGATGAAGAGGATGATGCAGCTAAATTTGAGATGAGGAGAAAGGAGAAATTGATCGGTGAGGAACCCGAGGAGGATGAAACACCAAGCAAGGAACCCGGGGAGAACCAAGAGAAGCTGGAGGAAGACCAAGAGAAGCACTTACAAGACCAAGAAAAGGCGGATGAAGACCAAGAGAAGCTAAATGAAGATGCGCTCTCATAGAACATTTCAAGTGATGAATTGCAGGACCTTCTGGTTGCAGGCCTTTGATGTAATAGGCTCATGTAGTAATGTCAGGATATTTTGGTGATTTCTGAACTACGTTTTACATTCGGTAAACTGTAATCCTGTATTTTAGGCACAAAGGTTTAATTTTGAACTTCAATTAATGTTAGCACTGTGTTCATGGTCTTTGATAGTGTTATGATTAAGTGGTGAGGTTGAAAAAATTCAGATTTCACTTGTCAGATCAGTCAACTAGCGATTTCGACAGTGTCTCGCTTGTGTAAATATGGTACTTAGGGACGCCACTGGCGATATCTTAACCAAGTCGCACGATGTCGTTTTTGATGCCTAACGTGTCATGTTGCGATATCGCTACCTGGTTTAATATAAATAAAAAATTTGGTGATCTTTTCAAATCAGAACGACTTGCATCTCATTATCTCAAAAATCAAAAAACCCAAAACCCTTGCCCAAATATTGCCCGTCACCGATGGCTAGGAATAAGCACCTGACACCAAATCCTTTTAATGACCCAAGTCGCCAGCAAGTTCATCAGCGAGCTACAGCTCAGAGGCCGGCGGCGGAGTCATCAGCGGCGGCTTCAGGCTCGGGTGCTGCCTTTACAAAATATGACAAGGCAAAATTTGTAAGTGTCGATGCATCTCAAGCATATTTGACTTATATGGGAGGTAGTAAGCTGCTAGATTGTTATGTGGTGGATTTTGAGCAGATTAAAGAATTAGGGTTAGAGAAGGTTATGGAAATATTTCAGTTTCACAATTTGACTGAGCTGTTAGGGTTGAACTATGCGGCACATAAAGATGAGACGTGCCAATTTTACGCAAATTTTCACCAACTGATTGAAGAAGAAAAGGAAACGGGGAGGTGGTTTACCCGAGTGAATAAAAAGAACTATGAGATAGGTGAGGATTTCTTCAACAAGGCCTTAAAGTTGCCGTACGCTGTAGATGAAGACAGCGAAGATGAACCCCCACCTGGTTTCTACGCCAGAGAACAGTGGCCCGACAACGACGTCTTAGATAAGGACAGTGTGGCGACTTTTGCTGAGAAGTATTTTGGCCGGTCGGCGGATGATTTAGGGAAGCCTAGGAGTTATAAGATTGATAAATTGACTTGTCAGGAAAGGATCATTTATGAGATGGTTGCTAGGACTGTGGTGCCTAAAGGCGGGTAGATCACCAAGATGAACTACACAACGGTAAGCATATTTTACTGCGTAGTCGAAATGACTCGGTTGAATCCGGGCCATGTGATATTCGAGCACATGAGAAATAGTGTGGTGGAGAATGCAAGAACAATCAATAAGCTCCCATATGGTAATTTTATAACCATGTTTCTGACCACTGATAACCCGAAGATGAAATTATCTGCTCATGCAGAGGAGTGTTGCTTCTACACGATGCAGTACTTCGAGAGGAAGGGGAAGTGGGAGCTGGTTGATGGAGAGTGGGAGGAAAGGTCAGATGGACCCAAAAAACCTCTGGAGTTTAATCCCGAGGAAGTCAGATCAAATGTTGAAGGTTAGCCACAACAACCGTTATTTTCAATAGATTGATCAGTTTTTTTAAAACTTTATTTGTTGTGAAACACTTGTGGCTGATTCACTTTCATTTATAGGTGTAACCTCAGCTGCATACTACAAGGGTCTAGAAGAAACCGTGGATGTTTTGAGAAATCGAGTCTCCAAAATTAATCAAGAGTGCTGGATCACGGAGAAGGTGATACGGGGGATAGAATGGGCGCATGTCAACAAAAAATCAAGGGGGAATGATCCACCATCGACTCCAACACCACCGCCTAGCAACGAGGATTAGATTAGCATGTTTTCTTTTGTTTTTATTTGAGACTTGTGTTTGCAACTTTGCCAAGGGCAAACAATGTTTACTATCTTTTAAATTGATTCATCATTTTATGGCTTCAAAAGTATTTTCAGTGATTTAGTAACTGTTTTTATTATAGCATATGAACTTGGTACCACAAATTAAGTACATCTGATGCTCTGTTGAAGTTTTTAATTGTGATCAAGCTAACCCCTTGCGAGTTCGCTAGTTAACAAGCTCTTGCATATATATTACTAGCGATATCGTAACTAATCAGATTGAATGGACAGTGGCTACTTGGCGATTTTTCACATATTAGTAACGATCTCGCTTTAGGGTCGCTAAGCTAGCGAACTCGCTACTTACAAGTTCATCCAACATTGTATTGAGCGAGGAAACTTGCGAGTTCGCTACATCTAATGTTGTATCGGTTTTATTTGAAGCCACTTAATTAGTGTACCACATTATAGTGAAATTCAACACAAAATACACTCTAAAATAGACTCAAAAAATATTGGTTAGGACAATATTTTGTCCTTTGACAATATTATTTCAACAACAATATCCAAATCACCAATCAACAAGTTAATCAAGAAAATGCTACCTATGTTTTTTACTCTTTTTATTCTTCTTCTTCTTTGGTTGCCTCCCCTTTCACTTTGTAGTTTTCCCCGCAGGATTAATCCACATGCCTTCTTCATGATCCATTCTGCACACCGACGCACAAACATTGTCATCTTCCTCCTCCAGAGTTTCGTACACCGAGGGGAGAATGGTGTCTTTAGAAACAGTTGAGTCATCGTCGAACAAGCCGTCACCATAGATGAATGTTTTCTTTCCATCAACAACGATCTCCCAACGAGCATCAGTTGGATCTTCCACATAGAATACCTAATGAGCTTGAGCCACCATGATGAATGAATCATCCCTAGACCCGAGAATTCCTCTATTAACTAGAGTCATGCCTAAATCCTCTGTGCGCACCCCTTCACCTTGATCTACCCATTCACATTTAAACAATGCGATTCAGACATGAACAAAGTCCATTTCCCATATATCAGTAATGGTACCAAAAAAACCATTATCACCCTCTCCAGGTACTGATACGCCACTATTTTGGGTTGCAGATCTATCATCACTCCACTTAGTACCAAACGTGTATCCACTGATGTCATACCCGCTAAACGACGTAACTGTGACTAAGGGTCTCTTGGCAACCCACTTTACAACGTCGGGGTGTTCACCGCAATTCTGCACATGTATTTTGAGCCAACTAGTAAAGTCTCTGCAATGAGCTTCTAGAACTCTAGGTTCCGACCAGCTCGGGTGTGCTGACCTAATATAATTAAGGTGAACATCAACATAAGGACTCACTGAATGATGGTTGCGTAGAATGTACAGATGTGCTGTAGATATTTAATCGGAAGAAGGGCTAGATTTAGACTTATGGCGTAGTCCGACACCATCCAATCTACCATCGTGTCTGGAGACTGGCAGTCCTATAGTAGGTACATCCTGTAAATAGTTGGTACAGAATTCTATTACCTCTTCCGCGACATATCGATGCACTAAACTGGCATCTGGTCGATAACGATTCTTAACAAAATGCTTGAAAATGCTCATGTACCTCTCAAATGGGTACATCCATCTCAAGTAAACCGGTCCACACAACTTCACCTCCCGCACCAAATGAACTATCAAATGAATCATTATGTCAAAAAATGAAGGGGGGAAATACATCTCTAGCCTGCACAGTACTTCAACTACCATATCCTGCAATTCATCCAACTTACGACGGCTTACTCTCTTGCGGCATATCTATTTAAAAAAATAACAAAGCCTTGCAACTGCGTCTCCAACGTGAGAAGGCAAGCAACCTCTCAGAGCAATGACATTCAAATCCTGCATCAGGTTGTGGCAATTGTGCGACTTCATTCTCACTAATTTAAACTCGGCGGTAGATACACAACTACTAATGTTCGAACCATATTTAGAAGGCACCTTTACTTATTTTAGAGTTCTACAAAAACTCTCCTTCTCCTCAGATGACAAGGAATAACAAGCAGGTGGTAAGTATGTCGTACCTGCTTCTTCTTGCACGGGAGCAAGTGACGTCCTTATGCCAAGATTGACTAAATCCTTTCTAGTTTTCAATCCATCCTTACTCTTGCCCGGTGTATTCAATAGCGTCCCAACCAAAGCTTCTCATACATTCTTCTCTATATGCATGACATCTAGACAGTGGCGCACATCTAAGTGCTCCCAATAATCGAGCTTGAAAAATATCGAACATTTCTTCCAAATCGTAGTTTGAGCGCTTTTCCTTTTTCCCTTTCCCAACACAAACTCCATGCCCGCTACCTTTTCCAATATTCCAGTACCTGATAGTGGGACTGGGGCAAAACCATGCTCTTCCTGACCGTTAAACCACTTCTTTGCACTCCTCCACGGATGACTTCTAGGTAGAAATCGTCTATGACCTAGATAAACAGGCTCACCACCGTGCTTTAATTGACAATGACTAGTATGGCTCTCACAAACGGGACATGCAAAATGCCCTTTCACAGAACACCCTCCAAGGTTACCCAAAGCAGGGAAATCATTGATGCTCCACATCAACATGGCTTTAAGTTGGCATTTCGCGTCCCCTCGACTTCCGTCAGGAATATGAATCCCATGTTTAAATAAGGATTCCAACTCCTCAACAAGAGGTGCTAGATATACATCAGTGTCATTGCCAGGTTGCTTAGGCCCCGAGATCATTGTGTTCAAAAGCACATACTTTCGTTTCATCATCAACCATGAAGGTAGATTATAAATAACAAGCATCACTGGCCAAGAACTGTGGGTGCTAGACATGTTGCCGAAAGGGTTCATTCCATCAGTAGAGAGTCCGAGTCGCACATGCCTCGGTTCATTACCAAATTCTAGGTACATAGCATCCATCTTCTTCCACTGATCACCATCTGAAGCGTGAGATATAATATCATCTTCCTCTCGAACCCTATCAGCATGCCATGTTAACAATTTTGCATCAACAGGATTGGCATACAAACGCGTCAATCTCGGTTTCAAAGGCATGTACCACATCACCTTAGCAGGACTTTGCTTTGTTGATGTTGTCACTGTTTCTCCACATACCTCGACCTTTCCCTCCTTTTTTTTTCATCTAGACTCACTGCAAACCTTGCAATCATCCCTCAGAGAATCAACACCCTCCCTGTACAACATACAATCATTCGGGCATGCGTTAATCTTAGTGAACTCCATGCCCATAGGACACAATATCTTCCGAGCGGCATAAACTCTGTCAGGACATAGGTTGTCCTGAGGTAGTAACTCTTTGACCAACTCTAGCAATTCCGTCATTCCTTTATCAGAAATACCATGCCTTGCCTTTAGGTTCATTAACAACAATGTTGCTCCCAGTCTAGAATGCGAAGACCCAACATATAAGCTTGTCTTTTTATCGTCATACATTGCCTCCAACATACTTTTCTTCCCAACAAACTCCATCACAACATCGTCACACATGTCTGAAAGCTGTTCATTATACTGCAGGATTTCCTCGGCGCTTCCCTCCTCCATCTCAACCTGGTCACTTCCATAATGGCCTTCCCCATGCCAAACCCATTTAGTGTAGGATTTGTCAAATCCTTTACATATTAAATGTTCGCGCACTACAACAATATCTTCAAATATGGCATTGTTTCTACACTTGTTGCATGGACATCTAACCCCTCCTGTGCTATTCTGCCTAGAATGTTGCAGGCCAACATCTAGAAAAATTTCCACCAAATCTAAATACTCCTTCGACAATCGAGCATTCTCGTTCATTATTCTTTCGTGGTCCATAATTCACAAATCCTTCAAAAAGCTACTCAACTATGTACAACCTTCAACAATTATACTAACCCACTGACTTCCTATCATAAACTACACACTGAAATAACACAAAGAACAAAATCAACCAAACGACAAAGAAATTATTACATAAAACCAACCAAAATCAAGACAAAAACCAACAAATTACGAGGGTATTACGTACCTAATCCAAGAAGGCAACAGTCATACCTCCAACCAATATGAATTAATCATCCATTTGTGAATCCGAAAATACCCACCTCAAAAGTACTTGATAGAATCTGTTTTTTTGTGTTTGAAAGGCCAATCCTTAAAAAGACTGCGACTGCAAGCGGATGCCTTCAGATATCGCCACTATTCCGCCGACTCTTCAATGTAACTTGCGAGTTCGCTACAACTCAAGCACACAAACTTGCACTGTAGTTCTTAACTGGCGTGTCAAGTCACGATAACGCTACCTTCTCGGTCATCCACTTCCGACCCAGTTGCGACAGGCAAACATTTATAAGCCTACCTAAATTATGCGTCACATAAGTTACGATATCGCAATAAACAAAGTATTTAATCATATTACTGGCGACTCAAGGTTCCGATTTCGCTACAGCATCGTTTGTCCTTCTGTATTGGTGGCGATATCGTGACGACCTATTACATTAAAGGCGGAAGATGTTTTTCCGCCTTAATTTCATATTTATTCACGACACAACCCCCTTCCGCCTTTAATCTGTGATTTACGTCTTAAATATTTTTTTTTTGCTTGCTAGCCAAGCTTGCGAACTCGCAAGTATGTAGCAAGGCGGAAAATAACGCGCACCCATCAAACGCCTTAAATAAGTGTCTTGCATCCACCCCTTTGTAGTAGTGTCTTCATCATGCTGAGGTAAGGTTATCATTGTATTCACCTCTTGCAAATAAAACACCAAGTATCTAGTATGGATTTCTCCATGTTTTGAATTTGGAGTCTAGAGGAACACAAAGTACTTTTTGCTTTCAACAATATTTTTTCTCTTCAAGGCGCCCGTCTAATAAATTAAAATTATTAAAATCAAAATTTATTTGTTCGATTTGGGGGTCATTAAAAATCTAGAGAAAATTTTATTCACTGAAACACATCGGGTTCTTCAATAGCAGTAGACCTTCAATAATTAAAACAAAAAATAGAATTAACAATTATAACTCATGGTAATAGATTTAGTTTAAATGTAGTAATCATTTAAATTACATGATTTATATTAATTTTATTAATATGAGACTAAAAATTTACAAATGTTTAAGAAAATTAATCATTCATGGAAATAATTATTTTGGAAAACTCTCTTGAAATTTCAACTTTCTAAAATGTTGTGGAACGACCACTATATATTTAAAATCGAATGATATATTTTTGTATTAAAACATTGATCATTTTAAAGTAAACATATGTTAAACCATGTTTTAATACAAAAATTCAAGAAATTTCATATAAAAATTAAAATATTTTAAATTATAAAATTTACAGTTCAACTTAAAAGGGGCAAATATAAGTTAAAATGTTTAAATACTTTCATGGAAAGTCAGGAAAGTTAGGAGTTCCAGAGACTTTCTCATTATTTTTAACAAAGATTGGTTTATGGCATTAAAAAATATTAATATCACAACACCCTAAATCAATGAGACAAAAAATTATAAGGAAACACCTACATATCCTGGTTAATTTTATATATGGGTTTCGTTAAATAAAAAAATGCGTGGTCAATTTATATTACAAAATAGCAAAAATAAAAACCAATCGGTTCACTAAAAGAGTATTAAAAAGAAACATGTATTCAAACTTGATAAATGTTATAATAGTAGAAATAAAAATAATATTATGAAATATAAAGGACATTCAAACAAAGTAAAAGAAATTATTTGATAGGCAACAACTATTATATTATAATATAAAAAAGTTGTTATTGCTTGATCTGATATGGCCATTGATTTTTTTAAGAAAATGTAAAACATTAACGATTTCCTTTTATACAGAGTGTGATTTTTTTAATTCCACTAAAACATCACATATATATGTTTTTTTTTCAACTTTCAAAATTATTGAATATGTCAATTTGTTTTGACACATAAAATTGTTTAAATTATTTTAAGGTAATATATAATGTCTTCCAATTATGACTAAGAAAAAAACAGGAATGACAAACAATTAGTTTCTCCTAATCTAGAACATAATCTTGAGCACAAGGTCAGAACCCACTTTGCGCAAAGAGGGGTAGGTATAATTTATGATCCCAGTCAGCAGATGTATGAAGGGGATGTGAGGGCGTACAATCACAAGAGGCAACACAGAAATACACACATTCCAGCTGACTATATGGATTCAAGACGTCTCAGATATAGACAGCTGCCTGACAGGGAAGTACAGGAAGGATTCTTGATATCTATGACGGTGGAGCCAGGCTTCAACAGGAGATTGACTATTGGAGACCGACTTGAGGGCATTCCGTTTCAACCAAGTAATCAGCCTTTTGACCCGTACTTTGGGGAACAAGTGGGAACTGTGCAACAGGCTCCTCAACAACCAAACTCTTCGCCTTCAGATATGTTGGTGGATGAGGAAGAATACATCCCCCAAATGCAGAGTTCAAAGCAACAAAATTTGGGGGAATGGGTAACAAATCAGGCAGGCCTGGAGGAAGCAATGAGGGTGGAAATGCAGCGAGTCACAGTGGATCTTAGAAATTTGGAGACGGCAGAAGAAGCCCTTACAGCGATTATAGGAAATGCGCTTCAAGCCAATCCAGATATGCTGCAGCTTAGAGTGAATGTCAGTGGAGCTTCTGCAATCCCAGGATGGGGCGGATTGATTTCGGAGATTCCTCCCCCACCACAGCAGACAGAGTTCGAGGAATTTCAACCTCAAGTGGGAAGTGAACAAGATTCAGAGGTCATTGTTATCTCTTCAAATGATAGTGACACAGATTCTTCAAGAGATGTGTCCTGCTCGTCTAGATCTACAAGAGGGCATGCAATTGTCATTGGAGGACAACGCAGACAAAAGAGGATCAAAACTGAACAGGAGGATGGAGAAGCCATAGATAAGAAGAAGATGAAGATGACTGAGACCAGAAGGGGGAGAAGCAGGTGCACAAGGTTTGTGATTAGAAGGAGAAGGCCAAACTATGAGATAGGCCAGTCCTCAAGACAGGTTGCAGGTTCAGCTGGATTGCAACAACATCAGGAGGGGAGAGTAGAGATAGATATTGAGCAGGATCAGGAGATCTTAGCTGGACTTCAAGAACTTCCTCAGGTGGAGGCTGATGCAGCAGCAGTGGATGTCACTTTCAACTGGAATATGAAGGGAATTCATAGAGCTACATCGGAGCCTATTACACAGCTCTCTCTGAAAAGTTCTAAGAAGAGAGCTAGGTCAGTAGATGACAACAGCTCACAGAATAAGGATATTTCAGATCTGCACTCACCAAAAAGAAGAAAGACTATTCTCAGTCATGTCATAAGAGATGCAGGGGATCATGCAGTTGCTGAGCCTGAGGAAGACAAGGCGGAGAGAGAGGAGGATCAGTCTAGTGCAGCACCTGTTTTGAGTGGAAGCATAGTGGTACTGTCGTCCAATGCAACTGATTCACATGAAGAACAGGCCACTCAGTCTGAGGAAATACAAGAGGTACAAGTGGAGGACATACTAGAACTGGTAAAGGATGATGATGAAGAGTCTTCAACCAGCACTGGGGAGGAAGAGGTGTCTTCTAGAAGGCCACCAATGCTGCGGCGGGAGAGGGATGAGTCCCGCAACGAAGGTTTTCCGGTGGTTGAGCCAAATCAACCACCCAATCAGCCATAAGGAGCATAGTGTTGAACTGTAGGGGCTGCAATATCGCCTCTACGATGAAGTCGATCAATCAGCTGCTTAATAAGTTTAGTCCTAGTATGTTATGTCTGCTAGAAACAAAGGCCAGTGAGGATTATTTTGTCCGCTGGCAAAACAATTCATATTTCAGTAGGTCTAGAATAATAAATGCAGCTGGTAGATCAGGGGGTTTAGCTTTGTTTTGGTCTAATCAGGTAGACTTGGTAGTAGAGCAAGTATTTGGTAATTATCTGGCTTGTATAGTATCAGCTGCAAATGGTAAAAAATGGTGCCTTTTCCTAGTGTATGGGCCACCATCTGTTGCAGCTAGGTCATCCTTTTGGAATGCATTGTCTGTTTTACCTTATTTTTCATTACTCCCTACAGTCATAGTGGGAGATTATAATCAAGTGCTGAGCCAGCAGGATAAGAGATGAGGATCTCCAGTGCCTTCTGCTCTTAATACAGAACTGCATCATCTGATGGAATCTCATTATATGGAGGAAGTGGGGTCAATTGATTTATGGTACACCTGGACAAACAATCAAAGTCCTCCAAATACAATAGTAGAGAGACTGGACAGAGCATTTGCAAATAAATCTTGGAAGCTGTTATGGCCAAATGCTAAGGTGAATAATTTACCTTTCTCGACATCTGATCATAGTCCAATTCTTCTTGATTTAAGGCCCCAACAGAAGAAGCCCAAAAGAGTTAGAAAATTTGAAGCAATGTGGGTAAACATGGAGCCTCCTCAATAGATACTTTCAAAAGTATGGAGTGCAAATTGGCATGGGGATACAAGTACTACAGATGCTGCTCATCAGCTGTCAGAAAGATTAAGAGTTTCTTTGTTACATCTAAACAATTGGCACAGGCAGTCATTTGGACAATTGGACAAAAAATTGGATCAGTTAACAAAGGAATTGGAGAGAGCTCAAAGAGGGGCGGGTCTTTTCAATAATCAGGTACAGATTCAAGCTCTTATATCTCAGAAGAAAGAATTAGAACAGAGACAGGCTGAATACTGGCAACAAAAAACAAAGCTAAATTGGATGAACTTTGGTGAAAGAAACACAAAATATTTTCACCATTGGGCAACCAGAAGGAAGCAAGAATATAATATACAAGGAGTGATGGACATTAATGGGATATGGAGAGATGAAAAAGCACAAATTATACAAATTCTGAACCAACACATTAAGGAGGTGTTTGTCTATCATCAAGAGGATGAAATGGAATATCCCAGGCCAGTCAGCTGTAACTATTCAGGAGTTCTTGCAAGCAAATACTCAATTACTGTCAGTTGAGCAAATACAAGAATTGCAAGCCCCTTTCACCAAAGCACATGTGTGGGAGGCAGTGAATCAAATGAAGCCATGGGGAGCTCCTGGTGAAGATGGAATTCCTGCTGGCTTTTATAAGCACTATTGGAGTTTGGTTGGAGATTCATTATCCATTGCCATCTTATACATCATACAAGGTAGCCCCTTCCCCGTTGAATGGAATAACACTCAGATTATTTTGATCCCTAAAGTAAAACTCCCCAAAACACCATCAGACTTTAGGCCTATTTCTTTGTGCAATGTTAAATATAAAGTCATCGCAAAGATGGTAGCCAACAGATTGAAGAAACATATAGGCATACTAATATCTGATAATCAACATGGTTTTGTTCCTGGAAGGAATATTGCTGAGAGTGTCTTACTGGCTCATGAGGTAGTTGAACACATCAGGAAATATAAAAGGGAAAGACAGGACTTGCAGCTATTAAGATAGATATGAGTAAGGCCTATGATAGGGTGTCTTGGAATTTTCTAGAAAAGGCATTGATGCATATGAAAATTCCACAATCATTGGTGAACCTTATCATGTTGTGTGTTCAGTCTGTGACATATCAAGTTAAAGTGAATGGTGAGTTTGGTCAGTCTTTCTCTCCAAACAAAGGACTTAGGCAAGGTTGTCTTTTATCACCATATTTATTTATCATATGTCAACTATACCTCACCTCATGGTTGGAGCAAAAGCTTTCAGATAACAGAAGTTTGGGGATTCAGGTATAAAGGGGAGGGCCTGTAATTTCACACATAATGTATACTGATGACTGTATATTATTCATTAAATGTTCAGAGGAAGCAATCACTGATTTATCAGAGATTCTGCAGACATATGTTCATTTCTCTGGTCAGAAACTGAATAATGCCAAGAGCTCAATTTAATTTAGCCCCAATACACCATCTCAGATGCAACAGTTGGTAAGATCCAGGCTGAATATTCAAGGTGAAGGCATAGGAGGAAAATACTTGGGCACTACAATAATTTTTGATCAGAGGAAGTCACAGATCTTTCATAATTTAATTCAGAAGGTAAAGCAGAAGTATGAGTCTTGGAAAGTGAAACTGCTAAATTTCTCTGGAAGACTGACATTAACAAAGCATGTGCTGCAATCTCTAGCAGTATACCCTCTAGGCATTTTCAGAATCCCTGTTCAAATTCTAAAAAGGTTGGATGCTATGACAGCAAAGTTTCTATGGGGAGGTTCATTGGATAAAAGACCTCTTTATTGGAAATCTTTGAGTCATATTTCAAGATCCAAGTTGGAAGGTGGCCTTGGACTTAGATCCACTGTGGCACTGAATAAGGCACTTTTAGCTAAGCATTCATGGAACTTGATCAAAGGAGGCTCTTCCTTATTGTGCAAGGTTTATAAGGCCAAGTATCTCAGATCTGAATCTATGAGGTCAGTGACAATCAAGGCAGGTGATAGCTGGGGTTGGAAATCTGTGGTCTGGGCAGCTGATCTCATAAAGTAGAATTTACATTGGAAAATAGCATATGGTAAGGAAGTCAAGATACATGATCATTGGATTCCTATGGTTGACAATCCAATACAGAACACTGCAGCTGTGTCCACTCATACAAATCTCAAGGTATAACATTTGATCGATCACCACAACTGTGCTTGGAGGATATCATAACTGAGATGCATTTTCCCCTCTCAAATAATACCACATATCACTTCCATGCACATAAACCCAAAATCTGCTGATACACCTTTATGGAGATGGTCAAGAACAGGGGAATGTTCTACCAAGACTGGCTATCACATTGCTGCTAACTCAACAGGGACAGCTTCACAAATCCAAATGCTGTCAACACAGGCAAGGAAATTTTGGGCAAAACTCTGGAATATTAACATTCCTTACAAAATGACCCTTTCCCTTGGAAGGCAATCAATGGCTGCTTACCAACACAATTAAATTTGTCCAGGAGAAAGCTTTACAACTTCCATTTTGTGTAGCAGATGTAACTCAGCAACTGAGGATGAATACCACTTGTTTATCACATGCCCAGAGTCAGTAAAAATCTGGTCAATGACAGGGATGGATCAACAACAACCAAGTCTGGTTTTCAGTCATTGTATTTTCCTTTTATTTATGAATCCAGGAGAGGAAGATCGTATTGTCAAATCTATAGCCATCCTATGGGAAATTTGGAAGCAGAGAAACCATAAGGTTTTCCATCATGAACTCCTACAGACTCAATGGTGTGTGACACATGCGGATTCTGAATACAGAATAATGCTAAATAGAGGTAAGCAAAAACCGGGGAGGAGCCAGATCCGTTGTAGACAAACAGACACAAGCACAGGTAATAATGATGGCATGGACTTGGAGAAAATCAAGAAGGGGAACTGTCTCCAAATGCTTCAGGAGGCTTGTCTGCTGAGTTTTGATGGATCATTTAGAAAGACAGAATTGTTGGGAACAGGTGGATGGAGGATTTGGAAACCAGGCTGGCCTCTTGATACATGTGTCAAGGGATCGGATTTCTTCACCGTGGTGTCTCCTCTACAAGCTGAAGCAGAAACATGCTGGAGGGCATTGAAAGCTTCACTCCGATCTGGCTGTCGTAGAATTAATGTGGTAACAGACTCAATCATCCTGGCAGATTCAGTACGAAATCCTCATAAGTCGCCATTGGAAATTAGCTCAATGATATCAAGCATATGTAATGTTATCAAATCCTTTGTATAATTTAGAATAATTAAGATTAGTAGAAGTTATCTTAAGGAGGAACATAGATTAGCCACTAGTCTAAGTAGAAGGCTTTGTAATATTTCTAACCGTTCTGCTTAATATATAATCTTTACATCAAAAAAAAATCTAGAACATAAAAGGACAAAACAAAAGGTTATATTTCTTTGAAAAATTTAGTTAAAATACAATAGGGATTACTACATATGATCTCAAAGGAATGGAAGTCTTAATAACAGAAATTATATACAATTAAATAAATGAACCATCATCGAGATCCAATATTTTTATTAATATAGTCATAAAAGTAAATTAAAATAATAATTTCCTAGTGTAGGAAGCCTTTAATTTAATAATTTGATATCATCATATAATTAAAAAAAATTTATATATCTGCCCTTCAAAGCTATTCAACACACAGTTAATTAAGACCTTCCAACAACTTTACAATATTCAACGATAGAGTAAACAAAAAAGAGATAGAATAAATATATATATTTGTATAGATTGTAGAAAAAATATACATATTTGTATAGAATTAATGGCTATATTTATTGGTGGTTTCTCTTGATTTTGCATAGTGTCAAAAGCTTGAATTTTCGTCTTTGAAATTCGGGTTGCAAAATGTGGATTATATAGAAAATTATTTATGGATATATAAAGAGAAAATTAATTTTTCCTTTTATAAAAAATTAGGCAAAATATATATGGATACCAATTTCAAATAGGAATATATACATATATATATATACATATATATATATATATATATATAAATGGTAAATATAAAATGTTAAGTGAAACAAAAATGAATGAATTAATTAAAATAACAATAGGAATTGGATGGTGATAATGAGTTGTTAATTTGACATCATAAATATATTACATTTCGTAGAAATTATCTATAAATTATGTTTATTTGTTTAATGATGTTTAATTAGGTTGTATTACGTTCTTTGGTTGTAGTATGGTATAAAGCAGTAATTCAAGATACAACCCAATAATATATGCTATAATGAATCTAATCATCTATAATATAGTAATAAAATCACACTTGCTTTTGTTTATCTTTTGATTTCCCCTATTAAAAAAAACATGAGAAGAGATAGCTCTCTTTATACTCTTAGACTTGTGAAAATAAACTAATACTGTTAGAATATTATGAATGATAATGGCACGCAAGGAAGGTGCCTAAAAAAACTTATTTTGGAGATGGCAGAAGCTAGGGTCCGCACTTGCTTGCCGGCCGCCGTAAGGTTTCGGCACCGAACCCTACTCGAAACTTTCAGTAAGCGCAACAGAAGCATGGATATTCAGGCCAAAGTAATCCGTGCTCTTCAGAGAAGCAACGCCATCGTCAAGATCGCTGATTGCATCGTCGAAATTCTCCTGTAGTGTAATAATATTAGATAAAACTAATGACTGAGTAAATCACAGATAGGCATATATGCGCACTATAATATTCACCAAACAAATTACAAAATACTAAAAACATTATCATACCTGGCAAGTTTCGTATATCAATTTCAACATTGGAGTCGTCTCGTTTTTTGTCGCAAGAACTTTCATCAGAGATGAAGCAGAGCGCACGTTGGATTGACGTTAATCGATCCCGATTTGGGCTGGGTTTGGAGGTCTGCACCGGCCGAGCGGTTGTCCATTCCAAAGGCGGAACACAATCAACCTTGTGTTGAAAGTGGTACTTGATTTATTCTACTATATGTGTGCTGCTGTTATTATGACACAATACATTACAATGTGGTACTTGTACTTGTATTGCATGCATCCTTGGTTGGTTCCTTAGTTGTGAACACACCAACATCTTCCTCAGACATATACCATCTTGAACGTTTCTACAAAACCCTTAATTTTGTTGGATATATAATCGTTCAGTTGCATATACTTCATTCAACATCCTTTCTTTCACATATAGACACACACTCATCATCTGCACATCTCTTCTCGCTCATACTCTTTTTCCAGGACTATTTTGGGGATTTTAGGTGGATGGATCCTTATCTACTCGTTGAATAAATCTCCGATCAATCTGTATATTCATGCAGCCCTGATTGGATTAATTCCCACTTTTTTTTTCAGGAAATCTCACCGCAATAATCACCTTCGCGCTACACCAGACCGCATTGCATCAAATCTCACCGCAATATTCTGGGCGAGTTGATTCAATACAAATCCTGACCTATTTATATGTATATAGGTAATAATAAAATGGTTTGATTTTTTAAACTATGTGTTTACATGGTAATTATAACGGATTTGGTAAATTAATATATTTAATTTGATTTCATTTGATTTAATTCCATTTGGTTTGATTTTTTATTTGAAAATTAATTCAACTGGCGGTGACTATATGGTAACTATGATTTTCTTTCCTTTTCAAAATTACAGTATTTACATTGACAGAATAGCAATTAACATAAGATTCGCCTATTTTGATAAGTAAATAATAGAATTATCAATTAAATATAAATTTATGGTAACATTACATTGATAATTATAAATTTATAGTAATATATAGTATCTTTGTAATAAACGACAAACGTTAATTAACATATATAAACAATTTTGTATATGGAAAAACGGCCACCGACATTAACATAAATGTAACGTTTTTAATCATATAGCTCCATAAATGGAATTATATAAAAATAATATAATTGTACTAAATCTTTTTCGAGATCATGGTAGTTAATTTTTAAACAACATTCTATTATTGGTAGTATATTTTAAATGAGCAACGTGAGATACTATTAGTTGAAATACTATAAATAAACATACATAATAATTTTTAGGTAAGAAAGAATGAGTGTGGATGTATCAGGGATGACATCCATTTATAAAACGATTAATATTAAATGGAAAACGGCCGCTGATATATGGAAAACGGCGCATATATGGAGTGTGTTTTCATTCATATATATATGGAATTAATATTAAACGGCGAAGTGTTGTATATATAGGAATAATGACGGTGGCGGTCCAACCAAACGCACCATTTATAGTCGTTTTACCTTTTAACAAAAAAATTCCGGCGACTTTTTTTATTATTACTTATATTTATGCCGCCACTCTCTACTTTTTAATATATACCTAGTAAAAAGATTAAGATTGAATTTAATTTAATTTAAATGAATCGAAAGAATTATAACAAACTAAGTAAAACATTGTTACTTCAGCCCGGTTATAAGATTAGGTAAACTTAAAGATTGAAGAAAAATAAATTGGTAAACTTTTAAGAAGTATGATTCTAAAACGTTTTAAATATATTGTTTGTGACTCCTTAATAAAAATTGTAGTGTTCATGACCCCAAAATACAATTTGTATGATTTATGGTATTTGACATAACGCCACCATTACCTAACATCATTCATCTTCTTCTCCATCATCTCTTCTGCTACCTACCCAAATATGGCGCTTGCAATCATCGCTCATCCCAAGTACCTATCTAAGGCCCATACTCAATGCCCACCCCTGCAACTCTCATCCATCATCAAAGTGTGATAATTTCAGTTATCGGAGAGCCAACTTAGTTTTCCGCTTGCTATTTTTTTAGTTAAAGATGCAAGTTTGTGGTTTGGGATGACCGTGAATCGTTGGCGGCATGGTTTAACAGTTCACCCACTCAATCAATATCTTCATGTGGATTGGGAAGATCAATGTTTCTCTGCTCAATACCAAGTTAAATTTGTACGTTGGACTACTCCACAACTAGATTCAACTGGGAACATTTTGTTTATTAATGGGATATTTAGCATAGCCGTTTAACATTAAGAGAAGAAAATTTGGAGTATATGGGAGCTAGCAACGAGCAACCTAAGAGGTTCAGATGAACACCAGTGACAGTCAGAGATTAGGTTTCGGCTGATGACCGATGAGTACCCTAACCGAGTTGAAACCGTTTAGCTCAATGACATACACAGAAAAATACGACCCCACTCGACCCTCTGCTTCGATCACCCGTATCCGCCCTCTCATCTTCATCTCGGACAAGGAGTGCTAAAAGCCCGACCAAGAACAGAAAAAATCAGTAGGAGATGTACCTCACGAGCACAAGAACATTCCAATCGAATGTCATTCACTTAGCAACATGATCTAGTTTTAAATCTTTTCTATTTACAAAATATTTTCTACCTGCGTAATCTTGTGCCCAACTTTTTTATACATGTTGCAAATTTAAATCCTTTCATTTACATGCTGTCAAATCCTTTCCTTTTTATATGAGCTGCAAATTTAAATCCTTTCATTCATATGGGTCCCTCAGGGGAGATTATTACGTGTGAAGGTGTTGGTTGACAGATATCAGGTGGTTGTGTTTGCTTTCGTAGAGATGAGGTAGGGAAGGCTGGAGGTGTCAATGTGAAGGTGCTAGTGGAGAAGATGATGAACTTAAGGTTGGCAATTTGGAATACGACATGAAAACACAACCTAAACTGAACACGAATTCAGTGAGTTTGGATCAATACGAAGCACGAGATGGGTTTATATTGGTTAGATATGAATGACACCAAAATAAATGAGTTAGGTTCAAGTCAAACACGTGAGTTGAACGGGTCACCCGTTTGACCCATATATTTAAGGTGTAATTATGCATATTATTAAAATTGCCTTTATGGATAAAAAAATTCCTCAAGTGTCAAAACCATGGAGGTTATGCCACTGATTTATGATGAAATTGAGAGTTGATTTTGTAATTTTTTATTTAGTTTCCATATAGCATGAATATTTGAGCTAAATAAATTTTAAAATTCAGTCCCATTATTAATAATTAGGTTTTGCGAGTTAGGTTTGGATAACCTAAATTTTTACTAGGTCGGATTTGAGTCAAGATTATGTTTCCCAGAATCTCATTGGGTTAGGTTTGGGTTTAGCATTTTCAACCCGCCAACCCAATATGATTGTCGGCCCAAGATGAACTGATGATATGAAATTACGATTTCACCTATGCAAAATTAACGGGAGCATTATGCTGGAAATTGGCCAAAGGCCGTGAAAGATACAAATTATACTTTGCAGGGAGATTTTTCCCCAACTAACACTACTTTCAAAACTATTCCTAAAATACAACACTTTTAATTTTAATTCCAAAAACAATAGTATTCTTTCCATGTAATGAGCCATGTTTCTTCTTTTCATATGTACAGTTTCTTCCTCGTCAAACTCTGCACAATTTCACTTTGCACGCTTAATTCCGAAACCTTTTTGCCGCTTAACATTTTCTCAGATTTAAATGGATGTCTTGATTCAAATTCCTCTTATAGTTCATATCCTCATTTTCCCTCTTTCGTTTGCCTGCCGCCTTCCCGCTTTTTTTTCTAGCGTATCGGCAGCCCTTTTTACTGGCTAACGCTCTCTCAATGATTGCAAAGGCTGGAACAAGACTTGTGAGAACTACTCCACCCAAGAATAGTTTCTGTAAGTCTTTCTTAACCTTCCTGAGCCTGAAATTATTATGATGATGATGATGATCAAAACCTTGGACTAAACAAGCAAATTCGTTGTTTATCATGGGGAATGCTTGAAGCTGATGGTCACTTTTTTCATAAAAAGGTAAAAGTATGGATTGGCTGCTAAATCTTCACAGCCTACAATTTTACTTCCATAACAACTAGTATTGATCCCCATCCAGTATATTGACATAAAAACCATGAATGAGAGGATTATCAAGACTGGAATGTAATATAGTCCACGTCCACCACTTCCCCAATGTAACCGACTATATTCTGCCTAGCTTAAGGAAAGAAGTATTTTGATGATAAACCATAGATTCTTGCTGCTACCATTACCTTTATGACTCTGATCCGATTTAGCGGAACCATTGTATCCCATCTTCTTACTGCAAATATGCCTTTGCTTATGGGGTACGGAGAGTTGTGAATTGTCGCTAACATCAACTCCCTAAATGGCATCTTAAGCACAAAGAACTTTCCAACCCAGTGCTGCACTTTGACATCAGCTCCCCAGTGTAGCTCCAAATAGCTCTGAACTCTGGGTCTCCTAAAGACTCTATAGTCGTGCTGATATCCTAGAACACAAGTCTGCTCATGTTGAAGTGACTCCGTCAGATCCTCATGTGTTAATTGTATGACTCCACCAGCTCGTTGATGCTGGAAAGTGCTTTGAACCGTGTCATTATCAAACCATCGACTCTCTCCTCTATTTGGAGAATTCTGAGCCTTGCGCAATATGCGCAAAGACTGAACTGAGTTCAGAAATATGACAATCCATGTGAGGTTGTGTGAAACTTGGACTGAACTCTTTTTCTGGTTTTGTATTCTAGTGAGATATGTCTTTCTCCTTCCACCTACTTTCCCTTTCTTTGGTCATGCTTTGATGATTGCTTGTCTACCAATTTCGTACTAATTAACTGAAATTAATTGATACATACCTTGAACTCTTGCCACGACTCCGACTCACTCAAATTAATAACAGTAATCCTTCTAATCGGCTACTCGGAGCACAGTAAACCACATGCAAACCACCAAGCTATTTTGCGAAACATTGTCCTCTTTGTTAATCTACCCGCGAAATCGGTCACATGCATACAATTTCGAGGATCTGGATTTGATTTTGAAAAGCCAGAAATTTCTGGATTATTGCTCTCTTTTTTGGTTTTTGAGAGAGAGAAACTCCACTTCTAGGTGAGAACCGTTTCAAAGCACCAAGTGAAGATCATAAGGGAAGCAATGCATGATCTGTTCCAATCATACTCGAAACAAACCATACCAATCTATAAGGATTAAGGGAATATAAATACAAAAGGTTGGTAAACCTCTCAATCTATCTTATATACTCTACGCTTTATGCTTATTGCTTCTCAAGGCTGTTTACTAACTTAAGTATCGGAGTGTTTACCCCCGGCCACTCCAGGGTCGATTTTTTATATCAGTTCGTGAGATCAGCCCGAGATTATCCGCAGGTCCGAGACATCCATCAATTTGGCACGTTTACTGGGACTCGCGTGTCATGTTCATTAACCTAGCCATGTCCGATCTCAATTACAACCTTCGTAGAAGCAACCGAGTTCATGGGCGAGCCCCTCCAGGAGCGAGAACGCTGATTTTGGGCCTACTCGAGCTACAAAAGGAGCTTGGGCCACTTTCGGGCCTCATAGAACCCTCACTATAAATTCTCAGGTGAACCGCCATTTCAAGAAGGCACCTCGATGGCCCCCTTTCAAGCCTTGGTGTGATCCACTTCGGGTCCGACCGACCGAGTGACCATTCAATTGAATTTCTACTACTCTGATCTGATAAATAAACAACACTTTCACTTTACCGACATAGACGATGATGGAGAGGAGAAATTCAAACCTTGATCTAGAAGCTACACAGATCGCTGGTGCGGCCTATGCACAAGAACTATCCAGAAACACTAGCGTCGGATTGGGGTCACTCGACCCAGGAAGCCAACCATAAGGGAACCATAATCCCGACACGAGGACTCAAACTTTAAATCGACCCCTCTTAATTGGTCAAACCTCAAATCCACCGCTCTTAACGGGTCAAACTTCAACTCGATCCGTCTCAACGGGTCCAACCTCACTCGACCCCTGTCAACGGATCCAACCTCAACTTGACCCCTCTCAATGGGTCCAACCTCTACTCAACCCCTTTTAGTGGGCCTAACTTCGAGGCCACCCATTGGAGCATACCCCTCTCAATTGGTCCAACCTCTACTCAACCCTGTTTAGCGGGCCCAACTTCGAGGCCACCCATTGGAGCATCGTCCAAACGGTGCTAAGCTTGATTAATACTCTTCAGGCTTACTACCCTGATCTTACTGCAGCTAGTAACATACAACCCGACCCTCCACTTAGCTCTCGAGTTATGGTTCATGTGCCACCGACTCAACCAAGGATCCCAGACGTAGGGATAACCTCATATGATCCCTTGACCCCGACACACCTACGAGGAAATCTATTATGGAAGCAAATCATGAGATGAATCCTGGTATCACGAACCAGAATATTCTACAATGTCTCCTATATGGGACAAGGAAGCGTGGTAAATCCAGGCCCGTTTCCTTAGTAACCAACCTCTCACGTTCAGAGCACACCTCAAAGTTAGAAGTTCTTAGATGGGATAGCCAATTCGAACTCGCAACAACAGACGCCGCATCAGTAGCAACCATGAGCTTATGGCGAAAAACCCGGGTACGAGGGATCGCCGCACACAGCTCATTCAACAAAACCAGAACCTACCGCTCTAACAGTAAAGGGAACACGAGCATGCTCAAAGATAGCAAAACCCTGATGCATATCAGCCTACGCGCCCCCAGATGATGTACAAGATCAAGGCCAAGGAAGAAATAAATAGGGAGCTAGATTGTCTCCTCGGACCCCAGGGCCAAGCATCTCAATCCCCATTTTCACAGCATATCACGAATCTCCCTCATGATAATACGAAGAAGGTGCTAGACCACCTGCCGGCATACGACGGATGTAGTGACCCCCGAGAGTTTCTCACAGTGTTTTTATAGACCATGCTATCTCGGGACTTCCACGAGCTCGAGATTTGAAAAATAGTTCCGAGTTTTCTTAGGGGATGGCCCAAGACTGGTTCAACAAGACTCCTTCAGAGAGCTTGTTGTCGTATCGATGTTTCAGAATATTCTTGTTGTCTGCCTTCTTCCAGAAGAAGAAGTTCACTCGATCAATTAGTGATTTATGCAACGTCATCCAAAAGATAGGCGAGACCATTGAGGCATTTTATCACCGATTTATGAATTTGGCTGGCGATGGAATGGCACGACCGAAGCGACTTCCTCATCATACATCATTTCAGGATGAACCTTAATGATGATGGCTTGATAAGGAAGTTGATGTCAAAACAGCTTACAACTCTACAACAACTCCAAGCGATCGTGGAAGAGTATGACAAGTACGAAAATGGAGTCAAATGGAAACAAGAACTCGACGTTATCGCGAGGGTAAGAGCAAAGAGCCAAAGCTGAAGGTGTCTGAGATAGAAAATATGAAAGCATATCGAAACCCAGTTTCGAGTCCTACACCCCCCTCACGAGATCGAGAACTAAAACATTGTTGATTCATGGACATTTTTTCAAAGAACCTCCTCCAATGAAAGAATCGACGTACATGTAGAAGTACTCAAAGGTTTGTGCGTACCAGGTCCCATAGAGATCGAGGACATGACACCGAGGACTGTTATCAACTGAAAAATGAGATCGAAAACTGATCCGTCAAGGGGTAGTCTAAGATAGTGCCCCAACAACTTCTCCAATAATTGCCTCGGATGAAATAGCTTCGAAGAAGAACGAGGGAAAACCCTGATATAAGAAGAAAGATGGTTCACGATTGAACCACGACAGCCATGACTCAGGGAACATCGGGATAGATAGTCCCTGAGATCCTCCTCAGCCACCGCCTAACGAATCAAATAGGGTCATAATTGGCGTACATGGCATCACCGGTGAAGAATCCTTCCTCACCAAACTGAAGGCCTGTGTCAGGGCCATTCCCCACACAAAGCCACGGAATAAGAGGCTTTGCCCAGAACATACCATCACCTTCTTCGACGAGGATACAGTTCCAAACCAAATTCCCCATTCAGACCTTCTTTGTGATTTCTGCAACTATCAGCCATACATTGGTCAAACGAGTCTTCATTAACGATGGAAGTGGCGTCGATGTCTTGTTTTATGATTGCTTTGAAAAGTTGGGTCTAAGCAAAAATGATCTGATGCCTACATGCCTGATCTCAAGCTTCATTGGAAATCATGTGGCCAAGATAACATTGCACGTTCAAGTGAGAGAGATAACAATGCGTATGCGACTCTATACTAGACATCAGCCAACTTTCATGAAGGGATACCTAGTAATGTCATCAAACTCATAAAGCAATGAGGTATTGGAAGGGAAGCTCGAACCAAAACTCAAAGGACCTTACCGGATCCTACCATCGCTTTCAGGGGGATACTACCTCATAAGGACTCGTAAAGGCGAGAATCTGCCTGGAAGATGGATGGCAAATACCTCGGGGTATAAGAAATTGAACTTGCCATATCCCCGCATATGGAGAAGAGGACTACCTTAATAAAGCCATATGGCCCCGAGTAACATACTCGAGCATTTGTTATGTTTTATTTTAAACCTAGCCACGAGATTGAAGAAGCATTTTCTTTTTAATTAAATTCCTATTTTATTTTTAAGTAGTCGATATTATGTTTGACACAGGTATAAATACGATTGCTACTCGAGATAATATAATTGAAAAAGTATATGATTGATATTTAGATAAAATAAGTTATTTGGATGACAAGTTCGAATGTCAATCATCTTGAGCAAAAATAAAATAAAAGTCCTGAGATAATATGTTTGAAAAAGTATATGATTGATACTTATATAATATTAAGTAATTTGAGCTACAAAATCTCGAATATCACAAATTATACCATACACAAGGGGTACGTATCGCCAAGTGCATTTTAAAATATGAATATGTGCATTTTTATGTGTATAAATGTGCATTGTATAGTTGTTTTCTTATAATTTCTATAAATAGTACACGCAAATTGTTATCAAATGAATGCACAATTATAATTGTAGAATACACATTAAAAGTGGGGATACATACCCCTTGGGCAGATATATTGAGCCAAAGCAGCCTTCTCCTCATCATCTTCACACAACTTGGAGATAGTCCCCCAAAAGTCATGGAGTTTGGAGCGATGGTACAGACGACCGTAGTTATCCCTAAGATTGACCATCTCGGGCAGTTGGCGCAGAATTCTGTCCATAGTTAAAGCAAGTGTTTCTACTCCTCTGGACATGCATACAAATATCTCTGCTGCTTCAGCTCTGCTATCTCCTGACTCATCTCCAGAAATGATACCTTCTTGGACCTCAGCCCGGCCTCAGCGGCGTTTAGATCCCGCACCGCAGCCTCTAATTCACCCTTTAGCCGCGAAACCTCCGTTTCTAGGCGGCTAACCGCAAAAGGGGATTCATTGGGCTTATCAGCCACTTGAGCTTTGAGCTTCTCATTCTCCGCAAGGAGGGAATCTCTCTCAGCTGCTGCCTCGTCGCAGCCAAACTTGACAATGAAATGAGGTATGCTATGATATAAAACAATGAGGGATTCTATGCAAATATTGCACTCATTCCGGAATTATAGAAGCCTTATTTTCTTTTATTTTTCAGTTTTTTTCACCTGCAAGCCTGGAAATGTTATTTTGAAAATTGTCGCACATGAAGTACATGATAAGGATAGTGTTAGCGAAATAAATGAACATCTGCTGAAGGTATGCATTAACGCTTTCAATCAATCATTTTTTGCGTTGTTACAAGTTACAGTTCATGACACACACAATATTATTTTAGTAACCTTATTTATGATGCTGAATATATTGTATTCACAATTATGGACTTTGGTCAGATAAATGATGAGTCTATGTGGAACAAGGTCGGACTTGCTTTAGACGGTAAAATAGATCAACTGGTTGTGGT